>OY856415.1:324108186-325308186 GCA_963693085.1 Alisma plantago-aquatica
CGCCATAATTTAGTACTGACAAATACCAGCCCTTCGCCCGGTCTGCTGCGTTGTAGCATCTGTTCTCCCTACCAATTAATGGTAAATTCCAAGAGCGGAATGCAGCCCGCCTCTCACGGCTATTGGAGAACAGCGGCGCCCTGTACTAGATTACCGGGATTCAAGAAGTAGGTGGCCAAACTAGGCCTAATTGTGGTACGAAAAAGTATGCGCGATCAACTTAATCAACACGTGGGATTAAGTTGATAGCGAAACCATGCGCAGCCGTCAAAACCAGTCGGCCTTGGTCTTTGACTATATCAGTCAAATCCAACTTAATTCGAGATCTATAGATCAGCTGCGGCAAACGGCATTCGTGTGGCAATATATAAACAGGCAGTTTTCCTGGTCGAAAACAGCTGCTACGATTCCGGATACATTTATTAAGTCGTTTCTCTATAAATAGGGACTACCAAAGCTCTGCTCAACCAAGAAAACCGAGGAAGTTAGCATAAGTAACGGATGGCTTCTTCCAAGTTGTTAGCTGTGATGGCTGCAGTCTTCGTTGTGACTCTTCTGGTAGCCGCGCCCTCGCATGCAGAGCAGGAATCGGCAGGTCAGCTGACTAATCCGAGGTTTAGGAAGACATAATTTTTAACATAAAGTTTTATGACAGAATGGAATGTTTACTCTCTTTTTTAACATAATTTTGGTAATATCTGTCTTTACATGATCTACAGATGGGATAGAGGCCAAACAGCAAGATGGGGGTGGTACTCCAATTACTCGTATTCCAAATGGCTGTGGCGGACCGTACTACTACTGCAACCGTCCCAACCCAAGCCGCCCCCACCCTCCTGCAAGACCCTTCTGCTGCGATAGAAACGATCAGGGTTTCTGCTTAAAATGGTGCCAATTCGAGGATTAAGAATTGATCACTTGGACGACAACGTGTTGGCTAACGGAATGCGTAGCTACACCAGCTTTGCGCATGAGAGAGCTTCAGCATGTATGTTTGTGTGTGAGAATAGGTGTGACGTGTGAGCTGGTTCTTATCAAAATAAGAGAGAATAGGTGTGTGATGTGCGTGAGAGGCACCAAAAGCAAATGAATAAATTTATTAAGTCAAAAAACTAAAATGACATGTTTTGGCATTTTAATTATCAAGATGGCTCGATTCAGAACTTGATTTTCAAAATAGCACGTTTCTGAGGCAATTTTGCTACTTTGGTGGGCCAATGCGTCCCCACGGGAGACGTATTGTCTTTGGTGTGGCCAATACGTCCCACCTGAGACGTATTACAACTTTAAAAAAGCAATACGTCCATGATGAGGACGTATTACTTTTTAATTTTACTTTTTTATTTTTTAATTATGATATCATATACGCTATATATACATATATATATGTTAAATTGCAAAATAAACATATATAATCTACATTAACTTATATACAATTAACCATATATTTGAAATAATGCATGAAGATAATAAAATAATGACATAATATATTATTTTATTAATACATAACATTTATAAATGTAGGTTAAAGTATTTAAAACTAATGGATACAATATAAAAATTATGTAATAGAGTTTAAAATTATGGCAAAAAAGCATATATATATATATATATATATATATATATATATATATATATATATATATATATATATATATATATATTTGTAAAATTAGAAAAATAACTAATATAGCAATAAAAATAAGAAAACACTAAAATAAAATAACTAATATAGCAATAAAAATAAAAAACATTAAAATAAAAAAAACTAATACAATAGTATATAAGACACGCATGTGCACATAAAATATATGCATGCCCCCCCCCACACACACAAACACACACACACACAGATATATATATATATATATATATATATATATATATATATATATATATATATATATATATATATATATATATATATATATTAAAGGTACGATACATAAAATCAAAAAATATACATGTCAACTATATAAAGTAAATATATACGAACAATAACAATAGATAATCAAAATAAAATATATGGCACATATGATCATAAATGCAAGACATAAAAAATCATAATATATTATGGATCATTCTTTTTATTATGTTTAAAAATAATATATTAACATAAATCATAATAACATAATTATATTTTGTAACTTTTTATCCAGTTTAGAGACAAATATAATATGAAAAAATTAAATATATTATGATTTTTATTTAATTTAAAATCATATGAATCATACATTTTAATTTGATTGTTCATTGTTATTGTTCTAGTATATGTTACTTTGCATAATTGACATGTTTATATTTTTTTATATTATATATTGTGGCTTAAATATATGTGTGTACATATATATAATAAATATATTATAAATATATATATATCCATTTATACATATATATTATAAACACACACACACATATACATACATACATACATACATATATACATATATACATACATATATTGTGAATATCAACGTGTGGTATATGTTGCTATATTAGTTTTTTTTCTTTTTTCTATATTTACAAATAAATATATATGTGTGTATGTATATAATTGTTTTATTTCTATAATTTTAGACTTTAGTATATCCAATAATTTTAAATACTTCTATCTACATTTATAATATTATGTATTAATGAAATATAATATTCTATTATTGTTTTATTATGTTCAAGTATTATTTAAAATATATGGTTAATTATATATACATTAATGTATATTATGTTCATTCAGTAATTTAACATATATATGAATATATATATATAACGTACATGGTATCATGATTTTAAAAAAAAAGTTAAAAAAAAGTTATGTGTCCTTATTGGGGACGCATTGCTCTGCTGGCGGTAATGCGTCCTCAGTGGGTAGGCATTACTTTTTTAAAGTAACAATACTTCTCCTGAGGGGACGTATTGGCCTCAGCAGGAGTAATACATCCTTGACATGATTTTACCGTGTGTAAAATACAAGTGCATGTGTTAATGTAATATATGCCTTTGTGAGCCCCGAGTCGAACACAGGAAAACGTAATTATCGGTAGACTACTACTAATGGTTCGCAATCAGCTAGACCGATGAGAAAATTGAGTTTCATTTTGAAAAAGAAAATAAAAACAAAAGAAAACAAAATAATCGATTAAATGGTTGATTTAATCAATTCAAATGCAATCTCTAAGATTGCAGTTTTACCATAGGTTCTCATTGTACTAATTCTTACACAATTATCACAACTCAACTCCCATTCTGGATAGTGGCATGTAGTTAGAATTGCTCGCTCCCGTGATACAATTCACTACCTTAATCTAGGTCGATTCCACGCTAGTAGTAACCTATATCCTAGACTAGGTGCATAAAAAGAACAGATCTCTGAGTTTCTACCATTAATCGTACATCACCTTTTCTAAAGGATTTATTAGTTAATGTGATTATTGCACCTTTTCAATCGTTAATTCTTTATTAAAAGTAATTAAAGGTATTAGATTACCATTATGGTGATCAAGCACAATGATAGCAATGGAGAAAACGACATCATACCACGGATTTGAGAGATAAATAGTGATGGATTATGTAAAAAGAGTCCTACAACGAGTGCCCAGGCTACTTTCGGTCCTAGAGACAAAGGGGATTAGCCTCGCATGTTCATATCAACATTACACATGGAGAAAAAGGAGAGAAACATGGAGAAACGAATGTAAATATGATGTAACCCATGTAACGGAGAAGATCTGGATGATCCTCGGTGCGAAGCACACGTTCTGCAGCCTTCCGGCAGAAGAATCGTCCGTCTACGGCTCTGGGAACGTCCGGGGCGTAGCTCTAGCTCCGTTCTTCGCTCTCCTCTCCTCCGGGACTCGTACAATGGAATAGAACGTGAATGACAGCTTTGGGCCGTCTTTTCCTAGGTACAAGTACCACTTACGGCCTCTAAAAGAACACAGTCGTCCGATTGGAGTCGTGCTGGATATTTTCCTGATCCGACGGGGTGTCGATGGTATCGACACCTTAGGGTACCGATGCTTTCTTCAATTTCTGGAATCCGCCTGATGGCATCTCGATACCATCGACCGTTCCCATTGATGGGATCGACGGGGTGTCTTTTGGCACGCTGTTACACTTTCGCGACCATCGACATTGGGTCGATGGTATCGAACAATCCACTTCCTCTCCGGATTTGCTACTGTTGCTCTGTCGATGTTATTGACAGACCATCGATGGTATCTGTAACATCCCAGGATTTGAGGCCTCGGATAACATGATCTTAAAAGGAATGATTGGACTACCCATATCACCAAGGTGCACCTCCTTTTCCGGGAGCCCATCACTAAAGAACTCCATAGTTAAGTGTGCTCAGCTTGGAGTAGTACTAGGATGGGTGACCAGTCGGGAAGTTGACCCTAGCTTGCACGTGCATGAGGACAAAGCACGCAGTTAAGGCTAGTGGTGGTCTGTGGGGCCAGTCGTCATTCCTGAAACTCTACTAGAGCCTTGGGCAGTGGGCCCGGGCATTACACATGGTATTAGAGCCATAAACGGTCGGCACTCATGCATGTCTCGTGGAAATTAGGGTTAAGTAGGAATATCGATGGAGTAGTTAGACCTTAGAAAAATTGTT
Organism: Alisma plantago-aquatica; assembly: GCA_963693085.1. NCBI lineage: Eukaryota > Viridiplantae > Streptophyta > Magnoliopsida > Alismatales > Alismataceae > Alisma > Alisma plantago-aquatica. Next base: position 324,112,799 of record OY856415.1, read on the forward strand.
GACAATAAATCCTAGTATAATTGGCCAAATTTCTAGGATATACTTAGACTACAAGTAGGAAACATTATTATCCTAGGTTGTCAAGTACCTAAGTCTAAAAATTTATCTATTTCATCTCACTACCTTTTGGATTCCCCTAGGGATGGATTTACTTGGGCTATTATTTAGGGGAAACAATGAATGAGCCTTTTTAGAACATTCAAATCACCATCCTAGGTATACAAATGGGTAAAGTACCATGATGTTATCTTTAGGTTTTGACACAAAGTAGTAATTGCATATATGAATATAGAATAAATAATTATTCTAAACCCTAAAGGTAAAATTCACTATCACATTCGATGATTTTCATTTGGAACCTTATAACATATCTGAGAGTTATTCGACAAAAAAAATAACCTACTTGAAATGGTGACCCAATATGGGATTAAAAAAATGATATGATGTTTGAAAAAAAAAACTTTTTAGAACACTAGTTGATGCCTATTAATTTAAATCACATTAGAATAAAATGTTAGAAGCCTTATCGACTAGTCATCATTAAATACTAAAATTCAATAATATATATAATCCTCAAAGTAGAACTTGAACATAAACCAATTACGTAGCCCCATGAGATATTAAGAGTATGGTCGGATCACCGTATATACGACCTAAGATGGTGGGAGGAAAATTGAGATTACATATCGCTTAAGGTGGTGCACTTCAAAAAGTAAAAGTATTATGGTATAATTTAATTTAAATTTTTTTTTGATCGAACCATATTAGAAATATCATTATTAAGATAATATTTGATTTCGGGGACGAAATCTCTTTGAAGGGTGGTAGTGTTGTAACATACTGAAAATTGATACTAAATATATTATTTACTATATTGCATAATTCCCACCTCTTAAAAATCTTATTGTGTAATTTTCCACATATTGTCTTAATTACATCTGAATACTCTTGACTTTTGTACATTTGATATTCTTGATGGTCATGTAGGATCCAATCAAACTAAAACACACCATGAGTTAGTTAAGCCCATGAGTTAGATTTGACACTTGTTAATCACTGTCTTTGGAATCACATTATAATTTAGACAATCAATCTTGAATAATTAATTGTGTCATAATAATCAGCGATGAGTTGGTACAATACACAGAAACTTGGTTAAGATAAATTCATGCAAAATAATATATTTCAAGGCATCCGGTATAAAGATCTAACGGGAAAAGAACTGAAATTGATCATTTTATAACAATCAAATATATGTGGGATGTCTCTATGCCATAGTAGGACTTTTAGTGTGGTCATTTGAATAAAAATCAATTGGTCGACTACAATGAATATAAAATTAGTATTTCTATATTGAACATATGAGTCGCTTGCTTAAATGAACAAGATAAAAAAACACAACAAACCTCAATTATCGGCTTCCCTTCACTTCATACGTTATCTCCTTTTGGCAAGTCGATTAATTATAATTCATATCTTAATTGTATACAAGTCCTCATTCACTCCCACAAAGGATTCTCGCAGTCGGTGGTTATGGAATTAGAAACGTATGATTTGATGGTTCTATTATCTCCCAAAAGCAAGTACTCAAACTATCTTCTAGACTAATCAGAAACGAAAATGGCACTAATCGTACTCTCCCCATCTCGGCTCCATCTACTGTTAGTCAAAACGGCTGTGACGATTACCATTAAATGCCAATATCCGTTACACATCTACGGACCGACACGCATGGTTTCTCCATCCCTAACCCCCCCCCCCCGTTGCGCTCCCTTCCGCACGGCCATTTTGTCGGCCAGAGCAGCAGTGAGGAAATCACTCCCCTTCCTATGTCTCGCCCTTTCGTCAGTTGCTCTACACATCCGATTTAAAACACTGTTATCAACGGCCAGTCAGGCGATTAGGAGAGGAAGACCAGAACGCCATGCCATTAAAATGAGGACCTGTGAAACAAATGGCCAACGAGCCACTGTCAGGACCCGACGCCACCTGAGACCTTGTTAGGAGAATGTAGTGACTCGCCTCCACCCTCTGAACGTAAACCTAGCAACCACAGACCTATATATACATTCCAATCAAGCCATTGGCAACCCACCAGCAGTAGTGACAGATCCTCTTCCTGCCCCAATCTGATCCCATCGCTACATAGCCTCTCTAGCCTTCCTCTCCTCATGGCGCCTCCACATAATCCCGCCGCTTTCTCACCTCTTCACAACCAACAACACCGCAAACATGATGGACAACAAGCAACACAGGCGGTACCTATCAGATCCAACCCAGACCTGGCATTGCCAACCTAAAGAACCTCGGCGGCGGTGCCTTCTTTTCCAACTCTGCGTTGTCATGAGTCATGACAGCCTCGACTAAACCTGCAACATGGCTGCTGATCAGCAGATCCATCTCCTCTACAACACGGCAACAACTACCAACGCTATCTGTGACGGGCGGCATAACTCAGACACCAGATTTATCTTCCCCGACCACCTCTTCCTCCAGCGGCAAGGAGTCTGTGGTTTCTCCGAACACCTCGTAGCCACACCATTGCCCAACCCCATCACCTCATGGCAACTCACTTCAACTCCAATTGATCAACCACCATAGTAGCAATGCAACGCCGGCGTGCAAATTGGAGGTTGTTTTCGGATTGGTCACCACTCCGTCACCGTGAACCCCTATCACCACCATCACAAATCTTTCGTTTTTGCCAAGGCCTACTGTAACCCCCATAACTACCACGGACATGCATAGCAATCTTGCTGTCGGAGGCAGTGGTTGGCTTGCTCACATCCTCTGGCCTCGCCGCTGCAACCTTCTCGTGTTGTTTTGGGAGCACAGCCTGGACCTTCATCTACCATATAGGTCTATGTGGCCGCCGGTACCTTCTCGGAGAAATATACCTTCGGACCGAACCAGAGATGAGCCTACAAACATCATCCCTAATGATCCAACCTGGAGCAGATCATTAAGCATACTTCCAACTGTAAGTTTTGTCGTATTTCTGTAGTCTAGTTTCTTAAGTAGTCAATTGGTTAGAAAATTGAACCAGCCAACAAATGACAATATCAAAACATACAGGACGCTATAACTGATTTGAGGTCGATGCATTATAGATGTTTGTGTCATGTCGTATACGCACATACATAACTATATTATTTAAAAGAAGTATCCTTATCAGTATATTAGTTAGTGTTATATAATTGGTCAAAGAAAAATATTAGATATTGTTGATGTTCAGAACTGAGACATACTCACGTAGATAAAACAGATAACAAATACCCCTACAACTAATCATATCATGATATATGAATAGGTTGATATCTATTGAAAACTAGTAATAATTATGGAGCATATCCTAAATGCCACCGTTTTTCCCATAATGTATGAAAGCTTATATGGATATATATGCAATTAATAACATATGAAATAAAAATATATATGCAAGGAGTATATCTATCTAGATTGGTCTATCTTGAATTAATGGTACATTCTAAAAAGAACATGTTAAACAAAATTTCTTATATAAATATGAATTTGTATGATTTTGTACAATTCTAAGAAATCTAGATAGATAACATGTTAATTGAACTCTATATAAATAAATAATATTTTCAATCACCTACATAGCACTAGACACACACTTGCATTTTTTTTAGATGTAGAATAATAAAATGGTTTACCCATTGTAATACCAAGTATATATGTATTAATGTATACGAGCCTATGTAAGCTTTAAACACTAGATTCCTCTAATAAGAGTAAATTGATTTGTAATACCTCATAATAAGAACTTTTGACCACACTGATAATACAGAATTATATTCAAGTGAGAATAACATTTGAGGACCTAAAATAGACAAAATAAATATAGACTTAAGTATGAAACCTAGATGAAAATATAGAAATCATAATGAAGGATAGGGTATGAAATAGTAATCCAATATGAAAAAAAAAACCTAATCATAAATAAGACAAATTGAACAACATTGATTCCAAGCCAAATGGTGACAATATTATTATTCTTTGTAGCTACCTCTTCATAAATTCTTGGAGACACGTTATGATTACGCAATCCTTGAAGCCCTGAATAATTGAGGTACTAGATTCTCTATTTTTATTTTGAGTTATTGATTTCCCTCTTGAATTCCATGTACATTTTTTAGTGGTGAACCCTATACTTTTATAAGCCTTTCCCGCCTCTTTCAAAGTTCACCACCTCAGATTGATTATTGTTTGAATGCATTTAATATTATAATAGCACTTGAATTGATCTATTTGGAGCTTTGACTCCTTGGACATTGGTCCCTTTGGGCTTTGGCCCCTTAGAGCTTTGGCTCACTTGAGGTAGGGTACATCCCGCCGCCCTGTGCACAGGTGTAATGGATTAGTTGTCCCCCAGTCGACTGGTTAACATAGTAATTAGGCTCAATGTTGTTCTTTCATAGATGATTGAACATAAGGCATTGTTGCCCTTGAAGGAAATGATATGATAGTGCTCAACCTTAATATTCAAAAGTTGATCATTGCAAGTAATTTTATATCTTGAACTATATTGCATAGCCTTGTGGATATTCGATCTTGATTACAAATATTGAAATATTTCTATCCTTGCTTTGATGAATTTAGTCCACCAAATATTCCTTTCCTAGATTTGATATTACCTTGATTTATACTTAGAACCTATATTTTGCAAATAGCTCGATATAAGAATTTAGTACCAGCTTTGCTGATCCTTTGTTTTTCCTTCAATGGGGTCCATGTGTGATTTCGTTCCCTTTGGGAACTCATGGGCAGGTGATAGATGGAAGAGTTTGAAGAGACATGCACTGGGTAGTACTCCGTTGAAGACTAGATAGGAATGGATTTTATTTCTTAAACTTGTAATCATATTTGTAAGCTTCCGTGACTCTGATGTACAAGCATGATTGTAATAAAGATTGTTTATGATTGTGATATTATTTTGTAAATATTTGATCGTAAAGATCGGGTCTTTACAGTATCGACGGGTCCAGTGATGCAAATTGCCTGAAATAAAGAGAGGAACACAAATCAAATCAGAGAAATATGATAATTTATGCAAAATAGTGTAAAACAAGATGAATTTGATGCAGGCAAGGATAATAGGCTAAAGGAATTGAATCATGTGATATCAACGACAAATATGACCAATAAGCGCATAAAATGGGTGTAAAACTAGCGTATAAAAGCTACTCAAAACCCCTCCATCAAACTCCCATAAGCTTGAACTTTGCTCATCCTCGAGCAACAAAACTATAGAATACAATTGTGAGGGTCAACTAAAGAACATACTAGCATAACAAACATCACATTATGATTTCCACCTGCAAGGCACAGACTAGACCTCACTAACCATGGAATGATAATTACCTTAAAGGTTACAATGATCGTCCATGAGAGGTGTCCACCCCATAATCAATGAACACAATCAAATAAAGCAGATAATATAATAAATTCCTCCAGTTCAGGCGTGGTGCATCTTGTGATCTCCTATCTATGTTGTTCATGTCCTAGCTACCATCTACATGGAAGTAGATCTCCTGATACACAAGAATGAGGAGATAATCATGGTTGGCCTATCATTTTGAGCAACATGTGGATGGAATGGGCGGTTGTGGAAGAAAAGAAAACACCATACATTTTAACATGCAAAAACAATAAAAATGACCTAAATTATGCATATGCATATGCAAATGACCTAATGTTTATATTTTAGGTGGAATGATGCATGCACTACTATTCCGTCTCAATGTGAGATGAAATGTATAAAAAAACTACATCATGTGTTTATTCTTCCTATTATGCAGGTGAAATAAGTTCCTTTCTCCCTCTGATTTTTACTTATTTTGCAATCCTTTTTTTCTCTTTTTTTCTTCTTTCTAGCCCCATTTTTGTCAATTGACTAAGGAAAAGTATAAAATTTCCTCGGACTTATTTTCACATAACTACTACAATTGATGCATTATAATCTACTTTCCAGAGAGTATAGAACAAGCTCCCCGCTTTTCTTATTTTTCAGAAGAGATAAGGCACATAATGGCATATATGCTCAAAAGCATGCAAAATGCAACTATATGAAAGAAATTATGCAACTACAATGACATGCACTCTAGAATGTGTGCATGCATGACTAATCTATAAAAAAATCTTTTTTTCATTTGTTTTTTTAATGCAAAATCTAGCTATAATGCAATCCTCCTATCTAAATGACATGCAATCAAGAGATATAAAAACTGTAAGGTGCTCCCAATTTTTATGGTAGAGTGTGAATGAAGTGAGGTGGATAGATCACAAGACTAAATGATAGAGGCCATTGGAAAATATTATATGTCCCTCCTTACTGACATGTGCACAGGATAACTAAGAGGTTTCTCTCTTCTCACTTCAAATTAAAGTCTTGTTACTGTTTGGTCAGTTTAAGCTCAACATCCATATTTGTCCTCATTTCTTAAACCATAAGGATGTACAGTTATGATCATATGTTTTAAAGTTTACCTACCCAATTACTTTTCTCAGTTATGTACTCAATTTCAAACAAGTCAAACTTACAATTTCTTAGATATTTTTCATTCAGATTCATTTTCTTCCAAACCCCACATGAAAACATTGAGATGACATGCAATTACATTTAAACTCCACTGGTTACACTATATAGAAAGTAGATCCTAGAAATCCATAAATAAACCAAATTACGCAACTAAAAGAAAAATTATAAAAGCTAAGAAAAATGCTACAACAAAAGAAAATGAAATAAAACTAAGATAGAAACTGTTCCATCTCCCCCCAAGCTTGATTTCGACTATGGCCTCATAGTCAAGAACAAACTTAGAAAGTGGAACAATGATACCCTTTTACTGCTGAGGCGGTGGGTGCAGCGGGTACTGGTGAGTATTGGGGTTCCACTCCGGATAATGCCCCTGAAAGTTGGGATCATAGGGAGGCATGGGCGGTGGTTGTGGATATCCCCCAAAGTAGTCTCTACTCTAGTAGTGATTGTAGAAAGGCTGATGTTGCTGCTCTATCCTCCCCAACCTATCGTAGACCTACTGCTGGTTGGCGAAGAGCTGGCGCTCGTTCTCAAAGATCGCCTGCTAATTTTCATAAAGCCTATTCTACGTTTCCTGGATCCCTACAAAGGTTGTCTGATATGACTGCTGCATCGTCTGCTGGGACTCCTGGATCATCTGGAGCATGGTATACAACCCCTGCATAGAGTAGGGGTCATCTCTATCATGGGAGGGTTGTGGTGGTGGTGGCTGGGAAGAAGAAGAGGCTCAGTAGTTTCGTGGATGCTTTCTCATAGCAACTCTTCGTCGAAGAGGAATGGTGGCTTCCTCTTCCTCTTCTTCATCATTGTCGCCAGCTTGAACTTCTACTTCTTCAGCTTGTTCTTCCTCATCCTCATCAACATTAATGGTAGGCCACTTGTAGCTTTGGCCAGGCCTGATGTTGAAAGTAGGGTCCGACAATTCCCTCCTCTGAAAGACGCCTACCACATGGCAGGTAGTGTAGACGGTGTCATTACGAGCTTCAATGAGGCCTGCATTCACAAAATGGCTCAATTTGAGCATGTTATTACACTCCATCTTGGGTAGCCCAGACAAATCCAGGCCCAGGTACATTGCAATTGGTGTAATTAGACCCCCAAAATAAATGGGAGCCCTGTGAGAAACATTCCTCTTAACCGCCATTACACGCATGAGAAAGAAGGCTCCAAAATTGATGGGTGTCCGCTCCAGCAGATTATAGAGGAAGAACATGTCTGTCTCCTAAAATTTGCTTTGAGACAACTTTGATCTTGCAAAGAAAGTGTTGGAGAGAATTCGGTGCAAGATCTTGACAAATGGATGCTCACAATCAGCTATGGAGGCATTGTGCTAGCTGATCGAGTATCACGCCGGTACAGTAACTAGCTTGGCAACCATGGCGTCATAATCTGCATTGTGCGATGGTTGGCATAGGTCGTTATGGGCCCACCCATAAATCGCGTTGAACTCGTGAAGGGTCATCGTGTAGTCCTTGTTGTAGAGGAAGAAAGAAACGTGCCCCTCTTTCCACTCTGTACACGCCGGTACTAATTCATTTAGGATGACACAAATATCCAGAGATGTCGTGAACTTGATGATGATCTCCTTGTAAGTGGGCCACCCGTTGAAGAATGGATGATTGTCGACGTGGTCACGGTACAACCTAGGGGACTCGCCCAATTGTCCCTACAGCACATAGGCCATATTGGCCTCAAAACCCAGATCCTTGATCAATTGCCGGTCTCCATACCGGGTTGGCTCGATGGAGCGCTTCCATAGCTCCTCGTACACCTTGTTAACCTCTAGAGATGGATGGACTAGCCTCAGGTGAGGAACCAGTCCTTGTTGTGGGGTAGGTGGGGTAGCTAGGGAAACTCTGGATGATGAGGCTTCGGATCTCACCATTGTTGCAAAAGGGGCAATGAGTGAGAGAGAAAGAAAGGAGAATAGAGCTCGGAGAAGATAGTTAATCCACTCAGAGGAGATTGAGATCCGCGGAGCCGAAGAAGATGCTCGGAGACGATCGGTGGCGATGATCTCAGTTGCTCCCAGATGCTCGGAGGTTCTTAGGCTCGATTGTGGAAGATAAGCAATGAAGATGTGATGTTGGATAGAAGGATTGCTTCCCTTTTTATAAGGGGCGATTGCATCTGCTGTCGGTGCATCGATACCATCGACAGGCCCGTCGATGGTATCGACGTCTGTTGGAATCCATGCCTTATTGCAATCGATGGCTGTTGATGGCTCGATGTGGGGGCCCGGATTGGTTACGTGTCGATGGTAGCGACAGAGTGTCGATACCATCGATACTGTCCACGGATAGGCGTTGTGGACCGCTCGATGAAGACTTCGGATCGGTGATGTGTCCATCGATACTATCGACCAATGTGTCGATGGTATCGACACTTGTATGTTTCTTTGATCCTCGTGAAGTCTGGCCATTGCGATTTTGATGCAGACTTGTCGATATCATCGACCAATGTGTCGATGGTATCAAAAATACTGAGACATCCAGTTTGAATATCTCCAGAGATTTCGATACCAGTGACAACTTGTCGATACCGTCGACGCCCGTACATCTTTCTACATGTTCCCATATCGATACCATCGACGAGGCCATCGATAGTATCGACGAGATGAAGTTTCAGTAGAATTTTTCATTGTTCCAATTTTGATACTATCGACCCAGGCGTCGATGGTATCAATTGTTTCCCAGCCTGCACACTCAACAAACATAGCAGGGCATCATTTTTAGAGACTAAGTGCTAGATTAATGAAAACTACCTAGGAATATGAAAAATTTCAAGAATTAACCATGTAAGCTACCAAATTTGAGTTGCCTCCCAACAAGCGCCTCATTTAACATCTTGGGCTAGACGCAATCATGCTCCTCATTCCTCTTTTAGTGCCATGAGTTTGATCTCATGCACTTTCCTTGTGTAGTCTTCCCCATAGTAGTGCTTCAACCTTTGACCATTCACCAAGAATGTTCTCGCACCATCTCTCACCATGATAGCACCATGGAATCGCACCTCCTCAACCACAAAGGGTCCACTCCACCGGGATTTCAATTTCCCGTGATGCAACTTCAATCTCGAATTGAACAATAAAACACTATCACCCTTCTTGAAAACTCACAATTGAATGTGGTGATCGTGTATTTTCTTTGTCCTCTCCTTATAGATCCTCAAGTTCTCATATGCATTCATACTTATCTCGTCCAACTCATTAAGCTCTAGCATCCACTTTCTCCCTACATCATCAATGTTCAGGTTTAGCTTCCTTAGTGCCCAATGCGCCTTATGCTCTAACTCTACCGACAAGTGACAAGCCCTCCTATAAGCCAACCTAAAAGGTGTAGTGCCTGTCGGTGTCTTAAACGTGGTCCTATAAGCCCATAGTGCATCTGGTATTAGTGTACTCCAATTTTTCCTGGAAGAGGCCACCGTGTGTTCCAAGATCTTCTTGATTTCCCTATTGGACACCTCCACTTGGCCTTGCGTCTGCGGGTGGTATGGGGTACCTACATTATGCTTGACCCCATATTTACTCAATAGTGCGGCGAATTTCTTATTCGTGAAGTGGGTACCGCCATCACTTATGATCATTCATGGCACACCAAACCTACAAAAGATATTCTCTTTCACAAACATGCACACTATCACAGCGTTGTTAGTCCTTGTGGGTATTACCTCTACCCACTTCGACACATAATCAGCAGCAAGCAAGATATATAAATTAGCATTGGAGGACACAAAGGGTCCCATGAAATCAATGCCCCACAAATCAAATACCTCAACTTCTTGAAACACATTAAGGGGCATTTCTTGCCATTTTGAGATGTTACCTGCCATTTGACATGAGTCACACCTCCTCACATAATCATAGCCATCCCTGAAAAGTGTGGGCTAATAAAGGCCACTCTACAATACCTTAGCCACTGTCCTTGTGCTCGCATGATGACTGTCGGTGGGCAATGTATGACAGTGGCTGAGCACACTATCATATTCTCTCTCGGGTACGCACCTGCATAAAATTCCATTCTTGCATTATCTCAAAAGAATAGGGTCATCCCAAAAATAATATCTCAGAGAATGGAAAAACCTCTTTTCTCTTGGTAAGTCCAATCATCTGGGAGTTCTTTGCATGTAAGATAATTTACGATATGTGAAAACCATGGGTCCTTAGATTGGATAGAAAGGATGTGCTCATCTGTGAAGGTCTCAGTAATGGGTATGTTAGTATCTCTCTCATCTACCCGCTCTAATAGAGACAAGTGGTCCACAACCACATTCTCAATGTCTGCCTTATCCTTAATCTCAATGTCAAATTCTTGCAAGAGTAGGATCCACCTAATGAGTCTAGGCTTGGCATCTTTCTTTTCCATTAAATACTTTATGGCGACATGGTATGTCCATACCACAACTTTAGACCCCACTAAATATTGCCTAAATTTTTCGAATGCAAAAACCACGGCAAGCAATTCTTTTTCTGTTGTGGTGTAATTAAGTTGGACATCATGCAAAGTTTTAGAAGCATAGAAAATAACTGTGGGTTTATTCTCAAGGCGCTGCCTAAGAACGTGTAACATACCAGACCTTAGACCCTACCCTAGAAGTTTTTCTTTTTTATTTTGATCAAACACGGTTGAGGTTAGAGTGATCATAATAATCAAATGCATGAATAATGTAATCTAACATGCCATATAATTCATATGGAAATAATTAGATGATAAAGAACTTAATTGGTTAAGTAATGATGTTAATGGGCCGTTAGTGGGCCATATGGCATATCTCACATAATAAAGTCTCAAAAGAGTAAATAGATATCAAATTTGTAATCTACACATTAAAATAAGCCTACATGTCAATTTTCATCTAATTTGGACCACCTTGAAATAATATAGTAAATTAGGAGAGAGAAATTGCCTAAAAGGTGTAATTAATAAATAAATAAAATTCTTGGCACCAAAAGTTAGAAATAAAGGCAAATTCGTATTCAACACACTTAAGTTAACTTATGAATGAAGTTTCACCTAATTTGGATAATCTATGTTTCATTAATGCATCAAGAAAGAGAAACAAAGAATACCTTACATAACCTATCTAATGTCACCAAAAGTAAAATCCAATTGGAGATTCGGAATCTACATGTTTAACTTAACTTGTGTGCCAATTTTGGTTTAATTTGATTAACGTTTGGACCCTCAATTGAAGAAAGAAAGAAATAGGAAATAATGTGAATGTTTCACTTTAATCGGAATTGGATTGGATGAGGTTCTGTCGATTTATTTGTCACGTGAGTCTTTTTCTGTTGCTTAATCACGGGCCCATCTTGGGCCGTTGGATTTAAATCATTTGGTTGTTGACTCGTCTTCTTCTTTTCTTTCCTTTTCTACGATCGGGTACTATTTCCTGTTTCCTGTCTTTCTTCCCCGATTTAGTTTCCTTGTTCCTCTTCCTTTCCTTTAAATCTTTGGCTCTCTAGTTCCTTCTCCTTCATCTCCCTCTCTCCTTTCCACACCCAAAACCTATTTAAACCTTGGGGCTTTGGCTCTCCTTGACCCAAACGGAGCCACCATCTCACCTGCTTTGTTCCTTCCCCTGTTTCACCTTTCCTCGCTTTTCCTTGCTGTCGCAGACACTCAGAACACTGAATATCTCCCGCCACACCTTCGTGGTGTCCCCCTGTGTCATCCTCTTGGGCTGATTTGAGCTCCTTTGGACCTGAGTGCTTCTTCCTATCTCACCCTGTGTGGCCGGCGGTCATGGTGGCGACAGTAGGTTGTTGTGGTTCTGTGGTGGTTGCAAGGCCGGTGAACCACCTCACATCCTCCCTCAAGGTCTCGAGTTACGCCCGACATCGCCAATTCGGCCTTCACGGGTAGGAATCGATTTCCCCCTTTTCTGGTTTTCTGCCTCTTCTCAGCTCCTAGCCATGTTTGGCATGCAAGAGAATTGAAGGGGATAACCCTGATGGTTTTCCAATCCCGCCCCTCGCTCATCCTTGAATGTTGTCTTTTCACTGAGGGCAAATATGTCTTTTCGTCTGGAGTTTTGCTTTGCTTTGGGTCGGGTCGTGTAGGTCATTGACCAGGTGACGCAGAAACTGGTGATTGGCCAACGTCAGTAGGGCCGACCCCGCACTCCTTCTTTCTCTCTTGCTTTCTCACAAACATATTGCTGACTTGGTTTTTCCTTAGATTCTGATTGGTCTGTTTTGTAAAATTGATAACAAATTACCTATCTGGCCAAAAATTACAAATAAATACTCATTCGATTCAGAAAAATAAGGGCTTTGTAATGGTGTTTGTTTTTTCGCCTAAATCTGATGTTATAAAGTGGTGATTTTAATGGATTAATCTAAATATGATGAATTAACTTGTAAAATTCATAACTGATTATCTGTAAGTCAGAAAATAGTAATAAAATATGTTTTGCCTCCTAATGACATATACTAAAATATGGCATGGTTTTAAAAACCTAATTCACATATAATAAAAAGGTGATTTTTAGGGTTTTGAATAATTAATGGAAACCTAACCCTAATCCCACATATATGTTTAATAGGTTCTTTGGATGCCTAGGCTTGGACTTAGAAGTGATTTTAGATCGTTTGACTTTGATGTTGAGGTATGTTGTATCCCCTATTCCTCTATCATGAGAAATTCACCTATCTTTTCATTCTCTTAATTTTAGCCTACCCAATATGTCTTATCTTTTTATATCATGGTTCGTGTGAACTATCTTGGTTATTATGGACTTAGATATATTCTTGATATCTCTCTTATGCCTTGGCGCATGTCGGTCCCTTATATTGATATGTGTCACTTTGAAGTGGATGTTATATGTTTGTCTTGTCCATTATGTGATGGAAACCTTTATTTCATCTTCTGACTAAACTATTTACTTGCCTCTATATTTACATGCAATGTGAATCAATAGCACTAGAATAATGTAAATTACTTTAGTTTTTGGGTGTGTTCCCTTTTTGTTTATGGGATGGTGGTGGTGATGCCCCATACCCGAGTTTCAAGGATGTGAAGCCTTGGCTCAACTTTTATATTGAGAGTTTGATGGTGAGTCATTCTCTATCAAGTTTTCAAGGATGTGAAGCCTTGGCCGCCTTTGTATTTTATATTTTTCTAGGGTTATGTTTATCTCACATGCATGTAGGTTATTGATGTGGATTGTGGGGTGTGTGCCCTACTGGTTCTTGTTTCCCACTGTGGTAGTGGATGTTTATATGGCACAATCCTTTTTATGTTGTTTTATGGCAAGTATCTCCTTTAATGTGATTCTTTCTCTTGATACCCATTTGGGTGGTACTTATATATTGAATGGGAAGCCTTTTATTTTGATGTCCATATTTCCTTATATTGCTCAATTTGCTTTTTAGTATGCACATACCAGCCTTTGTTGATGTCTCCTATTATTTCTCTTTTGATGGGGTATGCTTCCAACCCTAGGTGGTGGACATGGATGGCTTGACACATGGACCCTGACTTACACTGTGAAATTAAAGCTTGGAGACAATCTTGAGGTGTTTAGATTTCCTCTACATGGATCCTTATGATGTAAGTTTGTAACCCTTTGTTTTATAATTGAATATAGTCATGCTTTTATTCCGCTACTATACTTTGGTCTTTTGTTACCATTATATAAATATTTGAAAATTTTACACCCACTCCATCATACCTTCTGAGTGTGTTTGGACTGGAGGTTCTATTATTCAAATTTTTAGTAAGGAGGCGATTTCACTTCTTTACAGAATGACCCCCGGGCCAAAATATGACGCATCACACATAAGCTCAAAGGGCTTACTCCAATCCGGCGTTTGAACAATCGGCGGGGAAATCAACTTTTTCTTGAGAACCTCAAAGGCATGCATACATTTATCATTGAAATCAAAAAATGCATCCTTCTCAAGCAATTTTGATAATGGCTTAGCGATTTTAGAAAAATCCTTGATAAACTGGCGATAAAACCCTGCATGACCAAGGAAGCTCCTCACCCCTTTCACCGAGTTTGGTGGGGGTAGTTTGGAAATAACCTCAATCTGCACTGGATCTACCTCCAGTCCCTTGCTAGACACCTTGTGTCCAAGCACTATGCCTTCGCTAACCATCATATGGCATTTTCCCAATTGAGGACTAAATGTGTGTCCTTGCATCTTTGTAGCACCTTGTCTAGATTATATAAGCACTCATCAAAAGACGCACCATAGATGAAAAAGTCATCCATAAACACCTCTAGACAACGCTCTACCTTATCCGAAAAGATAGCAAGCATGCAGTGCTGAAAAGTGGTCAGTGCGTTGCACAAACTGAAAGGCATACGACGATATGTGAAATTACATAAGGTCAAGTGAAGGTAGACTTCTCTTGGTCCTTAGGGTCTATGGAAATCTGGTTATAGTCGGAATAGCTGTCTAAAAAACAAAAATGAGAGCGGCCAACTAGCCGATCTAAAATATGATCAATGAATGGCAGGGGAAAATGATCTTTCAGAGTGGCAGAATTCAAATGACGGTAATCAATGCAAACTCGCCACCCAGTCACCAATCGGGTGGTGACAGAATCGTTCGAAAGATTTTGAGTTACCGTGATTCCCCCATTTTTAGGGACTACCTGCGTGGGGCTCACCCATGTAGAGTCTGAAATAGCATAGATGATGCCCGCAGAGAGAAGCTTGATCACTTCCTTCTTGACGACCTCCATCATGATGGGGTTGAGGTGACATTGTGGCTGAATCACAGGTTTGGCTCCTTCAACGAGCCGGATCTTGTGTTGGCAGAGAGTGAGGGCGATCCCCTTAATGTCAAAAACTGACCACCCAAATGCACCTCGGTGATTCTTCAACACAATCATCAACTGCACTTCCTCCCCGGTACTCAGATATGCCGAAATGATCATCGGTAGCTTTGCATCTGGCACTAAGAATGTGTATTTAAAGTGAGGGGGCAGTGGCTTTAGCTCTAAATCTGTCAGGCTGACCAAAGAAGATTGAAGCGATGGTGGAAGCGGTCCTAGTTCTTCATAGTGCTTGGCGTAGTAGCAAGGAAGCACTCAAAGCATCTTCACACATTCTTGCAATGACGTGCTTCTCAACCAATCATCCAAGATGTTGAACAAGCAAGCTTCAAGAGGTAATTGTGGGTACAATTCAAGCATGGAGACTGCTATAGCATCATCCTCAGTAGATGGTGGGACTTTCTCTTCTTCATCATTGGGATAACCCACAGCTTTGATAAGAGAAACCACCTTCATTTGTTCCATGATGTCCACAGCAAGTGTTCCCTTATCTACCTTTTTCATGACGTGAGCCATATCAAGAAATGGTTTCCCTAAATAAATGGAAACGTTGTGATCAAAGTATCTAATTTTTCTACACTGTCTTGGCTCTTGTGATGATTGTGAGTCAGCTGGCATCTTGATTTCAAATCTGTCATCTGCTATGCCCATGGTCAACTGACCTCTACCCATTTCCAGAATCATGTAAGTTGTAGCCTGGAAGGGTCTACCTAGAAGCAACTCATTACCTTTTTCATCTTGCATTTCCATCACCACAAAATCTGTCGGAAATACAAATTTGTCCACTTTGACCAAAACATCCTCACCAATTCCATAAGGCCTTACAACGGAATTATCTGCGAATTGGATTGTCATGTTACTCTTCTGGGATTCTTTAGGACCAAGTTTCTTGAAAGTAGAGAGAGGCATCAAATTGATGCTCGCTCCCGAGTCACATAGTGCTTTTCCGAATTTCACATTTCCAATGTAGCATGAAATATTGAAATAGCCCGGATCTTGTCGCTTTGGTGGCAATTTTCCCAAAATAAGGGCGTTGACCTGCTCCTTAAGCACTACCACTTCTATGTCAGGAATCTTTCTTTTCTTGGTAATTATATCTGTTAAGAACTTACCATAGGAGGGTATCTGCTCAATGGCCTCCAGCAAAGGAATGTTGACCGAAAGTTTCCTAAAGCCATCTAGGAACTTCTTGAACTACGCGTCCACCTTCTATGCTTTCAGTATATTTGGATAAGGAACTGGGACAGTTTGTGCCCTATGATGTGGTGGCATATAAGGCGTCCTCTTCTCTGTCTCTTTCTCTGTAGTGCGCTCCTCTGTGGCCTTCTCTAGTTCATCCTCCATTGTCTTTGTGACTACGGCATCCTCTGCGGCCTCACATGTAGCTTCTGGTTGTGGTGTGCTTGGTTCATCGGCCTTGGAGTTTAAAATTTTCTTTTCACTCCTCAACAAAATTGCTTTGGCTTGGTGGTTTCCTCCTGGAACATCAGTATTCCCTGGAAAACCCTGTTGTGCTGGCCTCTTCAAACTTGCAATTTCGGCTGCCATCTGTGCAATAGACATCTCAAGCATCCTCATCTGTGCACCATGACTCTGCAAAGTCTGACTGAATTAGTTCATAAATTCTCCTTGAGATTTAATTTATTTGCCGAAAGTGCTCATCAACTCTTGATTTTTCTTTATCACTTGATTGAGCAACTCATTACTCTTATCATCTGTATTGGGATGTGGCTTCTGATCTGGATCCTACAAAAAGTTATTTAGATCCTGAGAATTTTTTGTCCTTTCTCCATGAATAATCATTATTCCTATAGCCCTACTGTTGACGCATGAACTTAGCATGTGTCTCATCATCAGATCCTTCATCATCCTTTGCTAGCAGTCTCTTTGCTATCAGGTCCATCTTCTCATTTAATTCTTTAATTTCCTTGGATTCCACTGCAACTCTTACTTGTTCTGGTGCATCTCTATCACCCCACGACTGCTTCCTTGCCATGTTCTTCAAGATCTCCCAACACCTTGTGTCTGTATTGTTCAAAAAGAAGCCCGAGCCCACTGAATCCAAGTTGCTTCTGTCATGCTCATTGAGAGCAAAGTAGAAAATTTTGACTTTCTTTTCCTTGTCCAGCCCATGATGTAGGCACTTCCTCAGCATGATGTATAAGTGCTCCCATGTCTCTGAATAAGTCTCGCCGGTCTTTTGACTGAAGTTATGGATCTTCCTCACGAGGTCATTCGTCTTCTCATACGGGAAGAATCTCTCAATGAAGACCTCTATCATCTGGTCCCTGGACTCGACATACTCGTCATCGAGGTTGTGCAGCCATTCTCGTGCATTTCCCGCTAGAGAACTAGGAAAAAGCTTCAAGTAGAGTGCCACCTGTGGAAACCTATCAATCTTAATCATATCACAGTTTTCCACAAATTGGCTAATGTGGGCCACTGGATCTTCATTCTTCAGCCCATGAAATGCATTAGACTTGACCAGGTTTATCAGTGCTGGATCAATCTTGTATGTAGGAATGTTAATCGCCTGCCTTTGAATCGGCCCCTTAGACGTAGATGAGGAAGAAGCCTTAATCTTCTCCCATATTGTCTGTTCCTCAGCCATTGCTTCAGGTTCAGAATCTGTGTCTAAGTCTTCAGGTTGATTTTGGATATGCTCCTTCTCACCACCCGATCCCGAAGGCGACACCTCAGGTGTCAACTGTGTGTAGTCCGTACTACGTGTCTTCACCATGCACTAGTACCTGAAATGTGAAAAATCGAATAAGTACAGTGCTAGACAAATAAAGAATCTGAAAAGATAGACAATTAATCTTAATAATTAAAATTTGCTAAATTAAAAAAAAAGTGGCCTAGAGTGTCCGCTAGTAGTACTCGTAGTGCTGAAAATTTCCGTTTCCTCAGCAACGACGCCAAAAACTTGACATGGTTTTACCGTGTGTAAAACGCAAGTGCACGTGTCAATGTAATATAGGCCTTTGTGAGGCCCGAGTCGAACACAGAGAAACGTAATTATCGGTAGACTACTACTATCTATTCACAATCAACTAGACCGATGGGAAAATTGTGTTTGATTTTGAAAAAGAAAATAAAAATAAAAGAAAACAAAACAATTGATTAAATGGTTGATTTAATCAATTCAAATGCAATCTCTAGGATTGCGGTTTCACCATGGGTTCTCATTGTACTAATTCCTATACAATTATCACAACTCATCTCCCATTCCGGATAGTGGCATGTAGTTAGAATTGCTCGCTCCCGCGATACAATTCACTACCTTAATCTAGGTCGGCTCCACGCCAGTAGTAACCTATACACTAGACTATGTGCATAAAAAGAACAGATCTCTGGGTTTCCACCATTAACCGTGCATGGCCTTTTCTAATGGATTTATTAGTTAATGTGATTATTGCACCTTTTCAGCCATTAATTCTGTGTCAAAAGTAATTAAAGATATTAGATTACCATTATGGTGATCAAGCACAATGATAGCAATGGAGAAAATGACATCATACCACATATTTGAGAGATAAATAGTGATGGATTATGTAAAAAGAGTCATACAACGATTGTACGGGCTACTTCCGATCTTAGAGACAAAGGGGATTAGCCTGGCATGTTCATATCAACATTACACATGGAGAAAAAGGAGAGAAATATGGAGAAATGAATGTAAATATGATGTAACCCCTGTAATGGAGAAGATCTGGATGATCATTAGTGCGAAGCGCACATTTTGTAGCCTTTCGGCAGAAGAATCATCCGTCTACATCTCTAGGAACGTCTGGGGCATAGATCTGGCTCCGTTCTTTGCTCTCCTCTCCTCTGGGACTTGTACAATGGAATAGAACGTGAATGATGGATTTGGGTTGTCTTTTCCTAGGTATAGGTACCACTTACGGCCGCAAAAAGAACGCAGCCATCCGATTGGAGTCGTGTTAGATATTTTTCTGATCCGACGGCGTCGATACCATTGACGGGGATCTTAGGGTATCGATACTTTCTTCAATTTTTGGAAGCCGCATGATGGCATCTCGATACCATCGACCGTTCTCATCGATGGTATCGACGGGGTGACTTTTGGCACGATGTTGTACTTTCGCGACGATCGACATTGGGTCGATGGTATCGAACAATTCATTTCCTCTCCAGCTTTGCTACTGTTGCTCTGTCGATGGTATCGACGGGTCCAGGAATGCAAATTGCCTAAAATAAAGAGAGGAACACAAATCAAATCTGAGAAATATGATAATTTATGCAAAATAATGTAAAACAAGATGAATTTGATGCAGGCAAGGATAATAGGCTAAATGAATTGAATCATGTGATATTAACCACAAATATGACCAATAAGCGTATAAAACGAGTGTAAAACTAGCCTATAAAGGTGACTCAAAACCCCTACATCAATCCTCTTTGGAGATGTGTTGCCTCAGAAACGTGCCATTTTGGGAATTAAGTTATGAATCATGTCATTTTGGTAATCAAAATGTCCAAACATGCCATTTTGATTTTTTGACCAATATGTTATACTATCATGAAACCATTTCCATTGTACTATAGCTATACCACTGTCAGTAGCAGATAATTTAGATGTGTGTATGCAGCATAGGCATATAAAGGGGTAGGTTTTACCCATCTATCCGCCACCTATACCTTATCAAATTAGGTAAAGATAAGCAATTGTTGTACCCGTTACCCATTAACCTGCCCATTGAATCACCCACTGCTATATTGAGTTTGGTAAAGAGAGAACATTTATAAATACATGTTTACCCATTTACCCATTGAGCCTTATTATAACTTTGCCTATATATACTATGTAAGCTATAAGCCCTACTGCTAGCTAAGCGATCAACATTGCGGCCCCAACTGCCTTCCATTCTTCTCATGTATTGTCCTTTTCTCCTTACTCCTCTTGTTTATGCTTGAATCGTCTACTTCTTCACTATTTTTCCCCCTTCCTTCAAAAGTCTAATTGTTGTTATTTCTCCATCCTCGTATATGAATATTTCCACCTCACTTTTACCCGTGCCTGCAATCCTCTCCTTATACAGAAAAAAGTATATGGATTTTTTCCAAATCTCTCCATATTTTTGTCTAGATTACTAAAAATCCACTATGTATTACCAAATTCCAACCCTCACTCCCTTTACACTTCCGTCAACCACCGTTTACCAAATCGCATGCCATATCCATTCTTTCTTTTTTCTTAAAATTTTTTTCTTCACATTTTAATTGTTAGTTATGCATATAGTGTATATTATATTATGAAAATATTATAATAATCATTATAGTATTTTACTTACAATTTTATCTATAATAGAATACGCTATTGGTTAATATTAATCAAATGATCTCAAAATAGTTTCAGACCATAAATATTCCAACCGGAAAATTACGAAACCCATAACAAACGTGGAACTTGCTTAGAAGAAAAAAACTAGATGAATTATTAACATAAAATGGAATGTAGTTTTGTAATATATATATATATATATATATATACTATGAGAAGTTTTCTATATCTCATTTTCACTTTGTAACACTCCGACGACTTTTGGCACTATTCAATTTTATATATATATATATATATATATATATATATATATATATATGTATATATAATTTCACAAGTAGATAAGTTGTGTTTTAAAAAATCAATCCAAATGAATATGTATATCACATTCATTTTAGAGTTTTTTTATCATACGGATCAGGGGTAACTTTGCATATAAGCATGTACCATTCAAATGTTTTGGTTTTAATTTAATAAAATAAAAATATGACCATATGTAACATATCATATAAATTATGTATTGCTCATTTGTACAATTAAATTATATTAAGTAGCATTTTAATCATGCTAAGTGAAGTATGATACAGAAAAAAATTATTATACCCATAAGTAAAGGATCCCTAAATAAATTGTGTATATATATGTTTATATATATATATATATATGTTTATATATATATATTTATTTATATATATGCACACCGTTTAGATAGATAGATAATGAGAGAGAGAGAGTTGTGCTTGAATACACTCGAGTGTAGCAGAGCCAGTATACACTCAAATCATTTTTCATCATGTGATATTTATTTTGAACATATAAATCATCGATTTTCTTAAATATGTTATGACCATACTGCATGTAAAATTTGAACTCATTTGGTCACATATAGGTCACACATCTAAAGAGCGGAAAAAATATACAATTCAAATTAGTTTTGTTCATCAATTTTGTTGGTAATGGACAAGTGACTTAGAAGAATTTAAACGAGCTCAAATTTGCATGTATCCTATATTTGTTATAATAATGAATATCAACGGCATGGATTTTCTATAAAAATGGTTTAGATATATAACCAACACTTGAGTATATTCTAGTGACTATATATATAAATATATATACATATATATATAGGATTATGAGTGAAAGATATATCACCTCTCTCCTACAACCTGTAGAGAAGGTTGAACATCCAGGGAATATTAAATAAAAAAAATGCTTATCCAATGGTTTAAACTCGGTATCCTTCATTAGGGAGTATCTGAATTCGCCAGTACACTATCCCTTGTCGACATGCATGTATATGCGTATATGTATGTGTATATATATACATATATGTGTGTCAGATCTAAGAAAAGGTTCCTTCTCCCTCTCTTCCACCTGGAAAGTAGATCCTTGTGTGTGTGCATACATACATATATACATAGAGAGAGAGTCAGGCTAGAATACACCCGAGTGTACAGATCACACCTTACCCCCCCCAATGGTGTTTTCCTATCTAGACCATATATTTGCAAAATATTATCTATTGATCTTTATTGTTATAATAATAATAGATCACATACAAAATCTGAGTCCATTTGGCTGAGTGTAACTCACTCGTTCAAGGACAACAAAATCAAAATACAAAACTAATTTGCAATGCATGATATTTACATATTTTAGATGCATGACCTATAAGTGTATAAATGTGCTAAAATTTATTATATAGTATGTTCTTAAGATACTTAAGAATATTAATAGTTTAGATTTCTAAAATAATTACTTCATGATGGAAAATAGTTGAGGAATATAACGTCTATGATACATTCACGTGTATTCCTGCTTATATATATATATATATATATATATATATATATATATATATATATATATATATAGAGAGAGAGAGAGAGAGAGAGAGAGAGAGTCAGGCTAGAATACACTCGAGTGTATCCGGAGCGGAATACACTCAAGTAGTTTTTCATGATGCAATATTTTTTTTGAAAATCTAATCCATTGATCTTCTTAAACATCTTGTGAACAAGTCATACGCAAAATTTGAGAACATTTGGATATGTATAGCTCATGTTATGAAGACCGCAAAAATTATGCATTTTAAATTAGTTTCGCGCGTCGATTTTATTGCCCTTGGATGAGTGACTTACACTCATCCAAATGGGCTCAAAATTTGTATGTAGCCTAGTTATAGTATGACGGTGAAGATCAACGATTTACATTTTGCAAAAAATAGTCTTGATATGCAAACACACTTGAGTGTATCCGTGCGATCCGTACACTCGAGTGTATTCTAGCATGACTCTCTCTCTCTCTCTCTCTCTCTATATATATATATATATATATATATATATATATATATATATATATATATGGGATTAAGAGAGAAATATCTCCCCCTCTCATGCCCGTGGCGGAGGCCGAATTCCCGGGAGGGTGGTAAATCAAGGCGGAAACTGAGATTCGAACCCGGGTCTCTTTGTTAGGGGACATCGTGCTTGACCACTTGAACCACTCCTTGTCGACTAACTATATATATATATATATATATATATATATATATATATATATATATATATATATATATATATATATATATGCATGTATGTATATGTATATATGTGTATGTATGTATATATATAAACAAGAGTTCGCTTCTTGGGTATGGCCACTATTGGACCTACTCTAACATGATAAACTATCAAGACTGATGCTTTAGGACGTATTTAGTTGGATGTAGTCACATGAAAAATTGCTAGTTTGCAGTCTTACTACACCCTACTGGATTATCATTCATGCATCGCACACACCAAGTGCGCTATGCCATTTGGGGATTATCTTTTGCAAAATGTCAAAATATCCAGCACAAAATAGCCTAGAACCACTAGAAATTATAATGAATGGTTGAACTCCATATTAGACTCTGTTTAGTAAGCTCAAACTAGAACCAAGCCCATGTTTTATATATTTTTATATTGCTTCAAATTATAATAAAACTATCATTTTGTGTTGGATATTTTGCACCACCAAATTGCATCGCACGGTGATTATATGTGACATGTTGGCAACTTACTTTCTTAGGCCTCAAGAGTTTATCCAGTTGAAGTCGATGCACTAGCACTCATATCTCATAGAGATTTCCTCATTTGTCTAAATATATTTATGGAAAATACTAAATGTTTGTTCAATTTTTGTTGTGTACAATATAAATAAATTTGACTATGTTACACTACATCCAACATTTTACTCCTGACAAGTTCCACATAGATTCCTAGTTTGGTAGCTTTGGCCCAAATGTCTATCTAGCCCAAAATTATTTTCACAAACTTGGTTAGTATTTTCAAATATAGTGGTACACACACTCAAAAACAAACTCAAAAATTAACCTAGATAAAAACTATATAACAATCCACTAATAGTCCATATTTTTTATTTGTATATTTAAATTTTGTATCAGTGTGTATAATTAGTTGTAGTTGAGTAAAATATGATTCTAATACAATTGTGAAAAATATATCTCTATATGTGTAGATCTCTCTTTTGTCCAAAATGATGTTTGTCACCGGATCACTGCAGGATGGTTGAAATGGAGGAGTGCAACTGGAGTTTTATGTGATCAGAAGATCCTTCTCAGGTTAAAAAGTAAGTTTTATATAATAGTTATACGACCAGCCATGCTCTATGGGAGTGAATGTTGGGCGGTGAAGAAATAAAGTCTCAACAAGATGAACGTGGCTGAAATGCGTATGCTAAAATTGATGTGTGGGAAGACAAGAAAAGATCGTTTGAGAAATGACTATATCAGGAATAAAGTGGGGGTGGCGAGCATTGAGGACAAGTTGCGTGAGGGCCGACTCAGATGGTACGGACATGTGCAACGCAGACCTACTAGTGTGCCTATACGAAGCCATGATATTGATCCAAACACTATAAATAGAAGAAGAGGAAGGCCTAAATTAACATGGGATGAGCTTATAAAGAGAGATTTTGAATCTCTACATCTCAATCAGAATATGGCCCATGATAGAGCTGAATGGAAACGAAGGATCCATGTAGTCGACCCCAACATAGTTGGGATTGAGGCTTAGATGATGATGATGATGATGTGTAGATCTCTCTTTTGATCGAACCATGGAGTCTAATACTTGGAATTCATGTATTTTGAATAATATTGGTTCAAAGATACAAAATTACTATTTTTATTTGGAAATTTATTTGCCTCTTGAAAACATACATGGTAGATACGTTAGATGACCTGAATTTAATTTTGAAAGTCTAGACTTTCTCTTTGAAAACCCTCCAATATTTATATCTGGAAAATAGTAGCACATTGTTCAAAAGTCGGATAGGGCAAAATGATGTCCAATAGTTTAGTGAAATTACACTTCCACAACTCTACGTAAAGAAAGGACATAGGTATTCCTCAGTATACTGAGAAACATAGCTGAAATTTTATCATTCTCTAGGGAGAGAACGTAAGGCTTCCCTGATGAAATAGACTTTACCATGTGCTACATATTGTGAATTTAAATTCTGAGTCTTGAATATTGAACTTGAATCTTGCTTATATTGATAGAACTTGTTTAGAACTTGACACTTATCTATATGTTGATTTCCTTGTATATTCTCAATGTCAATTCTTAGTAGTTAGTTGCATATAATAAATTTTCTTTAGATTCTTGTGATTGTCCCATGTTTTTCTCTTAGTCCATGTGTGATTATATTTCCTATGGGGATTTATTGATAGATTAGGTGCTCCAAAATGACTTTAAAGAGACAACATGAAACATTTCATAGGTGCCCTATGGTCGAGACAAGACTAAGTGTTGAAGTGTATGAACTAGTTTCAATGTATATGTTGTTTAAGCTTTCACACACTCTGATGAAATGTATGACATAAAGATAGTCATATATGCCTCTAAATAAAATTATGTCAAAATTTTGTTCTTGTAAAGATTGGTTTTTTACATGATGGTATCAAAGCAATGAATAGTCGACACAGATTATGTCTTATAGAAATATAAATGTAGTTAGTAAGTATAATCAGAACAACTAGATCTAGTTAAATATTTTACAACAAAGCCTATATTCCTAGCCCGACTTATTGTGTCGACCAATGACACTTTTATAAATTACTAAAAAACCTAGGTGTTCATTATTTACCCTAGTCAATCAAGGCATGGAATTTATATATTTTGTCTATGAGCTATTGATCTTCTTTATGATTAGGAATTCTAATACTTACATATGGAATCTAGTGGCTATTAGACTTGTCTAATAGATCCCTAGTGGCTATTGGATTTTCTACTGGATGTCTAGACTCCTAGTGGCTATTGGAATTCTCCACAAGATTTATGGACTTTTTCTCTACATCATTTTCTAGAACAAAATTGTTATATTTGGACTTCTTTTGCATGCAAGGAATTCTTAGAGCTACATGGATAAACATGTGTTCAAGGTACACATATGTGCTCTTGATCGACAATGGGGGGCCAATATGACACTTCTTTCACCATCTAAGGTATAAAATATGGGTAGAGTGATGTAGCCTCCTCCTATATAGTGGTACCCAAGATACAAACACCCTAAGGAAAGAAAACTAATAAATTTAATAAACTCCAAATTATTTTGTTCATATAAATATATTATAACTCAACTTGAATTTAGGAAAATAATCTAATAACATGTTTAAACCTAGGTGAGAATAATATTAAGATTAGCCATGTTTCACATTAATATTTCTTTATATAGACTAATATACCAACTAGTTGAGTATATACTATCGTCATGTAAGTGGAAATGATTTGAAATGTATAGGGAGGAAAGCTTAGTGAAGAGGATCTAGACCCACTTAGGTTGTGGTTGGGTTCCCCACGGTGTGACCCAACATGGATATAGTTATTCATGATGCATGTGAATGTTCTAAAGACCTTGTATAAAATTTCAAACCATTTGAAAAAAATACATAGAATCTTATAGTTGCTTGATCTCCCATCTAGAGACATGGCAGAACTATTTATTAGAAAAAATATGATAACCATCCATAAGGACAAAGAAAGGGTGATATAAGAAACATACTTGAGGAAACTATTACCATATACACTCAATCTCCTGATAGAAAAATCATGCTCCTTCTTGTTAAAATGTAAATCTCTTGATGGTACCTCTTTGCTGAGAGAGAAATCATCCATAATAACTTTGACATAAGTACTCTCTAGAAATTTCAGTTGGAAACTTGTCAGTTTCAAAATAATCATATTACACTTCCTCATAAACAAGTCAAAAGAATATAAGAACATTTCAGTGCTTTGAAATTAAAATGTCACTCAGGTTATAACATATTTATGTGTTGTAACACATTAGAAATTAGACTCCAAAAGTAATATCTAGTCAATTTCTTTTACTTGAAGTCTGATTATAGACATGTCATTCAATGGACTCATATGTGCTTTTTGTTTAATTATATCTTGATAATATTTCATCTCTGTCAAGATTTTTGATTCATGAAAAATTATTTTTCTCCACTTGGGTAAATGTTGCTACTTAGTTCCTCGCTGGAACTTTGTATATTGAACTACATATATAATTTATGTACATGGCTATTACTTTGTGGAAACCTAAGATTTTGGTCTCAATATTTTTAGACCTTGTAATTTTTAATTTATCCCAATTTAAAATTATTGGCTTTTAGATCAAATAACATTAATAATTTTTAAGTACGGATGCGGATTCGTGAAAAATATTATAGTTTTGTTTTTAGGAATCTATATTTTAAATTTTAGTTCAAATATAATTAGATGTGTAATCAAAATTTGAGAATTTTTTAATATGTGTCACAATTTAAAATAAATAAGATCACTATAAGTCCTAGTTTGTTTTAGAGGCATCAAGTTACACACGTCATTTTCCATCGGCTCCTTTTACTTACAAAATATGATGGAAGTATTTGAAAAACTTCCCACTACTGCATTCAAAGTCAAATACCCCTCCCCCTCTCCATCCCTCTACTCCTTCCCATACATCTACCCCCATCGTCTATGACACCCTAGGTTCTTTGACTAATACATCGCAACATGCTTGCAACTACAAAGCCAAACTTTGGCCTCGCTTTTCAGCCTCATGGCTCTTCTAACAAAGCTCGACCTCTAGCAACCGACGCCCATACAGAAAATCATTTTTCCTTGCTAAGCCCTCCCTGAACTCACTCATCTCATTCTCTCACGATCAGCTAGTGCCAACAAGTCAGCATTGTAGTTGCAATCATGCACACGAAACAACTAGATCAAGTACGTAAGGGACTCTAAAGTTTGTGTCGCTCAACTTGTTATAAGCATTTTTCTTCTCGCTATTTATTATCCTTACATGCTAATAATAACAGGATAGACCTTTGGCCATACGTATAACATGACTTGTAAAAATAGTCGTAACCAGAGCATTGGCCTTATCGTGAACACAGGATATGAGCCTTATGCATACACACAATGTTTAGCAAATGAGATGTGTCTCCGATACGTACCTTAATCAAACACACAAAAATATGAGACATGATTACCTCAACAAATCACCCCCTTAATCATGGTGCTTGGAGTTGACTTCTTCTACTCCAAGCTTCTGCCTCAACTCAATGAACTTGACATGCCCAAGGGCCTTTGTCAGGATATCAGCTAGCTGATTGTCTGTGCTCATGTGTTCCGCATCAAATTTTCCGTCATCGACGCATTAACAGATGAAGTGAAACCTAGTGTCAATATGTTTGTTGTGGTCATGGTACACAGGGTTCTTGCACAAGGTGATTGCAGATTTATTGTCGACCTTTAGCTTGATCTTCTTCAAAGTTTCACCAGTCATGTTAGCGAGCAATAGGTTGATTCACACACCTTAGCATCTTGTCATAGCTACCATGATGTACTTTGTCTCACAAGATGAGAATGCAACAATCTTCTGTTTCTACGATGCCCATGTAACTAGACTTGCACATAGGAAGTACGTCGTTCCTGTGGTGCTTTTTTGATCATCCACATATCCTACTAGGTCACTATCACTATAACCCACCAGCTTAGGTTCCAGTACACCACATCGTTTGTAGCAGCACCCAAAATTGATTGTGTCACTTACATATCATAGAAAGTGTTTTAGTGCCACCGTATGTTGAACAATGAGTGCCTCCATGTAGCGGCTAACGATACCAACTACATAGGCAATGTTAGGTTGTGTGTTCACCAGGTAGAGGAGGCTCCCAACAATGTTGCGGTATTTAGTGACATCAATTGCAGAGCTACCATCAACTTTAATCAGCTTTAGTCAGTTCCCCATTGCTATTGAGCACAAATTGCACCCGGACATGCCTGGCATTTTAATCACATCCATAGCATTAATTAATTGGCATAAAATGATCATACTTGTTGTCTGTTTCATTTCAATTCCCAGGTAATAGCTTATAAGTCCAAGATCGCTCATATTGAACATCTTCATCATCTGGGACTTGAACTTGGTGATGTCATCAACATCGGGGTTGGTATGATCAGATCATCAACATACACGCATATGAGTAGAAAGTTCTTGTTCTTCACCCTTTGATACGCTACATGCTCTAATGGGTTGCGCCTCAAAACTGAGCATCACCAAGATGGCGTATAGATTGAAGTTCCAAGCCCACGGTGCTTGCCGCAGATTGTACAAGGCCTTGCACAGCTTGAGCATCATGTTCTCTTGCTTGTCATTGATGAAACTAGGTGGTTGTTGCATGTAGACCTCCTCGACAAGGTCACAATTTAGGAATGTTGTCTTGACATCCATATGGTGGATCTCCTATCCACCATGTGCAGCCAACACAATCAGTACACGCACAGTCTCCATGTGTGCCATTGGCACGAACACCTCATCAAAATCCACGCCCTGCTTTTATGCATAGTCCTTTTCAACTAAGTGGTCCTTGTGCTTGATGACATTACCTTTTGGGTCCTTCTTAACCTTGAACATCCACTTGAGACCAATAGCAAATTCCAGTGGGGAGAGAGATGAGCTCCCAAGTTTTGTTGTCGTGGATGGACTGCATCTCCTCCTCCATAGCATGTTGCTAGGATGGCTCCTTGAGAGCTTGTGCAACGGATGTGAGATCCTCAGTGACCAACAGTTAGAGGCCATTGTACTCAATGTTGTGGATTGAGGTTGCATCATAGAGGTCTGACATCATCCGGTACCATAGTGGTTCACTCGTTGATTCCAATGCCTCACCAATGGGCAGGGTAGCCCATGGGATTCCACTTGGATTTGGGGTAGTCAAAGAGGGTGGAGTGCCTAGTCCAGCTGCTTGTGATGTTGGTGGGTTTGTGACCACTGAGGATGTCGAGCCACCATCAACATACACTTGTGCACATCTTGTTGCAACATATGTGCACGACTTCCCCTCATGGGATCTTGGAGTTGATGAAGACATAACATTGCCTTCACTTGTCACATGGTCAATATTATACTCTACGATCAAAGAGTCGATGCCACTACAAGCACGATCATTAGACTTTTCCTTCAAACTCCATGGTTTCTCTTCTTCAAATATCACATCATGTGTGCTATATAGTTTACCTATCTTAGGGTCATAGACATGATAGACTTTGGAGCCTTCTTAGTAACCAATGAAGACCATCGGAGTGGACCGATTAGATAATTTTATCACTCCACGACCAATTTTCTTCACGTGTGAAACACACCCAAATGTGTGAAAATAACTCACGTTGGGGCATTGTTTGTTCCACGCCTCGTAGGGTGTCATACCTGAGAGTGCTCACATTGGTGAGCGATTGAGTATGTGAACAACGGTCTTCACTGCTTCCCCCCGGAATATCATCAGCACATGCATGCTTTTTAGTAGGCCACATGTCATCTCAAAAATCATTTGCTTTCAACACTCAATGACACCATTTTGTTGTGGTGAGTATGGCATAGTGGTATACCGCTTGATGCCATGCTCACTATAATAGTTGTCGAAAATGATGAAGTTAAACTACCCATTGTGTTGTGTATAAAATGCCCTTGATGAGCACAAATCAAATCATATTTTCATGGCACTTTAGTTGCACATCTCACTCAATTTAACCATACTTCTACTCCAATTCATGCTAAAATGTTTGTCTCTTGTTGATCTTACTCATGTCATGGTTTGAATTGTAGGTATACTATATTTCACTCATTATGAAAGAAAAATACCCAAAATCTGACCTTTTTTCATTACCGGAGTTCCCCCAAGTCTTGTAATTCAAAACTTAATAAAAAACTAGTAACACGGTGTGTGACTCTTAGTCAACCGACTTGTGAATCAAGTGCAAGCATGGGGTGTGTCTCAAACACATGATGTGACCCAAGAAAGGCCAGAATTCAACAGAAAATCATTCGTATTCCATGTGGTCAACTCACACGACGTGTTACTTGGGATCATGGCTCGACTCATTCGGAAAATTGGATCTGACACGACGTGTGGCATACAAACACAACATGTCATGCTTATTTTTTGCTTTTTTAGAATAGAACAATTGCTCATTTTCACTAAATATAATGACCCACTTCCCTTAGGAAGCATACCATGTACCATTTGGAGCAGTTAGAGGCCAGAGACGAGTCCAGAGCTTTAGAGGGGCAATTTTGAAGAGAAAGCTAGGCTTTTTGAGAGAGAATCCATTCTTGGATCCATTTCTCTTCTATTTTCCTTTGCAAAGTTATAGAAAGGAGGTTGTTGAAACAAGTAGAATTTTTAGAGACAAATCTCCACCTCTTGATTGGAGATTTCATCTATTCTTCACTCCTACAAATATATTTAGTATTCCTCTCTCTCTCTACTCATGTTTTTTTCAATGACATATCATTTATGCATGTATTTTCTCACCATGAGTGAATTAACTCCTTTTCTTGGGCATGGGAGAGTAGCTTCTATGTCAAAACTCATGTGATCTGAATTTCATGTTTAAATATTGGTTATTCTTCTATTTTAAAAAGAGTTATGGTGTTTATCTTCTTGTATGCATGGATGGCCATAATATTTCCATGTTTTATGCATCTTATTATTTTTGGGTGGATATATTAAGAAGTAAGGAATGACCATTTTGGCAACATGTCCATGACCATGGGAATGGCTAGGATCATGTTGAGAATTCTAGGTTGTAGTTCAAAACCATGTATATGCATGGAAATGCTATACAAGGCTAGGACTATCATATATCATTAGGAAATGTATTAGATGAAATCAACCTACCCTTTGAAGATTGACTAATATAAATGAGATTTAGAGTTCTTAATTGAGTTTTGATGAGGGAGTGAAATCCCATATCCAAGATTTTTGTGATATGATCTTTAATCATTCTCTAAGTGATTAGTATTTTTAGTTTTCTTGTTTATATTTTAGAATTGATTTGATCCAAACCAACCTTTTAAAAGAAACCAACTTAGATTGTTGAAAATTAGCAATTTTGTGCATAGCTAGCCTTGCTCTGTGTGGTTCGACCTCGACTAAAATCGATCCCATATACTTGCGGGTGACTGAAGAGTTGAGACATTTAATTATTTAAAACTCACTTGCTTTAGGCAATCAATAGGTTTTTAGGCGTCGTTCTTAGGGAGCTACAATAATTTTTAGTTAGAGTATAAATGTTAAATTGTATCTGAGACTAAGTCATCATTTTCCACTATTCATATTGTGATACCTTTTAGTTTTGTGATTCTCACTTAACTATTGCTTTTGTAGGTTGTATCCGTCATTCTAAGAGAAGTCTTGAGATATCCATTTTCTTAGACCCGAAAATTCAGCAAACTTTTTGCAATTGAAGGAGAGCAAAGAAGGGTGATAACTCTTCAAGCTTGGAGGAATCACAACCATCGTCGCCCCATTCAACATCTTCACCGCCACCTTCACCCAATCACCATCAAGAACTAGACATGGAGGACAAATGCCTGCTAAAGGAATTTTTTTTTCCATCTTCCATCAACAACTATGGAGTCATTGATCATGAAACTAATGAGGTTAACAACTTCTCTATTAGCCCCACCATTATGCAGATGATCCAGAAAAATAGATTTGGAGGAACTCCTATGGAAGATCTGAATCTTCACATAGCTGAGTTTTTGTAGTATATGAACACCTTCAAGATAAATGGTGTTCCAGCTGAAGGAGTATGTCTACTCTTATTCACGTTGACTATGTGAGACCCAGACAAGGTGTGGCTTTCCTCTTTTCCCAAGCGATCCATCAATAGTTGGGATGAACTATTGAATGTTTTTCTTACTAAGTATTTTCCTCCTAGAAAGACCACTAAATTGAGGAGCCAACTCACTAATTTCAAGCAACACGAGGGTGAAACACTTTATTATATGTGGGAGAGATTTAAGGATCTACAGCACCTTTGTCCTCACTAAGGTTTGACCAACTGGTTGTTGCTACAAACCTTTAACAACAGGTTATTCTACAGAACATGTATGACTATAGATGACGCTGCAAACGGGGCACTTATGAACAAATCCTACAGAGCGGCATGTGACATCATAGAGGATATGGCCCTCAATCATTGCCAGTGAAGCTCAGAAAGAACCATCCAACCTTTCTCATCAAGTGGCACTACTAAGAAGTCAAGTGGGAAGCACACTGTTGATGTAGTTGATCTTGTAGCATCCAAACTTGATGCTTTGTCACATAAGTTTTAAAAGCCCAGTACACACTCAATCCAAGTAGCTGAGCAAGTATGTGATGCATGTGGAGCCCATGGGCATGACTATTCTTCTTATTTTATCCCACAAATGAATGTTGGAGAAGTGCCAAAGCAAGCTAATGCAGTAGGGAGTTTTTGCAACAAGCAACTCTATAACCCTTACTCCAACACCTATAATCTATGATGGAGAGATCATCCAAAATTTTCCTATAAGACCAAAAATCCTCAGAAACAACAATCATCAAATCAACATCAGTAGAATCAAGACCAGAATAAAAAACAACAAGTGGAAAACCGCCAGCCCATAAAAAATAACCAACCATTGGGATTCAACAACAATAGAAACTACAATCAGCCTTAACCTAAGTCAAGTTTGGAAAGCATGATTGAGACTTTTGTATCAACACAAATTTAGCATAATGATGAATCTCGTGCACATGGATTACTCTTGAAAGATGCAATCACTCAACTTTCTACCAAAGTAGATGGCATTGCCACTCATGCGAAGATGCTAGAAAATTAAATTTCTCAACAAGCTCTAGGAAATCAAAGAGCCTCTTCCAATTCACTACCAAACCAACTAGAGATGAATCCATGTGAATGCATGTCCATTTCTTAACAAATGGAGACATTATTGAAAGACCCTCGTCGGTAGATGAGAAGAAAGTTTAAGATGATAAAGAAAAGGATGTTGAGGAAAAGCAAAAGAAGAAACACACAACTGAAGAGCAACCATCTTACAAGCCTATTGCCCCCTTTCCTCAATGGTTTTCATGCAAGAAAGAGGATGGAAAATTTCATAGGTTTATGGACATTCTTAACAAATTGTATGTTAACCTTCCTTTAGCAGAAGTCATTGCTGAAATGCCTACCTATGCAAAGTTCCTGAAAAACCTCCTAACTAAGAGGAGGAAGACTGATCAAGTAGAAACTGTTATGCTATCTGAAAGGACTAGTTCCATCATTTAAAATAGACTATGGAAGAAACTTGACAATCAAGGTGCCCTCATATTACCATGTGATACAACATTTGATAAAGGTTTAGTTGACCTTGGGGCCTGCATAAGCCTTATTCCCTTTTCATTATGGAGGCAGCTTGACATTGGAG
This sequence comes from Alisma plantago-aquatica, assembly GCA_963693085.1. Classification (NCBI taxonomy): domain Eukaryota; kingdom Viridiplantae; phylum Streptophyta; class Magnoliopsida; order Alismatales; family Alismataceae; genus Alisma; species Alisma plantago-aquatica. The sequence goes on from OY856415.1 coordinate 324,147,249, forward strand.
ACTTGAAGCCAATCAAGATGGCCATCCAATTGGCAGATCACACCATCAAGTATCCAAGAGGAATTGTTGAAGACGTACATGTTCAAGTGGGCAAGTTCTTTATCACTTGTAATTTTGTTGTGATAGATATGAATGAAGTTCCATCCAATCCTATCCTTTTTGGAAGACCCTTCCTTTGCACAATGGATTGCATAGTTTATGTACGAGAAGGCAAGATCACTCTTAGAGTGTGGGAGAAATTATGGAATTCTCTATTCTAGACGCAATGAAAGCTCGAAACAAGATGGACAATATTTTCTGAGGAAGACGAAGATTTTTCCAATTTCATTGTTAACTATTGTGAGGAAAGCGAATTGATCACTGCCATCGTTGTAGAAAATGTAGATGTTGTTTCTAGTTCTAGTCCACATCTATATCATGAAGGCATTCCATCATTGAAATATGACTCTTACAAGTCCACCAAGGTTGAACTCAAACCCCTTCGATGGGGCCTAAGTATGATTTTCTTGACCCTAATTATACATCTCATGTCATCATAAATTATAATTTAACATATGAACAACAAACCAAATTGCTAAATGAATTGCATTTACATAAAGAAGTAATCGGTTATTTAATTGAAGATTTGAAAGGCATCAACCCCTCTATTTGCATGCATAGAATTAATTTAGATGACGATGCCAGGCCTTATGTATAACCTCCTAGGCATTTAAATCAAAATATGCTTGAGGTTGTTAAAAAGGAAATTTTCAAGTTGAAAGATGTAGGGATCATTTACACTATAAGTGACTTCCCTTGGGCGAGTGTTATTCATGTAGTACCCAAAAAGGGGGTGCAACTATTATCAAAGGGGATAATGATGAATTGCTTCAAAGCTATGTATCCACAGGATGGCACATATGTATATACTATAGGAGGTTGAACAAAGCAACCCGTAAAGACCATTTTCCATTGCCCTTCATTAATTTGATGGTTGAGAGATTAGACAATCATTCTTATTTCTACCATCTTGACAGTTATCATGGATTCTTTCAAATATTGGCTTATCCTCCAGATCAGGAAAAGATGACTTTCACATGAACCTATGGCACATACGCCTATAGACGCATGTTTTTTGGTCTTTGCAACACACCAATGACTTTTCAGTTTTGTATGATGGTTATCTTTTCTGATTTTATTGAAAGAACAATGGAAGTTTTAATGGATGAATTCAGCATCTATGGGAACTCTTTTGATGATTGCTTGTCTAATTTATCTAAAGTCTTTGAGCGTTGTAAGAAGGTTAACTTGGTATTAAACTGGGAGAAGTGTCATTTCATGGTATAGTCTGTAGTATTACTAGACCATGTGATTTCTAATAAAGGTATTGAATTTGATAGGGTGAAAGTGGAAGCAACAGAAAAAATATATACCATGTCAAATGTCAAAGATTTTCTAAGATTTCTTGGCCACGTAGGATTTTACAAGAGATTCATCAAAGATTTTTTTAAGATAGCTAAGCCCTTGAGCTTGTTACTTGCAAAAGATGTTGATTTTATGTTCAACAGTGAATGACAAGTCGCCTTCAAGAAGCTTAAGGATGCTCTCATTACATCTCCAATCATTCAACCACCATATTGGGACACACTCTTTGAATTGATGTATGACGCAAGCGACTACACCATCAGCATTATGCTTGGTCAATGAAAGGACAACAAGCTGCACGATATCTACTATGATAGTAAGATACTTGATGAAGCCCAGATAAACTATGCCACAACTGAGAAGGAGATGCTAGACATAGTATATGCCTTCAACAAATTTCATCAATATCTAGTGGGTGCCAAGGTTGTTGTCTATACTTACCATGTTGGCATCAAGTATTTGTTTAACAAGAAGGATGCTAAACCACACTTGATTCTCTGGATTTTTCTGCTTCAAGAATTTGATCTTCATATCAAAGACAAGAAAGGAACTGAAAACAATACCACTGATCACCTTTCTAGAGTGACTATAGGTGTAAAGGATGCACTACCTATTGATGATTACCTCACCATAGAGAGATTATATGCAGTTGATACACCACAAGCACCATGGTTTGCATGCATCACCAATGTTCTTGCCACAGGACATCTTCTACCTGAGCTCACTTACCAGTAAAGGAAGGAATTCTTGCATGATGTCAGATTTTATTATTGGGACGAACTAATGTTATTCAAATAAGGAACTGATGGACTGATCCAGAGGTGTGTAGCTGAAGAGGAGATACCAAGCATCATATCCAGATGCCATTCTTCTTCCTATGGAGGTTACTTTGGGGGAGAAAAGATAACCACTGAGATCCTTCAAACTAGATTCTATTGTCCAACCTTGTTTCGAGATGTCCATTCTTATTTCAAAGCATGTGACAAATACCAAGGTACCAGTGGGATATCAAAGCGAGATGAAATGCCTCTCAACTTCATTCTGGAGATTGAGGTGTTCGATGTATGGGGTATAGACTACATGGGCCCCTTCCCATCCTCATGTGGTTACAAATACATATTGGTTGCCTACGATTATGTCTCAAAGTGTGTAGAGGCCATCCTTACCCAACATCCTAACGCTAAGTCCATGCTTAAGTTGTTTTAGAAGATTATCTTCCCTTACTTTGGAGTTTCAAGAGTCGTGATTTTAGATGGAGGGACACATTTCAATGAGATATAGTTCCACAATCTTCTCAACAAATATGGGGTGACATATAAAATCTTTACTCCATATCACCCCCAAACATCTAGATAGGTTGAATTGTCAAATAGACAGTTGAAGAACATTCTTGAGAAGACAGTTTCAAGCTCAAGGAAGGATTGGCTACTCAAGCTAGATGTTGTTATTTGGGCATTCTGAATAGAATACAAGACTGCCATCAGGAGCACACCATTTCGGCTCATCTATGGAAAATATTGCCATCTTCCTCTAGATCTAGAGCATAAAGCTTTATGGGCCATCAAATTTCTTAATTTTTATGTGAAGAAAGCAGGTGACAAATGGTTGTTGCAACTCCAGGAGCTTGAGGAGCTCAGACTTGACGCATACAAAAATGTGAAGATTTATAAGGAGTGAACAAAGGCATGGCATGACAAGAAGATTAGAAGAAGAGACTGTGTTGAAGGAGATCAAGTGTTGTTGTTTAATTCAAGATTAAAACTCTTTCTGGGAAAGCTTAGATCCAAGTGTTTTGGATCTTTCCTTCTCTTGAAAGTTTTTCCATATGGAACAATAGAGCTGCAAGGTAAGCAATCGACATTCAAGGTTAACAGATAGCACTACAAGCTCTACACTGAAGCAGGGAAGATAGAACCAGGAGCCTCATGCTCCCTAACATATCGTTGTTGAAGAGGAATGAAGTCTACTTTCAGACTCTAAATGGAAGGCCTTTGTGCAAGACATCCCCACATTTAGATATTTTCATTCATGTTATTTCATTTGAGTTATTCAGTTAGTCATTTACTTCATAATAAGACCTCATGGTGCTATATTGGTGAATACGTGAGGGAACTTAGTTAATCACTTATATTTTGTATGTGATAGATGTTTCTGTCAGAAAGAACAAAGAGAATAAAGATAGAAAATACTCATGCTTCAACACAGTGTGTGGACAAGCCAACACAATGTGTGGACAAGTCAACACGGTGTGTAGAACATTTTCAAAATTTCCAAACTTCATAGTGGTTGCTCCTTGCGACGTGCACAAAGACAACATGGCATGGCAACAATTAAAGAAATCCAAATCTATAGAAATGTCAAAAACATGCTGTGTCGACCATAAGACACACTGTGTTGAATTATTTTGATGAAGATAGCAATTTTACAGTGAAAAACACTTATGTCGTGTTGGCATCAATTATGACATGTGATTTTTGGAAGCAAAAAATTGTCAATTTTCACAGTGAACTGATCTTACGCCATGTTGGTTCCAGCCACCCCATATCAAACTCATAACGGAAATATTCAGATTTTTGACAGTAATGGCTCGTTAAAGTGTGTAGCAGGTCAGTGCGCCATGTGGTTGTGTACAAAATTGGGGAAATTCAATCAAGCCTTACGGTGTGTGGCTAGTCTTTACGCCACCTTTTCACCTCCCTTGTGACTCCGACTCTTCACGGTGTGGATCCCTACCTCCACGCTTTGGTCATTTCTTATGTCGTCATTCTCTTTTGCACGCCATGGTGTTTTCGTCATCAACTAGCTCTCCAACTTTGTCAAATGCCACCAAGAGTAGCCACATATTTTCCCTATGCAATAAGTTGACCTCCACCACCACACCCTCTCACTCCATCATCATTGACTCAATTGTAGGAGACCACCATCCTCAACCCCCATCACCTCACTGAAGAGAAATAAGCAGACCTGCCAAACAGTCATTATAACACCACATCCTTACGTCGTGTTGATCTTAGTTCAAGAGAAGACGCACTGACAGCAAACATAGTGTAACTCTTCCAACTATGTCGTGTCTCACTCAGAGTAGCCTTAAAGGAGAATGATAATCACACACTGTGTGATCTGCTACTGTGCCATGTTGATCCGTCCAGTAGGTGAATAATGTCGAGAAGGAAGGTTTTTGGAAGGAGACTCCATCCCGACCCTGAGGCATATTCCTATGATGCACCCTACATCTCCATGGTACACTTCACACTGAATGTAGAGGAGGACACCATCTTCCTCCGCATTTCCCCTCACTAGGTAGTCCCATCTAGGTTTGCAAATGATAATGATACGCAAGATTTAGGCATATTTAATGAGGCTAAGGAGTACATTGTTTTTCTTGGCCTAAGTCTCTATTGTTTTAATTGTGTTGCTACATATCCTCACGTTACTTATGAGTTTCTGACGACTTTCAAAGTAGCAGAGGAACCACCTAATAAATAGGAACCCTTTGGACTGATTTCTTTCCATTTGATGAACGAACCCTTCAAACTAATTTTCAAATGGTTTTGCACTTTGTTGGAATTTGACTATGATGGCAGTATCATCATGCTAGAAGAATTTGTTCTTGTCACTTTCTGGAGCCAAATCACTAAGGAAACCTCCTGCAATGCTGCTAATGCTAGACTGTCTTATGTTTACAACTTGATTTTTTGCTACATTCACTACCTTCTTAGCGTAGGTGTTTTCGCAAGGAAGGAAACACAAGGCATAGTTGGAAAACTTGATTTGTTTTTCCTATGGACCATGCTACATAATTATGATATGAACATTGGGTGCCATTTTCTGGCATGAGTTGTAAAGATCTGGAAAGAAATAAAGGGTGATATCATGATAGGGGGCATTATCACTAAACTTATTATTGCTTTGAAGATTGATCTATCTACTGTTGATCCCCTAGATGGAGGGGAACATGTGGATTGTGATTGTCTCATCTTCATTGGCATGTTGGGAAAAGATAAGAATGGAAAGTTTTTCCACAAGGATCACCAAAAATCATCTTTCATCCAGTTGCCTAATCCTACCCTCACAACTCTCAAAGACAAAGCAAATTGGAAATATTTTTAGAATGAAGGACCTTCTACAAGTGTACAAATCGGGTCTTCCTCTTCCAAGGCTAACATTCCACCACCTCCTTCCATGGGCACATAAACAGATTTCACTTGGAGGTACCCAAATATGAGGCAACTATATGGGTATATTCAACACAGATTTGACGATCCGGATGTTCACATCTCTCAGCTCTCTCAACAGTACACTAGGATGTCCCAGCATGTACATACATCCACACCATGGTGACCATGATGGATTCATGTCACATCTCTCAGGGTCATTATGGCTATCCTCCATAGCCATCTCCACCTGCATGACCCTCCTCCATGGACTTCATGGACCCCAACTTGCTATTCTTGGAGCATCTCCAACCTCCCCAAGAGGGTTTTGACCCATCTTTCTGATGCACCTGAGGTATCTGAGTGTACAACTTTTGAGTTTGTTATAAATAGTGAGGGCACTGCAAATTTCAAGATTACGGGGGTACAACCAACCGATAGGTTTTAATTTTACTTTTCATGTCATTTTCTTTTAGTCATTTTCTTATGTCATTTAGTTGTTGCTTACATGTTTTGCATTTCTTTGCACATCATTGCATGATTATTGAGTGAAAAAAATTGATCAATTTTCCCTATTACTTGAACCATCATATTGCATAAATAACATGGCTATATGATGACAAATTGGGCATAAATCATCCTAAATGAATTTTTTTTTTATTTTTTGGCTATTCATCTCCATATTTAGGTATTTGGCTAAACATGATTTCCCATTCTCTCACTCATGTCCTTAATTCTCTCACTCATGTCCTTAAACTATGTAATCATTTAGAATGCTTTGAATTTCTCGACTGTATAGTTTTTAGTAACAATAAGACGACCTTGCCAATCTTATAATGCATTTTACACTACTACACTAAAAAAATTATTACAAAAAGAATATCTTCCTATGTGACCAAAAATAATGGGGGTGAACTAGCATAACACTACTTGATTCCAAAGCAGAGCTCAAATCACATAAAACGGGGGAACTCTGATCTTCAATCAAAAAAATCCAAACCCCACAAAAGAGGGTTAAGTTTCCCACATTCCCACCAATCCAGTGAAGGTTGGGAGACGTCTGAAAGAGGGAAATAAATCCCTAAACAGTATTCCATGTGTGCATAAGCTTATTTTAGCAATCAAGTACCGTACATTGAAATTAGTTTGAATTTTGTTTTCTTGAATAACAATGCCGTTGTGGGAAGATAAGAAATTTCATTTCAGTGAGCTTTGTGGCAAATCATTGTATTCTTTTCTCTTTTATCTGATTTCTATTAATTGCTCTCTAGTTGATTATTTCAAAGTAAAATGAATACCTATTAAAACTTAAAATATAATCTTGAGAGTTAGAATTGACTTTATGTTCAGTTACATATCTAAATGAAAATGTCCATTCCGAGATCTATCATTTCACATTCATATGGATCTAATTTATGCCCATCTATTTATACTATCCATATACCCAGTTCTTTTTCTTGGGGACAAGCAATGGTTCAAGCTTAGGGGGATTTGATGTGCACAAATCAAATCATATTTTCATGACATTTTAGTTGCACATTTCACTCAATTTAACCATAATTCTACTCTGATTCATGCTAAGATGTTTGTTTCTTATTGATCTTACTCATGTCATGGTTTGAATTGCATGTGTACTACATTTCACTCATTATGAAAGAAAAATGCCCAAAATCCGACCTTTTCCATTCTTGGAGTTCCCCCAAGTCTTGGAGTTCAAAACTCAATAGAAAACTAGCAACACGGTGTGTGACTCCGTGTGACTCTCAATCAGCTGACTTGTGAATCAAGTGCAAACATGGCGTGTGTCTCAACCATGTGACGTGACCCAGTAAAGCCTAAAATTCAAAAAAAAAATCATCCTTACGTCGTGTGGTCGACTCACACAACGTGTTACTTGTGATCGTAGCCTGACTCATTCGAAAAACTAGATATGACACGGCTTTTGACATACAAATGCGGTTTGTTGTGCTTATTTTCTACATTTTTAATAGAAGAACAGTTGCTCATTTTCATTACATATAATGAGCCACTTCCCTTGGGAAGTGTACCATGTATCATTTGGAGCAGTTAGAAGCCAGAGGTGAGTCTAGAGCATTGGAGGGGCGATTTTGAAGAGAAAGCTAGGGTTTCTTGAGAGAGAATTCATTCTTGGCTCCATTTTTCTTCTCTTTTCCTTTACAAAACTGTAGAGAGGAGGTTATTGAAGCAAGGAGCATTCTAAGAGATGGATTTCTACCTCTTGGTTGGAGATTTTCATCTATTCTTCACTCCTATAGATTTCTTTGTTATTCCTCTCTCTCTACTCATGTTTCTTTCAATGACATATCATTTATGCTTGTATTTCTCACCTTGAGTGAATAAACTCCTTTTCTTGGGCATGGGTTAATAGCTCCCATGTCATAACTCATGTGATATGAATTTCATGTTTAAATATTAGTCAATCTTCGGTTTCAAAATGATTTATGGTGTTTGTCTTCTTTTATGCATGGTTGGCCACCATATTTACATATTTTATGCTTCTTATTATTTCTCAAAAGATATATTAAGAGATTAGTAATAATCATTTTGAAAACATGTCCTTGACCATGGGATGGCTAGGATCATGTTGAGGGTTGTAGGTTGTAGTTCAAAACTATTTATGCATGCCAAATGCTCTACGAAGCTAGGACCATTTTATATCATTAGGAAATGTATTAGGTGAAATCAACCTACCCTTTTAAAATTGATTAATATAATTGAGATTTGGAGTTCTTAATTGATTTGTGATGTGGAAGTGAAATTCCATATCCAAGATTCTCGTGATCTGGTCTTTAATCATTCTCCAAGTGATTACTATTTTTAGTTTTCTTGTTTAAGTTTCAGAATTGATTTGATCCAAACCAACCTTTTTTAACAAAATAACTTAGATTGTTGAAAGTAGTTTTGTGCCTAGCTATCATAGCTCCCTGTGATTTGACCTCAACTATAATTGATCTTATATACTTGTGGGTGATTAATGAGTTGAAACATTTAATTATATAAAACTCACTTTCCTTATGCAATCAACAACCCCTATCTTGACATTTCGATCATTCTCGACCAAAGCCTTGATCTTGCAGAAGAACTTGAAAGCTTCGTCTTTCAACCCTAATAGCTCTGCCACATAAACCTACTATGATCATCAACGATCAACAAGAAGTAGTGGTTACCGCTTGGTGTGATCGTCGTGAATGGACCACAAAGATCTCCATGCACTAGATCTAATGTGTGGTTGGCATGGTACATAGATGTTTGTGGGAATGGCATTTGATAATGCTTTGCGAGGGAACATCCATTGCAAATATGCTCCACCTAGTTGATTAACAGTATCCCTTCAACCATCTTCATGGATCTCAGGTCGTGGAGCGCATGGAAATGTAAGTGGTTTTAGCATGCATGCCAGCACCAAGTCATGTCGTCCGCTTTTTCTAGCAAGCAAACCGGTGCAGTTAGGTTCAAGTCTAGGGTATATAGCATGTTCCTAGACCAAACTACTCAGGCTAGCAGGAGCTGCTTGTGGTCAAAGATGCACAACTCACCATCTTCAATCACAATCTTACGGCCACCCTTGCCTAGTTGTCCTAGAGTGACGATGTTGCTTCGTAGCTGTGGTATGTACTACACATTGGCAAAAACTTGGTGCTCCCCATCCTTACACTAGAACATCATGACACCTTTGCCTTGGATGTCTATGACCTAGCCATCACCAAACTTCACATTGTCCCTCACCATCTCATCAAGAAATGCGGGCATCGTCTTGTTTTCGGTCATGTGTTTTGTAGGCTCTATGTCAAGGTACCACATGTAACATTCGACATCCATCGGGAACACCTTCTCCTCATTAAGGTAGACCATATGTTGTTGAGCTCTGTATGTGGCATGGGTCAGCTCACAATGCTCAATTATCATTAGTGTCAGTGTGTAATCGTGCTTGCACGTTGAGTGCACCTCTTCCTTGTGCTTGCGTCGGGGCTTGCGACTGTATTTGGAGTAGTGTCCATACTTGCCACATTTGTAGCATTGGACTTGGGACATGTCACGATGTGCATTGGATGTGCCACCATCCTTGGTGTCTAGCCCGCCCTTGCCATGCCCATGACAGCATGGCCAGCCTCGACGGTTGTTGTTGCCACTCCTGCTACCTCCCTTGTCACTTCCGGAGGAGCTCTCTCCTTGATGCCTCCTCTTGGTGTGTGTGAGCCACTCCTCCTCGGTGAGGAGAAAGTGCCCACTGGAGCCACCGGGCCCTCTGGAGTCATCACACAAATAGCACTTATCAATGGATCAGAGCCGTCCAGTGAGCTATTCAAGCAACAAAGTGTTAAAATTGAGTAAATTCTCGATCGAAATTGCCACCTGGGAGTATATGGATGGCACGATAAGGAGGATTCTTTTCACTACTTATTCCTCTTCCACCGCATCGCCTAGAATCCACAAATTGTTTACAAGTCATGTGATCCTCATGGAAAAATCATCTTCTTACTCTCCTTTCCTGAATTGGATGTCTTCAAAATCCTTGTGGAGCCTTTGTGTGTTTGCCTCACTGACGCGATTGATGCCCATGCGCATCATCTTGACAACACCCCACACCTGCTTTATTGTACCTTCACGGCCAATGTTGACAACATGCCTGGCGGCACCGCGCAGAGGATGGTGGACCGTGTCATCCTATCATCTTGAAAGTTTACATTTCCAGGTTCTATCACTTCCCAGAGTCCCTATAGCCTACAGGTTAACTCTGATTACGAGTGTTCAATTGGTGTAGTTTGTCATCGTCAGTGTGGGATACACTATCGAGCCTTCGCTCGATTCCTTCATAAGATGAAACATTACCTCAATCCCAATTTTGTCTATGAACCGAGAGGAGTTTGATTCTTTTTCTACCTTCTCCTAGAACTGAGGGGAGTTTGATTCTTTTTCTACCTTCTCCTTTGATGGAGACGACATTGAATGGTCATCAACTTGTGGCATTGCGTCGGGATCGAGAACACCAATGCTCTGATACCACTTGTAGTTACAAACACCCACACACACAGGAAACAACTAGATCAAGAACGTAAGGGACTTAAAAAGGTTTGTATCGCTCAACTTGTTATTAGCATTTTTCTTCTCGCTATTTGTTATCTTTACATACTAATAATAATAAGATGAACCTATGGATATACATAGAGCATGACTTCTAAATATAGACATAACCATAGCATTAACCTTACCGTGAACACTGGACACAGACTTTATGCATACGCACAATGTCTAGGATATGAGATGTGTCTCTCGACCTTTACTCAACCCAAAAAAACACGGTACATGATTACCTCAACAAGCATGAGCCTCTAGTTTTCAAACAGACACTTGTCGCCTCATGTACTAGAAGGTCTGAAAATCTACATACACAATAGCCAAGTTCACTTTACATTGCCACCACCTCAATATCAACCCTCACTGATGGTTAACACGGCTAGTCATCTTCCCAATTACTGAGGTTCAGTTCCAGAAAACTTGTGACGTCCATGCAAGGCCGACCCATTGGGGGGGCCAACTTAGGCGACAACCAGGGGCCCAACAAAGAGGGGGGTCATAATTTTATGTTTCTAAACATCTCTTGTTGTTTTCAAATCCCAATTTGTGTCGTTTGTGACTTCTGCTAACCCTTCGGTAGTTATGCTCCCTGCTCTCGTTCGTTCTGCTTGTTCACGTTCGGCGGACTCTGTTGCAGCGGCAGCGCTTCTCTTCCGTAGAAGTTCATGACGCCTCTTGCCCTCGTGCACGTTCAGTGCCTCCTATTCCCCTTGTTCACGAACTTCGCTACTCATGCTCCACAAACGTTCACAAGGACCACGACACCTCTTATTGTCGTGCTAGTGCAGCCGTCGCCAAACTTTTCACTGGCAACCGCAGACGCGGGGCAAGAACCGAGAAGAATCCATGCTCTTACTCCTAAAAGACCATCCATATCGGACAATCTAGAATTGACATCGGAGGTTCAGGTGTTATATATAATTCTAGCTTGATCTTGGCATCTTGCACTGCAGACTTCACTGGCTAAGGCCCCGATTAGTTCGATGTAAGTAGACTGAAAATCTCTTTGCTCATTCTTGCCCTAGATGCCGACTCGTATGCGTTCTTACTCGGTGGTATATTACTATTGTCCTCATAACTCGTTGACGTTGTATACAAATTATTTTGCCAGTCTTCTTTTGAATGTATAACTGAGAAAGACTCCTTCATAGTTCTAAAATCTATCGCATATGCATCCTGATGACGGGGAGTAGTTGTTAGATGGATTAAATTAATACGACTGTTATCGAACATCTACTGACATTGAACAATCTATTTGTACATGACTCTGCAAATCCAGAGGTAAAATAGTACTCTACGTTTGTTCTATTGAATGTGTTTCTTCTAGACAATAAGATAGAAATATATAGAAAAAACAAGAACAAGGAGAATGAACCAGGTAGAACAACTTCTGTTAAAAACTCAATTATTAAACTGGTCATTTGAACTCGATTTCTAGGAACTGGACTTTAATTTCAGAAAAATAACTTCCTTAAAAACTCTAGTTACAACAAACCAATAGGAGCCACAATTTATAAAATTATTAATTAATGATTGTAGTGTACTCGGTCACTAGGTTGTGATTTGATTTTAAATATCACATTCTACTAGTTTGTCTTTTGCCTCTGTGTGTATTGAAATTAATTAATCAGAACGTGCTATTGTTAGATAACAAAGGTTTTGTTCTCATATTCACTTCAACGTATTTCTATTTCATGTTTGGAAACGTCCAAACCAATTAAAAATTATATTTTAGTTGATATTCTTGTCATGTGTTTTCTTTTTTAAACAATGATGTTGCAACGATACTACATGAATTTTTAAAATAACACAATAAACTCATCACTAATCTTTTACTTTGATTGTCTTCTATGTTTGGCAGTGTGGTTTACTCAACTTGCCTCTGAAAAAATATCTATCCAAAAGTGAGAAAAGAAGAAAGAAGAAGGAAGATGAGCAATTTCTAGCTACTCAGAAAGGTGTGCTTGATAAATTTATTTCCATTATCCCACAAACTTCTGAAGATGTTGATAATCATGATCAATCTAATAAAAAGTGAATGATGATGATCATGTTACTATAGAAGTCATAAATGTAATTGGGAATGAAAATGATGATGAGGTTGAGGATGATAGTGACATCACTGATTTAAATGTTGGCAACTTAGATAGTGTTGAGCAACTTCTCCCTCCTTTTAATATTTATGATCCCTTAAATTGGGATAATATTGATGACAAAGTTAGGGATATTCTAATTGAAAAAGGTCCTCAAGAGAATTGAATCTTGTGTTTCCTTTAGATGAAAATAAGAGGCACTTCTCAAATGCTTATTATTCTCAAAAATTGAGCAATGGAGAGACTCGTGATAGGAAGTGGCTAGTTTACTCAAAACATGTTGATAAAATTTATTGTTTTTGTTGTAAGTTGTTCAAGTCTAAGAACAATAAAAGTATACTAGCTCATAATGGTTCAAAGACTAGAAACATGTTAGTGAGAGACTCAAAGAGTATGAGAATAGCATCGAAAGTCTCACTAATATGAGCACTTGGCATGAATTAAAAGCAAGATTTAGCAATGAGTAAATTATTGATAAAGAATTGTAGAAAGAAATTTCAGAGGAGAAAGAGCATTGGAGACAAGTTTTATTAAGAATAGTGTTCGTCGTGAAGTGCCTTTCTAAATGTAATTTGGCTTTTCGAGGATTAAATGACAAACTTTTCCAAGATAGCAATGGAAACTTTTTGAAGATAATTGAAATGCTTGCAGAATTTGATTTGGTAATGCAAGATCATGTTCGACACATTCAGGATCATGAGATTCACCATCATTATCTTGGCCATTCAATTCAAAATGAGTTGATATTTCTTTTAGCCCACAGTATTAAGAGTTTCATATTGAACATCATTAGAGGGGTTAAATATTTCTCCATAACTCTTGATTGTACTCCTGATGTGAGCCACCAAGAACAAATGACTCTCATTGTACGTTGCATGAATATGTCTGGCCAGAAAATAAAAATAGAGTTCTTTTTAGAGTTTCTGAAAGTTGATGATACGACTGGATTGGGGCTTTTTAATGAACTTGTAAATGTTCTTGAGTCTCTTGATCTTAATATGGAGGACGTGAGAGGACAAGGTTATGACAACGGTTCTAATATAAAGGAAAAATACCAAGCTGTGCAAAAGTTGTTACTCGAGGTAAATCCCAGAGCGTTATATATGCCTTGTGCTTGTCATAGTCATAATCTCACTATTAGTGATATGGCTCATTCTTGTATCACGGCTATCTCTTTTTTTTTAAATTATACAATGCATATATACATTATTTGCAAGTTCTCCGAAAAGGTGGAAGTGTTTGCTTAACAATGTCTCAGGTTTGACTGTTAAATCACTATCTAATACTCATTGTGAGAGTCGTATTAAAAGTGTCAAAGTTATTATATTTCAGGCTCCTCAAATCAGATTGGCTCTATTGGAATTATCCAAGTCTCGTGATGATGCTAAGACACAAAGTGAAGCAAACAGTCTGGTTTACTCGATCGAGAGTTTCGAATTTTTGTTGGGTATTGTTATTTGGCATGATATTTTATATATTGTTAATACAAAAAGGAAGAAGTTGCAATCCAAATCTATTTGCATTGATGATAATGTTAAGTTATTGAAAGATATGGTGTCTTTTCTTGAGAAATACAGAGATGAAGGATTTGCTTCTAGTATTGTTGTTGCTATTGAGAGTGCCTCTGAGATGAATGTTGAGCCAACTTTTCAAGTTCGCGTTGTTAGGAAAAGAAATTTTGATGTGAATGATGATGATGATATTCAATCAGAGAAAGAGTCTTTTGGAGTGATTTACTTCTAGTGGTTGTGGAAATGGCAATCTCTTCTTTAAAGGAGAGATTTGAACAAAAGAAGATATTTGAAGATACTTTTAGATTCCTATATAACTCGGAGATTTTAAAATCATTGGATGAAGCTACCCTAAAGGCATGTTGCACTGGGTTTCATGCTACTTATTCTCATGAAAGTTTGTCAGACATAAACTTGGATGACTTTTTTCCGAGTTGAAAGTATTACATGTGAGTTTTCCAGAAGAGCAAAAGTCAGCTATTGAAGTTCTTGAATTTGTGAAAGATGAAGATTGTTTCCCTCATATTTCAGTTGCTTATCGTATTTTGTTGACAATGTCAGTGATAGTAGCGTCTGCAGAAAGGAGTTTTTCCAAGCTAAAGTTGCTGAAAAACTAACTTAGATCATCAATGTCTCAAAAAAGATTGAACGGTTTGGCAATGTTATGCATTGAGAAGGATATGTTGGAAAATATTGATGTTGACATTGTTATTTAAGATTTTGCATCTAGAAAGGCTCGAAGAAGTCATTTTATATGATGAGTGAAGCTTGATAAGAAGATATCTATATTTAATTTTTAAGTTCCTTTTAGTTTGATTTGTAAGAACGTGTTCTATTTTTTTATATGACAGCTTTGACAATTATGAATAAACTTGTATTTATTTAAATTTGTTAAATAAGAGTTTACATAGGCCCATTTTTTATCTTCACTCCGGGCCTCTAAAATATCTGCAGGTAGGCTTAAGAATTCTACCGTAGCCTCCAAGACCAAATCACTCAGCAGGCGCTGAAAGTCACAGGTCTAAACATTTCAGACCTTTCTGATGCGTCGCCTATACTCAAAAACAGTCACCATCAACATCTTAGATCAACACTCCTAGCGAATTTGGCATGGGACCTGTGATGTCTACTTCTGCTTCCTTGAGGAGACAAACACCTGGTTTCGCTCTGGATGACACAGAAGGTCTATCACGAACAAGACAATAATATGGAACCCACTATGATCTTCAGGACTGATCCATCAAGATTAGTAGGTTTGTATCTCTGCTATATTTTCAGTCTATTACGAACTCAGTTAATAAGATAACTAAATGTCGTAGATAAGATGATAACCTTGGTAAGATAAAACTTAATTACAGTTCAGATTTGTCGACTTATTGCACTTGTACGGATCAGCTTAGTATAAACATTTGTGTATGTGGAAATAGAAACTCAACGATCTCACGTTCTTATCCTATTGTAACTATTGCATTCAGTCGCTATTTTTATTTTTGAACAAACACCATGAATAGTCTGATGATTACAGCATTGCCTCTTGGGCCGAGGAGATACTAGTGTTTTGACTGAAAAACAAGAGGAAACTCAAGAAGTTCTTCTAGGTAACCATCCAGTAGAAAAGCAGGGCATGAATTACATGCAATTTGTGGTTCCGGTTATTTGAGGCAGTATTTGGCTAGCTGGTCAGCAAGTTTGTTTTGATTACGCTTTACATGAATCCAGTAGCTATTTGTTAACATGATTTCTAGACGTTTTTGATACAAAATTTAGTTATTTTAATGTACCAGATTAAGTTATTCTATTGCAACTACTGGCCTCATATTAATAGATACATACACGTTAGTTAGCAAATAAAAAGTTCCGTGTTTCAGACCTTAGAAAATCAGTTAATAAGAGAACGACAGATAATAGCATATAAGGTAATCAATAGTTTATAGATATAGAGGAATAAATCCGATACGTTACTCTCTGTTTATTTTACACTGTTATATGTTATTTCCATGAATAATGGTTAAATAAGACAAGCTGTAAATTCAATAATTAAGAAGCAAGTAAACAATATTAGTAGGTACTAATAGCAATATTCAATATACTATGTTATGTAATCAAAATATAATATACGAGTAGTTGGATTGATCTATATTCATATATGTGGATCTTTAATTTGGAAAAGAGTATTCATCAGATGAGTGTTTTTATGTTGTTAGTTATGAACGGATCGAAGTGTGCAAATGATTTTCGATTACATATATAAAATTACTTCCTCATGGACCAAAATACGTACTCGTCGACTACAATACACATATAAGGCATAAACAATAATAAAAAAAAATATTAGATCATATATAGAAATATGTTAGATTCAGAAATATATATATATACCAGTGAACGCACATGTGTCACATACGTGAATATGAAAATTAATTCAATTTGTTTTGGATAACAATTTTACTAAATACATGATCAGAATAATCATATGACTTGAGCTGTAATTATATAACATGTTACTAAAGTCGTGTCAACTTAAAAAAAAACTTTATAACTAAATTTTAAAGTCAAAAGTTATAGGACTTTTTTATTTATTAAAAATAATAAATAAAAGTTTACATTAACTACATAATAATGGATATGCTACATGTACGGAATTTCTTGAAATAATGACAATGTTGATATATTATAATCTGATACTATATTATACTTACCATAACACATCAAAAAGTCCATTTATTTATAGTTTTCTCAAATAATAGTATGCAACAAGTAACTAAAAAATAGATAGAATCATTTTTATTTGATAAAGATTGTCTATATATCAGGGATTGTTGAGAAAAATATAATTACTAACTTTGTAATACCATTAATATATGCATACATAAGCTAATGTCAAGAAATTTTCTTAGTTGTGTACATTTGTTAGAGATGAATGAAACATCACTTACAAAAGACCCATAATTGCATTGATCTTCTTACCATCCAATGGATTGTTCATAGATTATCTTGCATTAAAACATCACTTTGAACAATGTTCTTTAGGTATTTCTAGAGTATCTACATTGGGATATATATTTGTTAAGATATGTGAAAAATAGACGAATTAAAGTAGACTTGTAACTGAGAAGTCAAAATAGATGAGGAGTTTTACATATATTCAATAATTCCATTTATATGTAAAAATTATTCCTTATTCCCTATTTCTATTTGAAGACATAAATGACTTTTAATTTGCAGTAGATATTTTTTCCAGTAGTAGCATATTATTTTGATGGGAAACATGTAGAAGATTATGATATTTTATTCTCTGGGAGATGTCATAGCGTACAAACTATTATCAGACTCGATAACCAATTGACTCTAGAAATAACATGTTGTCTACATTTTATTGGGTTATGTGCCATGGTATATTTTAATGAAAATATGGAAGGAATGATTATCTGAACAAATATATATCAAGAAGTATATTATTACTAACTGTCTCATGAAATACATTGAAATTTATTATCAAGGAAGTACAAAAGTATATACCAATAAAGTCATATACATAAAATCACAACGTGCAATCCCGAACCACATTTTTACTTGCTACTACTGACTAAATACACGAGACATGAATATCCAAGCTAATGCGTGATCAGTTTTAGGTTACATTTTTGCACGATTTCTGCATGACGCCACCGTTGCCGCTAGCTCACAAACCGCAAAAGGTGAACCGTCATGACAATGACAAGTTGTATATATGTGGATGTCGAGAATAGAACACAAAACCTTGTGTGCTTCAAATTATATATATTGTTTATCGTGACATTACTGTTACACAAGTTGTGATATGAGCTTGAGCAAGAAACATAGCTTTATTTTGAAGAAGTTTGATTTTACTGGCCTCCTCGAGCTCCATGCAATCATCGTATGATGTCTAGACCAAGTAGTTGTTAGTGTGCATTGGGTGAAACATTGTTAAAAGGAAAGGAAATTATAATAGCTCAAAAACGGCCAGTCAAGTTTAGTGCATCATCTCCAATCCGATCGTGGCATTCATCTCTGTATCATAAAAAAAGACTGAAAGATAATTTGTTAATCTCTCATGACATTTGCGTACTGATAGAGAAACATGAATTATTGCATTGGAAAGGAGGGGAAAGGCTTGATATGCAAATTGAACAACAATGGGAAATTAACCAAACAATCATGCATCCAATCCATAGGGGTTTTGACAATAACCATGCTTACGTCCACCATCAAAATATTTTGGGGGCAACACATATTGATTGCATATATATATATATATATATATATATATATATATATATATATATATATATATATATATATATATATATATATATATATATATATATATATATATATATATATATGTGTGTGTGTGTGTGTGTGTGTGTGTGTGTGTGTGTGTGTGTCGGATCATATGTGGTATTTAATCAGATATGCATATTAATCGTTTTAATATTCACATCGTATGCAATAAAATAAATCTGATCATATCGATTTAAATCTAGATACACCAAAAATTGGCATGGCTTTGATACCACTATTGGGAAATCGGGGCATATATAAGGCAGCGGAAACAAAAGTTTTAATGCCTGATTCTGTGCCAGTAAATTGATCAACAATAATGTATCTAGGAAAGAGGATAGCAAAAGATATACCTTGTCCTGGAGCAAGTTTAGTGACAACTCTTACAACGGTGTGCTTCTTTCTTCAAGTTGCACATGGACATTTGTCAGCGCAGCCTCCTGGTGTTGTGCCATAAACGGAGGTTGAGGACATCCTCTTAGTAGGTGGCAAAGGTATCCGTGGCTCTACATAGTCTATGCGGACCATTGGGAACACCACATTGTGCTACCATAGTCAACGGGAAGGATT
Source organism: Alisma plantago-aquatica (assembly GCA_963693085.1). NCBI lineage: Eukaryota > Viridiplantae > Streptophyta > Magnoliopsida > Alismatales > Alismataceae > Alisma > Alisma plantago-aquatica. The sequence continues at coordinate 324,166,383 of OY856415.1, forward strand.
TTACCCTTCGAATGTCAACCTACTAGGGTTGATTCATTCTCCTATGTTGTCTCCCCCTCGTTGTCCCTCCCTTTTACGGGTAGGATTTGCTTGGGCTCTCTTGATTATCACAACCAGGGAGGACAACAATTATTAGAGCTTATTGTTGTATCTCTAAAAGCCTAGACTGTCCCCCTTTGTATAGGATGGATTAGATCAGGGTTTTCGGTTCATTTGGGAGTCAAAGAGACAAAATTTTATGAATTTTCTGGAAGCTATGAACCGGTTGGTTCATAGGTGAACCGGTTGGTTTCACTAGCTTTCTTGTTTTCAATCACATTGGTATTCATTATTCAATAATGCACAACAGGATGTCAACATCAATCTTTGATCCAATTGTATTGATCATTGAACCGGGAAACCTAGGTGATGAACCGACCATTTTTAACTTTTGAAATAGTCATGTCATTTCATGAAATGGTCATTTCACTTGTGAAATTATTGTTTCATTTGTGGAATGGTCGTTTGATTTTCCAACTCAGCCAATATACAACCAATGTTGTTCAAATTGATTACCTAAAGACTTCGGTAATCAAGTTATACCTTATTTTTTAGTAAACTCCTTTTCCAAGTGCATCCTATGTGTGTGACCCTATAGGTCCGAAATTAAGTTGGTAGTGAATGTCCATAACTAACTTATGACATCATAAACAATGAGCGGTATCTAGCAACACATCATTGATATCCAAGTAATTGGAAAGTTGGAGAACAACTTCAACCTACAATCTGTAATCAGTGTTATCGTGATCATATAGTTCCTTTGTCTCTGGTATCCGAATTGAACTCGAGGCATGGAATTGTCATCCTGTCAACATTCAATCCATGTTCCTTGAACTGGAATGGACTATCTGATATGCATGTGAGTTCACATATCACATATTGAATCACATGAGTATGGCCATACATATCTTAATCTTACTTATCAAGTGGCCAGGATGTCAATCTCTTATTTTAGAGACAAATCCCATCTACATCAGTCACACTCAATCCCCATGTGTTACAATGCACCTGAGCATCACCTTTAAGGAAACCCTTATCAAGGTCACGTTGGATGATGTCATAATACATTGAACGACATGTGATGGCATGACTTCAGTTCTAAGAACGACAATCACCACAATCACTGTGAGAGTTGACTCTGACTATCATTCCATGGTATCCATGTATCACTTTCAAGGTCAATTTGACTGATACACCATTCTCTAACATGTACATGCGTGTTTGGTTTGATATCATATATCATGACAAATGAGATTTCACCATCAACCAAAACACACTCTACTCTTGTATTTTAGTGTTTTCTATTTTTCTTCCATAGTAATATCTGACTATGGACATAACAAGAATGCATGTACTCTTATCAACATATGATCTCATTGTTTAGGTCATCAACCTGAAAAGATATGTCATCGAGTAGCATCATACTTTAGACATCTATTATAAGGACCCTGACCCACGTTTTAGGATAAACCTATTTGTTTTTCCTAAGTATGTTGCTTAGAACCTTTCTCTAATCATTTGATACGTAATTAGGGCATGTTGAAAGCTTAAGTTTCTTGTTTGAGCTTGTTTGGTTGATGCTTGTGTTTTGTGGTGAGGTTTTGGTCCAAATTGCAATTAACCCAGAGTAAGGGTTGATGTGCAAGTTTGACACCTCTTGAGTGTTCCTTCTCTCTCTTGGCATCATCTTGATGAGAGAGAGAAAGAGAGATGGGCACCTTGTTTAGGTCTTGGTTGTGAGGTGACATCCTTGGTGATGTGTTGAACACATGTGTGAGGTGTGTCTTGCACCTAGATGTGTTGTCTCGGGTTAGAGAGCCTTGGAGAGGCTGTGTATCGATTTGTGAGTGTGTAGGGTTGAGCCCTATCGGTTTGTGGGGTGTGTAGAGTTGTACCCTATCGATTTATGGATGTGTGGAGATATGATATTGGGCATGACCTTGGTAGAAGACCAAGAGAGCGAGACCTAGCCTAGACCTTATCACCATGTCTTGCATGATGTGCATGTGGTTCCTTTTTCATGGATAAGTGGCACCTAAGCTCCTAAGGTGATGACACCTCTTCCATGATCCCTCTCTCATTCCTCTTGTATATAATCTCCTTTCTCTCCATGCAAGAGGATCCTTTTGTTTGCCCTTGCTTCCTCTCCTTCTTGGTGGATGACCTTGAGAAGATTAAGGAGCTAGAGAGTCTCTTGGACGTTGGTGGATGAGTTCTAAGTTGTTGTGTTCTTTGATCATCCTTCATCTTCTACCTTGGTAATATATGTTTCTTAGCTCTCTTTTCTTCTTATTCTCGGCCATGGATCTTGAATGCCTTCTTTTCATCTTGAACCATCTTAACATTAGTCTCATCTTCTTCCTTAGAGGTGTAGTGGTGATCAAGTTTGGTGGATCATCTTCTACCTTGAGCTCGTGAGCTTGAAGCTTGACCTTGGATCTTAGATCTTGGTGGTGATCTTTGAGGCAGGTTATACAACTCTTAACCTCCTTTGTTATTTTCACTCTTCATATGCTCATGATTGTTCTTCATATCTAGATCGTTTATCCCTTGCATGCTAGTAGTTGTTAGTGGTTTTAGAACTATTTTGATGATGGAATATTGTTGGTTTGCTATTCATGTCTTGCACCTTATTGCTATGTTGGTAGATGGACTAGTGGCCAACCTTTCTAAGGTTGAAGACGACAAGTCCACACACATACATGCTTCATGTCGAGTGTAGGTCGTCATGACGTGTAATGCTACTTTTGACACACCATATGGAAAGTCGTCATGAATTGGAGATGCTTAGGCTAACATGCTTTGTGGGGGCTTGTCTGATATGCATGCATAGGCCGATATGGGTTGAGGAGGTTAACCTGGCATGGTTTATGGTTGCTAAACTGATATGGTTGATAGATCTTAACAAAAGCTAGTCTGTCATACTTTAGAAGTACCTAAATTGATACACGATGGTTAAAGCGATATGCATGGAGGGTGTTAGCCATCATGCTCTTGAAGTACCTAAATAGATAAGGTGTTTCTCAAACCAATATGCTTAGGAGGTGTTAGCCTGTCATGGCTATGGGTGTACCGTAGGTGAGTTGGTAAGCTTTAAGGGCTAAACCGTGATGCCCTGGTTGAGTAGAGGCCAGCACACTTTTGTGTTAGAGTTGTCTGATACACCTTGACCCGTGATGCCTAGCTGAACCCTTACCCTAACAACCTATATACCTAGGGTTGCCCGACATGCTTTGGTTTCCCGATACCTTTAGGTGGTGCTGACCGTCACACCTTAGGGTGGTGTTGCCTATCACACCCTTAGGAGGTGTTGACCATCACACTCTCAAGAAGTGGTAAATTGATACACCATTAGTAAGGATATCCCTTGTGCCTTGCATGGTGGTAGATGACATGTTGTAATGATGACAAGTCGACACCCTATGGCAAGTACCAACTGATACACTATATGATAGTCTCAACCAATACCTTGTGATGGTGGCTATGTTACATCATGTTGATGATGGGGTTACATGGTATGATGTGATACCCTATGGGGTGGTTGTGTGAATAATAGAGGAGTGTTGTTTTCTATAATATTTATCTCATAATATACCTTATTGTGATGATGGAAGTAATGATCTAAGCATGGATGTTGATCCAACCTTGTAAACCCTAATTGATTAAAGAGAACTCTAGCCCTAATGTTGTAATGTTAATGGCATGAATCTTGTGAGATGGTAGTGTATTCTTCTTCTTGCTACAAGCCTCTAACCATGTAGGTAACACCAGTTGATAGGCATATCCAGGTATGAGCTATGGCACTTATGATATGATTGAATGGACCTTGTGAGGCATATGTGAGATGTTGGTATCATTGAAATAGGAGGTAATTGGTCTTATGATGGCTGGTTGCCTTATATGAGATGATGATTTCCTCAGTGATGAGATGAGGGGTTGCTACCCCAAAGTATGTGATCCTTGCAATGAGAAATATGGTGATTGGCAAATATCAAGTGATGATGTGATGATATCATACCCTATGTGCTCAAATATGTTATGGTGATGTGTTATGCCCTTGTTTATGTCGAACTTGTTTAGAGTTTATAAAATGTAACTTGAATACTTGATTGATGCTAAAAGACACTTAAATGGCCTAACTAATCCAGTGGAACTTATTCATGTAGCTTGCCTTGTGCCATAGATCCATTCAATGTCAGTACTTGCTGAATGGTGAAATGAATTTAACTCGGAGCGCATGTTTTTGAATATGTGGGGGTGAGGACGAATATCCCCTTACGTTCAGGTTATACAGGATTGGCTGTGGGCCATACCCTGATAGGAGTGCGGATCTGGGTCGCATCTCAGTAATATGTGATACAGGATTGGCTACAGGTCATACCCTGATAAGAGTGTGGTTGTGGGCTGTCGCTCACTTTTTCTAGCGCCGTGACTTGTACCAAGGCGGGCTAGATTTGTACAACTTGACTATATGTCACTGATAGCAGTTTGACTAATGATGTCATTGCCAATATTCTTATATTGACCAAGGGGGTGAGGTTGTGGATTCTGAGTCTTCCACTAGACCTTATATGGCACTGATTTCAATTTAGAAGTGGTCAGTAGGATTTGGGTGGTACGACTCAAATCCTCAGGGCATAATAAAATATGTAATAAGCTATGTAATATATTTATATAGGATCAAATATAGAAACATTGGATGAGGCCTTGCTTGATTATGTACAGTAGTGTTGGAAGAAAATATGCATGTCCTTCATATTCCTTTTAAACTATTAAGATGTTTCATAATTCAACAATAATTCCTCATCTTGTTAATAATAATTACCTGCTTCTTATAGTTATAATGTTACTACTTTTTTCCCTTCCCCGCGTCTAATCCCCCACTGCCCTCCGGAGGCGGCTAGGGTTCGTGCGTGGGACTCTCCCGCTCGGGGAAGGTGGTCGGCTGCCGGCGCGTAGCCACCCTCTCCCCCTGGGCATTCGTCGGGCGACTGTCCTCTTCATAGATCGTGCGGCGCTGGGGCTGCGGCTGGTTGGCTCTCCTCTCTGTCACCTTCGTCCTCCGTATCTTTAGATCAGGGCTTCAAGGTGGTGGAGCGATGCTTTCCTGGGCGGTGGCTTCGTCTCCGGCGAAGCTGGTCGCTTGGTGGAGGTAAGGAGGTGGCCGCCACAAAGCTTTTGACTTAGATCTGCGGGGGGCGGGCGTTTCTCGCTTTGCTTCTTTCGCTCTGTTTTTCAGTTCAGTCTGTGTCGGCTCCCTGCCTTTTGTTTTGGTCCTAGTTCTAGGCAGTTTCTTGCCTTCTTCTCACCGTGTTCCTTTGGCGTTTGTCTCTCCCTTCGGGGTTTGGGTGTCTCTCCTTTCGTGAGAGTGACGAGATCCCTGGTTGGTCTCGATTTTTCCTCAGGTTCTTTGCTGGTCAAGTCGTGCCATGGATGGTAGAGTCAACAATCGGACGGAATCTCGGTCGGGTTCATGCTTAATGTCGCTGCCTTATGCTCAAGTTGAAGGTATCTCTCACAATAGCTGCTTTGGTCAGCCACGAAGAAGAGAGTTCTATGCAGAAGTATTTCAATCTCGTTCCAATATGAGTGGTAGTGGTGTTAGATCTATGTTCTTGACTGATTTAGGTTTCTTCTGTTTGTACTTCTCTACTTGTAGATGTTGTATGGCTTGAGTAATGAATGAATCTGTTTGTTGTCAAAAAAAAATGTTACTACTTTCTTTAATTATCTTATCTGTGATAATAATAGAGTTGGTGGAGAGTTATATCTCCCGCTGAGATTTGGAATCTCACCCCATGGGTTTCCCACATTCTTTTTAGGTGGACGTGTATGAGGAGGTAGAGATCATGTAGCAGAGGTTGAGGAGCAGTAAGAGAGGTAGTTGCTGACAAGGTTGGGAGTGTTGTTGGATGTCTTTTCTTGATAGAGTCCTAGATTCATCCCTATACACTTGGGTCTTTGGGGATGTTTTGTAGATGTTTTGTGGACGTGTTTTCAATATGTGGTTGGCTTGTATGCCCTTTTGTGTATAGATGTAGTGGATTATGTATATACATTCTGAAATAGGTTCTCTAGAAACAGGTTGATGGCACACACAGTAAGTGCTTTGGGGAATGAAAGGACTCATATGTAAAGGTTCTTGTTGTTTGATAGTTTTATGAAAATGGTTTTAAATTTCAGTATTTTCTAGTAATATGTTAGTTTAATCTTTCTTCTGCGGTTTTGTTTTGAGTAATCTCACTTTGTGTTGCAAAGGGTGTCACATCTATTATATTTGTGTCATCTTCTAATGATTGAGATAAACATAATATGTGGAATTACCTCTATCATTATCAAATCAATTATATGATTCTCCATTACAATCATCATATGATTAGCTCTATGGGAATATACATACCAACACACTCGACCTTGAGAGAGTCTATGCCACCCACCAACCAATCTTTTAACAACACCAACTATCAATATTTAAATAGGTCAGTGCAATTTTACATACTAGGATTGAGTTTCGAGATGTGGAAGATAGTATTTGTCCCTACATCATGCTTGTTGGAGATATGATGTGAAGCAAAGAATTAATGAAGAAGGCACTACTCAATGATAAGGAGATTACTATAAATCTATGTTACCCTCTTTCCCAATGAGTTAAATCACATATGCTCTTGGGTATATGGAAGGAAAATTTTGGAAGAATCTCTCTATCACCCATTAAGGCATAAAGAAAGTGAAGGAATCTAAGATAAACAAGCTCACACATCAACTTGATTTCTTAAAGATGATTAGTTTTGAGTCCATTTCTGAAATCTACTCAAGACTATCCAACATCATTAGTGGTCTTAATACCCCTTGGGAATAACATTATTTCCAAGGGCCAATGTTCCAAGATGCTCCACTCTCTCCCTTGGCACTTTGATAAGAAGGTGACAACCATAGAGGATTCTACCAACATCAAAACTATTCTATTAGAAGACCTCATACAAACCTCCAAACCTATAAGGTTAAACTTAATTATATGGGTGAAGAAGAAAAGGAGAAGCCCTCCAAGAATATTAAGGATGTTGCATTCAAGGCAAATTAGTCTTCATCAAAGTGAAAACTACTCCCGTAGTGAGGAAGAATCTATGTACACAAGGGGAAAGCCAAGGGCAAGCCTAACTCTTCCTCTTGCCATCGATATGATTGTGGCCAAAAGGGATGCTTTACGAATGAATTCCTAGAGGTGAAGAAGCATGATCACCACAAAGGCCACATGATAAGAGAGGTATAAGAAAGAATGACAAGTACAAGAAAAGGGACAAGAAGTAAAGAAAGGGCAAGGAGGTACACCATGGCGCTTCTTGGGATTCCTCTTCTCAAGCTTCAGACATTTCAATCTTAAGTGAGGAAAATGAGTGGAACATGGCACTTATGAAAAGATCAACAAATGGTGAGTATGTAAGGGAGCTAAATCTTAGTGAAACCTCCAGGGAGCTTTAGTTTATATAATTTATGCCTTTTGTGCCTCATTTGATGTTTGTAAGTCTAAGAAAAGGATGTTTGTCAAAAAAAATGATAAATTGTATAAGGGGAATGGTGATCATAATCATAGTGAATTTTTCTTGCTATAAGGTATGGATGAGATTAAGGAACTCAAATCTTCATCTAGAGTTGAGGTACAATGGCGTTGGGATAGATAACAACATTAATCTTGATCAAGTTAATACTCTTAAATCATAAAATGCTAAACTTCTCGCTAAATTAAGGATTTAAAATGACGACCTATGCTTCCTAGTAGAGAGAATTAGTTTGTTACCCTTATGCTTGAAAATGATCTTATTTCACTAAAAACTAAGTTTACAAAATTAATTTTTTCATGCAAATGATGACATTTCTATACGTGAATCTAATGTTTCCTCCCACCTAATATAATTAATTGATTATACCTTTTTTGCAAAATGTCTTAAAGGTTAAGAACAACCTCAATGAAATAATCCTTTACACTGCAAAGCAAATTGGTAGCCATGGTATTATATATTATGATAGCTAAGGGAACAACCATAAAGGCAAAGGACCTCCAACTTTCCTAGGGAATTCTCTAATTCCAAGACTAACAGTTTTTGCACATTTTTAAAGAAATTTATCATTGCTCTACTTATTGTACTTTCAAGAAGATGAGAACTAAAAAGAGCATTAGTTTGGTTTTATAATCTTACCTGTGACCTAGAAAATTGAATGGACACCGACCTTTCTTATTTATAGGAAAATGATAAATATATTATATGTAGTGTATGCTCTAAGAACATCTCAAGAGTCAAAAGCCACTTAAATTCATCAAAAAATAAGAAAGTCAATTCAATTACATTTGAGAACAATAGTAAAGATAAATTTATATGTGAGACTATAGTAGGTATTTTCTTGTTCATCAAGAATGTACAGCCTACATTATAATCTTATAAGTGTTAGTCTACTTTGTTACATGGGATATCTTATTTTATTTACTTATCTTGAGTGCCTATTTCTTGGCTCTCTCACATGCAATGTCATATATAAGCAAACTGGGAATGACAATTTGTATACTATCATTCTTAGATGTCTTAAGACTATTATTGGTATGTGCTTAGTAGTAGATAAGAATGATATATATACTTTTCATAGATGATTTTGTCATGTCAATATGTATCAAATGAAGAAATTGAGAAAAAAGGACTTAAACAAAGGTCTCCCAAAATTGGACTAGGGTAAGGATGAAGAATGCCAATTGTACACAAGGAAAGCAACCTAAATTCTCTTTCAAATACAAGGGGGTTATGATTACAAAGAGGGCTCTTGAACTTTCATATTGGTCTATTTGGACTATGCACACACAATTGCATAGAGATAGTAAATATTGTATTGTGATTGTTAAAGGTTTTATAAAATTACCTAAACTTTATTTTTCATTTCCAAGAGTGGTACTCTTAAAAGTTTCACGTATTTTTCCAAAAAAATTGAGAAGAGAGCTTCTTGTCAAATACTTTCTATCCATACTGACCATGGGGGAGAGTTCAAAATTGCTTTCTTTGAATCTATTTGTAATGATTCTAGTTATGTGCAAAACTTCTCTTCTCCTCAAATACCTCAACATAATGGGGTAGTAGAGAGGAAGAACCAATGTTTGCAAGAAATGGTGAGGCTCGTGCTTATAGAGTATGATACACCAAAAATATTTTGTGATGAAGCCATAAATAATGCATGTTTTGTTCAAAACTAGATTTTTACTCATCAAAAATTAAAGAAACCCCCTTATTAGTTGTGGAATGGTATAATCAAATCCTTTATTTCCATTATGTTTTTGGATTTCCATCCTTTGTGTTCAACACCAAGGATTGTCTTGAAATATTTGATGCAAAATTTTATAGAGTTGTCTTTCTGGGTTATAGTCTATATTTTAGATCTTTTTGTGTCTATAAAAAGAGCATGCTAGAGTAGAAGAGTCCCATTAATATGAAATTAACTGAAACTAACCTTCCTATAATATTGTTGTGATGATGTGCGATATGAGGTGATTCCAAACTAATAGAACTACACATTGCCAACAATGAGAAAAAAGAGGAGGTTGGTTAAGAAGTACAAGAAGTAAGCTCTCAAGATGAATAGAAGAAGGATACAACCCCATGTTGTGCAAAGAATCGTCCAGAAGAGATCATCATCGAATACCCCTTTGAGAAGGAAAATGCAATGTTTACTTAAAAGGGCCAACGTAACCATGCATTTGTTTCACAACTAGTGCCAAAGTCCATGAAATAAGCACTTGTACATGATGATTTGACCTAGATATGTAAGAAGATCTATAGCAGTTTGAAAAGAAGCACTTGTGCCAAGGCCAAAAGATAGGAAGATCATTAGCACCAAGTGTGCATATGAAAAAGTTGGATGAACATGGTAAAATGGTGAGTAATAAGGCAAAGTATACATTGCAAAAGGCTATAATCATTAAGAAGGTATATATTTTTGATAAAACTTATACACCCATATCAGGTTCAAATCTATTCTAATGTTACTTGCATTTTCTAGTCATAAAAATTCTTTATACATTGGATATTAAATTATGTTTTTAGGTGAAGAAATATGTGAGGAAGTTAGAGTGTCTCAACCTCCTGGATTTGAAAATGACAAGTTGGCAATCATGCATACTTATTGCATAAGGCACCATACAACCTCAAACCAGCACCTAGAGCTTGGTATCAGAAATTAAAGACCTTCTTGCTAGATACGTCTATGTCATGGGAAATTTGATTCTAATAACTTTTAGAGAAATACTTCTAATGAATTTATTTTTGTTCAAATATATGTTCATGATATCATTTTTTGTTCTACAAATCTTGATCTTTGCTAAGATTTTACTTCACTCATGCGGAGTGACTTAGATATGAGATTGATAACATAATTATCCAATTCAAGCAGACAAAAGCCAAAAACTTCATCGACAAAAGCAAGTATACAAATGAACTCATCAAATGCTTTTGGAAAGAATCACAAACTAATACATACTCCCATATCAAACACTACCAAGCTTGATAAGGATGAGTAAGGAGAAAAGATAGGTATGAATCTATATAGAGGCATGATCACTAGTTTCTATATCTTATTGCCTCTACAATGGATACCATTTTTAGTGTAGACTTATGTGATCCCTTTCAATCTTTCCCTAGAAAATCACATCCAATGGAAGTGAAGAGGATTCTTAGGTACCTAGTCAAGTATTTGAGTGTATGTTATTCTAATTCAAATGACTTTACACTAATCACTTACCGTTATGTTGTATATGGTGAGTGTTTGATTGATAGGAATTTAACAAGTTCCACTTGCTTCCTCCTAGGACCATATGTAGTATCTTGTTCTTCAAGAAGCAAAGCCCAATGACATTATCAATGATTAAGGCTAAATACATAGTGATTGGTAGTTGTTGTGACCAAGTCCTATGGATGAAACAATTGCTAAATGATTTTTATATATCCTTGGATGCTTCTCCAATCAATTGTGACAATAGTAGTTTTATTAATTTATTCTTACAATCTTATCTTGCACAATAGAGATAATCATATAGAGGTCAGGACCACATTGATAAGAAAGGTATTTATATGACACATGTAAATACTAAAGATTAACATGCATACACTTATACAAAACCTATACCTAGGGAAAATCTCTATTTCATTATATATACATTTCTCATTACTTCTAGTCATGAACATTCATGCCCCCTAGTTAGAAAACTTTTATGCCTCTATATGTATGATTGAATCTATCTGGATTGCCTTATATGCCAAAATTGTCAAGTTTGTATGCACTTTCTATCTGATTTTTTTGTCAATTTTTCCAATACGTATTTTTCATCAAATTTAGGATAAATGGCATATCATGAGTTAAACATAAAGCATTTTTTCATTACATATGTCAGACTCACATTTTTGGATTTTATTAGGCTTCTATAATAGATTTTAAAAAAATTAGGAAGGTTGGATACAAGTGATCATCAATTGAGTTTGTTTTGGGGAAACTTGACCAACATGAAATCGGAAGGGTTTCTAGTATCTACCATCAATCAAGTTTCCCCTACTACGAATTGACCAATCATGCTATGTTGTTGAAATTTAAAAGGGTTATGTTGGTCAAGAAATCACTCTATAATTTTTTTTTCTTGATTGATATCTCTTCATCTCATCTTTATCCTTGTCTTTAACTCTCCTAAACCATAAAACAACTCTCCCTAAGGTCATTCTTGACCTCTAACTATCTCTCCTTTCCTATACATAAACATGCTTCTTTAGGTTTCTCACCTATTTCCATCACCATGTGCTCAGATTTATTAAGAAGAGAAAATGGAACTGTAGATCAACACAAAGGGGCCAAAGGAATGCATAACCCCTCCTACCTCAAATAGAATCCTCTCCTTTTATGGGACCTCATTTATGAATGCCCAACCGGTATCAATATACAATGAGCTCCTTCTTAGGGTCTAATTTTTCATTTAGGGCATGTATGGAGTTCAAGTTGAATGAATTAGGGATAATCCAATCTTCTTAGTGCAATGCCTTAATACACTTTTCTTATACAAGGTGACTTTTGACAAATGTTTGGCGCAAAAAGTTTTTTGATGAACTTTATGCCAATTTTTTATGGAATGACACTACCATTATGCTCCCAAATGGCACCCAAATCATTTTATAATCCATGATAGTTGGGTTAGGTTTTATATGGCTGGAGATACTTTAGGCAATTACTTCATTTTCTAACAAGACCTACAATCGTGGAAGAGTTCAAACCCCTAGTCATGAATTCATTGACTCCACCAATCTCGAAAATTGATATGGCGCCATATTAAAACTTTACGACATCCATATGGTTCTTATGAAGATGGATCAAGGACACACCAAGTAAGTTTCCCCTCTCTTGATCTAGACCAAAATATAAGAATCACAGCCCTAATAGTGAATTGAAATGTCTATCCAAAGAAAAATTATATAAACATTGTACAAATACCATCGAGACTATTTAATATCTCGGGAAAGAAGTAAAAGTTAAGTTGGTTTTTTATATTCTCCATCACACAATTTTCTTTGACTGTAAATAGAGAACCAATGAACCCACCCAACTGATCCAATCTATATTGTGTTATCTCTGAGTTTTGTACCAAAAAAATTCTTCTTGAGTTGGGTTAAAAACCTAATCACTTAGGAATAGATATTATTGAGACCTCAAATAAGATGTCTTCCTTGAGAAGGAGACCTTCCACCTCATGTTGGTAAGGTATGCCCATAGAGACAATCATGTGATTATTGACATGGCATATACCTTAAAGTATATGATTAATACTTATAAAGACAAGCTTCCAATTCATTTTGTTTCATTCAGTTATGAGATAATGAGGAAACAATATGAATGTCTAGAGAATAATACTACTCAATGATGTATGTCTTCAAGTATTAGCCTTGTGAAAATGAGATCATGTGGATGTTAAGAGTACATATACATATTCTCATTATGACCCTATTTGGTTGTTACTGTGGAAGATAGAGAGACATCGGTAACACATAAGACTAGAGTGTGAGTTGCTTGATGATTGAGTCTCACCAAGTCATAATATGGCAATATCAGACCAAGCACATGGATACATGTTAGAGAATAGTATATCAGACAGACCCACCTTGAGAGTGAAACATGGAAACCATCAAATGGTAGGTCATAGTGAAGGTGGTGATTGTGATTCTTAGACCTAAAATCACTACACTCGTCACATGTCGTTGGGTGCGCTTTGACGTCATCAAAAGCAGTCCTAAAACATTGCTTGTTATAATAGTGATGATTGGGTGACCTTGACAGATGGGGATAGACTATGAGTGATAGATATGGGATTTTCCCCTCCTATTGTAGTATGATTTCATAGACAATTGTTAAGTGAGACTGAGAAATGCATGTGCATGCACATGTGAATCAATATATGATATTGAGGTACCATTATCTCAGACAGTCTACTCTTGGTTTAAGAAACATGAGATGAACGTTGAGAGGATGACAACTCCATGCCTTGAGTTCACTCTGGATATCAGAGACAAAGGAATGATACAATCACTACAACACCTTACACAGATTATAGGTTGAAGTTGTTCTCCAACTTTCCATTTACTAGGTAGAACTGATGTGTGACTAGGCACCACTCTCTACTTGTGATGTCATAAGCCAGTTATGGACATTCACTACCAACATGACATGGTACCTATTGGGTCACACACATAGAAACTCATCTAGAAGATGAGTTTGATCTTAAATGACAATTGGATTGATTACTAAAGTGTTTAGGTATTCAATTCATGCAGTAGATCGACTAACTGACTGACTGGCTTGCCAAACGACCATATCACTAAGCCAGATAGCTGTTTGAGTAGCCAGACAGGTGTCTCAAGTGTTGAGACATCTATTTGGGTTGTCAAGCTAATCAGAGTTTGAATTGGCTAAGTTCTGTCCTTGAACCGATCGATTCAATGTGATTGAACTGGTCGACTCGTATCAGACTCACTAGACAACCTTCTAGGTGAGTGAGGCGGGAGTCTTGCATGGGTGAGATGGCTCGGTTGGGCTAGATGAATATTCTGGATGTTTCCCGAATAATTTCGATTACACAAGCTTGGAGTGCAAGTAAATTAATATGTGATATTAAGTAGAATAAAAATTGCCAAATTCATATACGATTGGAAAACTACCAAACAACCATTTGGTAGTGTGAGACGGGTGTCTGGGAGCGCCAAACGACCATTTGGCATCTCACATTGCAAAAGTTCAAGTTCTTCCAGTCACTTCCACTCCCACACAATTTCGTACATATTGGGAATCTTGACCCTAACCTCGTCTATAAAGGAGGGGTATTGGGGCTTCCCAAGACACAACACAAACAACTGAGAATCAATCCCTCTGAAAAATGTTGTCCTCTCTGGTGGTGGTAACTAAGAAAGCCCAGGAAAGTCCTACCCGATAGGGAGGGATAGCCAACAGGAGAGAACAACTGAGAAGTTGTTCTTGTGGGAGAGCAAGTTGGTGACTAATACACCAATGGAAGGGACAACTCCTTTCTATCTGTTCTTTGTGAATGACATGACTTCTTGTTTACTTGTGTGGACTACTCTAGAGCCAGGAATCCTTTGGATACTGCTCAGAGAGCAAAGTCAACCTACAGTTTGTGGTGAGACCACCGGAGTCACTATAGAGGTTGAGTAGATAGTTATTCATTGTGAAGACTAAGAGTTGCACAACCATCATCCAAGAGAAACTAGTCAACAGTTGCAAAGAAGTGAGTTTTGTCATTGGACTTACTCCAGGACCATGTATAACTCGCTAAAACTATCCTTCCTATTTTATAGTAGTTGATGCAATCTTGTTGTTATGGGAATACATATTGTTATTTTTTTTATTTCTGTTGCCATACTCTGTACTCATATTTTCCAACAATGGTATTAGAGCCACATCAATTTACTATGTTTTACGATACTCGATATGATCGGTTTTTGGTTTAATCATTTATTTATTATATACGGTGTGAATAATTCAACTATCTCATATACGTATCCAATCAAAGACCACATAATTCCAAACTAATATATATATATATATATAGAGAGAGAGAGAGAGAGTCAGGCTAGAATACACTTGAGTGTACAAATCGCACGAATACACTCAAGTGTGTTTACATATCAAGACTATTTTTTGCAAAATGTAAACCATTGATCTTCACCGCCATACTATAACTAGGCTACATAAAAATTTTGAGCCCATTTGGATGAGTGTAAGTCACTCATCCAAGGGCAATAAAATCGATGCACGAAACTAATTTGAAATGCATAATTTTGCGGTCTTTATAACATGACCTATAAATGTCCAAATGTGCTCAAATTTTGTGTATGAGCTATTCATAAGATGTTTAAGAAGATCAATGGATTAGATTTTTGAAAAAAATATTGCATCATGAAAAACTACTTGAGTGTATTATGTTCTGAAAAACACTCGAGTGTATTCTAGCCTGACTCTCTCTCTCTCTCTCTCTCTCTCTCTCTCTCTCTCTCTATATATATATATATATATATATATATATATATATATATATATATATATATATATATATATATATATATATATATATATATATATATATATATATATATGAACATATATATATATATGCAATTTACACATGTCGCCCTAAAAGTGGTTTTTATGGTAGATGTGTAGCGTGGTTATGGTCTAAACCCTAAATCTTTATGTTGTTGGATGGTTTGGTTCATGTAAATCTCAGTTTGTGTACCAAGCCTCTACCTCCCTCTTCCCCATGTACAGTTAATGTTTTCCTACCTTTTCTCTCCTTGAATGTAACTCAAGGTTTCTCTTATTCAATGTAATAAAGTAGCAATAGGATAGTTTCTTTTCTTACAATGACATTGAAGATGTTCATCACCGGTTGAGACGACCAGTTCATGAGTCAAGACGACCGTCTGGAGGACCATGGATGACATGACGATGGAACTAGACAACCACCTAGTGGGCCCAACTGACCATTTGGAGGGAATCAAAACATCAGTTAGATAGAAGGCCAGATGACCGTCGCAATAGGCCCAACTGACTATTTGGAAGGATTCCAAATGTCGGTTGGACAAAAGGGTCAACCAACCGACCAAGAGGCAAGATGATCGATTCAAGGGTCGAACCAATCTACCCAGATTGGAAAGCACAGGTCTACACCAATAGCAGGTTCATGCATATCATGTATTGATTGACCTAGGTGGTAGTAATTCATTGTAGCTCCAAGAAAATTACAAGTAGACATGGACATAGCCATCACCTTTTGTTTTATATTGCATGTTTACTTGTGGGATATAGCGTGTATATGATACATACTATATATGTGGTGATTGGATACAATAAATATATATACCCCTCAATCAAACATATTATTTCTAAGATAATTTCTAATAGCAATACACATGAAAAACTTGTTCAACTAAGTGTAGGTTACGCCTCTGCTTGGTGCTCCATCTACCTTGTGGAAATGTGATGGTAGTAATGTAGGTTCCACCTCCGTGGGGTGCATTATTATCGTATTTGATATTGGGTCAGGCTTAACTAGTGATTCTCAGAGCGTCTCAGCCAGAAGCATGTAGATGATTATGGCAAGGAGTTGCACATATCATCTACTCAGAATTGCATATGATGCAATTGGCAAAAGTTTCCTACCTTGATGATTGACTGTGTTTGTGGTGTTGATCGGGCCACAGTTGAATTATCTTGGGCCTGGCTCATTAGAAACTTGTTCGTTGCAATTTTCCAAACTGATACTTGAGGTTTATCAATTTGAACAAAATAATGAGAATGATAATGAATTAAAACCTAATTATTATTGCCCAAATTTAATCAAATCAAATCAAATCAAATCAAATAAAAATGAGCTTTGACAAAATTTCAATTCTTTTGTAGAATGAAATAGCAACAAGCAACAATCACTTTTCTCTACGATTGATCCTTGAGAAGGACAAATAAATTGGGAACAACTTCCATAATTGATTCAAGATGTTGAGAATCGTTCTCACACATGAGCAAGCTCTATGTCCCGGAAATACCAAAACCAGATGAACCACCTCAAAATGCACCAAAAGCTGACAAGGATGCTTACAAGAAGCATATTTAAGATGATGTGGATGTCAAGTGTATGATGTTGTGCTCCATGAACTATGAGTTATAGAGGCAGAATGAGAACATGAATGTGATTGAGATGGTCACACATCTCAAGAACATGTTCTAAGGTCAGGCAAAACAAGAAAGATACAATGTCTCCAGGGCGTTGTTCAAATGTAACATGGCAGAAGGAGATCCAGTAGGTCCTCATGTACTCAAGCTTATTGGGTATGTTGAGAACCTTGCTAGACTGGGATTTCCCTTGGGTCAAGAGTTGGCCACTGACGTGATTTTGCACTCTCTACCAGTCATATAATCATATTGTCATGAACTACAAAATGAACGAATTTGACAAAACATTGATAGAGTTGTTGGGCATGTTGAGAACATCTGAAGGACATATGAAGAAAGACAAACCCAAGTCTCTGATGATGATAAAAAAGACTAAGGGGAATTCTAAAGGTAAAGGAAAAGCTAAGAAGAGTTCTAAAGCTAGCCAGAAGCCTAAGTCTTCACATCTCAAAGCAGATGGAGGGGTAAAGAAAATAAGAGGAAAATGTCACCATTGTCAACAGCCTAGATATTGGAAAATGAATTGCCCACTTTGGTTAGGGGAACTAAAGAAGAAGAAGGATGGCATTGAGGCCTTCACTTCAGGTATAAACATTATAAGATGAATTTGATTACTTCTTAACTTTGGTATGTGATACCCAACAGAGATCTGACATACTGATGTATAAGATCTGACAAGAAGTAAAGGCCTTCGTGGAAGGACATAAATATGGACAAGATGGAGCAATAGTTACATAAGCTTTAGTCTACATTTAAATTTATCTCAGCCCAATGGGAATGTAATAGAGTTATTAGAACTGTTATTTCATTATGCCCAAAAAAGAAAGAATTTACTTCAGAGCATCTTGTATGACAAGGATGTTATATCAATAAAGTATGAGATTATTATTTTGTTTCAAAAGATATGATCTTGAATGGCAATGCCCATGCATCTAATGATATTTATAAAAAAGACTTTGAGATGATTGCTTATCACACCAAAGGATTATAATTGATAACTCAAGATTTATCATTAGCAATAGTCACCTTACATGTATATATAAGAAATGCATACCCAGAATACATATTGATGTTAATCTAGACTCCCTTGGTTAATGAACCTAAGGAAATATGCAATTCTTACTTACACACAAAGTGACATAACATCCTTCAGTAAATGTAGTGGTAGGATAAGTTATCCACTATACCTCATACATATGATGCATGAAGATCTTATGGATTGAATACTAAAGATAATTACTCATACTTCCTTTTTCTTACTGGTAGTATGATGATGTGTACTCAGTAAAATAAAACACAAATCTCTTGAAATGTTCAAGGAGATTATAAATGAAGTATAACTTTGATGAAAGTATTAAAAAACTTTGATGAGATCAAATGTTGATATACCTTGCATCAATGTCTTGAGAACCTTCAGGAAAAGACTGTGATAATGTATCACAAATCAAATCCATCTGAACATAATGATGTGTCACAATGAAAACATTATACCATGATGAGTCATGCTATAATCATCAATTAATATAATCTTATTATATCCTCATAAATGTGATGCTATCACTAAATAATGTTCCATAAAAATGATTTATAAGACATCACATATGATATGATTTGGGAATGTCCCAATACGTCTGAAGGATTGAAGCCTACATTGAGAAAGTAGTTTCTTGAAGAAGGTTTATCCGTAAACCATAATTGTTGAATATTAAAGTTAATCCCAATCAAATAACAAAAGTGTTTTGTTAATAGGATAACTAAATTCCTAAAGAATCAGTGGGAGTAATCATAAAACTCAAAATGTTCAAGGTCAACAAAGAGGTACAATGAGAACTAAGAGAATCAAAATATGTTATGGAATCTCAAGTTCGTCACATGACACAGATAAAAATAATTATAGTAGAACATATATGATATTAGAGGATTGTGAATGCACCGATTCAGATAGGTTGGTCATAACAGTATGAGTTAACTAGTCGACTAGAAGCTATTAAGTACCATAATCTGAGTAAACTAGCAAGGTAGGACCTTGGTAGTGCCACCTAAAGGGTAATACCTAAAAGATGCAGTAGGGACTTGTAGCAAATACCTACATGGATAACATAAAAGGACAAATTGGTTGAATAAGTTTTTCAAATCAGTTCAAGTAGTTGAATTTGATAGAAATTCCTTTATGAATTGTCATGCTTGTATTTGTAGTTAAAATAGACTAAGACATTAGGCATATGAAGATAAAATTAGATTCCTTAAATGGAATATGTCAAAGAATGTGTATGTGACACAACCTAAAAGGTTTTATAACTTCAAGAATGCAAATAAAGTCTATAAACTACAAAGTTCAACCTGGGATTGAAACAAGCATCTCAGACGTGAGATCTTTTGATTTTGATAAGATTTTCAAAGAGTTTGACTTGAATCAAGATAAAAGATAAAATATGTAATTACAAAAGATTTAGTGGGAGCATATATGAACATTCCACATGTGATGAGGAATGACATCTCAATATTGTGAATATTGAGATTTGGCATGAAAAACACCTTCATCAATGAAGGATAAGGTAAAACATCTTATGAGATAAGGATCAAGACCTATGAGATAGTTCTTGAATGTTTTCACAATGGAATTTTGAGCACTTACAATAGTAGAATGTTCAAAGAGTTCAACATAGAAAGGATTCAATGAGTGAGAATTTAGATTAGTCTCTCATGAACCATAAAATTCCAATTCTAGTGAAGAATGGAAATACCATGGATAAGATGTCATATGATGGATATATCATGGATGTTATACATGTGCTTACACCATATAATCTTGTATGTACTGGACATGGCAAGATAATGGTAAATTCCAATAAGGGTTATTAGAAAGTCATTGAAAACATCCATCAGTACTTGTGAAGTACTTAGGATAAATTGCTAGTCAATAATGATAGTAATAATAGGGAAGAGTTAGATGTAAAGGGTTACATTGATGCAGGCTTCCATAGTGACAAAGTGATCACAAATTTAAAATATATTTGATTTAAAAGAGAAACGTTGTTAGTTGGAAGGGTTCCGAAATAATAGCCATTAATTCTATTCTACACTAGAAGCTGAGTATACTTGTATTATGAACACATAGTGATACTATATGGATCTAGAAGTTCATATGATGAACTTGTATATGTTCCAACTATCGATGACTCAGTAGTGATACTATAACAACAATGGATCTACTTGTTAGGCAAGAAATATCAGATACCATATTACGGAAATTTTGTCTCATATGAGAAGTCATACAACGAAGAGATTAAGAACATGCAATATATCGACTATAAGCAAAGTGTTGTTAACCTACTAAATCAGCACTAGTACAGCATAATCATGTTGGACATGTTTAGGTCATTAAGGATGAGATCTGTTGGTGATCGGATCTAAGTGTAAGTGGGAGTCTGTTGGTAAGGTATGCCCATAGAGCCAATCATGTGATGATTGACATGGCATATACCTTAAAGTATTTGATTAATACTTATAAAGGCAAGCTTCCAATTCATTATGTTTCATTCAGTTATGAGATAGTGAGGAAACACTATGAATGTCTAGAGAATAATATTACTCAATGACATATGTCTTCAAGTATTAGTCTTGTGGAAATGAGATCATACAGATGTTAATAGTACATATACATATTCTCATTATGTCCCTAGTATGTTGTTATAGTGGAAGGTAGATAGACACCAGTAACACATAAGACTGGAGTGTGAGTTGGTTGATAACTTAGTCTCACTAAGTCATGATATGGCAATATCAAGCCAAGCACACAAATACATGTTAGGGAATACTGTATTGGATAGACCCACCTTGAGAGTGACACATGGTAACTATAAAATGATAGGTCATAATCAGCTTTCATAATGAAGGTGGTGATTGTGATTCTTAGACTTGAAATCATTACACTCGTCACATGTCATTGGGTACGCTTTGACATCATCAAACACAGTCCTAAAACATGAGTTGTTATAACGATAATGATTGGATGACTTTGACACATGGGGATAGACTGTGAGTGATGGATATGAGATTTGTCCCTCCTATTGGAGTACAATATCATGGCCACTTGATAAGTGAGATTGAGAAACACACACACATGCACATGTAAATCAATAAATGATATCGAGGTCACATTGTCTCAGACAGTTTTCATTTGGTTTAAGAAACATGAGATGAACATTGAGAGGATGACAATTCCATGCCTCGAGTTTACTCTACATATCAGAGATAAAGGAATTATATGATCACTACAACACCTTACATAGATTGTAGGTTGAAGTTGTTCTCCAACTTTCCATTCACTTGGGTAACACTGATGTGTGACTAGGCACCACTCTCTACTTGTGATGTCATAAGCCAATTATGAACATTCACTACCAACATGACATTGGACCTATAAGGTCACACACATAGGAGCTCATCTAGAAGAGGAGTTTGATCTTGAATGATAATTGGATTGATTACTAAAATGTTTAGGTATTCAATTCACGCAGCAGATCGACTAATTGGCTAACTGATTGCCAAACGACCATCTCACTGAGCTAGACAACTTTTGGGCAGCCATACGGATGTCTCAAGTGTTGAGATGGCCGTTTGGGTAGTCAGGCTAACCAAAGTTCGAATTGGCTAAGCTATGCCCCTGAACTGGCCGGTTCAATGTGATTGAACCGATCGACTCATCTCATACTCACCAGATGGCTGTCTGGGTGAGTGAGACGGACATCTCGCATGGGTGAGACGTCTCGGTTGGGCTGAACGAATATTTTAGATGTTTCCTGAATAATTTTGATTGCACAAACTTGGAGTGCAAGTAAATTAATATGTGATATTAATTGGAATCAAAATTGACAAATTTGTATATGATTGGGAAACTACCAAATGACTATTTGGTAGTGTGAGATGACCATCTTACACACCAAACCACTATTTGGGTGTGCCAGACGGCCGTTTGGCATCTCACAAGTTGCGAAAGTTCAAGTTCTTGTGGCCCCTTCCACTCCCGCACAATCCCGTACAAATTGGGAACCCTAACCCTAACCTTACCTATAAAAGGAGGGGTATTGGGGGCTTCCCAAGACACAACACAAACAACTGAGAATCAATTCCTCTGAAAACTATTGTCCTCTCTGATTGTGGTAACCGAGAGAGACCAGGAAAGTCCTACCCGACAGAGAGGGATAGCCAATGGGAGAGAACAACTGAGAAGTTGTTGTTGTGGGAGAGCATGTTGGTGACCAGTACACCAATGGAAGGGACAACTCCTTCCTGTCCGTTCTTGGTGAATGATAGGAGTTCTAGTTAGTATGTGTAGACTACTCTAGAGGTAGGAGTTCTTTGGCTACTGCTCAGAGAGCAAAGTCAACCTGCAGTCCATGGTTAGACCACCAGAGTCGATGTAGAGGTCGAACATACAACTATTTGTGGTGAAGACCAGGAGGTGCACAACCACCATCCAAGAGCAACTAGTCAAAAGTTGCAAAGAGGCATTTTTTGTCACCGTACTTGCTTCAGGACCAGGTATAACTCACTAAAATTATCCTTCCTATTTCATAGTAGTTGACGTGATCTTGTTATTATGGGAATTCATATAGATAAAAAAATTCTACTGCTATAAGTTGTGCTCGCATTTCCCAACACCTCCTCCACCCATGGTGCATATAGCTCTCACCCACCTCCATCCACCTAGACACCTCAATCCACTGCACCACCACATATGCATCCCCCTCTTGATCATGATTCTTTTCTGTGTAAAATGAACAAATTTTGAGGTACATGATGTACCGAAACAACTACTTTGGACAAGTCACTAGCTACCTTCGCCAAGCCACCACCACCTCCATGAAGAACTCCCACCTCATGAACCACATGAAAGTCTCCTCCACCTTCACTTACTCTACATAACCTTCCACCTACCAGCCCTTCTCTATCTCAAATGATTATGATGCTTTGGTATATGATTAGTTTTACCTCACTTCCCACTATACCCCTCTACTTCCCTACATGTTGTTCATTACCATCCTTCCTCTCCACATATGACTATTTCACATGCTTCTCCACACTTAGCCCCTTCATCTTACACGACCATGGTTCCCTCATTTGGAATACCTACCATCCTAGCTAGTTTTGAATGGGTCTCCTCACAAATTCCATTGTGGATAGTGGCATTATGAACTGACCTCATCTCAATAAGAGGTGGACCTTCAGTCATGCACATATGGATGTGGACATGAGAGTAGATGAAGAGGTGGAAGAAGAAGGCAGTGAATAAGGAAGTAACCATGAGTGTGATATAGTTATATATGGAGGTGTGAAAGATCTTGATGATTACAGTGAAGAAGAGGAACTCCTTATTTACCTATCACCCCTCATGGAGAGTGCAATGTCAAAGACTATGATCCTTCCAAGGATTTGTAGGTCTAGCCTAGAGTGTGCTTGAAGTTTTATTTTATGAGGTTTATAATGTATAATTTAATGACACTTACATGTGAGGCTATGTATTTCGCTTCCTATCATGTTATATGGTATGTTTCTTCTATTTCCACATGTATCTTGTTTTAGTTTGCACTCAACCATGATCTTAGAAAGTAATTATTTGGAGTTTAAATCATTTTGTTCATATTGTGATGATGCCTCATGGAAGTTGCATCTTAGCCTATTCAAATAGTTTTATCTTGTTTGATATGTTACTTTAACAAGACATTGACATTCTCTCACTTTTCATATGACAAAGGGGGATAAGAGCTAGGTATATTGCAATAGATGTCAATTGCATATGTTTGTGAATGAAATGAATTTAGCAAAATTTAAAATTTCATAAGAGACCATTTCTCTGTGACATTGTGTTATTATTTTAGAATTAGAAAACGTGTTTGATAGAATGAATTGAGGGGTTTATTGTTACATTCAAACTCTAAACCCCCTCAATCTTCAGAGGTAAAACTTTTTATCATACTATTCAATATATTTAAGATATATTTGTCATCTTCAAAAAGGGGGTGAGTGTTACTTCACAAATTGAATTACATGTATTTGGATAATGAGTTCACCATTCCATTCATATGTGTCTAACATTGCTATTTAGATAGTTTCATATTGACATACACCATTTGCTCAAATTCAAAATGCCGAATTTGGAGAGAATCAAGCCATACATGCTAAAAGTTGAAGATAACAAGATTTCTATATAAAATATCATGTAAATCATTTATAATGACTTGTAATTAAGCTTAAATGTGTTATATATTTAATTAGAATGAATCATAATTGCATGTAGAATAATTACAAAATCCAATCACAATAATATATGTTGATCAAGTTTTTTTGACAAAAACTCAGCCAACGACATTGTGTAGGAATTCCCTAGTTATATGCATTGTCTGAGTTTGTTTTTGTGAAACTTGCCAACTAGAAAAAGGCAACATGTTCATTGATGTCTATTAGTAGAGCTTTCAATCTTAAAACCCAACTAACCCACGTGGCTTGGCTGCTAGTGCCATCGGCCAAGAATTTGGTACACAAGATGAGCGAGTGTGATGTAGGTGCAGAT
Organism: Alisma plantago-aquatica; assembly: GCA_963693085.1. Classification (NCBI taxonomy): domain Eukaryota; kingdom Viridiplantae; phylum Streptophyta; class Magnoliopsida; order Alismatales; family Alismataceae; genus Alisma; species Alisma plantago-aquatica. Next base: position 324,191,245 of record OY856415.1, read on the forward strand.
TTTTGTAAAGAATTTCTAGCCATATTATTTATATTTTTACTCCACATTCCATATTTCCCTCCAAGCTTTATAATAAATTTTCCACCAAATCTTTTTCCTTCCCCTTGTCTCCAAACTCCATTGTGATTTGATGGGGAGAAAACTGACTCGAAATACACTTGATTCTTTCCCCTTCATTTTGCTCCATTTCCTTCCCCTTCACCACATGCAACCAAACAACTTAAACCTTTTTCCCTGTCTTCCCCTCCCATACCAAACATGCCATTAATACACTATGAATGTTACAATGTTAGGACAATACTACAATATTATGAATGTCCAACACTTCGAACGCATTTTCAACACTGGACATACACCCACATTTCTTAAATCTATAAATTGAAAATATCTATGTGGCATCAAAATTTCAACCCCATAGCACACAATCATAAACTTTACCCTAGAGGAACTAGATGAGGCTATCCACTCACTCGGGAAAAATAAATCCCCAGGCCCATATGGTTTAAACACAAAATTCTATTTGGCCAACTGGAATCACATCAAGGGTGATTTTATGCACCTTCTCGGAGCCATCCACCAAAACATTAATGTTCGCAGACTCATTAAAAACATAAACAATACTAACATAGCTCTTATAAAGAAGGTAGCTCATCATGATTAGATCACATAGTTCCGACCTATAAGTCTTATCAACACCTCATACAAAATCATTGCAAAGGTTCTTTCCAACTGCATCAAGCCTCAGTTAGAGAACATCAGCTCACATAATCAAAATTGTTTCCTAAAAAACTATAGCATACATGATGCCTTCATTATGGTAAATGAAACTCTCCACCTTTGCCACACAAACAAAACCCCTATACTAGCCATCAAGTTAGACTTCGAGAACGCATTTGCTTATACAAACTGGGATTGCCTTCTTCGAGCTATGTCTGGTTATGGATTTCCTAATACCTGGAATAACTGGATCCATGCATGCATCTCCACAAAATTCTTCTCCACCATCATTAATGGACCCCCCTTCGGCTACTTCCACAACACAAATGGGCTCAGACAGGGAGACCTGCTCTCTCCCCATATCTTTTCATCATTATCACATCCATTCTCACTAACATTATCAAACTTGGTACAACACATGGTCTCATCGCCTCTCCCCCAAAATGCCACAAGAACATCATATAATTTGCGAATGAACCATGATTCTTGTCAAACCGGAAGACTCTACCATCATCAATACCATTAGTATCATTGGGCTCTTCTCATACATATCTGGCCTTAAAATCAACCTTTCTAAATCATCCATCATTGGGGTCAACACCCCACCGGACCTCATTGACAGATATAAAAACCTACTCAAATGTAAGATAGAAAACTTCCCTGTCAACTACCTTGGCCTACCTATTACACCCCATCACTTACTCACTTTGGAATCCCATCATTGAGAATATTAAACATAAACTCTCCTGATGGACAAACCACTTCCTCAACCTAGCGGGTCACCTCACCCTCTTAAATAACATCATCACACCCATTACCACACACTACCTTAGCATTCCCCTACCTGACAAGACCCATAAGATCATCGATACCATCTGGAAAAATTTCCTATGGAACCACTTCAACGAAGAAAATTCAAATAGAAAGATCCACCTTGTCAATTAGAACACCATCACATCACCGATCAAATTTGAATGACGGGGCATCATCAACACCAAAATACATATCATTTGCCTCATCACAAAGATCATAAACATTTTCTCTACCGAAACGAACAAAATTTGAAAAAAATTCATCCTCCAAAAATACTACAAAAACAAATGACTCCATCACCACACTAGTAATAGAATATCGTCCCCACTTTGGAAGTTCATCAAATTTTTTTTGGACATTATCAAACATCTCATCTTCCACCCCGACACCCCCACCATAATATCAATTTCTGGATTGACCCATGGTTCCATCATAATACCATTCAGAACCTGAACATGCACCTCCCTATCCCACCACCAACGAGGCATCTAAATATTATAAAAGCACTCCAACTCCTCACCAATAACAGGCAAAACTCTCTTAAAATTCATCTTCAAAATCACTTTAGAGATAACACTTTGTGAGATATCATACACAAACTTGAATTCAACACAAACAACCAAATTTCTTGGATTTGGGGACAGAAATACTCCCCCAAAGTAGCCTATCTCAATTTAACTTATAGAGGTCATATATCAGATATGACTAGCATATGGAAAGCTAAATGACAACAAAAATTCAAAATCTTCTACTGGCTTCTCTCAAATAATAAAATCCCTACAGACCATCATATGACTAGTAGATGATTTTTGGGGCTAACCAAATGTTACCTCTGTCAGACAAAAGAAGAAACCTCACAACATCTTTCATCAGCTATCCTACCACGCTATTTTTTTTGTACAAATTCTTCCCATCACATACTATCACAAACAACCTCCTCCTACTAAAATATGTCATCGGTATCAAACCTCTACCACAACATACTAGATTTCCCCCTGAAGATTTGGTCATACACATCTTCTGGAACATCTGGCTAGAAAGAAATAATAGAAAATTCAACAACATCTCCCAGCCTACCTAACACATGCTAACTGAAATTGAACATTCCTTATTTATACATTTACATTGCAGGGTTGATGTCCACATCAACACATGTGATAGCAACCGAAGATGATCAACTCAACATATTTAGAGACTACCATGGTGGAGGATGCTACTCCTTGGAGGACATCATCGCAGACGACACATGATTCTGATTTTTTTGATCATCACAAAGTCTGAACCCTACCCTCTTAGTTGTTTACATTTTACATCTTTTTCATCATGATTTTGAGGCCTATGTTAAGGGATGCCTCCCCCAAGAATAATTTTACTTTCTGCTCTATTGTTTTTACTTTCATCTTGCTTCATCGGTAGGTAGTGGGATAACAGTTGTGTTTGTTTGCCCACATAGAACTCCTTCTGTATTCTATGTTTGCATATGTTTCGGTTTGTAAGCATCGCTTTAATAATTAAATATCATTGCATGGACTTCCTATAAAAAAACAATATTAGGGCGGTGCTGGCTTTTGTTTTGCTCCCTCGGTTGTATTGTGCTCGGGTGTATCGGTCCCGGTCTGCGCCGCCACCAGCGACCCGCTTCCAATTGGGAGGAGAGAGCTACTCTCCACCGACCACAACACGGGAAAGGAGGCAAAGCGCAGGGACTCAATCAAGATAATTATTAGTCTTTTTTATTCCGCCCGTGCGCCCCGTCGACACCTGTTGCTCCCAACAGCCAAGCGGGCTGCACACTGTCAGCGGTTGCATTCCACACCACCACCAACTTCCCCCTTGACTGGCCCTATCGCGTTCCTTTCCAATGGCATCGTTCGTTTCTCCAGCCGCCACCGTCGCCCCGTCATGCCCTCGCCTGACCGTCAAGGAGGCAGCGGTTGGGCCCCTGACCAGCGCTGTGGGGATGACGGAGCTCGCGCCTGTTTCGCTAGGTTTGAAATCCTCAAGGAGCCGATGTGCCCCACTTGTAACGGCGTCAACGGCTCAGGCGATGCCTGTGAAGTGCGGCGTGGTCAGTGAGCCCTGCAATGCAGTCGTCGATGATGATGGTAAGGCTCTCCTTCTCCTTGTCCTTCTGTTTCACATCCCCTTCCATTCCCTTTGTAAATGGAATTGCTGCGCCACCCTACCGTTGTAGTCGAAGTGCTCCTTCCTCGTCCGAAAGCCTAAGCGGGGTTCAGATATGCTGGCCTTTTCCTCTTCTCTAGCCATGCAGATCGACTCCTCTTTTTAGTGGCCTTTTTACAAATTGAAATCGAATTTCAGCTAAAGGAAAGTGAAAACATTCTATGTGTCTAGAACCCAGGCATGCTTAGTGGGAAACGCCTCTTGTCCAGTAATATCTCTGTCTGTCATGTACACGTTTTTGAGTTTACAGTGACCACATTGGTTTCACCTGCTCATTATGTTTTTCAAATGATTGCATCTGCCTGAATGTTTTTAGATTATGTATGTCTACTGTACCCTGTCAAATTAGACATTGTAAAAGTTAGGCCTTTTTTAATTTTATTTTCAATCCATCATCGTCCCTATCAATATCTGATATTCTCAGTCTTCTGGGGAACTAGTTGTATTTGCACGAAGAATTTTGGGCGTCCATAGTCTATAGTTTCCTACTAACACGTTGCATCACATATATTCTTATATTATATATAATATATTTCTCTTCAAAATCACAGATGATATATTCGTTGAAAGCTGACTATCTTTTTTGCTGTTTTATCAGTTAAGGAAGACCATTTGGATTTTCTACACATTGACGATTACGATAAGGACTCCATCATGAAAATTCTCAATCAAGCAATAGAGGTCAAAAAGTTGCTAAAGTCAGGAGATCGATCCTTCCAACCTTTTAAGGGGAGGACAATGGCTATGATCTTTGCCAAGCCATCTATGAGAACTCGAGTTTCCTTTGAGGCTGGGTTTTCCTTGCTTGGGGGTCATGCAATTTACTTAGGGCCCGATGATATACAAATGGGGAAGCGTGAAGAAACTAGAGATGTTGCTAGGGTACTTTCTCGCTACAATGATTTCATCATGGCTCGTCTCTTTGCTCACCAGGTATGATCAACTTGCTTACTCAACAAGGCTTACAAGCTTCACAGACACTTGAAACTTTTTTTGCCATATGTTGACGCTCTTCATAAGGTTCGATATACATTTTGAAATTATCACTGTTTGAAGTTATAACTCTTATAATATTAGGCATTAGCTAAGGTGGTCAATTGAAATGGGGTACATAAGTGAGTTGTGTGGGCTGTTTGTTGAACGGTTGTTTTTGGAGCATAATTGACCTATATTTGATAACTCTAGAATACACTAATGTCTGCCAAAATTTCCTGTCTGAGGGGATTTCTTGCATAAAAACTAGATTTTAAGATTTTTTCTTCAACAACCCCTATGATATTTATAAAATGTACATGCTGCAAAACATCATTTATATACACGAGTCTGATTGAAATAAAAAACTTGCTCTCAAAGCATTATTCACAACTCTACTATAACTACATTATTTCTCGGAAGTAATAGTTTTACTATATTGAAGGTTAGTAAAGTTATTTACACACTGTGATTGAAATTATAATAACCAATATGGTCTATTTAGATAGTAAATATGTAATATATGCATGTTTTATGCAAAACGAATTGGTTCACGCTCATATTAGTTAAGTTTCCACATTTTTGTGATATATTACAATCTTTGTCATTTACGTCCTTCTCCCATTGAAGAAGGATGTCTACATCATGGTTTTAAAAAACCTGCCTCGAGGCTTAAGAGGCGTACACCTCGAGGCGAGGCGGCCTCCGGTACGCCTCGAGGCTTAAGCCTCAGTCTGCCAGTGAGAGGCGTGCGCCTCAGTTTCTGCGAGGCGTATCAAGGCGTTGAGGCGTTTGTGAGGCGTAAGCCTCAGACTCTGTGTCTAAAAAAAGGCTGTATAATCCTATTTTGGGCTTAATAGAGGCTAAATTAACCCAAAATTGTATGTATATAGATATATGTATGTGCATATCTATATATGTGTATGTTTGTATGTTAACAACTATGGATATTTTACTACTTTTATCATTATATGCTGCATGTATGTACACATTCTCTTGTGTATGTGTATATATATGCATCTGTGTATAATTATAACTATATTTATATGTATAGATATGTATCTATATATACATGTGTATTTGTAATAGTATATCTATCTATACATATATATATATATTTCTGTTTCAGAGATATGTAAATCTGTATAGTTGTATATATATATATATATATATATATATATATATATATATATATATATATATGTAAATCTGTATAGTATAAAACAGAAATCTGTCTATATAGTAATAGCATATTTATATATATCTGTTATATATATGTCAATCTGTATAGTATAAAATAGAAATCTGTCTATATAGTATATTGATGTATGCATATGTAAATCTGTGTATATGACTATATACACGTACATATATGTATTCATATATAAATATATGGGATTATATATGTATATGTACATATATGTATTCATATATATATATATATATATATATATATATATATATATATATATATGATTATGTATATGTATGTTTATACATATATGTCTATTATATATATATTATATGTGGATATATTTATATATATTTTTATATATTTATATATACGCCTCGGTACAGTCTGAGGCTTACGCCTCGACCGCCTCGCCTTGCCTCGCTGAGCCGAAAACGCCTCGATGCGCCTCACACACTTTAAAACCTTGGTCTACATAAATATCATAATGCTGATTCTTCTGGGAGAAGCAAATGAGTATCCTATATAGGCTACCTAAATATTAAAACTATATCTGCAACATAGACTCATAGCTAGACCATGGAAACATCTTAAAAACTATGTCAATTTGATGAATATGTCTATTTATGTTGTATGAATAAATCCTAGAGCAATTGCTTTCAGGCAATCCTTTAGATAGTCGCAACATTTGCCTTGGTGTTTAGTCTACAGTTTAAACAAGTAGTAACTTCATTTTCATGATAAGATTCCTTTTTAGCCCCTTTATCTTTCCTTATTTTCAACCTTTACATGGGACTATAGTGTGCCACCACCCGCTTCCACCGTTTTTCAGAACATCTTCATACCACTAACATCACCAGCATCTACATGATGGTGGTAGGCAGTGCTGTTGGTGTGGTGTTGGACAATAAATTCCAATATTTGAAATTCTTGAAAGTATTGGGCTTGATTTTAAGTGGATACAACTGTGGATCAGTTTCAACTCTCCTATAATGCGTAGGAGTCTTTTTTATACATAATTACTCTAGACATGTGCAGTTTCCGATCAATTTTATGCTCCTTACTCAGATGTGTTGTTTTCTCGACAAAATTTACTACTAATCAAGATTTAAATTCAGTATTACTAGCTTCAATCAAATGAGAATCCATATGATATGAAATACAAATTGCACTTCTCAAGGGAGAATGTGATGGAGCATGTGCCTAATACAATACTTATTTTTATATTTATAACTTAATCATGATTGTACAGGCGCCCGCTTAGGCGGCCCCTTGGTTCCTAGAACCTGGGTGCCCAGCTCAACTAGGCTTTGTGGGTGTCCTGGGCGGCTTCCTAGGTTCGTCTAGGCAGCTAGTAGGCTGAATATGGGCTTGATCTACTATTTAAAAAATAAAATGTCCAGTTTTTATCTATGTAAACTTACAGCTGCTTTTTTTTTTTGGGTTAATACTTCGTTCCCCTCCCACTATTCCCCCCCCCCCCCCCCCCCCCACACACACACACACACACACACACAACAACAACAACACACCCACCCACCCACACAATTCTCAATTCTTTATTATGCTTTCTTTTTGCTCTGCCAAGCAGCACTTTTGCTACTCCATTCTTATTCCCCCTGACGTTCCTTCCATTCTCTATATACGTTTCGTTCATTTTTTGTTGCTCTCCAATCTTCTGTTAGTGTTACTGATTTCCACTTTTTTTGTCTCCCCCATGTTTTGCTCCCCCTCTTCCACCCATCTCCTCCCACACTGCTGCCCCTCCATTTTATTCTCTTTTCCCATATTCCTCCCCTCCCTACTTCCCACTGATTCATATATTGCTCATAGGTTAATACGTAACTATGTATTGCGTATGTAAATATATGTATGCATACACACACAGACTACGCACGCGCGCGCACACACACATATTTACATATGAAAAAATAAAACAAAAATATGCCTAGAAACGAACGCCTAGCCGCCTAGAGAACATAGATCTTAATATTTTATGATACTTTGTTTAAGATTTTCAAATGATGAAGTTGCTCTTTGTTGTTAGACTCAGTTCTTTTTCTAAACTGTAATGTGCAATGGGTGAATCACAATCATAAATTAGATACGGTCCCATTCTCAATGGAGAAAGGAAGAAAGTGTCCGATTTTAATGCTTTTTTGGTGTCCAAAGAAAAAGAAATTTTGACAAATTTTAATGGAAATTTTGATAGATTCGATCCCGCCGTTTCAATGAGCAAATGAATGAATTATCTAATGAAATTTTACTAGAGCGATCTACTGGGGTGGATCTACTTAAATACGCAATGATATTTTATATAGGATGTGTGTGTGTGTGTGGGGGGGGGGTTCCTCATGTGTGAGTTAAGAAAGCTGAACACTTTCGATGGGGATTCCAATGTTAAGCTTAATAGTGAAATGAATGAATTAAGTCATTATAGTTTGCAAACACAATATATAGACGTAAATGAACAAATTTGTGCAAAAATATTATGCTCTAGGATGGTAGGACCTCTATGTTGGATAACAGGTTATACAAAAGCAATGTAGATCTTTGAGCGAGCATTAAGGAAGTCACAACTTTCTATAAGTCTATAACAAATCAATGAACAATACAACTACAATCGAAACTTACTAGTTACTACAGGTCTACAACTACAAGTTAATGGAGTAGAAACATAAAAACATACAATCATAGTCATCATCTTCATCATCATCTAAAGCTTCAATCCCAATCATGTTGGGATCAACTACATGGATCCTTTTTCAATCAGGTTTGTTAGAGGTCATACTCCGATTAAGATGTAAAATAAAGTCCTAGTCATACTCATAAATAATTGTAGTACACTCCATACCTACACCATTTGAAGCTGGAGAGTTGTGGTGGTTATTGTCCTCCTTGTCATTGCCCTTGTTCTCCATACGTAACTTGATTAATATGGTCTACACAATCCCTCCGGCTCATATTGTTCCTATACATGTAATTATATGTCTCAATGTGGTCTTTATATACTTGACCATACACAAATTGCATGATCCCATGTTTTGGATACAATTCCCAAGTGTTTTTTCTTAATCGTCATTAATAGACTAGGAGGCAATGATGATGACGTAGTTGGATTTGGCAATGGTGGAACATACGAGCTATGTTTATGTACCTAGTTGAAGCTTGAGAGCATGATGGTCGTTGTCATCCTTGTTGGCCATACATGAGTTGATAATTCTCTCAAGATGTTGGCTCCAATTAGTCTTGTTTTATACGAGCATATATGTGTCTCCATGTCTTTTCTTTATGCCTAGTAGCGACAAAATACATACTCTTGGATAAACTCAAGCATTGTTCTTGATTGTGTGCAAAATACATGAGTTGATAATTCTCTCAACATGTTGGCTCCAATTAGTCTTGTTTTATACGAGCATATATGTGTCTCCATGTCTTTTCTTTATGCCTAGTAGCGACAAAATACATACTCTTGGATAAACTCAAGTATTGTTCTTGATTGTGTGCTTTTGATCTAGAGCCTAGTGGAGGCAATAATGTAGTTAAGGTGTGATTGGTAATGGCATACATGCAATATATCTTGGTGGTCATGTTAATTTTGCGCACTATCATTTTGAATCACGTGACCTCAGAAATGAAACTAGTGAGTCATTAAGATGTAGATACAACTCACATACCCAATTTTGAATATTTTCTTTCTATATCTTATAAAAGCATGAGAAATAGAAGAGCGATGCAGAATTAGGCTAGGAAGAAAAGAAATACAACTTGGATGCCCCTAAAAAGCCCACAAAGTCACACAATAAAAGCAAAAGACATGGTACTTCATTTCTCGAAATATAACTTTTATATTTGTTGTGTCTCATAGAAACATGTATGAATGGGCTTTTTTTGATAAAAAATACCTAATTTCGTCAAAACATTGAATTATTGGTTAAAATGCCATTTAAATTTCTCAAAACGCCCTACCAAGTCTGACTTACCTGCATTTTGGTACTTCATAATCATAAGCATGGAACTAAATGTCGTTGACATGGGGTGAAATTTCGCTGATAATGTCGATGTCGACGGTCGGCGAGGTCGAATCCATGTAAACATCCTTATTCCACAATATCCTCGACATTTCGTCGAAGTTGTCGACATTTCCCCATATGTCGGCGAAGTTGACCCAAGTCCATACAAAAATTCCACAATGTCCTCGACATTTATCAAAGTCGTCGAAGTTGGCGACATTCTTCTGGTATTTTGTGGAGTTGGCTGTGTGAGTGGGAAAAAGTGTTGGAGCTTGAGGTAAGATGATTTTGATGTTATCTTTTACTATTCTAAGCTAATAGTAATAGACCGACCCTCTCTCTGCTAAATCTACCATAGATTTACACTATTTTTATGTAGTTTGTTTATTGTCACAAACTTTATATATGGAAGAACTCCGTAGTTCGGAGACGACTGTATGTAAGCGTGCATTTATCTACATATGTAAACATGTATGGATGGCTATATGTAAACATATATTGTGTTTTTTAGCTAGATTTGATGAAATCTGTCATTTTTCATCACAAAATGACTATTTTTAGCTTAATTTTTGTCGAAGTTGCATCGAAGTTTGGTTGTAAAAATCCTCGACATTTCCACAAACTTCCATGTCCACACCTGTCGAAGTCGGCTTGAGTCAAAGTCCTGTTCCATGGTCATAAGTACTAAATCTTTGAGCAAAATTTTGATTGCCACAATCTTGAACAATGCAATGTAGAGAAGACAAAAGTTGGGGCATTGAGTAGGCGTCGTGATAATCACGACTATGGCATCCCAATGTGACGATGCCCATACACAATGAATAGGATATGTCTGAGGTGACCAAAAAACAACTACATTGGTTTTTTCTCTCCATATGGTCAGAAATATCATTGATACCTTTCACACCTTACATGCAAGTACGAGGGATCAAATTTTGATTGAATCTTTGCTTAGGTCTATATTGTTGAACATTGGTAAATGTTTACCCTTATATGTGCTGATACTATCTCGCCATTAGTTTGGACACCTAGTTGACCAACTACATCAAGAGGGTGGCAATGGTTCACAATAATCCCCCTTTTATTGTGGGCTTAGGTTGATACTTATTTTTTGTCCCGTTTGTCAAACAATAACCTTGTTTAAGGGAGTGAGTTAGAGAGGGGGAGGGGCGAAGGAGATAACATAGTATAGGGATGTAGAATTTTCATCTATGCTCTTATCCTCCTCTAGAAGAGTTGGCAAAATGGGGATACACACACCTTTTCTTATGTCTGCTGCAGACACCCTATGATACTAATATACTATTGCCTGGAATGGGACAAAAACGTTAATAACAACTTGGAAAAGGCTTGTCGAATGCGAAAACTGCTAACCTCATAGACCTCAACTCCCAAGAAGCTTTAGACTCAATGTAGACGATCCCATGTTGATCTCGCAGCATAAGGTGGACCGAGAATTGATGAGGGGTGGTCGACTACCACCCTCTTTAGATAGAACATTTTGCACTTTTCCTTGCTCCGAAGATATCAACCTACCTCATGGACTTCATTTAGGCTTTGAATGATACGATGATTCAGTGATGGAGGTGTGCTCATGGGCTTTGAACCATGAGAGTAGAGGGCTACAATTCACAAATATGAAAATCAATGTCATGTATCAGTTTATATTGCCAATGAAGATTTGGAATCACTTTACAGTGTTTAGAGAGGCAATCATGGCTGGTCAATGAGGGATTCTTCTCATGTTTCATACCATACTAGTGGAAGGGAAAATACCAAGGAAAGCTAGGGTGGATGTGATGGGGAGGGTAATATATTCATCTACCAGTAGGACTCTTAGGATGGATGTTGTAGGCTCATAGACGTGGGTTGGTGTCTTGGTTTATCTCTAACGTGATATGAACTCATCTTGATCCTATTAGTTGGGGTTCAACTTATTCAGTTGAGTGGTAGGTGGGGGTGGGGGGTAGGGAGGGGGCAGTGCTGATGCTTGCGACTCCAAAGGTAGTGGCACCGACCCTATTGATTTCCTTTGTTAAACCTTCTTCGATAGTGTTGTTTCACTAACTACAGAGAAACACCAAGAGCGATTGCCCAAGTGAGTACACCAGTCATAGTCATTCAGACTTTTTCCTCTTAAGGCTTTTCCCTAATCTACTTTTATAATTTTCAGGGGCAGGGTGCTTAATTTTTTGCGATCAGGTGGATGGGTGTTCTCGATGATGTATGGGGCTCTAATATGACAGAATGGTGTCTTAATGATTGTGGGCCATGTCCAATCTCTTTGCATGTGTTTTTGGGATGTTGGAAACTCCTTGCAAACCTTAGTAAATCGCCACCATCAGAAGACTAGGAGTTTCGATGCCCCAAGGAGAAGTCTTAAGATGTTAGTGGATTAATAATTCTTGATCTGGCCCAAGAATTTCGCTATTTCAATTATGCTAATCTAAGATAGTAATTTTTAAAAAGGTTTAGTTGCGAGGACGAGGTGGGATTGTACTCAACAACAAGCTAAATGTCTTAAATGCTTGCTTGGAGAAGGCATATGCTTTGTTGGTGGTGATAGATGAGTCTCTTGCTCCTCCTGTAGTTGAGAATTGGGTAAATGATGTAGGACATACTTTTTGTAGAATGATATACGATGTATTCATTGTATGTTGTATTGATATACAAGAGACACCCTCCCCTCTATATAGAAGAGGTGGATACAAACCCTAGACTTGATGGACGGACGAACTTAATAGAAATGGACTAACTTATATGGGCTTACAGACGCAGGCCCATATTACATGACTAATGTCTCCTTTTAACTTCTAACACTCCCCCGCAAGCTAGAGCATGGGAGAATCACATGATCAACATGACCATAAACAAGAGAGACTAAAAACAAGATACATATACAGACGAAACATGAAGATAAACTATGCACGACACATGCACTCCCCTTGAATTTGCTCTCTTTGGACTTTTGACATCGTAACTAGCTCGATGTCTTCGAATCAGCAGGTGACCTGAGGCTGTTGAAGCTTTAACCAGAACTTGAATTCACATCTTGACCTCCTCGATGCTTGTAAACCGAAGAAGTCAGAGATAGCTCTTTGGGTTTTGACATCTTAACCTGCTCGGTGTCTTTTCCCGCCCAAAAAGGAGACAACTCACATGACTACCATCTTCTTGCCTTGACGATGGGCAAAGAAGACCTGTGGATGGGAACTCAAAAGCTCCAATATGTTGACAACCTGCATGATATAGAAAGAGTGAAATTTCTTCTCTATTTTAACTTCACTTGGCTCTTCATCTCTTCATCTCTCTTCTCCTCATACTCATTCTTCTCTTCTCATCTCCTCTATATCTCCCCCACACACCAACCACGAAGAGACAACCAGAGTAGTTGGGGTGGACAAAGACAGAGATAAACGCCCCTGTGACAAGTAGGGGATACGGGTGGAGGGGAAGAGTGGATAAGGAAGAGATGAGCAAGAAAAACTTGACTTTGCTGCAACAATGCACTTGAACAGACAAATACAATGCCTTTGGACAACAACTGTAGACCAGAAAAGGACGTTGAACAACCCTTCGTATCTACTTTGTTGAAGTTGGAGACAACCAATAATCATAGTCACAAATTCGGTATTCGGGATACGTACGACCAAGCTGAAAAATTCGAAATTCGGGAATTATGCGGAAAATTCAGATAAAAAATGGTCAACGTACGACAGAAGTTCGGTCAGCTATTCGGAAAAAACTCGGCAAATAAACGGATTATATATATATACACACACACAAACACATATAAACATATATATATACACACATATAATGAATTAAAATGACTAAATATCAAACTGATTACCCTAATATCGAGAAATCAACTAATACATAGATGTATCATAAACTTCGAAATAATCACACGATGGATTGATAACTGATTGCAAATTCATATTGCAAATAAGAAGTGAACGAAAAAGGAAGAAGGGTTACATGGTCAGTGGATATTGTAGAGGGCTGGCAAGCTTATTACTCATCTTGAGCTTGAATGTTGTTTGACTTGTGTCAAATTCACACATCCAATGATCCCAACTTCCTTGAACTAAAAAAAAATGAAAATAAAAAAATTAAACTAGGGTGAAACAGGGGATAAGGATGTTGGATGGTGGATGAAGGGGAATTAATTGAAGGCTGGGAACGGGAGGAACGAGAACGAGGATGTTGGAGGATATGTGGAAGCAAAAGAAAGAGGGAAATCAGGGAGGAAGGGGAATATAGCCAAAGATGGATAATAGGAGGATGGTATAGTATAAAGAGGAAACAAACTTTCTAAGTGTCTAACAGGGAAGAAGTAGAAGATAATGGAAAAAATGGGTGAAATGAGAGGAAGCAGAAAGGGACAAACATGAAGTAGGAGAAAGATAAAGAAGAGAGGACGAAAAAGAGGTGGAACATGGAAGCTGGAAGAGAAAGAAAATGGGAGGAAGAGGGGACGATGCAGGAGAAAGAATGGGAAGAAATAAAAATTGGTGCAACAGGAAGAAATCGGGGAGGAAGAGGGGACGGCAGAGGAGGAAGAAGGGGAAGAAGTGGAAGCAGCAAGGAGAAATCAGAGGGAAGAGAGGATGGTGGAGGAAGGGGAAGAAGTGGGAGCAACAAACAACAGGCACAAATCGAGGAAGAAGGGGGGAGAATGGAGGAGGAAGATGGAGCATACATGTAGAATGTCGAGGGTTACTCCTGGCTCAGGGTGTGTCGGGGGATAGAGGAGGAAGGTTTAGTGGAACCCTGTTGCAAGTAAAGAAGGATGTGGAAAAAAACAAATGTGAAGCAAAAGTACAGAACTGTATAAAACGGAATAAAAACATATTGTACGCGTTTAAAACGCAATACGGGAATAAAACGTGAATTAAACACGTTTAAAATGTATTATTCGGTTTGAAGTTTAAAACGGCCGTCATATACGACAGGTGAATAATACGCGTTTTAAACATGTTTAAAAAAACATAGTATATTGTGACTATGCCAGCAATCGACTTTGCAGCAGCAATGTACTTGAACTGACAGATACATTGCCTTTGGGACAGCAACAGTAGACCTGAAAATAGCCGTGCTACAATACTCCGCCAGTGACAACGGCTGGAAAGAATGACCAATGCTCCCTCCTTGGAGTACCTTTGCCCGTGACCTGCTTGGATAGCGTAGCAGGGTCTGGGACGCCCCCTTTGGACCAGATTTCAGGGGGGATACAGCCCTCCGTGCCTACTTGTTGAAGCCTCAATCTGCTGCAATAAAAGGCTGTTGACAGCAGCCCAAACTCTTGCTGATTTGGAGAAGAAAGAGAAATACAATAGCTAGCCACAAGCACCATTTGGGAGCTAGGACCAAGGGCAAGGACATCTCAAAAGGGTTTGACCGAATTTCAACCGGAGAAGGGGCATCATCCACTTTACTGGTCGTCGTGCTACAGTACAACACAGTATCAACGAACGTAAAACTTCAAGCTGCTGCATTTCTTGATTGTTGACGACCCAATGAAGACTTTATTAGAGAGTTTGATGGCTCTTTTGGGTTTCCCCCATAGCTCTGATTGTGGAAGCTTGGAGAAGACCAAATCTTAAACTTGACCGAGAGAGAGCAACATCCAAACGGGGAAGAAATCAGATAGTTGTTTTTTGACGACAATTCTTGAGACAGCTAGAGAAGACTTGGAGACGAAGCTGGGGGGAGCTGGAGACAACAACCCTACATGAGACGGAAGACCTGGCTAGCTACTCGCCGACGAAGATTGCCCTGCGGGCAGCCAGCCTTGTCTACATCGACCACCCGCGAGCAGAGACAACAAAGCTTTCTTTCTACAGCCTAACCCTAGGCTCTGATACCATGTAGAATGATATAAAATGTATTCACTATATGTTATATTAAGATACAAGAGACGCCCTCCCCTATATATAGAAGATGTGGATACAAACCCTAGACTTGACGAACTGACTGACTTAATAGAAATGCGCTAACTTATACGGGCTTACAGACGCAGGCCCATGTTACTTGACTAATGTCTCCTTTTAACTTCTAACACTTCTCATCTAGAGCCTCATTTGGGCTTGCCAACTCTTGATAAAAGAACATTATTTGTTTGTTATGTCGTCTTTAATTGGTCGCCTTTTATTAGAATTTGTTTTAGGACCTTTTAAAAATTTCTCGGTATTAGGAGTTAGGTATTAGTGACAAACTTAATTAAAAGTTTTCAATTAAATACTTTATTTCTTATTTCAGTTGGGTCCATGGTTGTTGAGGCAGCAATGCAACAAGGCGCCAGACTTGAGTGCCTGGAGACCTAGGCGTTGACTAGTCGACCTTTAAAAAAGATAATTCATATATATTTTTTGTATATTCATGTATACTAACTCCGCCTATGTTTTCATTTTTTGTGTGTAAATGTAGCCGGTCCCAAGCCCGGGTAAAGGAGGAGGGTTGGTGGTAGGTTGACAGCCAGCCTATAAAAACTTTGTCACTCTTTCTATGACATGGATCCTTATAAGAATATCGTTGGAGCGTCCCTACCTAGCGACGCGCTGCACTGGCACCCGGGTGCAGTGATAAATATGCAAGGGGTTTCGACACAACGACGCCCGGTTGTGTTGAAGGATAAACAAGGGTTTCCACATCTTGGACGGGTGTGGGTAAAGAAGCTAGTCCCGCTGCATCATCGCCCGGATGTAGTGAAAAATGTGCAAGGGTTTCCACATCTTGGACGGGTGTGGGTAAAGAAGCTAGTCCCGCCGCATCATTGCCCAGATGCAGTGAAAAATGTGCAGGGGAAACATTTTCGAAGAAGGCAAGTAAAGAAGCAAGTTCAACAAAAAAGGTTTAGAGTTGGATCTTGGAATATTGGCTCCTTAACAGGGAAATCTTTGGAGATAGTGGATACCATGATGAGAAGAAAAGTCAATATAGCTTGCTTGCAGGAAACCAAGTGGACAGGAGAACGCTGTAGAGAGATTGGAGACACAGGATACAAAATCTGGTATACAGGTATTGATAAACATAGAAATGGTGTAGGTATTATCGTTGATAAGATGTTGAAGGATGACGTCGTCAAGATTACAAGGATGGGTGATAGAATCATAGCTATCAAGGTTGTTCTTGGGGGAAATATTTTTAACATTATTAGCGCTTATGCCCCCCAAGTTGGCCTTAACGAGGATGCGAAGAAGGATTTTTGGGATGACATGGATGAATTGATGCAAGGAATACCGATCGAGGAGAAGATTATTATTGGGAGTGATTTAAATGGCCATGTGGGGAGTGGTAATGCTGGATTTGAGAGAGTTCATGGTGGTTTTGGATATGGCAACAGGAACGGAGAAGGAGAGAGGATATTAGATTTTGCAGTTGCATATGATATGATTTTGGCAAACACCCATTTCAAGAAAAGAGAATCTCATAAGATTACTTTTAAGAGTGGGCACAACTGTAGCCAAATTGATTACCTCCTTACAAGGCGGGTGGATCGTAACATATGCAAGGATTGTAAAGTGATTCCTGGCGAAGAACTCACGACCCAACATAGGTTGGTAGTTTTGGATATTAACATGAAGATCAATAAAGGAAAACATAACGGAAACCAAGATAGCAGGATCAAGTGGTGGAATCTTAAAGGAGAAAAGAAATTGACTTTTCATGATAAACTCATCAAGGAGGCGACTTGGAACTTGGAGTCTGATGTTAACACTATGTGGCATAACATGAGCTCCTGCATAACAAAAATTTCCAAAGAGGTTTTGGGGGAGTCTAAAGGTTGTGGACCTCCACAGAAGGAGACTTGGTGGTGGAATGATGAAGTACAAAAGGCTATTAAACTGAAAAGGGAGATCTATAGGAGCTTGCCCAAATCTGGAGATGATGCAACGTTCCAAAGATACAAGCAAGCAAAGAAAGAAGCTAAAAAGGTGGTTCGGGAGGCAAGGTCTAGATACTTTGATGATATGTATAAGAAGCTGGACACTAGAGAAGGGGAAAAAGATCTATATAAAATGGCTCGTATAAGAGAAAGGAAAGGAAGAGACTTGAGTCAAGTAAAATGCATAAAGAATGAAGATGGTAGAGTATTGGTGAAGGACGATGATATCAAAAACCAGTGGAGAAATTACTTCCATAAGCTTTTCAATGGAGATACTGCATATAATGTTAGCGACTCGTGTGACATGAATACGAGAGATCATTTACACACGACGAGTTTCACCATTTGAGGTCAAGAATGCTTTGAAAAAGATGAAAATGAGAAAGGCATGCGGACCAGACAATATTCCCATTGATGTATGGAAGAGTATGGGGGATGAGGGAGTTACATGGTTAACAAATTTCTTTAACAAGATTATGAAGACCAAGAAGATGCCGGATGAGTGGAGAAATAGTATTATAGTCCCAATCTACAAGAACAAAGGTGACGTTCAGAGTTGTACAAACTATAGAGGTATCAAGCTGATGAGTCACACGATGAAGCTTTGGGAGAGGATTATTGAGCAGAGGTTAAGATCTATAACACAGGTATCAAACAACCAATTTGGTTTCATGCCTGGAAGATCAACAACAGAGGCTATTTTTCTGATAAGAAGGCTTATGGAGAAGTATAGAAAAAGCAAAAGAGATCTTCATATGGTGTTTATCGATCTAGAGAAGGCTTATGATCGAGTACCCAGAGAAGTGTTATGGATGGTTTTGAAGAAAAAGGGTGTGCCTATCCAATACATTGACTTGATCAAAGACATGTATGATAGCTCTACTGCAAGTGTCAAGACTCCTGGAGGAGAGACACCAACTTTTCCTATTACAGTTGGGGTACACCAAGGATCCACACTCAGCCCATATCTATTCGTTTTGGTTATGGATGAGTTAACAAAGAATGTTCAGGATGATATTCCTTGGTGTATGTTATTTGCTGATGATATTGTTTTGATTGACGAAACAAAAGATGGATTGAATGATAAAGTTGAATGTTGGAGAAAGGCATTGGAATCAAATGGATTGATGATTAGCAGGAGCAAAACTGAGTATATGCATTGCAATTTCAGCCAATCTCGCAGTGTGAATGATGGAGCCAAGTTGGACGGAGTAGATATACCAAAATGTGACAAATTTCGTTACTTAGGTTCTATTATTCAAATAGACGGGGATGTCCAAAATGATGTTTGTCATCGGATTACTGCAGGATGGTTGAAATGGAGGAGTGCAACTGGAGTTTTATGCGATCAGAAGATCCCTCTCAGGTTAAAAAGTAAGTTTTATAGAACAACTATACGACCAGCCATGCTCTATGGGAGTGAATGTTGGGTGGTGAAGAAACAAGGTCTCACCAAGATGAACGTGGCTGAAATGCGTATGCTGAGATGGATGTGTGGGAAGACAAGAAAAGATCGTTTGAGAAATGACTATATCAGGAATAAAGTGGGGGTGGCGAGCATTGAGGACAAGTTGCGTGAGGGCCGACTCAGATGGTACGGACATGTGCAACGCAGACCTACTAGTGCGCCTATACGAAGCAATGCTATTGAGCCAAACACTATAAATAGAAGAAGAGGAAGGCCTAAATTAACATGGGATGAGCTTATAAAGAGAGATTTTGAATCTCTACATCTCAATCAGAATATGACCCATGATAGAGCTGAATGGAAACGAAGGATCCATGTAGCCGACCCCAACATAGTTGGGATTGAGGCTTAGATGATGATGATGATGATGATATTCATGTATACTACAAAAGTCGACTATTCGGCCTTTAATAAAGATAATTTATATTTGTCTTTTTTTTCATGTATAACCATAGAATTAAATGTCCGATTTTGATGTCGTGTCTGATGGCCCAAAAATAGAAATTTTTCGAAATTTCGACCGAAATTCGATATTTACGGCCCTAACGATTTCGGCAACCAAATAAGCGAATTAATTCATGAAAATTTACCAGGACGATCTAATCGCCAAGATCTACTCAAATATGCAATAATATTTCATATTGAATTTGTGTGTGGGGGGGGGGTCTCCCACATTTGAACAATTTCGACAGAATTTCGATGGCAATTTCGATGACAAAATGAAGGAATTAAGTTATGGAATTTCGCAAACACAATGTTTGAACATAGACACACTAGATTGTATAATAAATTTATATGTTTAGAGGTTAGGGTGGGACCCATGTCT
Organism: Alisma plantago-aquatica; assembly: GCA_963693085.1. Taxonomy (NCBI): domain Eukaryota; kingdom Viridiplantae; phylum Streptophyta; class Magnoliopsida; order Alismatales; family Alismataceae; genus Alisma; species Alisma plantago-aquatica. The sequence continues at coordinate 324,211,321 of OY856415.1, forward strand.
TGATGAGTGAGTGTACAAATGAACAGAAATGCCAAGTATGTTAGACGGTTAGACTGTTACAAACTCCAAGTTAAAACAACTAGAGTAATAGACTTCATTACAAGTTACAATATTGTAGGTCAGTATATTTATTGTATAAGTCTGCTATTATAATATATTTAGGGTTACATAAGTGAATAATAAAAAAATATATTTAGGGTTACAAGTTACAACTTACACATCATTTTGTATAAGGCTACTATTATAATATATATAGAGTTACATAAGTGAAATGTACAAAAATATAAGAACTTCCATTAAAAAAGCTTTTGTAGCCATTTTGCGTATAAATATGAAATATATTGATTAGATTCTCATAATAAGTATAGATATACATATTTCACACTATTGTTTCTTAGATTTACAAGTTCACTTCAAGATCTTGAGAATTTTAAGAGAAATGTCACTTAGAAATTTAGGATTTTTGGAGTATTTATTAAGATATGTCTAATAGGGAGATGGGCTAGGGAGGGGACTTACATACCTTAGAATCAAGTAAAGCAGCGTTCAAGAGCAAGATATCACAAAAAAATTGCTAAAAGATCAAAGTCCCAACAAACCCAAATGATGGAACACTATTTCGCAAAATAGGTGCTGCATTTCGCACTGATTTCGCAATATCAAGGCCCAAACTGGGCTGTTTTGCACTAAAATACCCCCCCCCCCCCCTGTTTTGCGAAATTTTGACTGTAGCTGCGAAATTTTTGCAAAATTGCTGACCAGTTCATGAAACTGATGTTTCCATTTCCGATTGAAAAAAATGAAATTTTGTGCGAAATTTTGCAATTTCGATCAAGATTTAGTTCCATGTGTATAATACAAACTATTTTTTATGCATATGTACAAATTTGTCATGATTCTTATGAACATTGTCCCCCTCATATACACATTAAATACTTGAGGCCAATCCCCCATATACATATATTTTATTGTATGAAAAAGTAACAAATTACATTTCTAATAAATACCATTAACAATAATGTCAACAACAACGATTAATCCGTATATATACATTGACCCATTTTGTTGTAGGTCATGTCTTTTGTCCTCGCCTACGAGCAACAACAATCATTACAAGTTGTGGTTCGGTTAGAGCCACCGAACAGAGTTGTAGTCCAAATCAGATTGCTGCAGAGGGGGGTATGCGTTTTGCAGAGTGGGAAGCTTGTCTCTAGCTTGGTTATCAAGGCGCCCGCGCCTAGGCGGGCACCGCGCCTTGCCTAGCACCTAGGGTGCCCGCCTAGGCGCCCTAGGTGCTAGGCAAGGCGCCTCAATCTAGGCGATCAGCTTATTACATGCATTCTGCAGAGTGGGAAGCTTGTCTCTAGCTTGGTTATCAAGGCGCCCCCCTAGGCGCCCTAGGTGCTAGGCAAGGCGCCTCAATCTAGGCGATCAGCTTATTACATGCATTACGTGGGCGTCTAAGGCCTTTTAGGCCCAAATTAAGCCATTTAGAGGATAAATGAGCGTGAATCAAGTCTGGATTTGGTCAAATTAAATCACCTTGAGTCAATTTATGGTTGAAATAGGTCTGATTTAGGCCAAATCAGGTCAATTTTTGGAAAATTAGGTGAAAAAAGGTCTGATTTGGGGAAATTAGGTCTGATTTGGGCCAAATTGGTAAGTCATCATAGCTTGTTTGTTGAAAATTTCTACTTCCTCATATGTATGAGGTTCTTGCTTTTTTTTCTTTTCTTTTTTATCCTTTCTCCTGTATTTTATTCCTAAATCCTACTGCTGCTGCATTTTTGTGAGTTATTCCTCCTATATCCCCTCCTACTCCTAAAACCTACTGCTGCTGCTTTTTTTTGAAAAATTCTGTTTTCATCTATTCCTCTTTTGAATCCCCTATGCTTCGTAATATTGTTGATGTTGTATTTTCTATTTTCCTGTTTTATATCACCTATTCCTCATGATGTTGCTGCTGTTGTTATCATATCGTTTCTTTTCTTTCCCATCCTCCATTTTTTCTCTACTGAGTTACAACCTATTCCCACCTTTCTTTTCCTGTTTTCTTTTATTCATTTTCCTGCTCCAATTGTTATTGCAGGCTTATTGATATTAGTTCCCTTTTTCTTCTTCCTACTCCAATCTGCTGCTACAGTTGTCATAGCCTCATTCTGCCCTCTATTTTTATATTTACTATATGGTAATATATGTATAATAAGAAGCAGATTACGCCCAGAACAGCCTAGGCGCCCGCCTAGGTGGGCTAGGCGCCTCTTGGGACATGCTGACCGTCTAGCCGCCTTGACAACTATGGTCTCTAGTCAAGAGGACGCTACGAACAAGGGCAAATGCCAGATGAAAACCATTGAGAAACTTTGTAGTAATGAGTCTGGCTCCTTCTTTCATCTGTGCATCTGGTTAAGGCCCTGGAAGAATTAGTCCTCGTGACAAAGCAACAATAAAATCATAGTAGTCATCTAGATTTTTCCCCCTTGGTGTTCAAAAAACAATATATCTCAAATCTTGTAGGTACACATGGCATTCCTCTACGGCGTTTGGCAATTCTTTGGCGTTTTTAAGAATATGTATATGAAGGCAATAGAGAGTTCCATATTGTCTAACAACTAGTTCTTGACTTGGTTGTTCCCCCATATCCACTTGGGGTTATCCTCAACAAGCACACGAGGAGGTAGGCGGAGACGAGGCTTCTATTGCTTTACAAAATAGATTTAATCACAATACATGAAGTCCACACAGTGAAGGCCAGACATGAATGGTGAATGAAGCGAGGACATCAGTCATGAATGTACATGGAGCTTTAACCAGGCTTCTCACTTCAGTTTAGACTGTAGCAGCCTAACTTGGTTGACTGCGGCACTTACAGAACATCTTGTGGCGGCTGTGGTCTCTCTCTAGGGTGGCGACCTCCGCCCCTTATGTAGGCAGAAAAGAATTGGCCTTGATCATATTCTCATGCTTGATGCGTAGACTCATGAAGTCGATGTAGAGAAGAAGAAGAAACAACTGCCTCTCTCTGGTACCTCTCCCCGCGTCGGTCTCAGAACCATACCTGTGGGGGAGGTAACCAATCCCTTTGACCGGACTTGTTCTCTTTGACTCCAATTTTCTTTATAGGTTCTGCGATCATCATCATAATCATATAGAATATACACGGTATTTTGCTTCTCATTGGGCATGCTGCCGCTGCTAGCGCTTCTGTGAAGGGTGCCACTCTTGCCCGCACCTGGAGGAGGCCATCTACCCTGTCACTTCTTGTGGGCGACAACGGCTTAAGGGAGGACGAATTGGGGTGATGGTTGATAGGTCATATGTTTAGGGTTGATTAGAAGACTTACTTCGATACCAATGACAATCAAAGAGTTTTCACATTCAACTTGCTTTTACAACATGCCCTATATATAATTGAGGACTGAGATAAGTTGTACATAAGAAATTACGTAAGGTAAACCAAACCATTAGTAATGGGCTCAAATAAAGCTAGACCTATTAACTCTAATAAATCTATTGCTATTGATCTCTTTAATCTCAGTAAGTTATATACATATGATTTTTTCTTGGTTTGGAAGTTATCTTTCCTGCATCAGTCTGTTTCTTACGTAGGCAATCTCATTAAGAATTATTAAAAGAAAATGATGTTGCAAACTGATCTTTCAAATATCGTAATGCCTGTGTGGGTGTGTAATTGTAGACCCGTAACTGTGAATTTGGCTTTGGATCTTTCTTAATCTCTAGTTCAGGCTAGAACTCTGAATATGTATATACGGATTGGATGTAAAATATTACTAGTTCTGGCACCGGTATGTCCGATAGAAGGTCCTTCAGATGGTTGGATGAGCTGGGGGAGGGGGTAAATAGGGGAATCTGATTGTTAAAGAGTCTATATTAACCTATTTAGTTAGTGGGCTTTTGTATTTCAGCCCGTTTAGATTACTTGCGTCCTAAGTCTTGGGGCATCTCCCTTCTCCTATATAAAGGAGAGGGCGTCCAGTCTTGTATTCATCCTATTGCGTTCAATACAATATTATTTCACATGGTATTAGAGCGGTGAATAATAACTCCGGCGGTGAACAGTGCGCGACGTGAACAGTAACTCCGACGTGAACAGTAATTCATGCGTGAACAGAGCACGTTCGTTCTTGAGGAAAACCTAGCAGCCGTCCTCTCTTCCCTCTCTCCGGCGCACACAGAACCCTAGCCGCCGTCCCTTTCTCTGAGAGAGAAACCGAGAGGCTCCGCCTCCGCCTGCGGGCGGCGGCCGCTGTAGCCATGGCTTAGGCCGCATGCCCGCCGGGCATATCCCAGCCTCCATGGCTTCTCCTCCTCCTTAAGATCCGATTTTATTTCCGTATGCCGACGCTATCCATCCCGGCTATCTCGTATCTACATGTCATCTCCCGACGATATTAGTCACCATCAAGCCGCCGTCGACAGCGACAGTCAACGTCACCATCAGTCACGCCGCCGCCACATCCTCCTGCATCCGGTGCAAGCGTCGCAACCAGTAATATTGCTGCCGCCGTTGGTCGCAACCATCAGCGGAGTCGCAGCCGCCGTTGGCCGGCGGCCAGGATAGCAGCCGCTGCTGCCTGCCAATGCGCCGCCCATGCGCGCCGACCGTACGCTCGACTCCGTCATCGCACAGCAGCATCGCCACCGCCGCCAATCAGCAACGACAACCGCAGCCAGTGACAACCATCCCGTTGCTGTCGATCACGTCGCCACCAGCCGCTGCAATCATCGCTATCATCGTGTGTCCGTTCGCTGTAGTGTTGCTGCCAATGTATTAGAAAGCGGGAAGCGGGAGGCGTGCGGACGGCACCCTGTAACTGATTAAGCGGTAGGCGGGCGATTAAGCGGGCGATTTTTGAAAAAGCGGGTGTCTAAATTTTATATATTTTATACAAAATTACATGTATGTGTATATAAAAAATATATTTATAATGAACTTCTATACATATCTAATCAGCAAATCAGTAATTAACTAAGTATTCATCAATACTTACTATTAATCAACATCTCTAATCACTAAAATCAGCAAGCAGATCAGTAATTGTATATAACAAACTATGAATTATTGAATTAAAGTAATCACTAAAGTAATACTAACCAGCAGTACCAATCATTAATCACTGAAAGCAGCAAGGAAATCAGTAAAACTAATCATGCATTACGAGTATAATAGAGCAATAGGATATTTACTTAGATGCATTACAACAGTACCCAATTATTACAGCTTACACACAAAGTATGCATTCTAAATTAGGACTAGCTATATCATAGAACATTTAATGTATACAAGTTTCGTATATTATAGTCAATACTACTTGGCTATGTAATTAATTAATGTTAGATGCTTACATTAGGATTTTTAAACAAAAGCGGGAAAAAGCGGGCAAAAAAGCGGGAAAAAACGGGTGAGGCGGGCAAAAAGCGGGCGATTTGTTCAAAATGATTAAGCGGGCGATTAATGGCAAAATTAAGCAGCTGGGGGTCATGGGCGCTTCAGCGGCCCGCCTGGCCGTTTTTTATTTCACTGGTTGCTGCCTCATTTAACAACACCCGTATCCCCAGCCAACGATCGCACTCTTCAGTCGCCATCGCCATCATCCAGGCCCTTGGTCGTTGTTCCACGTTGCTGCCCTACTGCTATTTGTCTTGCCATTATCACCCATTATCTCTGTCCATTGCTGCCTGCTGTCCTATTGTTGCGCCTTGCTTCTGCTTAGAGAGATGCTCCATTACCCTAATTGTTCTATCCCCCCGTCTTTGCCATGGCTTAGGCCGGCTGCCCGCCAGACATCTCCCAGCCTCCATGGCATATCTTTCTCTTTCTTAAATGATTTAGTTTTCTTTCCGCGCGCCGGCACCATCACCTTCCCGACGCCATCATCATCCTTCTCGTGCAAACACCGCCACCAACAACAGACAGAGCCGCCACCACGCCTCTATCCCGCGTAATCAGTGCTTCCGCCAGCAACAACAACAAAAGTGCTGCCATCAGCTAGCGACAACAGTCGCCAAGCGCCATCTCTGTCAGCAGCATTCCGCCACCGACGATCACCCATCCATCATTCCGAGCGGCCAGTAAAAAGTAGCCACCAAACGCATCTGTCGACGCCATTGCACTCGCATTATTCAACAACCATCTACCGCTGCATCGCCCTGATGTCCTCAGCTCCAGCCTTCGTCGTCTCATAAGGAGAGGCTCCACACTTGACTCCGCATGCAACCTCATGGCATGCAATATCTCCGGAGCCGTGCATGAGACCAATATCATCTCTTTCGTTGCGGCCAAGTGCTACAGCAGCCGAGCGACACAATCATCGTCATCTGTCCTACTGCTGTGTTGCTGCCATATAATCCAACAACCATATCCCCAGCCGCCGATCACACCATTCAACCGCCACCGTCATCCATGCCCCTAGTCGCTGTTCTACTGCTGCTCTCCATCTCGTCGTTGCTGCCCCAATGTTTTCTCCTATCCTTGGCTGAAGCACGCTCACCCATCACTCTCCACCGCTACCAAACAACCATATTACTGCCCCCATATACCAGATGCTTGTTGATATTCAGATCCTTAATCGGATTTGCCCTTTAGCCTAATCGGATTTTCACGGGGGCTCCGCCCCCACATCTTTTTCAGGTCGGGATTAGATCCATTTAATTTTCTACCTGGATCTTACATTTACCCATTTAGCATATTCTCTCTGGTTATCAGTTTCATTCTCCACATATTACAGATCTTCGTATACAAAAAATTCCTCTCAAATCCACCAATTCCTTTCCCACCCACCCATATCATGTGTGTATCCCTTTCCACAGTGCGGGGGGTTATATATATCCATTTCTCCACACCAAACACTCACTCTCGTCGTATTTGGTGTGTGGGGTGGATAGAGAGGAGAGGAAGAGATGAGAAGAGAGGAAGAGATGAGAAGAGAGAGAGAGTGAGAGAATATGTATGAGAGAGAGAGTATGAGAAGAGATGATATATGTATTCAGGCTATATATGTTCCAGGCTATGGAGCTTCGCATTGTTCAACACATCCGTTCTCTACTCCCAGACAACAATGAAGGATCATCATTCATCGTCAACACCGAGCTATCCGCGTTTGTACCGCGTTATGTACGTCTGGTGTTGATGGTGTACTTCAGCTGCATTCACAAGAGACAAATGGGCGCTTCTTCAGATTTTCAGAAGATCAACAAGCCTGCCAATCTACTTCTGCAAGGTTGATTCATCCAGTTTATCTTCACCGAGCTGCTTCATCACGTCTTCTCCAAGCCACATCTGCTATTTCGACATCACCTGTTGCTGATCTACTTGGGACTTTCCTTGATGGATGATATCTCCTTTCTTGTCAAGCCCCCTAGGTTCTCGCTATAGAGTTATGGTACCTGCATCGTATCACCAACATATCGTCCTTCCGTGTTCGTGCCACGTTATGCACGTCTTCTCATATGCTTTGAAGACACCACTACTGCTACATCATCATTGGAGATCCGCGTTCGTGCCGCGTTACGTACGTATTCTAGTGAAGTTGCCGTAGTCGTGGTATTGTGATCGTTTGCTCCAAGTGGCGAATTACTGCTGCAGTATTCAGGTTCCATTCTTCAGATGTTCTTCATTCCAAATGCACTCCAAAGACCTTCAAAGCCCGAGGATCTCCAGCCTGCAGAAAACAATTTCAAAGAAGAGAGGCATTGTCACCACATGGTTTAGGGGGAGTATTAAATAAGGGGGAGTATCAATTTTTTGTATGGGGAGTAATATTTATCTTTTATCTTTCATTTGTCATTTCTTTTATCATTTTATCGAGTCTTGTAACCTCCAAGCTTTGGACATGTGTTTCACCTATGCTCCAGCTTGAGGGGGAGTGTTAAAGAGTCTATATTAGCCTATTTAGTTAATAGGTTAATTAGTTAGTGAGCTTTTGTATTTCAGCCCATTTAGATTACTTGCGTCCTAAGTCTTAGGGCGTCTCCCCTCTCCTATATAAAGGAGAGGGCGTCCAGTCTTGTATTCATCCTATTGCGTTCAATACAATATTATTTCACACTGATAATGCTATCACTCTAAACCATATGAGTTAAGAGAGAGAGTGAAAAAATAATATGCGTTTGATGCACACTATCTTTTCTCTATTGACAATATAACACTTCACTAATTTGTATCCAATCTGTGCTGTGTAAGTCTTTTGTTATACCTAGAGTATTGATATCTTGTAGACGTTTCTTTGTATTTTTCTAAAAATGCAAGTTTTGCAACAAATATTTGCAGGACATTCTTGATTTGGCGAAGTATGCTTCTGTCCCAGTTATAAATGGCTTGACTGACTATAACCACCCTTGTCAAATCATGGCCGATGCAGTTACTATTATTGAGTATCTTGGCCGTCTTGAAGGAGCTAAGGTCAGTGATATCCCTAAACGTCATTAAGATTATTAGTATACACACTTTTGGTATTTCAATAAGAATGAATAACTGAGGCTGAGTTTAATTTTATATGAAAATAGGTGGTTTATGTTGGAGATGGGAACAACATTGTGCACTCATGGCTTCTATTGGCTTCTATCATACCTTTCCACTTTGTATGTGCTTGTCCAAAAGGCTTTGAGCCTGATGAGAAAACAGTGCAGAAGGCAGTAAATGCCGGGATCAGTAAAATTGAAATAACAAGTGACGTCAAGGAAGCTGTGAAAGGGGCAGATGTTGTTTATACTGATGTTTGGGCAAGCATGGGACAGAAGGATCAGGCTTCATATAGGAAGCAACAATTCCAAGGATTCCAGGTAATTTCAGTTGTTATCTTATAAGTATGTGCCTGTCTCTTGTAGTATTCTGTCCTGGTTACTTACATGTTTAAGTGTTTCTGGTAATATAATTTCTAACATTTTTATACACGCAAGGACTCAAAACCTAGTGTGATTGACTGCCTAGATTATCTTGGTTTACAAAGACGTAACATTACATCTGGCCTCAGACAAGGCTTCACTACGTTTCGGTTTTTTTTGGTTGACTTGTCCTGTAATCTTGGCCACAGGCTTCAAGGGTCACGTAAACGTTGCCTGGTCCAGTGGTGCTCTTCTATTTTTGTAAATTTTCAGTTTGGTGTTCGTTTAGGAATGCTTATGGACCTTATCTTAAATCCCCATAAGCAAGGGCAGCTGTAGGGTATACTGTGCTGCTTGTAGACATCCTTGGTTGTGTGTACAACGTCCTCCTTTTGTTTGTATTTTTCTTGTTCTCCTTCTCCTTTTGTGTAAGTGTGCTAAACATGGTGTGTCAGACTTCTTAAACACATCCTTGACTGCTTTCATAACATTTAAGGTATTTGGTTGGTTGGTTGGTTCTTAGGCTTGTTGTACACCTCCTTGGTTTGTGCACACAATATCTTCTTCAAGTTTATGGCTGCTATGGTTTTTCTTCTGCTTAGGCGTGTCTTCCACTTGAATAATCTTCTTAAACACATTCCTAATTACCCGCAAAATCAACCTTTTGAGTTCTCTGCGCCCTTTCTTCATTTGTACGTTTGTTTTATGCTTGCCTTTTTCATTTCTGTCTAAGAACTGTTATATTTCTATTTATGGGGATTTGTTGGAAGTCTAGATTGTGCCAAGGTCTGTAGATGGTCTTCGGTTTTGATAGACCTGTTTTCCTTTGATATACTTGTATATTCTATGATGATACTTCCTATGAAGGCCACACAACGATGAAGTCGGCATTCTTGATTAGCCCATGCCACAAACACCATGTTTCTTGTTGAGCCATCTTGTTACGTAACATGAACAAAATCTGTGATTTGAAATTGAAAGCTCAAAAAACCGTCACAAAGATCCAATAAAAGGGTTTGTGGCATAAGATTGCAACTTAGGGTGACCCTCATTGGCTGTGCTCCATGTTTAAAGTGTTGATTTTGACGCTGTTCCGATGGGCACGAAACAGAAATTAACTGAATTTTCAACCGAAATTTCAATATTTCCGCTTATTTCGGCACACTTGATTTTGACGCAAATTTCGACAATTTTGATGACCAAATAAAGGAATTAAGTCATAATTTTTTGCCATGATGATCTGCATATGTAAATACACCTAATTATGCAATAATATCATATGCTCATATAGGGTGGGGGGATCCTACATTTTTGAGCGAAAATATACGAAACTGTTTCGACCAAGTTTTTGATCATGCAAAGTATACATACATATATTCTTATGAAATAACATGCTACATCTTATATTTTGGATTCAATTAACTAAGGGGTCTCCTACATTTATAAGGTTTTTAAAGATTTTTTCCCCATTTTTTAATGAAATTATAAATCGGAAATATTGGCAATTTGGCATGTCTATTTCGATGTCTGGTACCAGTCGAAACAATTTCGCAATTTTGATTGAAATTTTAATCTATGGTGGTGCTTTGGTGTCTGATCACTGTTGCCTAGGTGAGCAGCCTAACAACTTGGTGAAACTATCAATTCTGCCGGTGTTCAGGTGCTTGCTTGTTGTAACTATATGTTGTCATTTGGATTTAGCCAAATAATGGAAACCTAGTGTTCGTGTATTTGCTTGCCATAATTGTTGCTTCTTGGTTATCCATTTGGTTTCTCCAGTTTTTTTGCATAACCTTTAACCCATTGTAGTCCTTACAAAGAAGGCTGGGAATGGCATGAAGATTTGGAAAGGACACAAGATAGGGACTAAGCACGAGATCTAGAAGATGATCCCAACTTCGTCTTCGCCTTTTGATCATTATAGTTAAAGATGGACCAAAAGAAACCTCCGAGGGGTCTGGTTTGTAGGAGATTGATGAGTATTACATTACATTTTTTTGTTTTTCAGTCCAAGAAGTGAGACTACCATTTTACAACAAAATTTTGACTATATCCAATATGCGGACATGCGTCTGTCTCTAATACCATTGCTGAAGATAAGATCAAAATTTCAAAACATGGCTGGATTTGACCAATATTTTAATATTGTCAAAGCACATCCAAAATAGAAACTAAAGAAATTGACAAAATGGAGGATTCATACATGACATTTTGCATGAATTATCTCTTGATATATAAACATCAAATAGTAGTTTGCACCTACAAATGATATAATTAACAACACATAAGGGATTGGGTCAAAAAATGAAATCAACACAATGGAGGGTTAGTACATAAGATTTTGCATGAGTGGTCCTTTTGCATATCAACATTTTAATGACAATTTGCATCTACCTACAATATATCTTGCAACCATGATTAAAGTTTTGGTTCAAATTGAAAATTTTTACCCAACGTTTTGGTTTAAATTGCAAATTTTGACCCAACGAAATTGACATCCCAATCACCGAAATTTTTGATTTGTAAGTTCATTTAAAAAAAAATCGCAAAAATTTGAAAAGAATATCCGAGCCCCCCTTCACTTAAATGAATGTGAAATGTATGATATAAAATGTTATTGCATAAATGTATATATTTATATATACATATATAGATAGATAGATATATAGATGTCTACATTGCATAATCAAAATCCTCATCTAAATAATATGTATCTTTTCACTCACATGTAGGACTCCCACCCATACCAACCTATGCAAATTATGCATAATTAGGTGTATTTATATATGTAGATCATCCTAGTAAAATTTCACTACTTTATTCCTTTATTTGGTCGCCAAAATTGTGTCAAAATCTTGTGTCGACAAGAGTAAAAATATCAAAATTTGGATCGAAATTTAGTCAACTCTTTGCAACAATAAACATGGCAATTTGTACCACTCATGTCACTCTCAGCTTCAATAGTAGAGAGGGGTGGCCACTACCATCGAACTACCTTCAGAATCCCAGACTGTGTTCGATATCGATGAGTATCACAACCAACGGTATCGATATCCACATCAGTAGCAGCAGACGGGTGTTCGACAAGCTGGGCGGCGGAAACTACATAACCACATGAAATGGATGGAGTATGCAACAACATTTGTCGCTGCCTTCCAAGGCCTTACACATTCTACATGGTGATAAAACTAGGCCTTGGGCAAGTGTGCAAATTCTATCTGCACAAATCAGTGCCGGGCCCGACCTAGAAAAGGAGTTAAATTTCAGGTTCTACTTGACTTGGCCAAAATTGAATAAGATAGTAGAACCTCAATTTTTTGGGTCGTTTCAGGTTGGGTTGGGTCTGGTTGTTTCGTGTCAGGAAGAATTGCCATGCCTAGTGACAATTGAAATTGCTTATTGATAGAGTGCTAAGTTTGCGTGTATTTGAAATTTTCGGTAGATGGCATCTTCAGGTGATAGTCATGATGTAGCTTCCAACGTTGGTAGGGGGAAGGGTGGTCTATAAATTAAGTTGTAATAGATTGTGGTTGAAAAGTTCTATAAGCTAATTTCTGCAGTATGTTATCAAAGTTGTCATCAAAGGCACATAACTCACATCGAAAGAGTTCAGTTTCTTTTCCCTCACATATGTAGGACCCTTGATATCAATATATGATATTATTGCAAAGTTAGGTGTATCTATATATGTAGATTATCTTGGTAAAGTTTCATGACTTAATTCCTTTATTTGGTTGGACAGAATCATGTTTTGAAATCTTTTGTTGAAATCTTGTACCGACGGGAATTTCAGTCAAAATTATGTTTCCGGGCCAGCGGAAACAACGTCAAATAAGAATTTTCAACCATGAAAAAGAACGAATTAGTTCATGAAATTTACCAAATCGATCGATTGGTGTAAATATAATCATAAATGCAATGATTTGTCATAATGAATATGTGGGGAGGGGGGGTCTTCTTATGTTGAGTGAAGGAAACTAAACTAGTTCGATAGGGATTTAGATGCACAGTTTGTAGGTGATGACTAAAGTTGTGAAAGTTTGCAATCACACTATATTAGACTTAAAGAGCCACAAAATTATGCAATAATATCATATGATGGAAACATGGGCTGGGGGGGGGGGTTTCTGTATGAGTCCCTGGTTACTCTTAAGGAACGAAGTGACAAATTACAACTTATTACAAGTTTGTAGCATTCTAGGATTCGTCATCAATTGCATAAACGAAACGCAGTTGTAGGTTACACATCTAGTTGAAGCTTGAAGACCATGATGGTTGTTGTCCTTCTTGTTGGACGAAAATTCGACAAACTTCATTTTATACAACCATACAAATGTCTCAGTGTGTTCTCTGTATGCATGACTAGTGTCAAATGGAATAATCTTGGATGGACTCCTCCAACACTTGTTCTTGGTTGTATGCTTGTGTAGCTAGAAGAGGTAACAATGCATTTGAAGGTGTGATCGCTAAATAAGGTCCATTTGTCTCCTTTTTTTTTCTTTAAAACACGCCTTAGTTTGTCTAATTATTAAAAAAGGTCTAAACACCATGAAAAATTCTTTAAATTTTCTCTACAAAATTAGAGGTACCACCTTTATTTTGATACCCGATAGTCATCAATCTTGAAATTTATGGTGAAAATTTGCCAATTTTGACGAAATTTGAACAATGCAATGATATTGCAAACTTGCTGCCCGGATCGTGCATGAGTAGAAACAATATGCTTTTGAGAAGGAGTTTGCCAGAAGACAGCCATTGAATTCTATTCCGATCGCTGGCACTACGATGGTCACATCTACATCATCTTCGAAAATCGCGTACGTACGCAACATGGTAAAATGTACTCCTATGACTACATGCTACGTCACCCCCGTGGCGCCTGAAACCAAGAAAGAGGACGAGGAGTATGAGGACACACCCATGCAATGCGTCCGACGACAGAGAATGAATGTTGGAATCTACTCGTCGTATCTGAATCATGAAGACATTCACTTGGAGAAGCTTCCCTGACCTGGCAGCTAACTCATCAAAGTCTCATTTTTCTTAGTCAAAGGGAGTTGATGTAGGACGTCTTGTAGATCCTATTCGTTGTTAGGCTTTACAACCCCCATGAGGGTATGAGTACATATGTGCAATTGTGCATGTGTATCTTTAATTATATAATTTATATGTATGTGCATATATGGATGCTTACATGTTTATACATTTCAAAATTTAAATGCATACATTGTCATGTGGCTGTGTGTATTCACACGCGCTTTGTTACAAACCCACAACATAGTACTTATGTCAGTATAAGGGTAAGCATGTATAAGGTATAGAAAGACATAGTCATGACAGTTGAAGCGGATATACCCTTATCCAGCTACAACCTCAATATAGTTGTTGAAGCACCTGCCTAGTCGACTAGGCACCTAAGGGGGTTCCGCCTATGTTGCCACCTAGTTACATATAGTCTACTTGGATACATGACAACAATACCCTATTATTATGGCTTCCATACGAATTATGCATTCTAAATTAGAACTACGATTTATCATATAGAACATTTAATCTATATAACTTTAATATATTGTGGTCAATAATACTCGGAGCATATCACATGCTTAATGTTATAGGTTTACACCATTATTTTTAAAAAAGGACAAAAAGCGAGTAAGGCTAGCAAAAAGCGGCTGATCAGTCAGTCTGCTTCCCACGTTGATTTATGCCTGCCTCTTCTTCTTTTAAGCATATTAGTCTCCGTTGCACATGTCCATACCATCTTAGATGGCCCTCGCGCAGATAATCTACTTGGATATATGACAACAATACCCTATTATTATGGCTTCCATATGAATTATGCATTCTAAATTAGAACGACGATTTATCATATAGAACATTTAATCTATATAACTTTAATATATTGTGGTCAATAATACTTGGAGCATATGACATGCTTAATGTTATAGGCTTACACCATTATTTTCAAAAAAGGACAAAAAGCGGCTGATCAGTCAGTCTGCTTCCCACCTTGATTTACACCCGCCTCTTCTTTTAAGCATATTAGTCTGCGTTGCACATGTCCATACCATTTTAGATGGCCCTCACGCTGCTTGTCCTCAATACTCACCACCCCACTTTGGTCCTGATTAAGTCATTTCTCAAGTGATCTTTTTTTGTCTTCCCACATCCATCTCAGCACACGCATTTCAGCCACATTCATCTTGTTGAAACGTTGTTTCTTCACCGTCCAATATTCACTCCCACATAACATAGCAGCCAGCCTTATATCTATTCTATAAAACTTTTTAATCTGAGAGGGGTATTTTGGTCACGTAATATTCCAGTTGCACTCCTTCAATTATAACTAGTTTGTAGATATCCTGTGACAAACATCATCTTGAACATTCCCATCTTTTTGAATAATAGAATCCAAATAACAATTACATGTTCATCCACTCCGTCTGCCTTGGCCCCACCATTCACAATTCTCAATTGGCTGAAATTGCAATGCATGTACTCAGTTTTTGTCCTAATCATCAATCCATTTGATTCCAATGCATTTCTTACAAATTATGCATTCTAAATTAGAACGACGATTTATCATATAGAACATTTAATCTATATAACTTTAATATATTGTGGTCAATAATACTTGGAGCATATCACATGCTTAATGTTATAGGCTTACACCATTATTTAAAAAAAAGGACAAAAAGCGAGTGAAGCTGGCAAAAAGCGGCTGATCAGTCAGTTTGCTTCCCACGTTGATTTATGCCTGCCTCTTCTTCTTTTAAGCATATTAGTCTACGTTGCACATGTCCATACCGTCGTAGATGGCCCTCATGCCGCTTGTCCTCAATACTCACCACCCCCACTTTGGTCCTGATTTAGTCATTTCTCAAACGATCTTTTCTTGTCTTCCCACACATCCATCTTAGCACACGCATTTCAGCCACATTCATCTTGTTGAAACCTTGTTTCTTCACCGTCCAATATTCACTCCCATATAGCATAGCTAGCCAGCCTTATAGTTGTTCTATAAAACTTTTTAATCTGAGAGAGGTATTTTGGTCACGTAATACCAGTGTTGTCAAGGCGCCCGCCTAGGCGTCCCAGGCGCTAGGCAAGGCTGCTCAAACTAGGCACCCAGCCTAGTATGTGCATTATATGGGTGTCTAAGGCCTTTTAAGCCTAAATTAAGTCATTTAAAGGATAAATTAGCATGAATCAAGTCTGGATTTGGTCGAATTAGATTAGCTTGAGTCAATTTATGGCTGAAATAGGTCTGATTTAGGCAAAATCAGGCCAAATTTTGGAAAATTAGGGAAAACATGTTTGATTTGGGCCAAATTGGTAAGTCATAAAATCACTTCCTCATATGTTTGTTGTTCTTGCTTCTTTTTCTTTTCTTTTTTTTATCCTTTCTCCTGCATTTTAGTCCTTAATCCTACTGCTTCTGCGTTTTTTTTTGAGTTATTCCTCATATATCCCCTCCTACTCCGAAATCCTACTACTGCTGTGTTTTTTTTATTCTGTTTTCTTCAAATCCTCTTTTACATCACCTATGCTTCGTAATGTTGATAATGTTGTACTTTCTACTTTCCTCTTTTACATCACCTATTCCTCGTGATGTTGCTGCTGCTGTTTATATTTCTTTTGTTTTGTTTCCCATCCTCCATTTTCCTCTCTATTGAGTTACAACCTCATCCCGCCCTTTTTTCCCTGTTTTCTTTTATTCTTTTCTACATCTCCTGCTCCAATTGTTGTTGCAGGCTTGTTGATATTACTTCCCTTGTTCCTTCCTATTCCCATCTCCTGCTACTTCTGTCATAGCCTCATTCTGTCACCCTTTTTCCCTGCTTTCTTTTCTAAGTCTCCTGCTCCAATTGTTGTTGCAGGCTTGTTGATATTACTTCCCCTTTTTCTTCCTATTCCCATCTCCTGCTACTGCTGTCATAACCTCATTCTGCCCTCTTTTTATGTTTCCTATATGGTATTATATGTAGTATATATGTATAATAAGAATCAAATTAACATACTGAAAAAGATACAAAATATAAAAAATGCTCAGAACAGCCTAGGCGCCTAGGCGGGCTAGGCGCCCCTTGGGAAATGCTGACCGCCTAGCCGCCTTGACAACCTTGCGTAATACTCCAGTTGCACTCCTTCATTTCAACCATTTTGTAGTGATCCTGTGACAAACATCATCTTGAACATTCCCATCTATTTGAATAATAGATTCCAAATAACAATTACATGCTGGTATATCCACTCCGTCTGACTTGGCCCCACCATTCACAATTCTCAATTGGCTGAAATTGCAATGCATGTACTCAATTTTAGTCCTACTAATCATCAATCCATTTGATTCCAATGCATTTCTCCAAATTTCCAACTTTATCATTCAATCCATCTTTAGTTGTCAATCAACACAATATTATTAGCAAATAACATGCACCAAGGAATACCATCCTGAACTTGCTTTGTCAACTCATCCATAACAAGAACAAAATTATATGGGCTCAATGTTGATCCTTGATATACCGTAATTGTGATTGGAAATGTTGATACCTCTCCTCCAGGTGTCTTCACACTTGCAGTCGAGATATCATACATGTCTTTAGTCAAATTAGTGTATTAGATTAGCACACCCTTTCACTCCCAAACCACCCACAACACTTCCTTGGGTACTCAATCATTAGCCTTTTTCAAATCAAAAATCATACAAAGATCTCTTTTTCTCTCTCTATACTTCTCCATAAGCCTCTAAAATAAATAGGTGTCTGCTATCTACGTTACAGATCTTAGCCTTTGCTCAATAATCCTATCCGAAAGCTTTGTAGTGTGACTCATCAACTTGATACCTCTGTAGTTGTGCAACTTTAAACATCTCTTTTGTTCTTGTAGATGGGGATTATAGTACAATTTCTCCACTCATCTGACATCTTCTTAGTCTTCATAACTTGTTATAAGAAATTTGTTAAACCATATAGCTCCTTGACCCCATACTCATCCATACATCAATGAGAATACTGTCTGGCCTGCATGCCTTCTCATTTTCATCTTTTTTAAAGCATTCTTGACCTCAAAAAGAGAAACATATTATGTGTAAATTATATATCTTGTATACAAGTCACATGAGTCTCTTAATTAACAATGTCTCCATTGAAAAGCTTATGAAAGTAGTTTCTCCATTGGTTCTTGATATCATCATCATCCACCAACACTCTACTGTTTTCATTCTTGATGACTTACTTGACACAAGTCTGTTCCTTTCTTTTCTCTTAAACGAGTCATTTTATGTATATCTTTTTCCCCTTCGCTTGTGCCCATCTTCTTAATCTCTTCAAAGTATCTTTATTTTGCCTCTTGAACAACCTTTTTTGCTTCTTTATTTGCTTGCCTGTCTCTGAAAAGTTGCATCATCTCGAGATTTGGGCAAACTCCTATAGTTTTTTTGTGTGTTTGATAGCCTTTTGTACTTCATCATTCTACCACTAAGTCTCTTTTTGTGGAGGCTCATGCCCTTTGGACTCCCCCAAAACCTCTTGATAATTTTTGTTATGCATGAACTCAGGTTGTACCACATAGTGTTAACATCAGACTTCCAAGTTTCAAGTGCCGTTCTTGATGAATTTATCATAAAAAGTCAATTTTTTTCTCCTTTCATATTCCACCACTTGATCTTGCTATTTTGTTTTTGTTATGCTTTGTCTTTATTGATCTTCATGTTAATATCCATAACCACCAACTTATGTTGGGTGGTGAGTTCTTCCCTAGGGATCACTTCACAATTCTTGCATACTTTACGATCCACCCGTCTTGTAAAGAAGTAATTAATTTGGCTACAATTGCGCGCACTCTTGAAACTAATCTTATGAGATCTCTTTTCTTGGAACGGGTGTTTACCAAAATCAAATCACATGCAACTGTAAGATCTAATATCCTCTCTTCATTTCCACTGTCATGTTCAAAACCACTATGAACTCATATCCAATATTGCTACTCCCCACATGGCCATTTAAGTCACTCCAAATAATGATCTTCTCCCCAGTCGGTATTCCATGTATCAATTTTTCAATGTTATCCCAAAAATCATTCTTAGCCACCTTGCTAAGGCAAACTTGGGGGCCATAAGCATTAATGATGTTAAAAATCTTTCCCCTAGGAACAACCTTGATAGCTATGTTCTATCGACCATCCTTGTGATCTTGACTACATTGTCTTTCAACGTCTTATCAACAATAATGCATATGCCATTTCTATGCTTGTCTATATATATATATATACACTAAATTTTACCTTGTATCTCCAATCTCTCTGGCACGTTCCCCTGCCCATTTGGTTTCCTGCAAGCAAGTTATATTGACTTTTCTTCTAATCGTGGTATCCACTATCTTCAAAGACTTTCCTGTCAAAGAGTCAGTATTCCAAAATCCCACTCTAATCCCTTTTTTGTTAAACTTACTTCTTTACATGCCTTCGTTGAAAATGTTGCCCTTGCACGTTTTTCTGCAGCGGGACTAACTTCTTTACCTACACCCGTCCAAGGTTTGGAAACCCTTCCATATCCGTCAACACATTTGGGCACCAGTATGTAGCATATTTATCATCGCACACGGGTGCCGATGCAGGGCGTCGCTAGGGAGGGACGCTTCAACAAAATTCTTTTAAGGATACATGTCATAAAAAGAGTGACAGAAATTTTATGACTGACCTTCAACCTACTACCAACCCTCCTTTACGGGGGCTTGGGACCGGTTCTATTTGCACATGGTGTATACACATCGGTGGAGTTTAAATTTTGGATGATATTTGGATCATTTCATTATATTAGAAATTAGAAATCTACACAGTACACACTAAAGAGTATATAACCAGATTTACTATTCCTAATTAACAACTCAAGTTTAATCCATTCCAAGTTTAACTTTTCAGTAGTATTGCCGTATTAAAATGATAGAACAGCAGGGAACATTCACATCAATTTTAATTAACAAATCAAGTTCAATATTGATAAGGATGAATGGTACTTCCTAATTTTCTGATATTAGTTGGTAGTAACTGAGTACGACTGAAAAAATACAAGCATCCACCAACTATAGTCCACTGATATTTGTCAGCAACAATGTTTTAAAAAACGTTAAGCGGTAACCGTGCGAACAGCACCTTGTAACTGGTTAAGCGGTAAGCGGCCGATTTTTGAAAAAACAGATTTTAATTTCCTATATAATTTTATACAAAATTACATATATATGTATATAAATACTAATACTCTTTGGAACTTTTATATATATCTAAAGATTCTAAACACTCTACCCAACAATACAAAACACCCAAATAGTTTATAAGATAGCTATAAGACAATAATTATAGCCATAATATAATAAACAATAGCTTTGACATAGATAAAATACCCTACATACATGATACAGAAATATTTTTGTATCACGTATTTACATAGTTAAGCAGTAAACAATAAACTAATTATTGGATACCTTTTTAACTTATTGTTATATGTGCATATCATCAATTAGTCATACATTAAAACAGTACAATTAACTAAAGTATGCATTTTAAAATTAGATAATAGTTACATATATTTTACTTGTATAAATTACACTTTACAACAGTACCCTATTATCCCAACTTGCATACAAGTATGCATTCTATTAGAACTAGGCTTATCATAGGATATTTAATGTATATAAGTTTAATATATTATAGTCAGTAATACTTGGGACCATATAGTTTATATAAAGTTACAGGTGTACAGCAAAATAAAAAACGGGAAAAAACAGGTGAAAAACGGAAAAAAACTGCCGATTAATTACAAAAATGCTAACCGGCGATTTTGCCAAAAATCGAACGGCTGGGCCATTGGGCCGATTAAGCGGCCGTTTAATCGGGCGCTCAGCCCGTTTTTCATTTCACTGGTCAGCAATAAGTGCCAATAACTCAGTTCGGCTGAACAGTATATCCAACCACTAGCTATAGTCTATCGATCATATACTTTTGTTAAAAATCTTCAGATTACAGATTACAAAATTACAGTAGTGGTTCCCAATTAACATTTTTGTAAAATAAAAGAAGGCTATGCGATTTCTTTGATAAGAGGAATCCACCTCCTTTATGTAGGAGAAGTGGGAAGCGTACACACTTTAGACCAAATCCTAACGGGCCAAGACAGACCTGGGCCTATATACAAATAGACTCAAATAACTTAATTAACTAAATTAGCAGACTCTCTAATATTCTCCCTCAAGCTGAAGTTTGGGACAATCCCAAGTCAACTTGCAAACAGACATGCATACTAAAGATAAAGATGCAAAATAAAAAGATGAACCAAGCCCCATATATGAATATTTCTCCCCCTAAGGATTATAACAAAGCACTCATCTCTCAGATACTCCCCAAATAGGTAACCCAAAACAGGAATGCAAGCAGGTCGAATATGAAGCATGTCACAGGCCGCAAGTGCAGGTCCATTGTCCTGACATCTTCTCCCGTAAACAAACCCTATTGACTGCTGTCATCCCAGTAGCACAGCAGCCGGGACCTTGCCTTTTCACGTTGGTGGCAGTAGTCCTGTGCTGGAGGAGATGCCAGCAAGTGAAGAAGCCACAAGCAAGCCATTCCCGCCATGTTAAGCATCAGTGAAGCCCGGAAGTCTGTTGATGGAGCGGAGATCAGCGTGTGCTAGTGTTTTACTTATGTATAAAACTCATTGCATTTTCCAACCTATATTAATGTTGCTGTTTTCATCTAAAGTATTCTTCCAGCGTATTCTTCTGACATTGTTGCTGTGTGCATTTAACGTGATCGCCTGATGCTCCATGCTATGTATTGTTGGACTAAATTCATTTCAATATCTCTGATGTTCAGTGTTAAATATTGTGTGACACATTAGTCTTTATTCCTGCTATGCTCTGAGATGTTTATTAGAGAGTCTGATCAATTTAGTTAATTAAATTATTTGAGTGTTTTTGTATATGGGCCCAAGTGTGTTTTGGCCCATCATGGTTTAGTCTAAAGTCTATACTCTTCCCGCTTCTCCTATATAAAGGAGGAAAATTCCTCTTATCAAAAAATCACATAGCCTTCTTTTATTTACATGGTATCAGAGCAGTGATCCTACCCCAACCCTAGTAAAGACATATTTTCTTCCTCTTGCGGGAGGCCATTGCTCCTTGGCTTGGCTGCCAACCAAGCATCTATTCCTCCGGAGAGGAAACAAAGTAATCTCCAACTCCCTTGTTGTTGCCTAAAACCCTTCTCCCCGTACCGTTCTCTCGTGCCTTTACCCGCCTCACCACTCCCACCTTTGCTCCTTACCGCTACAACAAAACTCATGTTCCCCCATCACCCCTACTCTCCTAGCCGCCAACAACTTTCTCAACCACTGTTGCATCACCTCCTAAACATGTAGCATCACCTCCTACCCGCGTCACAACTCTGAAACTAGCTAGCCGCCTAACGGAAGCGCCTTCGCCCTCTCTGAAACTACCCTCCATGCCTCCAGCTAACCCTGTTGCAGACGTCAAAGGAAAACCAACCGCCTCATCCACCTATTAGCCCCTTCTCCGTTGATGTCTAACTGTTGTGGTTGCCTTGCTATCTCCGTACTTGTTGCTTCTGTCAAAAATCCTCTTTGGTGGTCCAAGCGTCCAGCCGCTGCAGTCGGGTTTCCTTGATGTCACCATTGTTGCTCTCTGTAGCCATCTTGATGTCACCTCCTAAGCATGCTACTCCACTGCCTTGACATTGCTGACGTCTACTCCCTCTGTCACGCCATGGACAAACCGTTGGGGCAGGTTCACATGATGATGATCAATGTCATTTAAAAAAATGGAGATTCAGATTAGCAATATTATCATTGGGACCTACAAATCATATCCTAAAGAATAGCATTTATTATGCTAGATTTTATCCATTAGGCTATTAGTTTCTTGGGGATTTGTGCTTGATTTCTGTTCGAAAATCCTTGTAGACATTTTTTCCCCGGAGCTTAACCCTCAAGCCCTCGTGAAGGGCGGCCTCCCCTCGACTCCCACCCACTGAAGGGCATCGAGACCCCTAATTTGAGGGGGCCATACCCCCCGACAGTGCTACAACTTTTTTTGGGGTGTGTCTTCATAAATTGTCCACCCTAACAACTCTTGGTTCATTGTGTGGTTGGTGTGAGTGGGGGAGAAATAAAGGAGAGATGAGATCAAGAGAGGAAGATTACATTCTACTGCTCTATACATCTGTGGATTTGTATTCACTTCTTGAAGAGCTTGTGGACTTCTACTATTGGCAATGTTTTTAAAAGCGTGAAGCGGGAGGCGTGCGGACGGGACCTTGTAGCCGATTAAGCGGCAGGCGGGCGATTTTTGAAGAAGCAGATGCTTAAAATCTTATATATTTATATACAAAATTACATGTATGTGTATATAAAAAATATATTTCTAAGGAAATCAGTAATACAAATCAGTAGTATCAATTAGTAATGAACAAAATCTGCAAGAAAATCAGTAAAATCCAGTAAAACCATTAGAAGTATAATAGAGTAATACGATATTTACTTGGATATATTACAACAGTACCCTATTATATACAGCTTACATACAAAGTTTGCATTCTAAAGTAGGACTAGGTATATCATAGAACATTTAATGTATACAAGCTTCATATATTATACTCAATACTACTTGGATCATATATTTAATTAACATTACATGTTTACAACAACATTTTTTCAAAAAGCGGAAAAAGCGGGAAAAAAGTGGGAAAAAGCGGGTGAAGCGGGAAAAAAGCGGGCGCTTTTCTTCAAACCGAGTAAGCGGGCGCTTTTCTTCAAACCGAGTAAGCGGGCGCTTAAGGGCAAAATTAAGCGGATGGGGGTCTTGGCCGATTAAGCTGCCGCTGGCCGTTTTTTAATACACTGACCATTGGTATTTGCACTTAAAAGTCTTTACATTTATATGCTTCTTGAAGAACTTACTATACGAATTGCATCACTAATGCTTGTTTGTTTAAGTTGATGGTCTTCTATCTGGCTATGTCAACTCTATTTTCTACTTTTTGTTTGTGCTTTGCACGTCGGTATTGTATGTGCGTTTCACACGTTGACTTTCTAAACTGTGAACTAGCACGCTCTGGACTCGTGAACCAACAATCTCTAAATTTGTGAACCAACACCTTCTGGACTTGTGAACCAGCACTCTCTGAGATCTCTACTGTGAACCAGCACTCTATGGATTGTGATGATAGCGACATGATCAAGTTGGCCTTCCATTAATAAAGGGGAAGGGGCACCAGTAATTTTGGAAAGAGGACCCCTAATTGGAGTCCTGACATACGCGTTTCCTACTCGGGGAGGGAAACATTGCTGGCGGAAGTATCAGTGTCGAACAGCGGCTCTCATGCAGGAGTCAAAGCTGTTCCCTGTTTTGTTATTTCAAGCATTAATGATGGGCCGACCCCGTTTTTACATAAAGCAACGCCTAAGCGGGCGGGTTTAAGCAGTTTGGGGTTTCTCCCTGTTAAACACTCGAAAATCTGCTTCAGCCAAAAAAGATGGACAAGGGTGTTGTTCGCTTAAGCGGCTGTGCCGTCCACTTTAAATTCATTGGTTACATTTATCTGGCTACAAATTTACGCTAAGGATATAAAGTTCCTCCCTCTTACACAATTAAATACTCAAATTCATTGCTATAGACTTTTAAACTATGGATATATGCCACCATTTTCCATAGGCTGAAGCATTGCTACTACAGTGACTAGAATCCTCAGTAAGTAATTTGATCAGAAGCATCGTTGACACTATCCCCAAATATTGAAGTTGATGCAGTTCGAGTGATCATTGTCGCACTGGTATGATATGTACAAAACATGGCATGATAACATGACGTCACGCTTTGTAATAATGCAGTAGACATGTTCTTGATGATATTAGTGACTTAATAATGGCCTGAACTTTGAGTAGTGATGACTAGGAGTATATCAAGAGCAACCTTTGTCAAGAATGAAATGATGACTCCATCTGTAGCTTATAATTAGAATTTCAGTTGCACTGGTTTTAACTCATGAAGATGATTACTTGCAGTGGAGGGACTTTGGAGTATGTTACTATATTAGAGTGAGTGACTTTTACATTGGGCGTGTGTGTTTTCGTGTCTGTTCCAGTGTCCATGTTCACTGTTGTGAAAAGTTTTAGTTGATTTTTAGCTTGGATGCTAAACACCTTACAACATTGGGGACACTTGGCACCGTTGTTGTCTGTTCTGGTGTTTATATTCACTGCTGTGATAAGTTTTAGTTGATTGTTAGCTGGGGTGTTAAGCACCTTGCAACATTGGGGACACTTGTTACCATAGCCCTCGTGAATATCTGCCATTTGGCATTTAAGTCAACCTATATAAAACAGGCCGTCTACTTAGATACACACATGAGCATGCCTAGCTTTTAATTTGTTTTTCTCCTGACAAGCTTCTAAACATCTAGGAGCAAGTTGGAATGCTAACGGATCAAATACTTAAAAGCGTAATCTTGTCTGTGTCTATGATTCATAATGTCACTCTCGACAGTGATCTGGTCATTGGAATCCATAGTCACACCCTTCACATCATAAAGGATTGATCCTTGCTTGGGGTCCACCTCTATTGTGGATCTCCTGTACACCACTAGATAGCCACTAGGCAAAGTAGGGCAGAACTAGATGGGGAGAGGCAAAGGCATTGACTACACACGAAGCAAAATTAATTGAAGAAAGTTAAATTCGGGTCTCTTATATCTTGTTGAAAAACAAAGTATGCCCGATATACTCAACTTGAACTCACTTTAAGTACTTTCTTGTCTGCGTCGATGATTCATGCGTCTATAATATCTGGAAGCACGTGGGCATGTCAACCATGATACACAAGCTGCTCATATTATTCCCACAGCTACTGTGGTTGTTCCTCTGAATTGCATGGTGCAGTAGCAGATTTGACAATACAAAAGGGACCACCTATAGCGTTCAGGGTCATGGGTGTACATGGCAATGGCTCTGTGCAAGAATATTCTTTTCTGCAAGCTTGATGACTCGCTCACAATGGAGTGGATCCTCATGTGCGGGTTTACACTTCTGGAGGTCCTATCTTTATCCATTGAGAGTCTTTGATGAGAGCAGCCGCATAACAAGGAGAAACTGAACATAGAGTTTTGTCTTCTATGGCGTGCTGCAGAGAGGCTGTTTTGGACGGGATCCTCAGATATCCGAGGCAATGTTCAGGTCCTTCAGGATGGTTATTGCAACCAACCTCGAGAAAACAGACTCACTTGAAGCCTGCGTAGCAGCGTTGAGGTATGTGACAAATCATAGCAATCACCTTAGTCTAAATTCTGGCCTAGTGGACGTATCTTGACATTTATTCAAAATCCAAGCCTTGTGGAGATGCACTTCCTCTGTTCGACATCTTGACAGAAGCAAGTACAGAGCCCCGTGGTGCCTTAAGAGGGATCTACGAGACGGTAAGAGACAAAAGCCTGGATCTTGAATTCGTCCATGAACCTGCAACCAGACTGCAGTTCTCTTGCTGAACATAATAAGCATAAGAGAAATTTAATCAGCACTACCCCAGTAGAGATACCATGGGCAATACAAGATATATGCCGATATAAAACACAATCTGCTTCTTATCATTTGTAAACTGAGAGATTGTAGTAGGAGATACAAATACTCTATTTGCTTTACAGATATATGTTTGAGATGAGGCATGCCTTTCTATTTGGTGCTTTTTTTACGTATAGAAGAGTTCAGAGGGCAGCTTTCTAATAGCTGATGGCTAACCCACAATTTTTTGATGCAAACACCATATCTGTTTTTACTTGGCAACGGGATTAACAAAACTCACCTGTCTGCCTAGTTTGGTTTTAGTATTGCCACTCTAGGTTAGTGTATCAACTCTGCTTGATCTGGCAAAGGCCATGACACAAAAAGAAAAGATTGAGAATGGCATAAGATGAAGGATGGTTGTGGTGGTGATCACGGGATGATGAGAATGAAGAGGATGAAGAATAAGTACTCTTTTATTGATATTTTCAGATCCAAACATACCTATGTCCACATTCGTTGAGACTCAAGCTACCTCGAGTGGGTTCCCGGCTAACTTGATGCATCACCAAAATGAACGACAATTATTTGTGGCCAATGACATTTAGGAACCAAATGCTTCCATGGGCTCTAGTTATTAACAACTTGGCTTTTAGCTTGTATCGTACAATTTGAATTTTTCCGTTTGGACAATTCAACTCTTGCCAGTGGAGTTATGTAATTCTATATTTTATTAAAAGCCCCGCATTCTTCTGTTCTCTTTCAATTAGTGAATTGCGAACTGCATGCTACTTTAAGGTTCTCTGTACGTGGTTGCTTCCCTCGAACTAATCCATTTCCGATTTGCAGGTTGACGAAGCTCTAATGAAGCTGGCTGGGCCGAACGCCTATTTCTTGCATTGCTTGCCTGCTGAACGAGGCGTTGAGGTTACTGATGCTGTTATAGAAGCACCTAATTCCATAGTTTTCCCTCAGGCTGAAAACCGTATGCATGCTCAAAATGCCGTAATGTTGCATTTACATGGTCTGTAATATTGGGGTATGGTGATTTGAGTTATAAGTAGATGTATCCTGTATGCCATCTCCTCACCCGGCACTGTGAATGCAAGATACATGTTTCTCTAATCGATTGACTATGATATTTAGTACTACGCCAAATCAGGTAGAGGTGGGACATATTTTGCCACTGAAATATGTTCTGTTGAGGAAATAGTATCCATCTATACCGGAGAGGATCGTCTTCAGAAAAAACGACTTTGGTTTCAGAATTATTTTGTACTGTCGGCGTTGTTTAGATGGTTTAAATGTTTAGTGAGCTCTTCAATAAAAATGGTTTGATGGAGATGGTTTTCAATCTGTGTGAGTGTGAGTGGATGACATGTATTTTCGTGCATCCTCGCTCTTCACTACTAGCTTCTTTGTGTTCATGTGTATATTACAATAAAGATCACCCTCAGATTCTTCTCCTGTTGTTGTGCTTCTGTCTGTTTATATCGGTACTATATTATTTAAATGTCCAGATGCAGAGATTTTATAGCACAATGGAGGAGGGTCTGAAAGCCGAACGATCTCAATTGAGTGCATTGACAATTGTTCACCGCTCGAATGTATCAGTTTCTAGGATCTTTTATAGGCTGGAAGTGTCCTTGAGGGTGTGTTTGAGGATGGTTGGGGATCTCTTAGAGTAGCTCACACACAGACGTTTAGGTGAAGACTTGCTAATTCTAAGTTTGGTTTGGCTGGTGAAGACTTGCAATGGTTGGTGATTTCTTTTATTAATAGTTGTGTTTCTGGCATGAATTAGTAATCGTGGAAATACTCCTAACATTACCCAAAAATAATAATATTGTGAAATACTTTTCTTTTTGTACGTAGGAATCAAAA
Organism: Alisma plantago-aquatica; assembly: GCA_963693085.1. NCBI lineage: Eukaryota > Viridiplantae > Streptophyta > Magnoliopsida > Alismatales > Alismataceae > Alisma > Alisma plantago-aquatica. The sequence goes on from OY856415.1 coordinate 324,239,612, forward strand.
GTATATAAGATGACCGTTGAGGGTTTTCTCTGCATTTTCCCTCTATTTTTCTAATTTACAAGATAAGCTCGTGTTATAATCTATATCATACACGAATTGAATATCTGGTACTGTATCAATTCTTTTTTGACATTTTAAGTTACAAATTAGTTTTTATTTGGATAATTCACTTTGACAGTATGTAAAAGGTTTTGTATGCATTTTTTATTCAGTTTTTAAATTACAAACTGGTCCTTTGTTTTCTACTAATGCTTTATGGAAGGCCTGCGAGGGGCCTAATGTAATTTTATGTTTTAGATTTATAAATTGACCACTTTCAATACTATATAAAAGATGGTGAGAAGGTTTGCACCGTTATAGCTTTCTATTACAGATTGGGCTTTGACTATTTTAATGAAGTTGTATTTACCGCTGCAGTGGAAGTTGGCTCTACCAATATTCGTACATATACCATCTTTTGTTTAATATGGTTGGGAGTGTGTGAAACATTTAATCATTACTTCTATTTTTAGTGGTTTCTTCATCTTCAACATTGTGTCTGATATAACATTAATGAAAATAAGATTTAATAGATATAGTTTTCTTTTGGCATAACTTATGCAAATGTGATTGAATATCAACTCTAATTGTGTTTCTCTTTTTAGCTAAATAGCAACGTCGAGCTTATATTGTTTGAACTAATATGATATTATCAAAGTTGATATGAAGGAGATGACAACGCTAGGGTTCGAGGGGGCAGCTAGTTGGAGGCGATCTCGAGGGGGATGTTGATGATCACGATGGGATCCCGCGGCGAAGCAGAAGGAAATTCCAAGGGCATCAGGACATGCGACGGGGAAGGAAAGCACGACGGTGGAAGCGTTGAATAGAGGAAAAGTGACGAAATGTAGGGGCGCTGCACCCTTGTCTATCCTAGAGATAGGTCTTAATGTCAAGGTTGTTGGGATGCATGAGTAAGACTAGGAAAGTTTATTTACGGAAAAAGGAAAGGAGGTCATCAATGCGACAGAAGTCGAGACTAGAAAAGATGGGCAATCTACCGCTTGGAGCGGTCTCGTTGGAGGTGATGGACGACATCCCAGTGTTACAAATCGATCCCGACGTTGAAGAAGACCACGTGAGACCTCAGTGATACATCGTAGTGGTGAGATTGCTAGGAACTAAAATTGGGTATATGACGCTCCGAGACAGGCTTAAGCTGCTATGGCAAATCAGAGGAAGATTCAACATGTTCGAACTCGAACATGGTCACTTTGTGGTGCAATTTTTGTGTCATCACGACTTCGACACCACACTTGTTGGGGTTCCTTGGAAGATCTTTGGGTGCAACATCCTGGTATGGGAATGGTTCCCTAACTTCAAACCAATTGAAGCCCTTCTGGACTACATGGTCACTTGGGTACGTATTGTTAATTTTCCATCACATATGTATGTTACAACCATGTTTCAGTATATAGGCATGGCGCTGGGTTGCCTGGTGAAGGTCAATGGCCACATGGAGAATAGATAACGAAGTCGCTTTGCGAGGCTAGTAGTTGAGGTTGATACCTAGAAGGACCTTGCGTCCTCAATCCTTATTAATGGGGTGGAATATGAGGTCATTTATGAAGGATTGCCCTGGGCATGCTCTAAGTGTGGAAAGGAAGGCCACATCTCTAAGCATTGCATGACAGGCATGGAGAAGAGGGCATCGGCAGAGAAGTAGGCGTGGAGGAGTCCCCAGAGGAGCAACAAGCAAATGCGGATACTAGTGTGAGCGGATGGCTGTATCAAAAATCCAAAAGGGAAAGCAAGAGAAGGAAGGCGACGATAGATAATCCGAGGGTGGATGCCATCATTCATTTCGCAAGGCTACAATAAGACGAAGAAGCTGACAGAAGGACCTCCCGTGCAGACGAGGCTAACGAAGGTTTGGCGGAAGAATAAATCATAGACTCAAAAAGGCGTAGAGCTAGCGAAGAGGACCATCACTAACACTTATAATGAGTCTGGGGGCAAGTCCATTGGAGATAGCACCATCGCTCAAAGTACGCAAGAGAAGCACACTGCTGTTCGTCCGGAGGTGGATCAAGTGATCACAATAAATGACGGCGAGGATACATTAGATATTGAGGTGGACATGGGGGAAGACAATGACCAAGAAGGTATTAAGCAAACTACACTTTCGTCACGTCTGAAGAAAGATAGAAATAAAAAGGGGACGCACGAGAAGGCAAATCTTTACTCCCACGCAAGTCAGGTTCTAGCAAAGACCTGAGCATGAAAAGAAGGGGAAAATCTAAACCACCCAACGCACTGTAACATGGAGAAGGGAGTCCTCGGCTGTATGTTCAAGATGACAATTGGGACAGGGCTCAAGCCCACACATTCCAACGGTAGAGCGATCTGTCGGGGAAGAGGCTACAGAGGTAGACACTGAAGAGGCTATCGAGTTGAGGTTAACGAAGAGGGAGCAGCCGAGACTGGACTGTGCTGAGTCTAGCGGGGCCGAGCTTTTCTCCTGTTTATACTTAATGCATATTTTGTGCTGGAATGTTCAGGGAATCGGTAATAAGGCCCTGTTTGGTAGGGTGTTGTTGGGTGTAATTTGATGAAAAGAAAAAAAGTAACAAACATAATCATGTCTTTTAAATTGTTCCAGATTTATTTGGTAAGATGTAGTATGAGATTCTTCCTTTCGTTCGCAATTGTTTGGTACAAATAAAAAATATCGTAGCAGCAACAGTCGTTTATATTATCTTTCCCGGTTGATAAGATACAGGAGAGACCGGTTGCAGTCCGGGTTCATACGTAACCACTGCATTTGGAAGCTGATGTCATACAGGTCGCGCCTCTACAAAATGGCAACTTCACCCGACTACTCAGTTTTTAGGCGCGGTACAAATGTCTTGCTTTTGGCCCTTCAGAGACTCAAACTGAGAAACAGAATTCCACAAATTACACCCGACGTCACTGTACCAAATACTTTTTTATCAAAAATTCCAATCATTTCAATTCTATGAACTTAAATGCAGCCCTACCAAACAGGCCCTAAGGATCGCTGTTCAGTGCTTTCCAATTTCATGCGGGTGCACAGGCCTGACGTTGTAGCCATACTCGAATCAAGGATCAACGGGAGGTCTGCCATACGAACTATCAAATCCTTGGGCTTCACTTAGGGCCGGTTTGGTAGGAAGTAGTTGTACTTCATTACAATTAAATGTTCATTTTTCAAATATATATTTTATTTGGTTGGGTGTGTTCAGGTGCAGTTGGTTGAAATGATTCTGCATCCAACTTCATCTTTGGCCGTAAAAGTACAGAATTGGTACTGCGCCGTTAATGCGAGTGGTCGGGTGTTTTTGCAGATTCTCGCGGGGCTTTATAGGCTCCCACCACGGGGGCGCATGCTTTTTCTTCTGTGTACGCCGCGTTGTTGTTGTGATATTGTCTATATACCAAATAGTTGTGAACGAAACCCTGAAAATACAGTATATCCTACCAAATATAATCTATGCAGCCCAAAATGTATGATTATCTACAACTTGTTTTCCAAATCACGAAACCACATCGCACTACACCGTACCAAATTGGCCCTTAGTCTCATCGGGTGGAGGCACGTGGATTCGCTGGGGGTATACGGGTATGCTGGAAGGGCGAGGGGCAGATGGTTAAAATTATAAAATGCCATAGACAGTTCGTAACTTATGAGTAGCAAGCAATGTGATGGTGACCTTTGTGTATGCGAACCCAGATATCATAGTGAGGAAGATTATTATGGAAACACCTTATAAGCAAGTGAAACTATCATTGACCCATGGATCGTCATGCAGATTTCAACACAACGTTGTCACTAGAGAAGAAATCCGGTAGCGATAGGTATAACTTTACTGAAGCCAGGACATTTAAAGGGACACTAAGGCCTAGTTTGGCCGCCGTCATTTAAACTTCTGGTATTTGCTGCATTAAATGTGTATTTAACGGATGTCCCTCTGCATTCTTTTCGAACCATTGTGTAAATGATCGGTTGGAAAAATGGTAGTCGCAAGTAGCGCCACGATCGGCGGGTTTCGGGAGTCGGGACTGCTATCTCTTCTCATGCGCTCCATTTTTTGCGTATCTTTTGCACATGTGAGCTGGCCATTTTCCCGTTCCAGACGGAACAGCTGTACAACAGAATACCGGAAACTATCCTTCTACGCACAAAATTATCGGGATTCAGAAAGTACTTACCCAAACTAGGCCTATGGGATTCTCAGGCGTTTGTTTCACTTATAAGCACGACATATTACAAGAGAGGCTTGATCGTGCGTTGGCTAATGAGGCGTTCCTTAGTAAGTTCCCAACGTGGTTCATCAAACAACTACCCAGGCTGTCTTCCAACCACTGTCCTCTACTTTTGAGGCCTCTTAAGGGGGAGGCAAAGGAAGCTATATTTGTAGCAAAGGCTTCATGGAACGGGAATGAGGTGATGAAGCAGCTGGTGAAAGAGAAGTGGGAGAACTCCACAGACTTCAACGAAACCCTTCAGGAGGCTAAACGTGATATTATGAAGATGGACCATAACGAAAAGCAAGCCCTGCATTGAGACAAAACGTGGCTGCAACGGAATATCTCAACGTTGCAACATATGTTGACTGAGCAATATGATGTTACTACTGATAATTTGTGTATTGACATGCATACGAATCTTCAACGTATCATTACCAAGGAGGAGGAGGGTTGGAAGAAAAAGGCGCATATCCACTAGCTCTAGAATGGAGACAATAACACAAAATTTTACCAGACATGGGTTAATCAAAGGAGGTAGAACACTATTACCACCCTCAGGAATGCAAATGGATTCTGGGTATCTCATGAGGTTGCAATATTGGAAATGGCGGTGACACACGTTCAAGGAATCCTTACCGAACCAAGAAGGGAGGGCATGTCCACTAGCTATGTATTACCAGGTCGATTCTTGAAGATTTCCTCTACAGAGATGAATACCATCACTTCTAAGCCCTCGACAGAGGAGGTACGAGCTACCCTAAAGCTCATGAAACCACTCAAGGCAGCAGGACCCGATGGGATTACTGTTGAATCCTTCAAGGTAACTGGAATACGGTGGGACAATCAATGATAAAGACGACACATGATATGATAGCAGACACCAATAAAAGATGACGTCTGCAATGCTACCATTATATTGATTCCACATGTGACTTGACCAGAGAGATGTGAACAACATAGACCAATCTCTTTGAATGATATCATCTTAAAACTAGCCTCGAAGGTGATTGTGGAAAGGTTGAAGAAGTAAGTACCTAAACGGATATTACTTGAGCAAAGTAGCTTCTTCAACCTTTCCAATCCATTTAGGAAGCTTGGGATAAGGTGACAAGCACATCACAAGTGTCGAATTCCAAACCCCCATGGACGAATTACTGATAATATATCCCTAGTGCAGGAAATCATACACGACATGAGGAGCAGTAGAGGAGGTAAGGCAATGGCAATAAAAATCGACTTATCAAAGGCTTACGATCGGAGGTCATGGAGTTTTCTTGAAGAAACGTTGGTACATGTGGGCCTTCCTATGAACATTAGATAGTTTATAATGCATTCTATCACTGGTGGAAGTTCTACAATAATCTGGAACAGGAAGCAGTCCGGGGCCTTTAAGGTGAGTCGAGGCCTTCGACAGGGCGATCCACTGTCACCATAATTGTTTGTTCTGTGCCTGGAGAGATTGTCTCAAATGATACAAAAGAGAGTTTCCAATGCAAGCTGGAAACCAATAAAATTGGGTAGACCCGGAATTGAAGTATAACACGTATGTTTTTCTGACGATCTCATGCTATTTGCAGAAGCAAGTAAGGCCCAAATGAAGACTATATTGAAGTGCTTTAAGGAATTCAGACAAACATCTGGCTAGAAAATCTCAGCATCTAAATCACAAATATTTTTCTCCAGGAGTGTGCCTAGATCTACCAGACGGGCGATACAACATCTAAGAAAGATTCACACTACTGTAACTTGGGGAGATATTAGGGTGTCCCGATATTACATTCATGGATCACCAAATGCAGCTATGCAAATATTATTGACAAAGTGGAAGGCAGAGTGTAGGCTTGGGCAATAAAGAGTTTATCGCTGGCTGGGAGGGTATGCTTGGCTAAGTTTACACTTTCAGCCATGTCGACTTATGCAATGCATACGATGATCTTACCTAGGAGTCTGAGAGACAAAATTGATGGCATTGTAAGACGATTCATTTGGGGTGGGAGCTATAAAAAGAAACCGGTTTCCTTGGTAGCTTGGGATAAGGTGACGAGCTCAAAGGAGAATGATGACTTAGGAATCAAGTCCATGGGGGTCTAGAATTCGACACTCGTGCTGAAGAGCTCATGGGAGATGGTAGTAGGAAGAGACTCTATATGGTGTAAGGTGATTAAACACCGTTTTGAGAAGGCAACTCCGGGGACAAGACTGTCGTGGGGTCGAGGCTCGACCAGGTGACAATAGAAGGCAAGCGGTTCATTCTTGATAATTATGTGATGATTCTAATAGGTGGTGCATCCATCAACATATGGAACGACGTTTGGGTGAAATCAGGTCTAATTCTGAGGAACTAGACCAAACACCCAATACTAGAGGAGCTCAAAGATCTTACAGTTAGTTGTTTAGTTTTGGAAACAAGAGCTTGAGACCGTGAGTTCCTACCTTATTGGTTTGATGATGATGTGGTACAACTCATCCTGAAAGTTGAGGGTCCAATTGGAATGGACCACACTGATTATAGAGCTTGGATTCACAATGCAGTCAGAAAGTTCTCCTCTAACATGGCATATCACGTATTAAGGGAACATAAGGAAAACGTATGCCAGGGGATTGGAGGAGCATATGGAAGCTATAGGTGCCGATGAGGGCCAGGATGTTTGTCTGGTTAGTGTGACATGGAGCTTTACTCACAAATGACCGCCACATGGTTAGACATATGGTTGAAAATGAACTATGCAATAGATGTCGGAAGGCTGATGAATCCATGCTCCATGCACTCTGAGACTGTGATGGGGTGAAGGGAGTCTGGAGCAATTTTATCACGAATGTGAAACGATCATAGTTCTTTAGATCTGCTACCATGGAAGTTTGATTGAAGATAGTTAATGGACATCTTAGCCTATCAAAGGAAGTGTTCTGGATAATACATAATAATCTATGGAATTTCAAAAACACTGAGATCTTCGAAGGAGAGATCAAACATTTTGAACTCAGGTCGGTAGTATCAGGAAGGCAATACAATTGAACACTGAATCCTGGAAGGAGGTATAAACTAATCAACGACTGACTATAGTTGGGCAATGGAGCAGGCTAAAGCAGAACACTGTTAAACTCAAAGTTGATGCGATAGTGAAAAGCAAGGGCGCAACAGTGGCAGTAGTTGCTAGGGATTCAAAAGGACACTAGATAGGGGGATGGTCAAAGAAGTTACACACTTCGTCTGTCATTGCCACAGAGCTAGAGGGAATCCATCTAGCATTTTGAACATATATGAAGAAATGTGTGGCCAAAGGCCATTGTTGAGACAAACTATCTACTGGCGACGAAGTTGCTGGAAGAAGATGTTAATAGATATCCTAGATTTTCCTACTGGACGACAAAATTGAAAAAGGATAGGCTGGGAAACACGATGGTACAATATGAAGGCTGAGAAGGCAACTTTGTAGTAGATGGGCTAGTGAAGTTTCAACTCAAATGCAGTTCAAGCTAGGAGTATTATGCGGAACCTCCAGACTGTATCAAGAGAATGTACCTCTCTGAAGTCCAGGCAGATATCACTGCTACTGATATGAGTCACTGGTATGAAAACTGAGGATGTACAATAACAATTTGTCTTGTATTAGACCATAAGATGAATAAATAAGGTTAATGTAGTTAAAAATATCCCTAATACTATTTAAAGTAAGAACTTTCTACCTTCTCAAGAGAGGCTTGAAAATTTGATTTTTACTATCTTTATCAATAAATTCCATTGCCTTAATCCACATTGAAGAATGTGCTCAAAGGTACACATCCCTCAACATGGTTAAATTCCTCACATTACATAGTATTATCCTTAACTTCATCAACCAACAATCCTGTCCTGATACTTAATACATTTATGCTACCCGTGCTTTATCCAAACTACTTCCCGATTGTACCATACCCAAATTAAAAATACTGTCGCCATATCAAATCCTATACTCTTTACCGATTGACACTAAGTTTGAATATAAGACAGGACAAACCATTACGGTCCCATGTGGGGAGGGATTCACTTAGGCCATCATCAACAGCTGGACACTTGAATCGGGTGCATCCCTGGCCAATTCAGTGATACATTATGGACCTTCATCACTGATCTTCCAGCCCACTTATGGGATGAGACCGTCTTCATACAAATTGCATCTACAGTTGGTGCTACCTTCAATTTATTTACCCTTAAACCCTTCAACCATCTGACTATAATAAATCCTACTACATTTTCTCGATCCATAAAGAAACTATCCTATAACAAACTCAATCTCCAATGTGGATCTCTAATTTACACTATCAAACTCCAAGATGAATATCCCAACACCAAAATTGCTCTTTTCAAAGACCTAGACAAACACCCGAGATCTTGGTTCAACCAACCCAAATCAAAAAGTCCTAACCCATATGTCAATAACAAGAGCACGGGCAAAATTAAGGTATGGATTAGGAACACACCACATTTTTTCCAACATACATCTTACAACTCATCTCCCTTGGGAGAAACATCACCAGTCACTGGATACAACTACCTCAACTATATCATAACCATCACAGATCCACATTGCAGCCAATGGTACCAACTGTCAGCAGGTGCCCACATGTATTAATCCAAAGATGATGGAAAAGATCAATATGGCCATCATCAAAGACCTGCAAGCATCATAGATCCAACCTATATCATCCAACCTCCCTCCTTCAGAGGAGCTACAAGACCATAGGGCGATGATTGACATGCCTAACTCTCTAAAGAAGAAAAACTTCTTTGCTATGGACAACTTGGTAAGCCTTCACATCACTTGTTTCTGATATCGTATGTTATTCTCCTACTTATCTACTTAGTTTCTCTTTACCAACATCCAAACAACCATCATACCCTATCACAAGAAACACTCTCGATGATTATAATTTCTTTTCTAGTTCCATTGGTCTGATCTTTACAAATAGTATAGAAGCCAGATCTCTCCTTGATAACCTTGGTTGCTTTCTGGGATGGCATATGATTTATAAAAAAAGGATTATGATAACCTTTACAGGTTGCCCCCGCATCCTTTGCCCAACCATAGCCCGGATAGCTGGCGGGTGGTAAATACAACGCTTAGCATGGGACTCGAACCCGGGTTCCCCCCGGAGGGGGATACCGTGCCTACCACATGAGCTACACTACCGTGGCATATGATTTCTACCATATAGAGAACTACAATGGGAAGAGATATATTGACGTTATTAATATGACATATTGTTTCTATAGTTTCAGTAGTTTTTTTGGTCCAATGTTTCAATAGTTTTTATTATCTATAATATGATTATCTATATATGAAATGTATGTGGTGTGACATGCACTAGAGTATGTAGGAGAATCAGACAACATATCTATCACAACAAGGTAAATCTTATTCCTATATAAGAAATGAAAACACACTTGAATAACTTTCAGCTTAGATCCATAGGGGGACAATATATCAACTCATGGATTCAATCACCACCACATGGATTTAGAGGTGATATTCTCATTGGGTGGAATATCTTACTCATGGAAATTTTAGAAGTACATATTATATAATATAGCATCACGATTAAATTTAAAAACCATGATGACCATTTTACATGGGTTTTTACTAGGATCTATGGGGAACTGAGCCATAACGAATATTTTTCATGCATGAACTCCATACTTTTACTGAATCTTACCATACACTTCTATGGCTCATGGGTAGAGACTTAATTCTTATCAAGAGTAATGATGAGAGATTCTCGTCTAGAAGTTTTGATACACACCATGTACATAATTCTTTCTTTAGAAGATATATTGATCAACATCATGTATGCTATATGCCCACCACTAATGGCTTATGGACTTGGCATCATGACCCACACAAAACCAAACATGATCGTTTCATATCCATTGAAATATGGAATCAACAATACCCTCTTGCATATGCTTTGATCAAAGCTTCCAGCCTTTCTAACCACTTCCTAATTATGATACACACCAATATTAATACATGAAAACATAAACCATTCAGATTGGAACATTTCTGGACCAAACATCCTGGCTTCTTAGATTACATTAAAGACTCATGGCCACTGAAATTGACACATACCAATGATGGGCATAACATACACCTTAAATTGAAGAATACCTAAACATCCCTTAGACTATGGAACAAGACTACTTTTGGTAACCTTCAGGCTTTGATTAAATCCACAGAAAAAAGACTTCAATGACATACAACATATTTAGAACGAGAGCACCAGATCTGATAATTTTGTAGATATCAACATTCTATATAATATGTAAGAAATTCTACGGAAAGAGAGGTCTAAACGCACATGGATTAAAGAAGGAAAAAAAACACAAAATATTTTCACGCATGTTGTAACAATAAAAACTATGTCCATCACCCACATTTTCAGACCATTTAGATGTACATACTCACAGTCAAAACATGCTTATGGCTCATACCATTCATTATTTCAAAGCCCTTTTCAATAATGGACACCACCTCCTTATAATAGAGGGTATGCTTGGGATACTATATTCCATAACAAGATACCAACCACCCACTCACTCAAAAATGAACTTACTATAGATGAAATTACCAATGCTATGATGAGCCTAAGTATTGAAAAATCACATGGATCAAACGACTTTAATATGGCATTCTATAGAATAGCATGCTGACACATCAAACATGATTTCAACAAATTATTTAACATGATACATAATATCATGAATATAAACAACCTCATAAAAATACTTAACCAAACACATATTGCTCTTACTAAGAAAGTTGACAAACCTACTACGATTAGAGGATTCCAGCCTATTAGTCTTATTAATGCATAATATAAAATCATTGCCAAGATCCTTAGTCTAAGGATAAACTCCTCCTAGAACACATTATTTTTCCATTACAATGTGCTTTTTTACCATAGAAATATTCAAGATGCTTACATTACGTAATCTGAAACCATACACATATGTAAGTCTAAGGCTACCCCTTTCTTACACTAAAGATTGATTTTAAGAAATCCTTTGATGACATCAACTCAGCTTTTCTCATTGAATGCTTACATGGATAAGGGTTTCAAGACATATGGATCCGACATATACACTCATATATCAGTACATTGTATTCTCAATTATTATCAATGGAACACCATTCAATTATAAATGGTCTTAGACATGGCATAACCCTTTATCACCATACCTTTTTATTTTTCTACATCTGTTCTAGATAGATTCATACAATTGGGTACAAAATGGCCATACTGAATTAGATGAAGGTTGTTAGAACAACATTATACAATATGACAATGACACTATCATATTGATTAACCCTACAGAACAAAAGGCCATGAATATTGTACGAATCCTGGGTATATTTTTATACATCTCAGAACTCAAGATCAATTCCCATAAATCCACTACCATTGGAATACGTGTCCGAGCCATGCATATAGATAGATTCCAAACCCTTCTTGGATGTAAATAAGAAGCCTATCCTATCAAATACCTTGGCCTTCCATTATCTCCATGGAGTCTTCCTGTGACAACATGGAATCCACTCATTCATAGATATCAATAAAAATTATCCACATGGCATAATAATTTTCTCGATCTAGCCAATTGCCTTAGCCTTCTTAATGCATCCCTCACACATGTTATAACCTAACAACTTAGCTGCATCCCACCTCCAGCCATGGTTATCAAGTGAATAGATTAGATTAGAAAAGGATTTCTATGGGATCACAATATTAACATAACCCACATGGTCAACTGGAAGATTCTATGTTTCCCTAAACAATATGGAGGATGGGGAATTATCAACATAAAAGCCCATGCATTATGCCTCATCCATAAGATTACCGATTCCATATGCCAGAAAGCAACACCCATGGTCTAAGATTGTATATGAGAAGTATTATATAAAACAGAACCCATGGAATATTGTAGTTACCAGAAAATTTTCTCCTCTTTGGAAACACATGTTTAAAAACAACCATATCATTAGGAACATGATTAGGACTCCTCCACACCACATGCATAATATTAGATTTTGGTCAGATCCATGGTGGAATGGATGGGCCCCTAGCAACAACATTTTTTTAGAACATCACTCCCGTTCCCTATGAACCCTATGCTATATCTAGGGCTTTATGAGTCATTAGCTCCTATAGATAGAATTCACCCAAAATTGTTCAGAATCAACACCTCACGCACACATATATTATTGATATCATAAAAATGATGGGATATGATACCAATATGACGATCACATGGATATGGGGAGATATATACACATCTAAACAAGCATATACATACTTTACATTATGAGGATGTATCTTCCCATACAAAACCATATGGAACATTATATGACCATATAAACTACACATTATATTATGGCATTTTACATTATGAGGATGTATCTTCCCATACAAAACCATATGAAACATTATATGACCATATAAACTACACATTATATTATGGCTCATCTAGCATAACAAAAATTTCACTAATGAGCAACGAATCAAACATGGTTTTGCAAGACCATCCATTTGCTTGATGTGTCTTGCACATGAAGAATTTAACACACACTTATTCTTCAGTTGTCACACAACTAGAAGGATATGGACACACTACACATATGTCACTCTTCAAAGCTACTTCGAGCTTAACTTATAACATAGACTCATGATGAATATCAATTATCCACCATGATCTTATAATAGTAAGACTATCATGATGGCTATTATATGGACCATATGGACATAGAGGGACAATTGAAAACACATGAATATAGAACAATTTAACGGTGCACTAATTAACATTGTTAAACCACTATATGATGATTTTAGGCATTGCAAATGAAGCTAGTATCGTCCGTTTACTGGCCATACAAAGTACACCAAATGGAAGAGACAAGGGGAATGGGCCAAAGAATATTCTCGAGGAAACATGAGAAAACTAATTATCATGTGTGATGTAATCTTTATGATGTTCATTTTATGCTTGGGTATGTTATAAGGGAACCCCAATTAATCACAAACTATTTATCTCTTTGAAAGTTCTCTAGAGGATGTTGATGAGGTGACACTTCTGGTGTTATCCTCATTCACTTATGGCTACATGTACTTCTCATGTTCATACAGTCGTATGGAGATCTATAATAAGTCATGGAATGATTATAAAAAATAATCCATAGCTTTTGGATGACGTGGAAACACCCTTGAAATCTAATTCTCAGTAACTCCACAACTTGCACCCATTGTACATGTTTTAGTGTAGATTGGCATTTTACTATGCATGCCAACTTTGGGGCCTTGGTCTTTAAGCTGTGAGCAAGACTAGTTTTGGTGAAATAGTCTCTCTCTTAATATTTGATTTGATATCTATCATATATTAGCACTACTATTGGCATGGAATACTTATATATATCTATTTCATTCAATACCAATGAAGTGAGCTCTTCATTTTTAACTAAAATAACTTATAATTTCACAAAATTTTCCTTGTTGTTGGTCTAACTGAGCTATTGTACTATTTCGACTTGTAGAACCAAATTAATTTCTTCTTTTCTAAGGTGGAAGTTTTGCACACAATTTGAAGATTTGATGCACTATCTTTTACTCACATAGATATCACATGACATAAACAAATCGTTAGATTCTTGAACAATGTGGTTGTAGAATCACTTATGGTTGTTTGTTGATTCATATATCAAGTCCCTTTATATGGCATTTATTTGTAGAGGTGGTACAAAATAAAAGTCTCCCCTTAATCAACAATGAGATGTGATGATTTTTGTTCTGGATTAGGTATTCTTTTGAGATGTGGTAAACTATAGTGCCACATGACCCAAGGGTTTAAATGGAGACACATTTCCCTTTCTTTTAAAAATGTATATGTTACTCATGTTCAAATTATAACCCTCTGTTAATTATTTTCATCCTTGACAATTTGTACAAATGTTGATTATGTCTAGTAGAGCACTGCTATTGCTGATTTATTATGTCACTTCTACATAGAAAAATCGTCAGGTTTGATTGATGAGAGTAAATTTTTGGGTCAAATATTCAAATTAGATATTCTATCTTTGCAAACATGACAAGTGTGTGGACACATACATCAATAAGAAAATATGTGCATAATGGTGATAGGTGAAGAACTCAATTTCTAGCCTTGACATTTGATAGCCATTGTTTCATTTTTAGTAAAGAACATCATTCCCCATTCATGTACTTTTTGCAATATTTCCTTGGCTTGTGAGAAATTACCTAAGTCACAACATTACTAGTTAGGTGAAAAGTTGGCAAGCTGGATTGAGCATGCAATCTAAAACCATACATATCATATTCAGTACAAGGGATAACTCATGAAGGTGGCCTATGATTAAATTTAATAATGTTTGGGTATATAAGTAATTTTTTAGAATCTACATTATGCTTTTCTATGGTACTCAAGGGTGCATTACCATATATACCTTAGCGGATAGCCACCAACACTAGATCTAAGTATGTGGACTGCATTGTAATGATTTATGCAAGGTTATGAGTTAAATAATGGAAGTGATATTCATCAATGGTGAGAAATTATGCTAATGATAAAATGATATTATATCTCAATATATTAGGATGCTTTAGCTGCATATGTCACTAGCCTTAGACTTAACACCTTTCCAAATGGCATAAAACTATCTTTCCATGATATTATCTTATTTTTGAACATTTCTATTGCTCTACTTCTGTGAGGGTAGAGAAACTACCACTATCACACTTGCATAGAACATTGGTAAGAATGTACTTGCCCCACACATATCTAACATCATGTGATTAATGACCTCACATAAGATGTTTGTGTGTTGAATTATTAGACTACTTATATCAACAAGGTGTAGATCCTATCTATGGATCCCGTTAGTATGAACTCTAATGTGAAGTACACTTGTCCTCGAGAATACTAGGATGGGTGACTTTTTGGAAGTTTTCTCAGATTGTGCATGAGTAATGATAAAACACATTGCTAGAATAACAGTTATCAGAGAATCATAGATGTGGCACCTTATGAGGCTCTATATGAGAGACATTGTCGGTCACCACTATGTTGTTATGAGACAAGAGAGTATCAACTTTTGGGTCCTGAGCTTATACAACAGACTATATATAAGATTAAGGTGATACAACATAAGTTGAAAGCAGCCCAAGACACACAAAAGTCTTATATAGATAATTGTCACAGACCACTAGA
The DNA here is from genome assembly GCA_963693085.1 of Alisma plantago-aquatica. NCBI lineage: Eukaryota > Viridiplantae > Streptophyta > Magnoliopsida > Alismatales > Alismataceae > Alisma > Alisma plantago-aquatica. The sequence goes on from OY856415.1 coordinate 324,255,117, forward strand.
GTTCCAAGTGGGAGACATAATGTATCTCAAGGTTTCTCCTTGGAAGGGTGTGTTGAGGTTTGGTAAGAAGGTTAAGTTGTCTCCTAGGTTTATGAGACCATACCCTATCATGGTTTGTGTTGGAAAGGTAGCATATAGGTTGGAGCTACTTCTAGAGCTGCACAAGTTGCATATTGTCTTCCATATATCCATGCTGAGGAAATGTCATCCAGATACGTACAGAGCAGACAATCCAACCAGTAGAGGTTGAGTTAGATGAGGACACGTCCTATGTGGAGGGTCATGTGTTGATCCTGTATAGAAGAGTGAAGAAGTTGAAGAAGAAATATATAGTGTTGGTGAAGGTTTTATGGCATCACTGTGGCATGGAGGAATCCACATGGGAGTTAGAGAATGAGATGCGTTATAAGTACCCATCTCTCTTTGTGTAGGATTTTGGGGGCAAATCCTTGTTACAGGTTTATGGTTGTAAGACCCCTAACCTTGCTTATATGTTGAACATGATTAATCATCATAATTAATTTCTTAAAACCTTAAACCATTTTAGGTATTTTGGTATCATGGGACAAGCTTAAGTTTCAAGTTTGGTCTAGTTTGAACACCGTTTGTGCAAGTTTTTCAGTTTTGTTTGCATTTTGGACTTTTATGCAAATTACCTATGTATGAGGGTTTTCTTGCATTTTTTCACATGATTTATGTTCCTTATATGTTTTATTATCATTATTGAAATTGTTGGTCCATGGGGAACCTACTTGTACCTTGGTTAGCTGGTGTTACCCTTCTCGGGTGAGTTAGGGTTTACCTCCTCATGGATGAGCTACCTTTAAGGCCATAATTCAATGATCCTCCTATTTGAGTGACATCCTATGGTCATCACTAGGTGGGGACAACCAATGGTTATCTCTATAGGTTGTAGGTAGATGTTTTTCGTTTCTGGATCCCCTTGGACTAGTGTTTTGCTTGGAAGGGGTGGCCAATCGATGGTTTTCCACCTAGTGACCTAGGATTTCAAGAACCAATGGTCACTGGGTGGTGAAACTCGATGGTTGGACTCAAAATCCAACATCCGATGGACTAGCAGACTCCCACAATTGATGGAGCTTCTGCTTGCATGGCCTTGACAACTATAGGCCATGGACACATGGCAAACCTATAATGACACCTCAAGCTTCTCTTCTCCCTTATCCATAAGCTTTATATACCTTTCCTTTATAATGAAAATGAAACCTTTGGATCCTTATCACTTCCTTACTGTCTAGAGATTTGTCTTCCCCTGTTTGGAGGTGAAACGGGTGCCCAAGGTAGAAGAAGGTGGGCGATCTCCTAGCAAAAGTGGCTAGAGCTCAGATATGCTCTCCTTTAGGGTTTGTGGAGCTTCCTTTGCTTGTTCCTAACCTAAGAAAGTAACTTCCTCCTTCTCTCCTTTGTTTCTCTTTCTCTTCTATCTCCTTATTCCTTCTTCTAGGATGGAACCATGGCTTCTCATGGTAGAGCTTTTTCTATAGCTTAAAGAACCTATGTTCTTGCTTCCTTGACCTAGGGTTTGCTTCCCTTATGAGTAAAGAGCTAACTTGGCCTAGTTCAGAGCTAAAGCTAGGGTTTCCTACCTCATTTTATCAAGAAACCTTTCTATTTGGACCGTTTTCTTATTCCTAGAGGCGAGTTATATAACCTTCCTCACATTTATTGCTTACTAATACATTGTATGCTCAATCACTTACTTAAAAATGAAGTTCTGTACATGAAGAAGCTATTTTGGCCTAGGGTTTAGGCTTAAGTACCATTCCTGGAGTAGTTTACAACCATAGATGAACCTAAAAACTTGTGCACGACCTTTCTAAGGTATAGGAAGCCTTATAACTTGCTTACATGACAAACGATGGTTCTTGGCAGCTCCCAAATGATGGGTTATGCTTAGGGTTTTGAATTGTTTTCTACCTTGTACAAGATTCAACAGGTTGTATTCTTGCTAGAACTGGAGGACCTACTTTTGGTGCTATTTTTCTTGTGTTTCTCATGCCAACCGATGGTCCTACCTTAGGTTTAGTTTTGGTTCCTTTGGTTCTCAAGAACTGATGGTCTAAGTGCCTAGAGATGGCCACATCCAATGGTTTTCCTCCCCCCACCTAAAGATGGTTTTCCATTGTGTTTTGCCTTGTTTTTTCACATGTTTATGACAATCTATGGCTTCATAGGGTTGATGGTTCAACCAATGGCTTCACTGGGTCAATGTTTCAACCAATGGCTTCACTTGGTCGATGGTTCAACCAATGGCTTCACTAGGTTGATGGTTCATCAACCAATGGTTGGACTGGGTCAATGGTTCATCAACCCATGGTTGGGATGCTTTCAAAGTCGATGATCTTTCTAGATTTACAACCTATGGTTTTTCTAACCCACATTTGATGGTTTTGAGTGAGAGTCATGATTAGATGGTTTGGTTTGATGCCTCAACATGCGATTGATTTTGGGTGAAGCCCGTGGATTAGTGTTTTGGTTTTGGTGATGTGAATTCGATAGTTCAATGTTATTAACTTTGAAGTCTTACCTTTTCTCATATGAATATAATTGATAATCACCATGATAAGTTGATATGAAAACCTAATGTAACATAGCTTGTTACACCTAACCCTAATGTAACTAAGTGATGGCGATTGATTATGATCAACCTTCTTGAATGATTACTATGATAATTAAATACTCTCTTATGACTGTTGAAACCCTAATATGGTGCTATCGAAACATCACAATTCCTTGCAATGTGAAACTTATACGTCACATGTGTGGTGATGACCTATTGAGCCTTATTCTAAGGCATAGAAAGATAATGATGATCTTACAAGGAATGATGTGACAGTCTTAATAACCTTTGGGCATAGTTGAACCCTATTGGAGGTGTAATCCTCTTCATAACATGACAAAGGTTGGAACCTTGAAATAATGTGATAAGAAATTATATATGTATTGGTATGATGACAAGTATAGTATCATGATAGCAATGAAATAAGTACCATTTTATTATGTGATGAGGAACTTTGTCTCATACATTTTATATCTTCTGGAGTTGTTTTATATCAATGCTTGCTAGAATGAATTAGGGTTTGTATGTCCACTTGAATGATGCAACCTCAATTCACTCAATTGGCATAACTAATCAAATGAAACCCTAACCATGTAATGCCCTGTGCCATAGATCCATTGCGGTGTCAGAACTTAATGGATGGTGAAAGGAGTATTCCTAAGGGAAACTCAGAGCACATATTGTTGAGTATGTGAGGTGCAACTGCCTGTGTCCTTGTTATCTTGATTTTAAGATTTGAGAGGATGTTTGCGGTCATGCCTAGCCCTTAGTTTGAGAACAGGCGTGGTCATGTCTCGGTGGTTATATATGTGATGAGATTTGAGGACAATTGCGATTGTACCTCAGATGGAAGGGTTTGCATACCCACCTCCTTTCACTAGTGCCATGACCTGTACCAAGGGCAGACAAGGTTGTCAGCAACTTGACCTTAAGTGTCACTATGGAAGACTTGTACTAATCGAGGGTGGAGAAGATCTTAGGAATCCCATTTCCTAGATCTTGTATGGTACTAATTTTGATTTATTAGTGGTCAGTTGGGATTTGACAGATATTCCTCAAATTCCTCAGGGCATAATAAAAGAGGTAATAAAATAATGTAGTATATCTGTTTGGGGTTAAACACGATTCACATTGGATGTTTACCCTTGCCTTTTTTCTTATACAAATAGTTACTTATGATGCTATTGTTGTGAATAGAGAAATCAACTGTTAGAAGGATAGACTTATGTGCTCCATTTACGTACTATGTACCTCATGCCTTTTATTATACTTACTTGTTTAACTTGCTTAGCTTGCTTACATTGTTTAATATATTCAAATAGGCTTAACCTGATTCGTGTGCTTATATAATAACTTGCTGTAATCAATAATCATTGTGGAGAGTTATATCTCTTGCTGGGACATGGGTCTCAACTCATGGGTCACCACAAATTTTTAGGTGGTCGTCGGCAACATGGTCAAGATGGTGTTGTTGAAGAGGGTTATCTTGGAGAGAAGTAAAAACTGAAGGTTGGAATAGGTGTAGTTGCTAGTATTAGAGTCCAAGTGTTGTACCTTTACTCTCAGGTCTAGTTTTGGGATGTGCTTTTTGTAGATGACATACCTGTATTGACCTGAGTTTTTGGCAGTATGCCAATGTTTGTATATATGGCATGTACATGTGAAATACATCTCTTTGTATACATGTTCTGGATAAGGCCACTAATTCATATGTAAATACATGGTATGATATATGCGTTTATGGAAAGTTTGGACCTACATGTAAATTTTTCAGAACATGTTTTTGATGTTGGAATTGGTATTAATTATTCTGCCTTTTTGGAAATGTGATTTGTTAGTTGTTGATTGTGTTTTGGTTAATCTCCTTTAGTGTGATGGAAAATCATACACATAAACCTGAGCCTGGGGCTAAACTCACATAGTAGGGATCTCCCAAGGATGTACTATCCAATATTACACCCTACCAAACATATGGCCTCGACCCCATTCAGAGAAACGACTCTTCCTCTACTAAGGCATCCTCTAAATCACAAGCTCCGAAGGGAAAGGTTTGGAGTAAGACTCCAAAGGTGTGCTTATACCGAATACATGCATATCTTAGTTTTCCCTTTGAACCATTCCTCATGGGATCTCCAATTTTGTAATGGTAGGGTTACCACTATGGTGTTCAACTCATGAGAAGAAGACCCATCCCCCCTCGACACACTAAGTACTAGCTTTCTAGCTATACCATTTGTGTGAGGATCAACATTATCCTCCACTGATCTAACAAATTGTATAGATATAACACCACGAGTAATGTAGTCTCCCACCTCTTCATACTTCAATCTTATAAAGCTCTGACCCGAGTTACCCTTAGATTGTTTAGTTTTGTCTATGACTGACCTACAGTCACAATGTATTGAGATGGGAGGAAATGACTTTGAAATTATAGGTAAATAGAGCATGTGATTTCTAAGCCAATTAGCCCAACAACAAGCCAAATCCGAGGCTATAAATTCAGTTTACATAGTGGATCTACCACTCATAGTTTTCTTGGATGATTTCCAAGAAACTACAACACCATCTAAGCAAATTACACAACCACTAGCGGACTTGGTTTCATTAGATTTACAATCAAAATTTCATCTGTGTATCCTTCTAATATGGCTGGGAAACCAATGTAATGAAGACCACAACTTATGGTACCTTTATGATTCCTAAAAACACTAACCAAAGCCTTCAAATGATTTGTATTAGGACAACTAGTGTACCTACTCATTCTACTTATAGCATAAACAATGCATGGTATACAACATTGGCTAAGTACATCAAGCTTCCCATAACTAGGTCATATCTAGTTTGATCTATAGGGTTGCCTTTATGTGCCTTAAGATGTAAAGAAGGATCATAAGAATTACTAACTTGCACATAAGAGTACATATTGAATATATGTAAGACATTTCTATATAGGGAGACCGATTTAAGAAATAAACAGAAGTAGATCTACTTAATTTCATACCAAGAATTCCATCAGCAATTCCTAAATCTTTCATATCAATATTTTTGGAAAGAAAAGATTTCGTTTAAAAAATAATTGGAGCATTGGATCCAAACATTAATATACAATATACATACAAACACATAATCACAGTGGAATTATCAATAGTCTTAGGATAAATACATCTAATAGATTCATTTGTAGTAAACCCATAAGATACAACACGTTTATCAAATTTATTATTCCACTGCTTAGGTGCTTGTTTTAGACAATACACAGATTTTACATGTCTACAAATTTAGCGTTCTTGTCCTTGGACTATAAAACCTTAGGGTTTGCTACTTATGGATTTCATCCTGAAGATCCCCATTGACGAAGGCAATCTTCACATACATTTGATGGGTTTCAAGATTATGGCCAAGGCAACAAGGACACATCCAGAGGTGATGTTTGTTACAAGAGCACAAGTTTCAAAGGAATCAATTCCTTCTTTTTTTGGTCGGCGAAAAAACTCTGTTGCTATTAAAATTCCAAAACATTAGGTACAAAAAGACGCACCTCCTAACCCTTTGCAGGATTACAGAAAGAAAACAAAAGACCAGATTAAATCGGTCTTGAACATAAGATCTCTAAATAGAAAAAAACTACAAACCAGAAGAAAACGTCCTAGAAAATACATAAACAAGAGACTGACTATCCATCAGTCTATACAACTAAGGAGCTACAATGATAATAAAGACCACCCACAAATTGTGCAGGCACAGAAGGAAGATAAAGGACACCCAACATCTATCTACGCACCAAGCAAGGCCGCACTTCAGAATTGGAATTTATCTGTCTCAAACAGATGCAAGTCACAATGTCTATCCTGTCATACCATCATCTCGTAGAAGACTCCAAACGCAGACTGATGACTGGAGCAATGATCAATCCAACCATCATATCTCTCCTTCACACATAGCAATATGATCATCCTCTAAAATTAATGGTTGGAAGGAATACGAGGGTTGAGACAAAGCACCGAACAACACCAATTAGTGTCTGGTGAAATCAACGAATTAATAGAAGTAGAATCTCGGTCGCAGGATAGACTGAAAGTAACCCCAGTCCATCGTCATCCATGGCAACTCATCAACTAATTGGTCAGAGCCAACTGTCGATCAAGTGGAACTTAGCAAGCCAACGGCGAGATCGGCCTGTGTACCACCACGATTTAGTCGAACTCCAAAGAAGAAGTCCACTGGAAACCCATAGACGCAAGATGGCAGTGGTAATGCTGGAGCGCAACAATACCATCTCGGTGCTGCCGAGTGGGCTCGACGTCGAAGCAACACCTCACGAGGAACCCTAAATGCTGGGTGACCACGATACGCAACAGAGCTCACGGCACACCCCGGTACTACTGAGGATACTCGGCGTCGAGGTATCACCCAGGGTCTACTGCTTGCATAGAGACGTCTCAGCGAATCTTATGGACAACGGGAACCAGGCTGCATCCTCATTTCCTCAAACACCTAGTAGGTGTACCTGTACACATGTGCCGAAAGGCTTGAGCGAGACCCAAACTGCGGATGCAGAGAAGCCTCGACTAGACGAGCCTGACGCCGGAGAAGAATCCGCCATCCAAGGCATCGCCCAGAGGAGGGAATCGCTCAGACCTAACCGCCGTAGTATGACGAGAGACTCACCTCTGCGTGAGCACCTGTAATGGTCTATGGTTTCCATCCACCAGATTACGAGAGAAAAGAAGAGAGGATAGAAAGGGGGCATCGCCAGAAGTAGGGGAACCACCCGAAGGCTAATCAGGTTGGGGATGACTCCCTCCACCGGTCACTCTTGAACCGAATGGATAGTCGAAGACTGATGCCACCTCTTTTAACCAAATTCCAAGCCTCATCGAGATCCACCTGTCTGTGCCCTGCCTTCATCTCTGCCCCTTTTCACATAGGAGATGGACCACCCACAGATCTAAAGAGAGGTAAGGGAGGATGATCAGAGACGGAGCCCCAAACCTCCACTGCCTCTCTTTTGGCACCGCACACAACATATCTGCCTTCACCACAGTTTGGGTCTCGCTCAACTCCTTCTTACTACTAAGTAATCTTTGGCTATTAGCCTGATCTTAAACTTATTGATTCTACCATCTTCCTTTAACTTCTTTATGAAGACCCATTTATATCAATGGTTTTTGAACCTAGAGGAAGATCAGTTAGAATCCAAGTATGATTGTTCATAATAGATTCTATTTTACTACCAACAAATTCCTTCCAAAAACAAACATCTATGGATTTCATGGCATCTTCGTAGGTCTTAGGGTTTTCTTTGTAGAACTTGTTGAATGGTGAAATGAGTATTCCTAAGGGAAACTTAGAGTGCATACTATTGAGTACGTGAGGTGCAAGTTATTGTGTGTCCTTGACATTTGATTTCAAGATTTGGGAGGATGGCCACTGTCTTACCTACCCCTCAGTTTGAGAACGACTGTGGTCTTGTCTCAGTGATTATAAATGTGATGAGATTTGAGGATAGCTACGGTTGTACCTCGGATGGTAGGGTTTGCATACCCACCTCTTTCCATGAGTGTTGTGACCTTTACTAAGGACGAGCTAGGTTTTTAGCATCTTGACTTTATGTGTCATTGTGGTGAAATCGTACTGTTGAGGGCAGAGAAGATCTTAGGAATCCAGTTCTCCTAGATCTTGTATGGAACTGATTTTGACTTAGCAGTGGTCAGTTGGGATTTGAGTGGTATTCCTCAAATTCCTTAGGGCTTAATAAAAGAGGTAATACATCTGTGTAGTATATCTATTTAGGGTTAAACATTTTTCACATAAGATGTTTACCCTTACCTTATTTCTTATACAAATAGATACTTGTGATGCTATTGATTTGTTAAAGTGCCTACTTGATAAATAATGCGAACATAGAAATCAGCCGTTAGAAGAGATAAAATTATCTGCTTCATTTACATACTCTGTGCCTCATGCCTGTTGTTATACTTACCTATTTAACTTTCTTAGATTGCTTAGACTATTTAATATATTCAATCTACTTAATCTAATTCATATACTTATATAATAACTTGTTATAATAAATAATCATTGTGGAGAGTTATATCTCTCACTGGGACATGGGTCTCACCTCATGGGTCACGACATCTTTTTAGGTGGTCCTCAACAACATGGTTGAGATCGTGCAATAAGGTTGGAACATTTGTAGTTTCTAGTATTAGAGTCCTACTTTTGTCCCTATACTCTCAGGTCCGGGCATGGGATGTGTTTTTTGTAGATGATATACCTATATTGACATGAGTTTTTAGCAGTATGCCAATGTTTGTATATATGGAATGTACATGCGAATAACTCCTTTTGTATACAGGTTGTCGTTGAGGCCATTAGATTTAGATGCAAATACTTGGTATGGTATACAAGTTTATGGAAAGTTTGGACCTGCATGTAAATGTTTCAGAACATGTTTTTGATGTTGGGATTGGTTTTAATTATTCTACTTTTTTAGAAATGTGATTTTTTAGTTGTTGACCCTATTTTATGTTTTGAGTAATCTCCTTTACTGTGATAATGTGTCATAGTTAAGTTGATATTAGAGCTTTAGGTTTGCTGAGTCTACAGGGACATAGGACTCAGCTCTGAGTCTATTCTTACATAATCCAACATATCTGATTATAGATTATGCTTATGCAGATATGTCTGGAAAGCGTGAAGAACATGAAAAGAGTAGTTATGTTGCACCAGGAGGTGGTGCTAGTAAGAAGGCACGTGATGAGAGAGTGCTAGATACAGGGACAGAGCATCCCACGAAGCCTCAGTTTTACCCGAGCCATGGCTAACCCTACATTTCAGTCCATGTTTGGACAGATGATGGAAACAATTACACATCTAGGGGACATAGTGCCAACACCTCAAGCTAGGGTAGCCATCCCTAATGTGGAATGTCAGTGTGTTAGGAGGACATTTGAAAGGGTTAGACGTGTCAGGGTGATTGAATATGTACGTACCTCTGACCCAACAAACACTGACATGTGGCTAACAGAGATGGAGAAGGCGTTCAAGATCTTGAACATTCTAGAGGAGGACAAGGTGAAACATGTTGTGTACCTGTTGAATGGTAGTGCTAGCCATTTATGGGACATAGAAGAGGAGAAGAGGCCAAGAGTTGTGATAGGCTGGGTGGAGTTTTGATGAGATTTTGTAAGATGATACTTCCTAGAGACATACCTAGATGAGAGAATCACACAATTTGAGAAGATTCATTAGGGATCAATGACCATCAATGAGTATGAGTCAAAGTTTATGGAGCATTTGAGGTTCTTCCCTCATATGGCAGTGACATATAAGGAAAGGATCTGTAGGTTTGAGAAGGCTCTGAGTATAGAGTTGACTACAACATAGTCAACTTTGGAGAACAAAGAGAGTTTTTCCACCTTTGTGGAGTCACTAAGATGGATTGAGACGTCTCCTATAGAGAAGTGTGAAGCTAATGCTAAGAAGAGGCCAGTTCAGTTCCAAGGGCAATCTTATGGAGGATTTAAGAAGCCAATGTTTCTCCACCACAATCGCAACAAAGGTAAACTTTTATCGAGCATAGGTCATATATACCATCAAAGTGGTGTCCGAGTATGGGTAGAGGCCACAATTTTCCACTGATAGGAGCTCACAACACAATGTCAGTCTCAATGATGGGGCCATCTAGGCCACAATGTGTCATCGGTGTGGACAGATAGGGTAAGTCTGATGGAATTTCCTAGTGAAGATGAGTAAGTGACCCAACATCCAAGCCATAATTAACATGATTCACAACAACAACATCAATTTAACAATGGTAGTAGCAGAGGACACGATTAGGCATCACATACAAGATCCTCTGGACAAGCTAGCAGAGGACATGGACGACAGCAGTCTATGACCAGGTTGTATGGTATGAGACATCCAGAAGCAATGGTCAATCCATGGGTCATGACAGGTCAGATGGAGTTATTACATTTTGATTTGTCTGCTTCTTCTTTTGTATCTGTGCTAGTTGACCTGGGTGCGACACACTCTTTTATCACTAGAGAGGTGATAAATAGTTGTAATCTACCTATTTGTAGTAGATTTGATAATATTTGGCTAGAAATTCCTTTAGTTGGATGCTCTGAGTTGCGGGAGGTGTGTCCCTTTTGCATTCTTTCTTTCTCAGGATGCAACATTCAAGTGGATCTAATGCCACTTGACATGCATGTATTCGATGTGATCCTAGGGTTGGATATCTAGGAAAAGTACAAAGTTGTGTTGGAATGTAGTTCCAAAGTGGCTAAATTCCATGATGGAGATGTCTTGTGGATCTTCCAAGGTGTTAGGAAGATTCATCCCACATGTTTGGTGTCAACTATGACATCGAAGAGATTGATGAGGTGAGGTTGTGAAGCTTTTATATCTCATGTTATGGATACCAAGGTGAGAGGTCCTAGTATCTAGGAGGTACCTATGGTGTGAGAATTCAAGGATATTTTTCCTAAGGAGTTTCCTGGTGTTTCCCCTCATTAAGAGATTGATTTTGAGATCAATCTTGTTCCTGGAACACAACCCATAGCACAAGTATCGTAAAATATGGAACCGATAGAGATGCAGGAGTTGAAGAAGCAGTTGCAGGAACTGTTAGATAAGGGCTTTATCAGACCAAGAACTTTCCCCTTGGGGTGTTCCCATTTTATTTTTGAAAAAGAAGGATGGTTCTATGAGGTTGTGTATAGACTACCAACAGTTGAACAATGTAAGGATAAAGAACAAGTATCCATTGCCAAGGATCGATGACCTTTTTGATCAGTTGAGAGGTGATACAATATTCTCAAAGATAGATATGAGGTCAGGTTACCACCAGTTGAGGATCAAGGTGGATGACATACCCAAGTCAACTTTTAGGACTAGGTATTGTTAGTATGAGTTTGTGATTATGCAGTTTGGGCTAACCAATTTGGTAACAACATTCATGGACCTGATGAACAAGGTATTTATGCCCTACCTTGATTAGTGTGTGGTTGTGTTCATTGATGACATCCTAATCTATTCCATGGATAGTCAACAACATGAGCAACACCTTCTCCAGGCTTTGATGTAGTTGAGGCATCACCATTTATATGCTAAATTCAGCAAGTACGAGTTCTGGTTGTTTGAGGTGTCTTTTCTCGGTCATGTCATATCATCTAAGGGTGTTTGTGTAGACCCTAAGAAGGTTGAGTCTATTTGAGAATGGGAACTACCTAAGACCGGTGAAGATTCATAGTTTTCTAGGTCCAGTAGGATACAACTTGAGGTTCATCAAAAATTTCAGCTCTGAAGCGTTACCCCTAACTAAGTTGACTAGGAAGGATGTTCCTTTTTCTTGGGATAACAAATGTCAACATTCCTTCTAGATGTTGAAAGAGAAGTTGATCAGTGCACCATTCCTAGTGCTTCTAGAGCAAGAAAAAGGCTACATCGTCTTCTATGATGCATCAAAGAATGGCTTGGGATGCGTGCTGATGCATGACAAGAACGTGATTTCTATTGCTTTGCGACAACTTAAGAAACACGACAACTACCCAAAACATGACCTACAACTTACAGTTAGGGGTCAATATTCAGTTAATTTGGTCATTTACGGTTATTTTGGTTTAGTTAAATGGTTAATTTGTGGTTTAAGATTTTAACTATTAACCTAACCAAATTAGTGTCAGTTAGTTCGATTATGGTTAATCAGTAGATGATTAATTTTGTTGGTTAGTTTGGTTAACCAAACAACACTCTTATAATAATATTCTATGAAAATAATTATAAAATTTTGAACAATTATTATATTGTAGTAATATTACATATAAACATAGTGATATATAGTTCATAAAAGCTTGATTAGTTTATAAATAAGACAATTTTTTGAAATAAAAGTAAAATTATATAGGTATATATATGAGCAAGATATTTCTTTTTGAATAAATTGTGACTACTCACTTAATTTGGTTAACCAAACATAGAATATTTTAAATCGACAAATTAACCATTTAACCAATTAACCAAAATAAATTAACCAAATTAACTAAATTGTCTAGAAAAATTAACCATTCAGAAGTAACCATCTGATTAATCAGTTATTAACCAAATTCTGCTCACCCCTACTTGCAGTGGTGGTTCACACCTTAAAGATATGGAGACACTACATATATGGAGAAAAGTGTTAGATCTTCATCGACCATAAGAATATGTAGTATATCTTCTGCAAGTAGGAGTTTAATATGAGGCAGAGGAGATGGATGGAGCTGATTAAAGACTATGATTGTACGATAGACTACCATTAAGTCAAGGCAAGGTGGTAGCTGATGCATTGAGTTGAAATTCGTCTTCATCATCATTTGCAGACCAGACAATGCTATGCTCTTTGGTGTATGATAAGCGATGCATGTTGTTGTCTCTTTGCTAGATGAATATACAAATGGAGGTTTCTTTACTGGCAGGGTTGTCGGCACAGTTGCAGGTCAGACCTACCTTGAGACAACAAATCCGTAATGCACAGAAGAATGATACAATGACACAAAATATTCAATTAGAGTTTGTGTATAGATGTCTAGTCTATCAACAAGTAAAGGTTTAACATCAGAAGCATGTAGGGACGTTACAACCTTTGCCAATACCATAATGGAAATGGGATCATATCACTATAGACTTTGTGGTTGGTCTTCCTAGGACAACCAAGGGTCATGATTGCATGTTGGTGATAGTGGACAGGTTGACCAAATCAGTCCATTTCTTTCCAGTCAAGATGACGTATACAATAGAGAAGCTGGCACAAATATATGTTGACAAGATAGTCTGGTTGCATGGTATTCCAGCTACCATACTTTTTGACAGAGGTCCACAGTTCACAAGTCATTTTTGGGAACGTATGTTGCGATATTGGGAATACAACTGAGGTTTAATACAACTTTCCACCCACATAAAGATGGCCAGTCTGAGAGAACCATTTAGACTTTAGAGATCTTTTGAGGGCATGTGTGTTGTAGTTTGTTGGAAGTTGGGATGTACACCTAAGCTTAATAAAGTTTGCCTACAATAACAATTATCAGATGATCATAGATACGATACCTTATGAGGTTTTATATGGGAGAAGTTATGGGTCACCACTATGTTGGTATGAGACAAGAGAGTATCAACTTTTGAGTCCTGAGCTTGTATAATAGACGATAGAGAAGATTAAGGTGAAACCACAATAGTTGAAAGCAACCCAGGACATACGAAAGTCTTATGCAGATAACCTTCACATACCACTAGAGTTCCAAGTAGGAAACATAGTGTATCTCAATTTTTTTCCTTGGAAGGGTGTGCTTAGGTTTGGTAAGAAGGGTAAGTTGGCTCCTAGGTTTATGGGACCATACCCTATCCTGGATCATGTTGGAGAGGTAGCATACAAGTTGGAGCTACCTCCAAAGCTACACAAATTGCGTAATGTCTTCCATACCTCCATGTTGAGGAAATGTCATCCAGATATATAGCACACAATCCAACCATTTGAGGTTGAGTTAGATGAGGATATGTCCTATGTGGAGGGTCCTGTGTTGATCTTGGATAGAAGAGTGAAAAAGTTGAAGAAGAAGGATATAGTATGGGTGAAGGTTTTGTTGCATCACTGTGGCATGGAGGAATCCACATGGGAGTTAGAGAATGAGATGCGTAGGAAATACCCATCTCTCTTTACGTAGGATTTTGAGGGAGAAATTCTTGTTAGGGGTTTATGGTTGTAAGACCCCTGACCTTGATTATATGTTGAACAAGCTTAATTATCAAAATTAAGTGCTTAAAACCTTATTTAAACCTTTTGAGGTGTTTTGATATCATGTGACAAGATTAAGTTTCAAGTTTGGTCTAGTTTGGACATTGTTTGTGTAAGTTTTTCAAATTTGTGCTCATTTTGGACATTTATGTAAATTACTCATATATATATGTAAATTACTCATATATAAGGTTTTTCTTGTAGTTTTTCACATGATTTATGTTCCTTATATGTTTATTATCATTCTTGATATTTTTGGGACATGGGGTACCTAGTTGTACCTTGGTTTGGTGGTGTTACCCTTCTAGGGTGAGTTAGGGTTTACCCCCTCATGGATGAGCTACCTTTGAGGCCATAATTCGGTGGTCCTCCTGTTTGAGTGAAATACAATGATCATCACTAGGTGGGGACAACCAATGGTGATCTATATTGGTGGTAGGTTGATGGTTTTCTCTTTTGGAGCCCCTTGGACCGGTGGTTTTCTTGGAAGGGGTGACCAATCGATTGTTTTCCACCTAGTGACCCATGGTTTCAAGAATCGGTGGTCATAAAGTGATGAAACTTGATGGTTGGCCTGGGAAGCTAACATTCGATGGCCTAGAAGACTCCCACAACTAATTGATATGCTTCTTGCATGGCCTTGACATCTATAGGCCATGGACACATGACAAACCTACTAGGACACCTCAAGCTTCTCTTCTCCATTATCCATAAGCTTTATATACATTTGCTTTAGCACCCAAATGAAACCTTTGGATCCTTATCACTTCCCTTCTGTCTAGATATTCATCTTCCCCTATTTTATTGCAAAGAGGATTCCCAAGGTAGAAGAAGGTGGGCTATCTCCTTGCATAAGTGGCTAGAGCTCAAATCTGCTCTCCTTCAGGGTTTGCAGAGCTTCCTTTGCTTGTTCCTGACCTAAGGGAGTAAGTTGCTCCTTCTCTTCTTTGTTTCCCTTTCTGTTCTATCTCATTATTCCTAATTCTAGGATGTAACCATAGGTTCTCATGGTAGATCTTACTCTAGAGCTTAAAGAACCTATCATCTTGCTTCCTTGACCTAGGGTTTGCTTCCCTTGTGAAGAAAGAGTTAGCTTGGCCGAGTTCAGAGCTAAAGCTAGGGTTTCCTACCTCCTTTGATCAAGATACCTTCCTTTTTGGATCTTGTTCTTCTTCCTAGAGATGAGTTATATAACCCTTCTCATGTTTATTGCTTACTACTACCTTTTATTCTCAATTACTTGCTTAAAAACAAAGTTCTACACTATAGAAGCTATCGTTTGCCTAGGGTTTAAGATTATGTGTTGTTACTTGAGTAGTTTACAGCCATAGATGAGCACGAAAACTTGTGCACGACCTTCCTAAGGTATAGTAAGCCTTAGACCTTGCTTACATGTCAAATAATGGTTCTCGATACCTCTCAAACGATGGGCTATGCTTAGGGTTTTGAACTGTATTCTACCTTGTTTAAGATTCGATGGGTTGTCTTCTTACTAGAATCGATGAACCTACTTTTGGTGCTATTTTTCTTGTGTTTCTCATGAAAACTGATGGTCCTACCTTAGTGCTCAAGAATCGATGGTCTTAGTGCCTAGAGATGGCCACATCTGATGGTTTTCCTTTCCCCCACCAAATGATGGTTTTCCTTTGTGTTTTTTCTTGCTTTCTCACTTGTTTATGACAATCGACGACTTCACTGGGTTGATGGTTGAACCAATGGCTTCACTGGGTCGATGGTTCAACTAATGGCTTCATTGGATCGATGGTTCAACCAATGGCTTCACTGGGTTGATGGTTCATCAACCAATTGTTGGACATGGTTAATAGTTCATCAACCAATTGTTGGAATGCTTTCCAAGTCGATGATCTTTTTAGATTTACAACCTATGGTTTTGTCTAACCCACATCCAATGGTTTTGAGTGAGAGTGATGATTAGATGGTTTGGTTTGATGCCTCAACATCTGATGGTTTTGGGTGAAGTCCATGGAGTAATGTTTTGGTTTTGGTGATGTGAATTCGATGGTTCAATTCTCTTAACTTTGAAGTTTTACTTTTGCCCTCGAATGGTATAATTTATAATCACCATGATAAGTTGATATGCAACCCTAATGTAACATATCTTGTTACAGTTAACCCTAATGTAACTAAGTGATGGTGATTGATTATGATCAACCTTCTTGAATGTTTACTATGATAATGGAACACTCTCTTATGATGGTTGAAACCCTAATATGATGCTATATAAACATCTCCGTTCCTTGATATGTTAAACTTATATGTCACATGTGTTGTGACGACCTATTGAGCCTTGTTCTAAGGCATTGAAAGATAGTGATGATCTTACAGGGAATGATGTGATGATCTTAATGACCTTTTGGCATGGTCGAGACCTACTGGAGGTGTAATCCTCTTCATAACATAACAAATGTTGGATCCTTGGAACAATATGATAAGAAATTGTATCATGTAGTGGTATTATGACAAGTATAGGCTCATGATAGCAATGAAATAAGTATCATTTGATAATGTGGTGATGACCTTTGTCTCATACAATTTATATCTTCTGAAGTTGTTTTATATCAATGCTTATTAGAATGAATTAGGGTTTGTATGTCCACTTGAATGATGCAACCTCAATTGACCTAATTGGCATAACTAATCAAATGAGACCCTAATCATGTAGTGCCTTGTGCCATAGATCCATTCCAGTGTCAGAACTTGCTGGAAGGTGAAATGAGTATTCCTAAAGGAAACTCAGAGCACATACTATTGAGTATGCGAGGTGCAAGTGAATGTGTGTCCTTGACATCTTGATTTCAAGATTTGGGAGGATGGCTATAGTCATACCTAGACCTCAATTTAAGAATGGCTACGGTCATGTCTTGATGATTATATATCTGATGAGGTTTGAGGACAACTGTGATTGTATCTCAGATGATAGGATTTGCATACCCACATCCTTTCATTAGTGTCTTGACCTGTACCAAGGACGAAGTAGGTTGTTAGTAGCTTGACCTTATATATCACTGTTGCAGACTTGTATTGACTGAGGGCGGAGAAGATCTTAGGAATCTGGTTCCCTTAGATCTTGTATGGCACTTATTTTGACTTAGCAGTTGTCACTTGGGATTTGAATGGTATTCCTCAAATTCCTCAGGGCTTAATAAAAAAGGTAATACATCCATGTAGTACATCTGTTTAGGGTTAAACACAATTCACATTTGATGTTTACCCTTGCCTTATTTCTTATACGGATAGTTATGATGTATTGTTGTGTTAAACCGACTAGTTGATAAATAACACGAACAAAGAAATATGGTGTTAGAAGAGATAAACTTATCTTCTTCATTTACATACTTTGTGCCTCATGCTTGTTGTTATACTTACCTATTTAACTTGCTTAACTTGCTTAGACTATTTAATCTATCCACTCTTCTTATATAATAACTTGCTGTAATCAATAATCATTGTGAAGAGTTATATCTCTTGCTGGGACATGGGTCTCACCTCGTGGTCACTACATCTTTTTAGGTGGTCCTCAGAAACATGGTTGAGATCGTGATATTGAAGAGGATCAACTTGGAGAGTAGTAAATGCAGAAGGTTGGAACAATTGTAGTTGCTAGTATTAGAGTCCTACTGTTGTCCCTGTACTTTCAGGTCCAGGCATGGAATGCACTTTTTGTAGATAATATACCTATATTGATAGGAGTTTTTGGCAGTATGCCAGTGTTTGTATATATGACATGTACATGCGAAATACCTCTTTTTGTATACAGGTTGTGGCTGAGGCCACTAGATTTAGATGTAAATACATGGTATGGTATATGAGTTATGGAAAGTTTAAACTTGCATGTAAATATTTTAGAACATATTTTGATGTTGGAATTGGTTTTAATTATTTCACTTTTCTAGCAATGTGATGTGTTAGTTGTTGGTTGTGTTTTATGTTTTGAGTAATCTCGTTTTGTGTGAAAGTGAGTCACACACATAAGCCCCGACCTAGGGTTACACTCACATAGTAGGGATCTCCCAATGTTGTACTATCCAATATTACACCCTACCAAACATACGACCTCGACCCCATTCAGAGCAAAGACTCTTCCTCTACTAAGGAAGCCCTGAATCACAAGCGCCAAAGGGAAAGGTCTGGAGTGAGACTCCAAAGGTGTGCTTCTACCAAATACATGCTTATCTTAGTTGTCCCTTTGAACCATTCCTCATGGGATCTCCAGTTTTATAATGGCAAGGTTACCAATATGGTGTTCAACTCATGGGCAGAAGACCCATCCCCCCTTGACACACTAAGTACTAGATTTCTAGCTAGACCTTTTGTGAGAGGATCAACAATATTCTTCATTGATCTAGAAAACTATACATATATAACACCATGGGTAATGAAGTCTCTCGCCTATTCATACCTCAATCTCATAAAGCTATAACCTGGGTTACCCTTAGATTGTTTAGCTTTGTCTATGATTGACCTACTGTCACGATGTATTGAGATAGGAGGAAATGAATTTGAAACTATAGATAAATCTAGCAAGTGATTTCTAAGCCAATCATCCCAACAACAAGCTAATTCTAAGGCTATAAACTCAATCTACATAGTGGATCTACCACTCATAGTTTTCTTGGATGATTTCCAAGAAATTGCAGCACCACTTAGGCAAATTACATAACCACTAGCAGACTTGGTTTCATTAGAGATACAATCAAATTTGCATCCATATAGCCTTCTAACATGGTTGGGAAACCAGTGTAATGAAGACCACAACTCATGGTACCTTTATGATACCAAAAAACTATAACCAAAGCCTTCTCATGATCTATATTAGGACAATTAGTGTACCTACTTAGCCTACTTATAGCATAAACAATGTATGGTCTACAACAATTGGCTAAGTACATCAAGCTTCCTATAACTTGGTCATATATAGTTTGATCCATAGGGTTGCCTTTATGTGCCTTAAGATGTAAAGAAGGATCATAAGGAGTACTAACTGCACACACGAGTACATATTGAATCTATGTAATACCTTTTTGACATAGTGAGACCAAATTAAGGAATAACCTGAAGTAGATCTACTTAATTTTAAAATCAAGAATGACATCAACAATTCCTAAATATTTCATATGAATATTCTTGGAAAGAAAAGATTTTGTTTCAAAAATAATTGCAGCATTGGATCCAAAGATTAATATGTGGTCTACATACAAACACATAATCACAATGGTATTATCAATAGTCTTAGAATAAATGCATGTAACAGATTCATTTGTAGTAAACCCATAACATATGACACTTTATCAAATTTATCATTCCATTGCTTAGGTGCTTATATTAAGCCATACAAAGATTTTACAAGTCTAAAATTTTGCATTCTTGTCCTTGGGCTACAAAACCTTCAGGTTGATACATATAGATGTCTTCCTCAAGATCCCCATTGAAGAAGGCAACCTTTACATCCATTTTATGGGTTTCAAGATTATGGCTAATGACCAAGGCAACAAGGACACAACCAGAGGTGATGTTTGTTACGGGAGCATAGGTTTCAAAGTAATCAACTCCTTCTTACTGCTTGTAACCTTTGGCCATCAACCTCATCTTAAACCTATCGATGCTACCATCTGCCTTTAATTTCTTTCTAAAGACCTATTTACATTCAATGGTTTTACAACCTGGAGGAAGATCAATTAGAATTCAAGTATGATTGTTCATAATAGATTCTATTTTACTATCAAAAAATTCCTTCTCGAAACCAATATCTATGGATTTCATGGAATCTTTGTAGGTCTTAGGGTCTTCTTCTACTATAAAGGTGTAGAATTTAGAGACAATATACTTTGTTACTTTAGCCCTTTTGATCTTGACCAAAGTCACTTGGAGGATCAACCACTTCAAGGTTAAATAGTTTAAGTTTAGGTATTGATATGTTGGTAATAGGACTTGAACCTTGATTGGTTTCATAAGGTTCTAAAGTTTCAACATTTGAAGGACCTTCACCAACTTGTTTGGGAATACTGTATTTGAAGGGTAAGATGTTTTTATAGTAAACAACATCTACAAGCCTAATTTCTAGTATGAAGTTTGTTCTAATGTCATTGATGTATAACTTTATTACTAGAAATCTATTTGCATTGATATTTTTGACATAACCTATAAAAATGGTATCAAAATTTTTGGGACCAATCTTTCTCTTCTTGTTTTTAGGAATTTTAACTTTAGCCAAACACCCCCACACTAAGGTACTTTAAAATAGGTTTCCTATCAAACCAAAGTTCACAAGGTGTTTTCTCTATGTGTTTGAAAGGAATATGGTTCAACACATAGTTGGGGGTTAAAGGAGTCTCCACATACGTTCTTTCATGTAAACCATATTTGACCAACGTGGCATTGACCATGTCGATCATGGTTCTATTCTTTCTTTCAAATACACCATTAGATTGTGGATTGTATGGGGCATTGGTTTCATAAATAAGTCCATGTCTTTATAGAACTATTTAAGTTCATTAGAAGTATATTCACCTCCTCTATCTAATTTAATCCTCTTAAGGTTTTTCTCAGTTTGATTTTCTACTTGTGACTTATAAATTTTAAGTTTTTTTCCATTTGTTCATCTTTATATCTCAACAAGTAAACGCAGCAATATTTGGAAAAATCATCAATAAAGATAATAAAGTAGCACATGCCATCACGAGTAAGAATGCTATTTAGATCATATATATCAATATGAACAAGCTCAAGCAAAGATGTGTTCCTTTCTATTGATCTAAATGGTTTCTTAGGTAATTTGGCTTGAACACATATTTAGCATCTATCACCATTAGAGATTAAATTCTTGGGAATCAAGTCCATGTGAACCGAACGTTTCATAGTGTTCTTGTTCACATGTCCTGAACGAGCATGCCAAATATCACAAGATATAGAGGCATAAATGGTACTCATGAAATTATCATTAATATGAGAAGTACCATTACAAGAAGAGACACATATCTAATTAAAACCCCACAGGTGTACCCAACACCTGTGTAGGAACCAAATATAGATATTACAATTTTCTTTGCTTGATACAAAAGAGTATAACTAGACAATGATTACTAACTAATTTTTTCTTAAAATTAGGAACATGTAAAATATTTTGGCAGTCTAAGGACTTCCCTAGATGTGAGCTTCAGATCCACATGTCCATTTCCTACACTCTGTTTCATAGACACATCGTCACCCCAAGAGATGAAGTGAGTGTTGTATGCCTGATAGACTTAAAAAATATAACGATCATAGAAGATGCGAGAAACCTCACCATAATCCATCCATAGATTTTCACTAGAAGAGAGGAACACTAAGAACAAGAGAATTGGTGGTATCTAACCTTTCAGAAGAGTATGCATCGGCCCCACATTGATCATGATCAATTATGCATCCTTAGGGGCCTAGTAAGTTTGGTTCCCTTAACCCTTATGGTCCCTACAAACATTAGCAAGATGACCATTCTTTCCACATGCATAATATATGCACGGGCCCCAGAATGTTCATATTATGACCAAGCTGCTTTCGTTTCTGGAAAGATTGCTTAGATTTAGGATTGAACTTGTTTGGTTTATTCTTGGGTTTGACATCATATACTAGATTGACAAATTTATTGACCTTGACATCTTTTCCCTATGTTGGAATTTAGTTTGAAGGGATTTTACTAAGGAAGACATGGTTAACCTATCATGTCTATGACAAAGAGACTTACCAAAGTCCTTCCAGGATGGAGGAAGCTTTTCAATTAGGGCTATCACTTACACATTCTCCTCAAGCTTATAACCACTAGCAATAGACTTTGAGATGAGCTTTTGGTACTCAAGTACTTGGGTTGGAACAAGGTCATTATCCACCATATTGTATTCGTACCATCTCACAAAAGCATATTATTCTAGCCCAACATCTTGCATTCCAAGCTTGTTATCTAAAGCTTGCCAAACCTAAAGGACAAAAGGTTGCTTGTGGTAGATGTCATAAAGCTCATCAGAATGAGTGGACATGATCCTACCATGACAAAGACAATCTATTTCTTTAGGTATCTTGGCATGAGAAAAATATGGAGAAGATGGGTCTCTATATGTTGCAATCAAGGTATCAACATCATTGAAAGATACTTGACGATCCTTAGGTGGTGTGGTAATGAAGATTATACCTAAGGAACTGAGTCAAAATTTCATCTTTTGTTTCCAATAATGAAAGTCTAAACTCATAAATTTTTTAGGCCTAAGACAACTATGTCTTCCATGGTCATCATGGTTCTAGGGTTATGTAAATAGTAATAGTCGTACCAACAACAAAATAAGCAGTGATAGAAGGTGATTTTGTTTTTGTTGTTGTTATAGTTTCAAATTTCCAATTACTATCAATCAATGCTTTTCAAGATATGGTAACAATTAATCCAATCAATAATAAAGAACAAAGAAAAAAAAGAGTTTAGATGAGCCTGTGGGTGAAGGCGTGCCACGAAGATCATTGTCGTGAAGACATAATCTGACACTTCTATGCACGAGCTTTACCATCAACTTGCCTCCCATATCCAATCACCCCAACCCATGTATTGCCTCTAGGTTCTAGAAAGAGGATAATGTCAAACAATTCTATGACCCTCGCACATCGCCGAAAATCAAGTCATAGGAAACACGCTCAGATGCACAACAATGGGGTAAAGAAGAAGAAAAGAGATGAGCTGGAAGAAGGTGATGTAGAAGGCTGATGCAAGGTGGTGAAGGCTGCACATAGCAATAGTAGAGAGAGAATAATTCTCACATACAATAGTTCTCTCACTCTCAACTATTCTCAACTAACAATTGTATTTCTTGATGCCTTTTTCTATTTTTGGTGTGTTAGAAATGGCTCAATTCGTTCCTTTTATAACTGGACGCAACCACCCAAATTGGCAAACAAACAACTAATATTTCCTCCAAAAATTATTAAATATGCAAGTCCTAAACAAATGGTTCGTTGGGCGCACCCAAAACAAAACTAAGTAGACATGAACCAGCCTTCTAACGACTAATGGATCTGGATGAAAATAGGGGATGATTTGTTTCAAAGAAATGTATAGTTTGAGCAGCTCAAGACTATTAAGGAATGAAAAGTTACGCATCTTCATATTCCCAAATGACAAAAATTAAAATGTCATTAAACAAAATATGATAAAGACTTTTTTAATAAATATATCAAATCACACATACGAGACTGGTCCGGTCCAGGAGTGACATGGCATGGCATGGCTAGGTGCGTGTACGTGTGTATGCGTGTTTAATTCATCAAAATGCATCAGTCAATCCAATCAATCTCAAATTCAAAAGTCCAAAAAAGACCCACAAGTCTTTGGTCTCTTTATCCATTTACGAAGATTGCTCTTACTTCTAAAGTAAGGAATGTGGGACTAAAACTGACTAATAAATTTAAAATACAACTGAAACATATAACCAAAATTGTAAGGACCCTGACCCATATTTTGGGATAACCCTGTTTGTTTTGCTTAAGTATGTTGCTTAGCTCCTTGCTCTAATCATCTAATATGTAATTAGGGCATGTTGGAATCTTGAGTGCCTTGTTTGAGCTTGATGCCTGTGTTTTGTAGAGAGGTTTGGTGCAAACTATAATTTACCCAGGATAGGGGTTGATGTGCAAGTTTGCCACATCTAGAGTTCTCCTTCTCTCTCTTGGCATCATTTGGAGGAGAGAGAAAGAGATGGACACCTTGTTTGGACCTTGGTTGTGTGGTGACATCCTTGGTGATGTTTTGGGTACATGTTTGAGGTGTGCCTTACACCTAGAAGTGTTGTCTCAGGCTTGAGAGCCTTGGAGAGGCCTTGTATTAGTTTGCGGGTGCCTTAAGAGACATCCTATCGGGTTGTGGGTGTCTTGAGAGACATCCTATCGATTTGTGGTATCTAGGGTTTTACCCCTATCTATTTGTGAGTAGGTGAATATGTGTATCGACCATGACCATCATAGGTGACCTAGTGGGAGAGACATAGATCTTATCACCTCATTGCATGGTGTTGCATGTGGCTCTTTCTCGTGGATAAGTGTCACCTAGGGTTATAAGGTGGTGACACCTTCCCCTTGCTCTCTCTCTCTCATCCCTCTTATATATATACCTCTTTCTCTGTGACGTCCCCAGATTTTCTAAAACTTAATCTGATGTGTGACGTCCAAATTGAAACCCTCACTCTCAGTGAGAATACCAATTTAAACATCCCACACGAGGCTAAGAAGAATAAAATCAAGGGAGTCAGAAGGAAATAACAGTAGCACATGTACATGAACAATAATAAAACCATACACACATGTTCACCATTCAACATATAATTACAACATGAATTGTTACATCATTTGATATTACATATTGAGCAGCAAACTATACATATACATGTACTACAACTAAACAACAAGATCTTAAGACAACAGGTCCACCTGTACATCAACTCACCATACAATTCTCACTATCCTGGATCTTCAAGAGCATAACCACAACCTAAACAAAAGATTACATGCGGTACACGTCAGCATAATATTTCATGAATATTGTACTGAGTACGCCTACGTGTCTTTTTATATACCTCTCATCATATCTTGGCAATAAGATAAAACTAATATACTTGGCAGTAACAGAAGAATATAAGAAAAGCATATACTTGTACAAGGATATTCATTAACAAAAGAGAACACATATTTTAAGCTTATTTTCCATTATATACCAAGGCCTTTATGATCACTACCAAAGAGTTAGATCATTTGTACAAGGTGACCACTACCAAAGAGTTAGGTCAGACCACTACCAAAGAGTTAGGTCATATGTACAATGTGACCACCACCAAAGAGTTAGGTCACTTTCAAGCACACTACCAAAGAGTTAGTGCTTTCATATAATGGAACAGATATATTATGTTTGATGTGTTCATAGCAGTAATCATGGAAAATTATGCAACATATCATACAAGAACAATCATTTCAATCAATACCATATGCAAAGTATTTTACTACTCATATAACACAAGCATATTGTATAATAAGCCAAGTAAGAGGTAATGGCGTACCTTCCAAAGAAATATCCTAATCACATATCACTGATGTCAACTATAAGCTTGGTCAAACCTGATCAAACAAGACCATACACTATCATCAGGTTCTCATCATCTTGCATCTCATTTTAACCCTATCATGTCCATTAGGGTTTCTCTTATCTCATTAGTATATGTACTCAATTACTTGTCTTATCATCTTGTAATTAGGTTACTGATCTTATATTACAGATTAAGATACATAATCTGATCATATCTTCCATAGCATTTTGATGCACATTAATTAACCCTAAATTACATCATTAACTTAAATTAGGGTTTCATGACATGTATCAAGGTTCATCTTCATATAACACATATTTTATGCATATAACTAATCTCAGATTTACATATTAGCTTCAGATTACTGATATGAACTTACTCTGTAAATTTCATCATTTATTGAGCATGTGTGTATTTATTACATTTTATTTAGGGTTATAAGCCCTAATTCGACATATTAAGCAAATTATATAATTTCGTGCATCAACATGATCATCACTGACATCAGGTGCACTATAAGCATTATTATGGAGTTACTGACATTTTTCCATAATTTTATGTCATCATTTGCTATTTATTATCCATTAAACAAGAATTACACATCTTACATGATATTGCTGATATACGTGCATAAAAAGGCTGATATGATGGTTTCATATTATTCTACACATTTCTCTGAACATTTTGGTATATTATATGTATTTTTCTGAGCATCGGGCTATTTTCTACGATTTATTGAAAAACTGAGCATTTTCTGATTATTTACCTCATCCGGCCAATCACAGGATGCCACATGTCCTCTAGGATTGCGGCTCCTTGCTTCTGCTTGCGGGTAGATCCGGCCGGTTCAGGAGCACTTGGACCCGGTTCAAGGCTGGCTCAGGCTGGGCCGGTCCGGTCTGACTCCTGGATTGGGCCGGTTCAGCTCCCTTCTTCTTTCTCTCGAGTCTGGGTCCCGAGCGGGACTCTGTTCTACTCGAGTGCCGCCGCACGGGTGACCTCCGGCGAGCTAGCAACAGGTGCCACCTCCTCCTCGCGTAAGATCTACCCCGAACCAAGCTTCGGTATCTTTCCCTCGACACCGCCAGCCACTCGCCTCAGGTGCTCAACCTCTGATGCTCCATTTGGGTGAGAGCGCCGCCGCCTGGGCTGACTGCGGCAGAGAGAAGAGGCAAAGTGCCTCTATTCCTCGTCGTGCCCAAACAAAGCTTCGAAAAGCTTCGCAAACCCTCACTGAACTCGTCTATGTTCTTCATTGTCAGCGAGAAGCCCTGCGCATAGGCCTCCGAGGCTGGTCTTCTTCTCCGGCCTACCCAAGCTCGTTGGCCAACAGCACCAGCCCAACAGGGCTCGGAGACACGCTTAAGGAACTCACCTGACCTCGGCCTTCCCTTTCCCTCTCTCATCATCCCCTGCTCTCATCTCTATCTCTGATCACCCCGCCCAGCTATCGCCTCCTTATTGCGATGGAGAGCAACTGGAAACAAAGAGCTCGTTCTCCTTGTTCTCTCACCAACTAACCACATATGATGGGTCAGGCTTCTCGTCTCGGTGAGGCAAAACCAACCTCCCACTCACATCTCTCCCTTCACCCCACGATCTAGGCAGGTTGTGGCCGGGGTGGGCGCATGGTCAGCTGCCCCACTACCTTGCTCTAACTGCAAGGTAGGAGACAAGCTGCCATCCATCAGATCTTGATCCAAGGGCTCCAGACAGTCCTTCACATGAGCCTATCCGCGGCTCACTAAAGCTGCCAGGCACAACCACTAGATCGCACATCTAGGGCACACAAGAGGCCACGCAGCCCGACCCAAAACAAAAGGGGCGTGACACCTATTTTAATCAACGACTTAGGCTTAACAACACTAATATTGCACATCATTTCACAAAGATCAAACCTCCATATCTTCCTCTAGGAGTGTCCGATTGCCACCAAATTTTAACCATAGGTTTCCTACCACTCAAGCTACGTTTTACTCAAAATTGGTGCCAAAACTCAATTGTTAGGTCATCCAATCAAATTCCTCAATAAGGTATATAAAGAGAGATGTTAATCATTATATAAATCTCATTCAACATTTCCACTTTACCAAAACACTTGGAACTCTCATTATAACTCAAGATATGGATTCTAATATGTTATTGGAGATTTATGGATTTCAAAAATCCACTCCATCACATCCTACACACCTTAAAAGAAATTCCGTCCTCGGAATTTAAGCCAGAAAACCCACTTTGTCACATCATATACATCTTAAAAGAACTTTCGTCCTCGAAAGTCAACCATACTCATATTCCAAGGAAAACTAACATGACTTCATCCACATGTAGATACTATTCTATGTGTAACATATTCACAAAAGCATAAGCTATAAAACTATAGCCAACCACTATTAGAAGGTTTCAAAAGCATCTAGGGTGAAACCTCACTCCATGAAAGGCTCAAACAAGGGTTTCGAATCTTAGGTTATGTCATTACATATCTCATATGTTAGAGATGCATCCTTATCTTAACCCGTGCATTAGGGTTCCCACATCATATTACCATATTATAAAGGAGTTAACTAAAGTTAACCCATACATGAAGGTGTCATCAACATTTTATTGAGCTCATTGTTAGAACATGTTCGACATGAACATATGCCTTTTAGGAGGGAGTTAATTATCATTAACTCACTTTATCCATCTAGATCATATCAAGGTGTCATAAACGTTATGTTGTGCTAATTGTCAAAATATATTTTTCATCTTTATTAAGCACTGGGATTAACACCTCATGTACATGTTTCATTCACAGGATTTTATTTCATTGCTCGTAATAAATTACAACATTTACTAGTGATTTCATCACAAGATTAACCAACTCCATCACATTATCATCATTATTAAAGCATATGGTTAACCATTTATACTTTGATATTCTTTAAACTATTTCTAGTTTTGCATCATATCATGTCTATATATCACATCTTGAGATTAGATTGCATCCTTACAATTATTATATCATGGTTGTACTAAACAAACTTATGTAAGGCTCATGAAACATGTATCAAAACTTCATCTAGTCCAACTGAGGTTATCCTGACCCCTACCACAAGGGGAGTGTCGTGCTCAGTCTCTCTGAGCTAACTCAACTCTATGAGTATCTCATATGCATATAATTTATCATCCCTCCTTGGTTTAGGGTTTCCGGGTCTACTTCATTGGTACTAGCAATAGCCTTACAAGCTCTAGCCACATAAGCACAAACCAAACATGCTACAACATACTATTCATAGGTCTTCTACCCATGAAACATGCTTACCCAAAACTCTCTTATATACACCACTAGATTCCTATGTGGGAAACCACCAACCCGAGCATGAGGCTTCACAGAAACTAACATAGCTACCTCCTCCAGGGTCTTGGGCTCTCTCCCTCACCCGGATGGCAGGCACTCAGATCCATATACACATGTGCACATATAACCAGCCTCTCTCTGATTCTAGGGTTTGGCCCTCCCAAGGACATCTAGGGTTTGATAAAACTATAGGAATCATACATAGAGAGACTCAACTCAATTACTCAGGAGTAGTCTAGTTTAGGACATATCATATCATATATTTCTCATATCTCTCATATCATGGAGTCTAGGTTCTCTGACCTTCCCCCAATGGGTCTCACTCTCTCTAGAGTTTACCCCAAAACTGGTCCTAACACTAGAGGTCCTCCTTTGTAAAAGAGCTTGAGGCTCATGCTGACTCACAACCTTGTCTTAACATAACATATCTTATCTCATAAAAGCCTAGTTACTTGCATCATAAAACCTTATCTCAAATCCTCAAAACTGAACTTAAGTCCTTGAAGACAAACATATATCATCATATATTATCTTATATCATCTATATAAGACTTAGATCATATCATCAAACTTATTCTATCTATCACATATTCCAAACAAGGCTCTAGACATCTAATCTAGAACTACTCTCTCTTCTAGACTGATGTCATCACTTTCACTTAGGTTGCATGACCACCTCCTACTCGTACATGTGTGGGGACACATTTTTGTAATACATATACATAATAAAATATTATATAGTTTTTCTCCGATAAAACAAACGTCAGAGAAAACTATCGAGGTTCGATCCGATTGGAATCAAAAACCAAATCCTGAAACGAGTGTCCCACACATAGTAGAGAGTCCAGTGTCATGAAAACTAGTGAAAAGGGTGAGAACATAGTGTAGACTAGTGTAGCTACTCTAGACAACGTGCACAATATGTCTAGGGTTTCTCTTCCCTTGATGCACGTCATTTCCAAATAGTGTAACGTCCCATACCGCTGCACTACAAGGAAAGAACGACATCTAAGGACTTGCTACTCAACAAGCACCAGTCTAGACCTAGTTCTCAGACATCTAGGTGCTAACCTAGAGGCTAGGTCAGATCTAGTCTCTAGAAGATGACTAATCTAACCCTAAAAGATTATTAAGTTCAAGGTTCTTTAGTTTTGAGTTGCATAATGAGCAAATGCCAGGCTTTGCTATTGTTCATGCTCTGATACCACCTGTGACGTCCCCAGATTTTCTAAAACTTAATCTGATGTGTGACGTCCAAATTGAAACCCTCACTCTCAGTGAGAATACCAATTTAAACATCCCACTCGAGGCTAAGAAGAAGAAAATCAAGGGAGTCAGAAGGAAATAACAGTAACACATGTACATGAACAATAATAAAACCATACACACATGTTCACCATTCAACATATAATTACAACATGAATTGTTACTTCATTTGATATTACATATTGAGCAGCAAACTATACATATACATGTACTACAACTAAACAACAAGATCTTAAGACAACAGGTCCACCTGTACATCAGCTCGCCATACAATTCTCACTATCCTGGATCTTCAAGAGCATAACCACAACCTAAACAAAAGATTACATGCGGTACACGTCAGCACAATATTTCATGAATATTGTACTGAGTACGCCTACGTGTATTTTTATATACCTCTCATCATATCTTGGCAATAAGATAAAACTAATATACTTGGCAGTAACAGAAGAATATAAGAAAAGCATATACTTGTACAAGGATATTCATTAACAAAAGAGAACACATATTTTAAGCTTATTTTCCATTATATACCAAGGCCTTTATGATCACTACCAAAGAGTTAGATCATTTGTACAAGGTGACCACTACCAAAGAGTTAGGTCAGACCACTACCAAAGAGTTAGGTCATATGTACAATGTGACCACCACCAAAGAGTTAGGTCACTTTCAAGCACACTACCAAAGAGTTAGTGCTTTCATATAATGGAACAGATATATTATGTTTGATGTGTTCATAGCAGTAATCATGGAAAATTATGCAACATATCATACAAGAACAATCATTTCAATCAATACCATATGCCAAGTATTTTACTACTCATATAACACAAGCATATTGTATAATAAGCCAAGTAAGAGGTAATGGCGTACCTTCCAAAGAAATATCCTAATCACATATCACTGATGTCAACTATAAGCTTGGTCAAACCTGATCAAACAAGACCATACACTATCATCAGGTTCTCATCATCTTGCATCTCATTTTAACCCTATCGTGTCCATTAGGGTTTCTCTTATCTCATTAGTATATGTACTCAATTACTTGTCTTATCATCTTGTAATTAGGTTACTGATCTTATATTACAGATTAAGATACATAATCTGATCATATCTTCCATAGCATTTTGATGCACATTAATTAACCCTAAATTACATCATTAACTTAAATTAGGGTTTCATGACATGTATCAAGGTTCATCTTCATATAACACATATTTTATGCATATAACTAATCTCAGATTTACATATTAGCTTCAGATTACTGATATGAACTTACTCTGTAAATTTCATCATTTATTGAGCATGTGTGTATTTATTACATTTTATTTAGGGTTATAAGCCCTAATTCGACATATTAAGCAAATTATATAATTTCGTGCATCAACATGATCATCACTGACATCAGGTGCACTATAAGCATTATTATGGAGTTACTGACATTTTTCCATAATTTTATGTCATCATTTGCTATTTATTATCCATTAAACAAGAATTACACATATTACATGATATTGCTGATATACGTGCATAAAAAGGCTGATATGATGGTTTCATATTATTCTACACATTTCTCTGAACATTTTGGTATATTATATGTATTTTTCTGAGCATCGGGCTATTTTCTACGATTTATTGAAAAACTGAGCATTTTCTGATTATTTACCTCATCCGGCCAATCACAGGACGCCACGTGTCCTCTAGGATTGTGGCTCCTTGCTTCTGCTTGCGGGTAGATCCGGCCGGTTCAGGAGCACTTGGACCCGGTTCAAGGCTGGCTCAGGCTGGGCCGGTCCGGTCTGACTCCTGGATTGGGCCGGTTCAGCTCCCTTCTTCTTTCTCTCGAGTCTGGGTCCCGAGCGGGACTCTGTTCTACCCGAGTGCCTCCGCACGGGTGACCTCCGGTGAGCTAGCAACAGGTGCCGCCTCCTCCTCACGTAAGATATACCCCAGACCAAGCTTCGGTATCTTTCCCTCGACGCCGCCAGCCACTCGCCTCAGGTGCTCAACCTCTGATGCTCCATTTGGGTGAGAGCGCCGCCGCCTGGGCTGACTGCGGCAGAGAGAAGAGGCAAAGTGCCTCTGTTCCTCCTCGTGCCCAAACAAAGCTTCGAAAAGCTTCGCAAACCCTCACTGAACTCGTCTATGTTCTTCATTGTCAGCGAGAAGCCCTGCGCATAGGCCTCCGAGGCTGGTCTTCTTCTCCGGCCTACCCAAGCTCGTTGGCCAACAGCACCAGCCCAACAGGGCTCGGAGACACGCTTAAGGAACTCACCTGACCTCGGCCTTCCCTTTCCCTCTCTCATCATCCCCTGCTCTCATCTCTATCTCTGATCACCCCGCCCAGCTATCGCCTCCTTATTGCGATGGAGAGCAACTGGAAACAAAGAGCTCGTTCTCCTTGTTCTCTCACCAACTAACCACATATGATGGGTCAGGCTTCTCGTCTCGGTGAGGCAAAACCAACCTCCCACTCACATCTCTCCCTTCACCCCACGATCTAGGCAGGTTGTGGCCGGGGTGGGCGCACGGTCAGCTGCCCCACTACCTTGCTCTAACTGCAAGGTAGGAGACAAGCTGCCATCCATCAGATCTTGATCCAAGGGCTCCAGACAGTCCTTCACATGAGCCTATCCACGGCTCACTAAAGCTGCCATGCACAACCACTAGATCGCACATCTAGGGCACACAAGAGGCCACGCAGCCCGACCCAAAACAAAAGGGGCGTGACACCTATTTTAATCAACGACTTAGGCTTAACAACACTAATATTGCACATCATTTCACAAAGATCAAACCTCCATATCTTCCTCTAGGAGTGTTCGATTGCCACCAAATTTTAACCATAGGTTTCCTACCACTCAAGCTACCTTTTACTCAAAATTGGTGCCAAAACTCAATTGTTAGGTCATCCAATCAAATTCCTCAATAAGGTATATAAAGAGAGATATTAATCATTATATAAATCTCATTCAACATTTCCACTTTACCAAAACACTTGGAACTCTCATTATAACTCAAGATATGGATTCTAATATGTTATTGGAGATTTATGGATTTCAAAATTCCACTCCATCACATTCTCTCTATGCAAGAGAACCCTTTTGGTTATCCTTGCATTCTCTCTTTGGTGGATGACCTTGAGCTAGAGGAGCTTCTCTCTTGGAGTTTGGTGGACTAGTCTCAATCTTGTGGTGTCTCCTTCATCATCTACCTTGGTAAGACATGATCCTTAAGCTCTCCTTCTCTCATTTCTTCTTCTCGGCCATGGATCTTGGTTACCTTCTTTCTTTCTTCTTTGAACCCTCTTAACCATGGTTCCATCTTTTCCTTGGAGGTGTTATGGTGATCAAGTTTGGGAGATATTCTTCTACCTTGAGATTCTGAGCTTGGAGCTTGGAACTTGTGGTGATCTTTGAGGCAGGTTATATAACTCTAAACTCTCTTTGTTATTATCACTCTTTACTTGACACTTTGCTCTTTACCCATGGCTTGTTATATCTTGTATGTTAGTAGCTCTTCTTGGTAGTTTTGAGTGTTGTTTTGAAGAAAGGAATCTTTCTTAGTTTCTGCCCTTGTGTTACTCTTTCTTGCCTTGCTTGAACGAGTGTTCCTAGGTTGAAGATGATGGGGTAGATAGGCATGATCGGGCAGTATGTTATGGGTGGCCATCACAACATGTGATGCCACTGACTGACACATCTTGTGATAGGTCGTCACGACCTTGGCAAGGCCTGGGTCGACACATTTTGTGGTTAGCCGTCATGACCTTGTAACAATTTAAAAGTCATGGGTTGGCTGTTACTATGCATGGAGAATGTTGGTCGTTGATGGAGCTTCCACTCACGTGGAATTACATGCACCACTAAAAATCCTAAAGATAATAAGTGTTTAGGTTTAGCCTTGCTTATACTAGATTGAGAACTCCACCCACGTATGCTAGGATACGTGGAAGTCTTATCGTAGTATAGTTAAGGGTCGAATCCACATGACTACGGTCTTGCTGGGAGCAACAAGATAGAAAATGATATAATTTCACTTAACCCCTTAATAGTTGGTATCTAGATCAAAGAGTTGGTTTGGTTGTTTTAAACTAAGTGCAAGTAAAACAAAGCAAGAAAGTAAATTTAAGCTTGTAAACAATGTTAAGAAACCACTAGGATGTGATCGGATTTCACCACCACTACGCATGGATCAAAACACGCAACATAAAAACATAACCTGCAATAAGAGTCTAAACAGTTAGTATCTTTGTAGACTTAGTCTCCTTTCGGAGAACTAACTAGGAGAAGTGTGGGATTGTTGCAATGCTAGCCATCCCCGAACGAATGGTCACTTACTTTATATCATTCCCTTCGCAAAGTGTGTTCCTCAACTTATCAAGGTTGTACTTTCATACGTCAACTGATTCTATTTCATAGTATGAAAGTACAATGATGAAAGTGAGTTTACCCCACTCCTTGAAAAACACTCCTAGATATCGAAACAGATGCATGGTGGACACATGCATCAAGAACCAACATTCAATCGAGATTCAAATCTAATGGTACAAACATAGACAATTTATACTAAAAGATAAAAGATAACACAAGTTGGTGATCAACCAACACGCATTCATTAAGCGATTGATATTGAACTGAAAAGAAAGTATATCTCTATTGCAAACTATGGATTACATTGCATGAAATGAAAACATAGGTAGCGGGGCTACTCCCCGCACCCTAGTGTATAAGACTACTCGCTCATGGCAAGGACAAAGAAGGAGGCGAGATGAGAGAGAGAGAACGTCATCTCCATGAAGTTGGGAGGTAGGTCAACCCCTTGGAGAGAAAGAGCGACGATCTTCACACTTCACAGGTTGCTCGATGATGAATCTTCCTCTTCCCACCTTCTTTGGTGATGAGAGAGAAAGTAGCTTCTGGATGGAGTGTGGATCTCAGACCGGAAGCCTCGGGGCGGTAGATGAAGGGTGGAACAGCTCTGGAGTAGTAGAGGCAGCCTTTGGACGTCTGAAACCTTGATGCCTTGTGAGGACCGTTTGGGTCTTATTTATAGGCTTTGAGTGAAGTCCAAATAGTTTGGGCAGTTTTGGGCCCAAATGGTCTTGAAGACCGTTTGGGCTCTCGCGGTTTCGAAACCGTTTGCTTTTATGCGGTCTAGGGACCATTTGGCTTTGCACGGTCTCGGGACCGTTTGGTTTTATGCGGTCTCGGGACCGTGTGACTTCATGCGGTCTCGGGACCGTGTGACTTCATGCGGTCTTGGGATCGTGTGACTTCATGCGGTCTTGGGACCGGGTAGTTTCCAAACGGTCTTGAGACCGTTCAGAGCTTTTGTGATTTTTTTTGTATTTTTGTGTAAGAATAAAAAGGAGAAAAGTTAATCTAATGGTATATTTGCAATAAAGGAGGAAAGTTAAGGATTCTATCTAATTT
This sequence comes from Alisma plantago-aquatica, assembly GCA_963693085.1. Classification (NCBI taxonomy): domain Eukaryota; kingdom Viridiplantae; phylum Streptophyta; class Magnoliopsida; order Alismatales; family Alismataceae; genus Alisma; species Alisma plantago-aquatica. Next base: position 324,290,623 of record OY856415.1, read on the forward strand.
ATCTGAGAAAGAGTATGGAAAACTGAGGAAAACTATTAAGATAACATCACAAAATGGGAGGTTATCAGTCATCATGACCTGTGTTATACAATACGTCACCCTTGTGGCGGGTCGTCGTGACTGGGAGATGACATGTCGTGTGCGTTAGGAGGGCGGACCGTTATGGCTAGGCATGCGTTGAGAGCATTACCCATTAGATACCTGGCCGTCACGCCTTGAGAGGGGTTGATACTTGGCATGTTGATAGCCGTCACAGCTTAGACGCGTTGCTGAAACCCTAAGCAACCCATCACCCTTTCAATACCTGACATACGAGCGTTGCCCGTCCCACCATGTGATGGTGTTATCTGACAGGTTGGGTTGGCCGACACCCTCTCTTTGAGGTGTTGTTTCCCGATACACCCATGATGTTAAATCGATATGCCTTGTGCTCCAAACCGATACATCCTCCTGATTTGGTAGGCCGACACCTTGCTTGGTCACCTACTATATCCTTAACTGATACTCCATCTTGGTGAGGTTGCCCACCACATTTAGGGTTAACCCGACACTCTATGTTATACCCATAACTGATATCTTGTGATGGTGTTTATGATACACCATGTTCATGCTAGGGTCACCTGATAAAATGTGATACCCTATGGGGTGGTTGTGTGAGCAATAATAAGGGTCATGTTTCTATAACCTTTATCTCATGACATACCTTACATGATGATGGAAGTGATGATCTAAGGGTGGTTGATATCCTCCGCCGTGCGCTCATACCGTAGTAGATGATCGGGGGTCTCGCAGTTGATGTTGGTTATCCAAACTTTGATGGTATTATGGCCAACTGGACGGAGAAAAAGCCTGTCGCTACGACCCACATGCATCTTTCCAATCCAATCACGCCAACTAGATTTTGATACAAGATTTCCTGCCAAATCATACTCAACCTTGATAACATGTGAATAATTGCCAAAATTTAGGGTCACTTCACCAGGCCTGTAGTATCTTCCTTTTAGAAAACACCAATGTTTGGGTATGGCCAATTGGTTTAAGGAACGATCATCTAGGATGATGTCCAGTTGTTCTTCAATAGGGAATGTTAAGATTTACATAGAGGCCCAGTTCATAGTGACTGTTGTGGGTAGACAGAGACTGCATAATATTAGTATTAACAAAGTGTACGTAAGTACATATAACAATGTTATATTTTCAAAAAAAGTGTAAGTACATATAATGATGTTATAAATTTTCAGACTAGTATTTTCTATAATTAGATGTATCTTGGTATTTCATAAAATGAGGTGACACTTATTATCTATTTGTTTAATCAACACTCATATTTAGTTTTATGAGTACATGACACTATGTTTGAAATACTTTTTAAAAGGATAAAAGAACATACTTATAATAAGGACCCGGGCACATTCTAATCATTTTGAAGTGAATCAGAAAATGAACAGGAGCCTGGCTCCTATCCGCTAGTAACATAAAAAAAGTCAAACCTAAAACTGGAAATGCACACTACAAATTTTAGCATGATCATGTATGAATGCAAAACAATACTGAACTGAATTCGGATCAATCATAGGGATTGGTTAACTAAATTATCATTGACATCTACTTGTTTAAAAATAGGTTAAGCCAAGGTCAACACACATCAACAACACACATTAAAAAATAGGTTAAGCCAAGGATGAATTGAGGATCCAAACCTAGTCAATTGGAGGCTTTACCTCTAGCAGTGGCAGTGGTGACGATAATGGCAAGCTCTGGTTCCGGCTGCTGCTGTTGGCGTTGGCTACTGGCACTGGCTCTGGTTCCAGATGCTGCTGTTGGTGCTGGCTACTGCTAGCATCGACGAGAGGAGGACCGGCTGGAGGAGAGGACCAACGAAAGTGGCGGCTCCACGAACGGCGAGCTCCACGGAGGCGACGAGCTCCACAAACGCCGGCGAGCTTCACAAACGGTAAGCTCCACGGCGGCGACAAGGAGATCGGCTCTTCACGGTGGTGCTTCACGGCGTCGACGAGCAAGGAGATCGGTGGCGGCGAGCAAGGAGAACGCCAGAATCGCCAGACCCTAATACGCGATTGCAATCACAGAGAGAAAGGGGAAGAGTCGGGCTCGCTCGCGCGATATTAAGTTAAAATTCGGTGTTGGTTATTCAGCAAACCGACACATAACACTAACAGTGTCGGTTAACAACACAAACCGACACCTGTGCCCAATGATAATCGTAGGTTTTAACTAGAAAAAACCGACGTCTATCTACATACGCCGATTAAAAAATTGGTTCTCGATTAATGATCATCATCGTCGTTTTTTTTGAAAATACGACGCTCAAAGGGTGTGAAAAATTTCCCACGAAGAGAGCGGGAAAACCCATACGTGTCGGTCATTGTTGTAAAACCGACGATGAAAATGTGCCCAATTTCTGTTTCACGAATAACCTTTCGTCGTCGATTTTTTAGTTAATGACTGACGCCATATGTTAAATTTTTAGAGGAATTTTTTTCGCTGGAAATTTTGGATTTGGCGGTTAATTTTTAGCGTCGGTTTGTTATTAAGTAACCGACACCGAATAAAAGTGATACCTGTGTTTGGTCGCCCTTCATAGATTGATGTCGATTTAATTTTTAAACCGACACTGTATTGTTTAGGTGTCAGTGTATTAGTACAACCGACACCTTTAAAAGTGACGTTATAAGCCATTTCTGTAGTAGTGTTGTTGACTCCACCTTGTAAACTCTAATTGATTAAATGGAAACATTGTTTCTAATGATGTAATATGTATGGCACATAACTTATAAGATGATATTGTTAATGATGTATTGCTCTTCTTATTACAAGTTTCTAACTATGCAAGTAACATTAGTTGTTGTACATGGCCATGTATGAGCTATGGTGGTTATGATATGTTTGAATAAGCCTTGTGAGGCACATGTGATGTGGTAATACAAAAAGAGGAGGAAATGGTCCTATGACCTAATGATGGCTTGATGCCTTGCATGAGATGATTTCCTCAGTGATGAGAGGAAGGGTTGTCACCCCAAGATATGTAGTCTTTGTGCATTGTGTCTTGAATATATATGTATACACAGGATTGGCTGGGAGCCATATCTAGAAGAGTACGGCCACTACTACAATATGGTGCTATACCATCGGCCAATAAAGTGCTAGTATAGGCCCATAAATGCCGATATAAGCTATACCAGCACCCATTGAATGCTGGCTAAACTGATGATGACATAGGCCAATATCAACATTTTTTGAGGCTATACCAGCACTTAGAGTTGCTGGTATATGTGTGTCAGGTTAGCTTCCATCAATCATTGTGCCCTCTAAGTCGTCACTTCTGTGTTGTCGACAAAAATTATCTGATTGCTGGCATATTTACTTTTGGCGCCAAAATTAACCAACCTGTGACTATACACCAGCACTAAGAAAATACTGATATAGATTATATAACCACCAACAAATTTTTTGGACACCAATTTTGGAGATATATCAAAATAGTCCAAGTTAACTAGTATATTTAGTCTATATAAGTTCTAGCACATTGTTTTTTTTGGTCGGTAAAAAACGCGTGGGTTTTTAATTTGTATTTTTTGGAAAAAGAGTCCGTACGGTGCTTGCTATTTCTCATAAGAGAAAAATAGCTAAAAAAACTAACCTACTGAACATATATACATCAGAACACGGCCGAGCCATCAAGTCAAGTGCCTTCACAACCAGCTACATCAGAGAGAATCAGCCTCCAAGGAAAAGTATATCCAGATCAAGCACATGAGATAGAAGAAGCAAAGCAGCAACCAGGACCATGGGAGAGGGGAGCGTCGAAATCCAAGAAGGACGGGGACTCGACCATCACCAACCACCAGAAAAAGGACATCTTCAGAAATAAGCAACCATCCAGTAACTCATCCAAAAAAACTGACATTCAAAGCAGAAATTTAGAACCTCCTAACAGAGAGCAGCTTCAAAAAAAAACAAGCAACCAATATCTCCTCATACGTGGAAAATTCGATCAAAACCAACTAGACCAGGAACAAACAACCATCCAGAGGCAAGCTTAGAACCCTCAACACCTCATCCAGACAAAAAGGATCAAGGATCCATACTCTATCAACCAAAACAAGCACATCAAGACAGAACATAAACCACTCCACAGTAGAAACATCACCAACACAAAGGGAGAGGGGAGCGTTGACATCCAACCAGGATGGGGGCTTGACCATCACCAACCACCAAGAAAAGATGACCAACACCAGAAAAAATGACCAGGGAAAGTTGCCTTCAAACAAATAAGAAACATGAACAAAACACCCCACTCCAAAAGGAAATAGAGAACCTTCATAGCTCGGGTCAAAACTTCAGAAAGGATACAACCACTACGGGCCAGAAAACCAACAACAAGAGAAGGAGAAATATCCACTGCCAGCATAAACTTCACCGCGTCCAAGAAAACCAGAAAGAAAAAGAGTAGAGAACCTCCAAAGTTCATAACCATAGAACTCACTAAAAGAAAGTAGAGATCACCAGCACCACAGGTGGATACTACACCCTCATCAACTAGCAACATACAACACCGTCAGGGAAGGAATCATCCATAACAGAACTCTTCTCATTCAACCAACAAAACACAGCAAGAAGGAAGTATAACCACATCTCAGAAACACATCACCAGACCTAAGATAGAGGGAAGCGTCGACATCCAACACGGATGGGGCTCAACCATCACCAACCACCAAGAAAAGGGTGAACCAACACCAGAAGAAGAAGAACCATAGAACCATAAAATCATTGCAGAACACAAAGAACATCCAACACACAGATACCTCCGCATCCAAGGAAAACCAGAATAGGAAGAAAAGGGGATCTCCCCAGCTCAAAACCATAAGCTCACACAGTAAAACATAGAGTTATACTCAACCAACAAGAGCCAACCTCAATCAAGCAGAAGCTTAACATCAGATTCAACGATCTTCCAAAAGATACTCGAACTCTTATAAACATTCTCATGAACTCTCCTATTTCGTTCAACCCAGACATGATACAAAATAGTAGGAATAGAGATACCCTCCTTCTTGCTTTTCATCCTACTCACACTCTCCCAATGTGTAGGGATGATATCAATCAATTTATCCTTAAAAGCAAAGTTCCACATATCCACAACATAAATACATCCAAAATAGATATGACAAGTATCCTCATACCCGTTCATACAAAGATAACAGATAGAAGGAAGGGAAATCCCTAATCTTCTAGAGTAATCAGAAGTTAACAGTTTATTGTGCATAGCTTTCCAAGTATGAATCTTAGCATTCATACTAGCTTTCGTGGCCCATAACCAGACAAACATATTCTTCACTTCTCCTTTACCTCTAATGAGATTCCACACAAAGCTCAACTTGACGTCTTTTTGTCCTTTAAAATAAAAACTATCCTCCTTCCCTTTTTCAATATGCACGTTGCTCAACACATCCAGTAAATAATCAATGCATCTTGAATCCTTAATGCTCCAACATCCATCTTTAATGATCATATTCAACTTGGCACCCTTCGGGATACCCGCTCTAATAGACAAATTTGTATCCACTACATCATAAAAATATTTCCCATTAAGCCAAGGGTCATGCCAAATATCCACATTATTACCATTACCAATCTTGATTTCAAAAAAACCTAAAAGCTTCTCCTTAACACGAACAAGACTATTAAACATCCAGGAGAAATTTGAAGAGTCCACCATACCCCAAAACGAGACCTTTCTTAAGTATTTCTCGTGGATCCACTTTACCCATAGCGTATCTTTTTTACTAGTTAAATCCCAAGCATTCAACATAAGACAGGCATCAGAAATCTCCTTACATTTCCTAATACCAAGCCCTCCTTCACTTTTGGGTAAAGTAACCACATCCCATTTCAGAAGATGAACTTTGTTTTTCTTATCAGTCTTTCCCCATATAAAGTTTCAACATATCCTATCAATCTCATCAAGGATAGAGCAGGGTAAGGGAAAAGAAAGATCCCAATACATGTGCATAGAAGAGAGGGTAGATTTAACAAGCTCAACTCTCCCAACAAACGATAACACTTTAGATTTCCATCCTTCCATACGTCTCCTGACCTTATCAATCAACTTTTCACAGAGAGATTTGTTCAACTTTCCAGAGAAGATTGGTAACCCCAAGTATTTAGCATCCTCTAACTTCCCAATCTTAATACTTAGCGTATTAGAAATATCATCAGCAACTTTCATAGGTTTCATGAGAATCATACTCTTGTTCTTGTTAATGCACAAACCAGACAAAACCTCAAAGCAATCAAAAAGAGACTTCATACAAGTAGCCATATCTTTATCAGCCTTAGAGAACATCATTAAGTCGTCAGCAAAGATGAGATGAGAACAACTCACATTCTTAGAAGCCCACACCAGATTGTAGTTAGGATCATTCTTAATCAGCTCTGAAAAACCCTGCATAGCAATGGTAAAGAGATATGGGGCAATAGGATCACCTTGTCTAACACCATTCATAGGCAAAATCATTCTCGTAACTTCGCCATTCACTAAAATCTGATAGGAAGAAGTCCTAAAAATGACCTCAATCCATCTAATCCACTTACTAGAAAAGCCCATTTTGTACATCACAGAAAAAGATACTTCCACTTGACCAAATCATATGCCTTAGAGATATCTGCTTGAATATACATGTTCTTCCCATTCTTCTTCATAACATCACAAATGATTTCATTAGTTAAAAGAGTGGCCTCTTTGATACTCCTCCCCTTAATGAAGGCACATTGATTCGAATCAATAACAGAGGGAAGAAAAAGCTGCAATCTGTTAGCAAGAATCTTAGATATGAGTTTATAAAAAACATTGCATAAAGCAATAGGTCTCCAATTAGCAATAAGCGAGTTATCACCACCCTTAGGCAAAAGGGTGATATAAGTTCTATTCGCTTCCTTCAGCAGCTTACTACTAGAAAAGAATTCCTTCACAGCCTCAAAAACACCATCACCAATAATTTTCCAAGCATTTTTATAGAAGAAACCATTGAAGCCATCAGGACCGGGACTTTTATCACCATCTAGGTCATTAATAACATCACCAAGTTCCTTTCTAGAAACATTTTTTGTTAGACACTCATTCTGCTCTTGACTGATCTTGGGACCTTTCCAATCACCAATCCAAACACCACCAGGCTTATCATTACAGAAAATGTTTTCATAGTAATCATCAATGGCCTCATTGATAATCATAGTGTCCCTCGTAACCTCCCCATTAACGTTCAAACACTTAATGGTATTCCTATTTCTTCTGGTCTTCAAAGAAGAGTAGAAGTACTTGGTGTTCAGATTACCAGCCTTGAGCCACATGGCTCTGGATTTCTGTCTATACAGAGCTTCTTCCCTGATAGAAGCCTCATGAGCCACCTTTATGAGAGTATTAGCCTTGGCCCTAAGTAGTTCATCATAGGGATTCAAATCAGAAATTTTCTGAGCTTCAAGAGCACTAGCCTTATCCATAACAGCCTTGTCCAGAACATTACCAAATCTATTTTTATTCCAGTCTTTAATCTCATTCTTTAATAATTCAAGTTTCCTATAAAGTTTAAACATAGCATAACCCTGAACCTACAGCTTCCAACTCTTCTCCAAAATATAAAAAAAATCTTTATGGTCCACCCAACTATTAATAAAATGAAAGGGAGTTCTTCTTTTGGCTGGTTTACCAATAGATATCATAATTTTACTATGATCACTGATGGTATTTGAAATAACTTCTCCATAAACATCGTCAAACTTAGATTGAAAATCCATATTGTAAAGAACTCTATCAATCTTGGTAGCAATAAACTTATCCCCTTCTTGATTATTTTTCCAAGTAAAACGAGGACCCGTAAGGTTCATATCAATTAAACCACTATCCAGCATGAAGTCATTGAAGTCATCCATGGATTTCCTAGATGGAGGAAGAGTGCCAATTTTCTCATCATTCTTTCTAACAGAGTTGAAGTCGCCAAGAATAACCCAAGGACCGACAATGGTATTATTAAGCCTCTCCAAAATAGTCCACAACCCTTCTCTATCATAGTCACTGTTATGCTCATACACAACAGTAATATTGAAACTAATATCTTCCTTCTCAAAGAGAAAATGTAAAGTTTGATCAGTTTCAGCTACCTTTGTTACCAAACAGTTATCATTTTTCCACAAAACCACGATACGACCAAGAGCATGGGACTTGCTGTTAGAAACCCAGCTAAAATCAGCAAAATATCTTCTCATCATCTTTTCAATCCTATTTCTTCTAAGTCTAGTCTCAGCCAGGACAAACACATCACTGTTTGCCCTCATCACATCCTCTTAGACATTTAGGATCTTATTACTAATTCCACTAACGTTCCAAGAGGATATGATATAGTGAGCATTCATTTGACACCTCCAGCTGTTGAACTGTCAGCCTCAGTTTCTATAGATGTGAGCAACAACTCTCTTGGGGATGGAGCTATCTTAAGATTCTCAAGTCTAACATTAACATTCAGCTTACCTTGGCACCTAGGAGGTTCTTTTGAATTCCTTTTACTCTGATCATAATTGACTGAACTTGAAGAGGCCTGGGAGCTGTCCTCACTCTTAGGAGACACTCTGGGTAAGATAATAGCAGAAGGAGTAACCGAGCCTCTATTAGCCCCCTGGATCGTATCTTTATCTAACCCTTCATTGACCAACCTAGATAACAATTCATCTTCAATAATCACCTCAACAGGCATTTGAATAACATTACCTCTCAATACCTCATCCACATCCACAACTTCCTCAATTATATGTTCCAAACTATTAGTAGACAGATTCTTTGGAATACTTTCGAACAGAACATCATCACCTTTCTTCTTAGCTTCCCATACCTGTAAAGGCAATGGATCCCTGAACCTTCAGATAGTAGGAGTAGTAACAGAACGACATTCGTCATGTCCCATACATCCGCACTTGCTGCATACATATAGAATCCAATTATAACTAATTTCGATAGTATGTTCATTCCCTCCATCATCCCTCAACATAACTTTTTCAGAGAAGTTATCGTTTAAATTCATCAGAACCAGAATTCGAGCTACATCTAGCCTCCTCATGTTCAGAGTCATTTCATCCATTCTAATAGGATTGCCCAGAAATGATCCAGTTCTGCTAAACATCCTTTGATCCCACAATTCCATAGGTACGTTCTTCAAGTTAACCCAAACTGGAACTTCTTCAAGAACAGCCTTCTCCTGTTTCTCGCCAGGGAGCCACTTCTTAAGCATGATAGGTCTATCCATGACAAACCATTCGCCATCAAGAACATGGATCAGATCTAACGGATCTTCAAATATGATTAAGAAGAAACCTCGACCTCTATCAAAGATCTCAAAGAAACCATTAACAACCCAGATGCCGTTGAAGTAGTTGGTCAGTAGTGGAATGTGAGGAGTAAAATCTATGATATAACCTAGGAGGCAGTTCCTCCATTTGTTCGCATTTTCCTCTGCTTCAGACCTCGAGTACAAGAGCTTACCATCAGACAGATGTACATCAACCTTTACTAGATCTGTAGCGTTTCCCATCTTTCTCGGCTTGAGACCCTCCCAGCCACGAGATTTATCCGTTTGATCTGTTGCAGACATTTCATCTAGATTCGGAATTGCGTTCAGAGTCCTCTCCCCCTTCCTGAATCTGCCCCAGGGAGGCAACCAGCGAGGTGCCGACACTCCCCTGGTCTCCTTACCAGTCGCCGAAACGGGAGTTCGGGAGGCCATTCCTTATTTGCTTTGTAGTAATATATAAAATTCACTCTAAAATGTAAAAATCACATTCAATTTGTATACAAGTTAGGCACTAACACGATAATTATTTCTTCTTAAAGAATTCGTAAGATAAAAATGCTTCTAACTTAAAATCATAAAGAAAATCTCTGGTCAATACAATAGGTCATATATTTCGTATTTCAAAAGGTTTAAATAACACATGTACATCTTTTAAGTTGTTGCATGTCACATGAACACAAGTCTAGTAATATAAATATGGGACTTTGCCTTCAAAAATTACAACAAAACAACAATGAATAACTTGATTCATCTGTGTGGTGAGTGATCTTTGTTTCCTTCAACCTTATTCATCATCTATTCATTGTCCCTGTAGAATGAAAACCATGTGTTATAACCATCGATAGCTAGGTAATCAAACTAGTTATGAAACTGGATGATACATACGGATCTTCTCAAAGACAATCACACTAAACAATGTGTAGTATACAATAGTGTTTTAACCCTGTACTAACAAAATTGAACAGCTTTCACAAACGGTTTCATAACATGTTTGTGATGCATTGAGATAAAGTTTATAAATATTGGGTGAGAAGTTTTGTTCTGTGCAAATATTCTATAATATGTTAAAATATGCACACAAATGGGTAAGATTCAGAAAAAAAGAAAATAACTAAATTATGTCATACTAAAGTAAATAAGTACTTAAATAAATTAATGATATGTAGCAGGAGACATCAAGGCCAAGGATCTCAATATATTCAAGACAGTGGACGATCCTCAACTTTTGACACGACATGAGCAGGTAACAAATATTGGAAATCACAATTACTAGGATGATGTAATATCCCTATTGGAGTGAGCATCTATGATCTACACTGAGGAACTCCAATATCTTGTGCGCTGTGCTGTCATAAGTTTACGAACTGACACCGCCCCCCAGTAGCTAAATTCTTCAGTCGCTTCATTTCAGCTACTTGTCTGCGGTAGGAAATTACATACCATATCATCAGGCAGTGTTGGTGTTCTGTGGAGATGATTTCGCCTTCAGGAATAAGTCATTTCCAGCCACCATCACGCAGAGCCAAAAGCTATGGCAACTGAAATAAGAACTCATGTATAAGACTCGTAAAGTAGAAAGGCTCCATGTATTATAATCGTAAAGTACAAAAGCCTATTCTTGCCGGATCGATACGGTGATTTGAATTGTAGGTGGAGGAGAAGGGATATGGCAAAGCGGAGAAATGTTTGGCAAGCATGTTTCATGGAGGATTAGGGCCGGCTGAGAAAAACGAGGCTGATGGGAGGAGGGTAGTTGGATGTTATGCAAAGTAATAAACAAATTGATAAATCATCGAATCGTGCAATGGGTCAGCGTGAAAGATATGTCAACGCACACAGCAACTCAGCGGAAGCGGGAAGGAAAATTAGAGAAAATTGGCAATAAGTTCGGCAAGATGTGTGTAGTGGTGATTTTTAGTACGCACATCATCTATATGTAGTCCCTAATCAAATAATTGACTTGGAGTAAGTGGCCAAATTTATACCAGCAACAATTATATGTCGGTAGATATGATGTATACCGGCGCAAACTTAGTGTGCTGGTATAAATCTTGGAAGAGTAGGGCTGAGAGCCGTAGTTCAATTTCACTAGCGTCGTGACCTGTGCTAAGGTGGGCTAAATGTGCACAACTAGATTATACGTTGCTGAAAGCAGTTGACTTATAATGTCACTGTATGTTCACTCATACTGACTGAGGAAGGTGAGGTCGTGGATTCCGACTCTTCCATTAGACCTTGTATGATACTGATTTTGACTTATCAAGTGGTCGGTTGGATTTAGGTGAAACGACTCAAATCCTCGGGACATAATAAAATACATAATTAGCTGTGTAGTATACATGTATAGGATCAAAATATGAAAATATTGGATGAGACCTTGCTTGATCTTTGTACAATATTATTGATAGGAATTATCCATGTTCTTCATATTCCTTTTAAATTATTAAGATGTTTCATAAATCAGACAATAAATGCTCTTCCTGTTAATAATAATTACCTATTTCACATAGTTGTAATTATACTGCTGCTTTGTTTATCTTATCTGTGATAATAATAGAGTTGGTGGAGAGTTATATCTCCCGCTGAGATTCAGAATCTCACCCCGTAGTTTTTTCACACTCTTTTTAGGTGGACAAGCACGAAGAGTTAGAGATCGTGCAATGGAGGTTGAGCAGCAGCAAGAGGAGCAGTAGTTAACAAGGTTGGAAGTGGTGCTGGATGTCTTTTGTTGATATAGTTCTAAAGTCGTCCATGTACACTCGGGTCCTTGGAGATGATTTGTAGACACTTTGTGGATGTACTTTTGATACGTGTTCGTCTTGTGTGCCCCTTTTGTATACAACTATAATGGATACATGTATATATATATATATTCTGGAACATGTTCTCTAGTAACATGTTGATAGCGCACATGGTAAGTGCTTTGAGGCATGAAAGTACCTGTATGTAAAGGTTCTTGCTGTCTGACAGTTTATGAAATGGTTTTAATTTTTAGTATTTTTCAGTAATCTATTTGTTAATCTTTCTTCAGCGGTTATGTTTTGAGTAATCTCGCTTTGTGTGGTAATGGATATCACAGAAATACAACATGTTATACTTACAACAACAATGAAAAGCCAAAGGTCAAACACGACGGTCAAAAAATGCTGGTCTTTAAACACTAGATTGGCAACTACATGCTTTTTTATATTCATCTACTGCCGGTCGACTAAGATTATCCATCAAATCAATTTCAAGCAGTGACTCATCATAGACGTATGAACGTCTTTTCAAGCAAACCCTACATACATGTTTTTAATAAAGTCAGTGAATTCGAAGCCTCTTGATGTTTGTACGGCATCCCACCACTCAATTGGTTTTGTACTCATCTTTCTTCCATGGTACTTAGTCTACCGTGCCACTCATTGCCCATCAGACTCAAATTACAAACCTGTCACCACCTACCTCATGCCCACCGTGCGTAGACCCACCGCGTGCAAGCCAACCCGTTATGTTTGTTGGTATAGTATGCCCAGAGAGCCAATCATATGATGATTGCAATGAGGCATATGATACTTGATTTGATAATAATAAAGGAAATTCCATCTATTATATTTGTCTCACTCATGAGATGATGACACATACATGATAGATGTCTAAAGAATGATGTGACTCGATGACATATGTCTTCAGGTTGAGGACCTGAACAATGAGACCATATGTATGATAAGAGTACATGCATTCTTGTTATGTCCCTAGTCGGATATTATTGTGGAAGCAAAATAGACAACAACAATACATAAGACTAGAGTGTGTGTTGACTAATGACAGAGTCTCATTAGTTATGATATGTGATATCAAGTCAAGCACACATATATATGTTAGAGAATAGTATATCGAACAAACCCACCGTGAGAGTGAAACATGGCTACTATAGAATGGTAGTCACAATCGTCTCTCATAGTGATGGTGGTGATTGTGGTTCTTAGACCTTAAATCACTACACCCATCACATGTGATTGGGTACACTTTGACATCATCAAACGCAATCCTGAAATATGAGTTGTTATAACGATGATGATTGTGTAACTTTGACACACGGGGACTTGACTGTGAGTGATAGATATGAGATTTGTCCCTCCTACAAGAAGTATGATATCCATGGCCCCTTGATAAGCGAGACCGAGAATTGTATGGCCATACTCATGTGATTCAATATATGATATGTGAACTCACATGCATCTCAAACAGTCTGTTCTAGGTCAAGGAACATAGATTGAATGTTGAAGAGGATGACGTTCTATGTCTCGAGTTCAATTCGGATGTCATTGACAAAGGAACTATATGATCACTGTAATACTAATCACAGATTGTAGGTTGAAGTTGTTATCCAACTTTCTGAGTTACTTGGGTAGCAATGATGAGTTACTAGATTCTGCTCATTTCTTGTGATGTCATGAACATTTATTGTCAACATAAATTGGAACCTGTAGGGTCACACACATAGGATACCCCTGGAAGAGGAGATTGTCCATGAATGATTCAGACTAAAGGTGTTTAGGTACTAAAATAAACATACAATTGAGTGACTGAACTCAGAACTATCAAGTTCAAGTGTTGAACTAGCTGGTTAGAGTGTCAGGTCAATTGGAGACTGCATTAGCAATGTCAGGACTGCCAACCAACCGATTCACCCTTGTGAGCCGATCGATTGGTGTGAGCCAACTGACCGATTCACTTGGTGAATCGGGCGGCTCACAGTCCTACCAATCTAGGAAATAAGGATTTTCCTGGTTGAAGGAAAAACTTTCACGTTTCACTTATTCAATTCGATTGGAATAAGGATTAATCTTTACATTAATTGGAAACGATTGAGGAAAGTCGATTGCAGGAAAGTCTAGGAAGTGAAATGACCAGTTCACTAGTGAACCGATCAGCTCACCTTGCCAAACAACTATTTTAGTTATGAAATGACTGGTTCACCTATTACAGTACAAATTATTCATGGAATTTTCAGATCCTTCTACTCCCGAACAGACTGGGAACGCTGACCCTACCCTCTACTATAAATAAAGGGGTACTAGGGCTTCTCAAAACACACAACTCAGAACATCAGTTGCTCTGCTAAGTTGTTGTCCTCTCTAGTTCTGGTAACCGAGAGAGCCCGAGCAAGTGCTACCCGACTAGGGAGGCACAACAAGGGAAAGATAACTGCAAAAAAGTAGTATGAGTTTGGGAGAATAGGTTGGTGCTAGTACACCAATAAGAGGGTCATCTCCTTCCTGTCAGTTATTCTAGAATGGTAGGAGTTCCAGGTGGTTCGTGTGGACTATCTGTAGAGGTGGGAGATGTCTGCCGCTCAGGAGGACACGTCAGCCACAGTTCGTGGTAGAGGCTAGAGTCCATGGTGAAGATCAAGAGATGTGCAGACACCGTCCAAGACATGGCGTTAAAGACCGCACATGGATGCAAGGTATTGTCACTGGGCAAGCCCCAAGACTAGGTATATCTCACTAACACCATCCTTCCTATTACATAGTCATTGATGTGATCTCCTGTTATGGGTTAATGGTTAGTAAAATTTCTATTTCCACTGCCTACTCTGAGGCCATAAAACCCAACAGTGGTATCAGAGCCAGGTTAACATACTGTGTTTTGGGATAAATCGATATGATCATATTTTGGTTTTATCATCATTTATTTATTGCATACGATGCGAATATTTAAACTGACTAATGTGCATATCCGACTAAATACCACATGTGACCACAAATTAATATACATATATGATATGGTATATATGCAATTGATACACGTCACCCTAAAATGGTTTTGATGGTGGATGTGTAGCATGGTTACGGCCTATAAACCCTATGTGTGCTTGGTTGGTTATGGTTGTTTGCATCTCGTTTTGCATACCGAGCCTCTACCTTCTATTCCACATGTAACTCGAGATAACTCGAGATCATTTCTCTTCTACATTTGCTCCCCTCAAATATAACTTGAGGTTTCCCAAAGATTATGTAAAAGTAGGATAGTTTATTTTCTATTACATTGAAGAAGAAGGTGCTCATCACCACACGAGTTGACCGCCTAGAGGACCGAGGAGGATTGCGAAGAAGCCAGACTGACTGCTTGTTGGAGGTGTCTAGACAATAGAGGCCAGACCGACAAACCAACCGACCAGGAGGTGAGCCGATCGTGTCATAGGATGAGCCGATCAACCCAGAATGGTTCAAGCACAAAGATCTTCATCAACAACATGTTGCATATGATGTAGACCTTAGATGACCGTAATTCCTTATGGCTCCAAGGAATTACAACAGAATGTCCATAATCATTGCTTTTATCAATATTGCATGTTTCCCGTTGTGGTTATAGCATGCATATGATACATACTATAATAATGTGGTGATTGAATATGTGTATGTATATAAACATCAAACCCCTCAAATATAAATATTAAGTTTAAGATGCCTTCCAAAAGAAACACACATGAAAAGCTTGATTGACTAAGTGTGGGCACGCCTTCACGTGGTGCACCGTCTATCTCATGGAAGTGTGATAGTGGATATGTGGGTCTACCTTCGCAGGGTGCATACTCATTGTGTTGGCTTCTAGGAACAGACTTAACAAGGTTATATTAATAGGATTAAGCACCTTGAGGCATACAGATGTTCATGATAAAGAGTTGTGCATAAAATCTATCAAGAGTTGCATATGATGCAATTGGAAAAAGTTTCCTACCTAAAAGAATCTAGTTGTGGGTGACATCCCTTGCTGGTTCATAGCTTTGAGGAAGTCAGGATCTTTCTCACTACAAGGTTGTACGCTACAGTCTTCCAAATTGATATATGAGGGTTATCAATTTGAACAAAATAGTGGGAGCGATAATTAATTAAAGGCCTAATTAATATCATTTAATTTATCAAATCAAACAAATCAAAAATTGTTTTGAAAAGTTGCAAAATTCTTTTGTAGAATCCAAATGACAAAAAAAATACATTATCGTTACACTCAGTTCATAAACGGGATAGATTTCAAATCTAGTTTGGGACCTTTGAGAAGTGTTCTTAATGATGAGTGTAAATTCTAAAGTCCTTGAAAGACCAGAGCCAGTTGAACCACTCTAAATGTGCATAAGGCTAAAATTGGATGCTTACTTGAAGCATTCCAATGATGCCTAAGACATCAAGAACCTTATGCTGAGCTATATGAACTATGAGTTGCATAAACAACTTGAAGCATGAACATTCTTGAGATGGTTATACATCTTAAGAATCATGTAAAGTGTGAAAGGTATAATGTCTTCAAAGCGATGTTTGAGTATAATCAGACAAATGGAGATCAAGTATAATCTCATATGCTCAATATGATTGTGCATATAGATTAACTGTGATTTCTGATAGGTCAAGAGTTGACCAAACATATGATTCTACAAATTGTTGTGTGAATCATATATCCAGTTTATCAAATGTTGAGAAACTTGGCCAAACCACTGTCTAAAGTGCTTGGCATGTTGATGCCAAACATGAACGAAGAAAGGACAAAACCTATGATAATGATCAACAAAGTGAAATCCATAGACTAAAGCAAGGTAAAGAAGTGTTCTGAAGCCAAGCTTAGGTCTAAGTCTTCATCACTCAAGATATGGAGAGGGAAAAGTAGGAAAGGGAAATAACCTCTTTATAGAGGATCTCGGGAAGATGATAGAGATAGAGATCTCTACTTCCGGACCTGAGACGAAGTAAGCTAGAAACTGTGCGGAGTAAGAGTTGCTACCATTATAGTTACATTATGACATTCATGGTCATGTAATAGAAGTAGTGAATTGCTATTATATACCTGCCATCAATGAAAAACATCATACATCTTGTAAGGACCTTGACCTCCATTTAGGGCTTATCCTGTTTGCTTTGCTTAACCCTTATACTTAGTTGCTTGCTAATCACCTTTGGTGGTGATTAGGGTTTGTTGGTGCTTTGTTGAGAGCTGGAGGTACTACTTGCAATTAGCCCAAGTCTAGGGTTTGTGGGCAAGTTTGCCACCTTGTGAGGTGTTCCTCCCTCTCCTTACTTCCTCTAGTGTTGAGAGGAAGGTTTGGGCTCATTGCTTGAGTTCCTTTGGGCTTGGTTGAGCTTGTTGGGCCTTGTTGTATCTTGACTTTGCTTCTTTGGGCCTTGTGGCGGGCAAGAGTGCCCTGTGTCGGCCAGTGGTGTGTCGCCCAGGGTATGTGTCGGCCAGTGGTGTGTCGCCCAGGATCTGTGTCGGCTAGTGGTGTGTCACCCAGGGTTTGTGTCGGCCTGTGGTGTGTCACCCAGGGTGTGTGTCGGCCATGGCATGGAGGTGTGTCGCCCACGGACCCTTTGACCTTCTTTGACCTCGTTTGTGTCACCACTAGTGGACACTTGGTGCTTGATGCTTGCATGTGGCAATGGCCTTGGACATGTGTTTAGGGCATGTTAAGAGTGGTGGCTTTGCACATGGACAAGTGTCCCTAGGTGGGCGACACCTTGGTTTCTCCTCCATCCTCTCCTATATATGTGTTTCCTTTCCCTTGCTAAGGATCCCTTTAGTTCCTTAGTCTCCCTCTCCCTTGGTGCTCGAAACCCCCTTCCTTTGCAAGCTTGGTGGCCGATCCTTGCCTTGGAGTCTCTTTCTTCCTCTAGTGGTGGCCGAACCCTAGAATGCCTTGCTCTTCTTCCTTGGTGGTTCTTGGAGCTTGGAGCTTGCTTAAGGCGGGTTACATAACTCCTAACCCTAACTACACTACCTTCTTTTATGTTCTTATATGTTGCTATGATCATGATCGGCTATGAATGTTGCTAGCTTAGTTTCTTGCTTAGTTGTACCATGTGGGCCGAACCTTGTTCTAGGGTTTCTTGTTGAGCAACACCCCTTTCTCTCCTTAGTCTAGAAGAGTGAGCTTGAGTTCTAGTAATATGGGCAATACCCCTCTCTCGTTTAAGTTGAGAGGTGAGCTTGTGTTCTAGTGGCTTGAGCAACACCCTCCTCTCACCATGGACTTGAAAGGTGAGCTATGTGGTGGTTGTGGACCTTTGTTGGAGTTGAACCTTGTGTTGCTCGATTGGTGTTAAGAAGCTTGGCAAGACCCCTATCTCTTGATAGTTGAGAGGTGAGTCATCTTCTTGATCCATTAGGGTTTTGGGTACCCTTGTTCTTGAGGTTGGTGGTGACCCTGTCGGGGTGCACCTTGGCCGATATGGCTTGGGGTTGGTGTTGCCCGATACCCCTCTTGACCTAGAGCTTTGGACGTTATGATGTGGTGTTGTGTCGGACATCACATACCTAGTTCCTGCCTTGTTGCGTTGGGCATCACACCATGATAAGTACCTTGCCCGACACCCTTCACCTCATTATACCCTGATGTTGTGGAAGCTTGTTAGCTGGTTCTATGGTGGGCGTCATCCCTTGAACCTGTCCTTGTGTTTCGGCCATTAGATGTGGCTAGCTTTGTGCTAAGCATTATGTTTTCTTTGCTTCACGCGTTGCACCTTTGGGCGTTATACCTTGCGGTTTGGTGCTGCCCAATACACCTTGTGCGCGACGTGCCGTTGTACGATATGCCTCTTTGGATGAGCTGTACGTCTTTGATGCCCGATATGCATGTGGTGCACGACGCTGCATTGCCCGACATATGAGGTGCACGACTCCTAGGGTTGCCCGATATACCCTGAGGTAGCCTGACACCCTTGCTGGTTGCTTGGCCGATAGGAAGTTAGTGTGCTTGGCCGATATGTTTCTGGTTGCCTGACCGTTATGTAGTTTGAGCGTTGGGCGATAGGGGAGAGTACCCTGCCCAATACTACCTTTGGTGAGGGTAGTGGATGTTTCTAGTGAGGGTCTTGTTCCTTATATGGATAACATATATGCTAGATCTTGTTCTATGATGTCACGTTTGGTTGACAATAATAACCCTTGATATGCTTGATGGTAATTGCTATAGTAAGTGCACATCTATGTAACTTGACATGATCATATGAAATTATCTGTTTAATGCTGAGTAAATGATAAGCATGTAAGATGCTTTGCATGATGATATGACCTTTCTATTAATCCATGGGAATTGTGTATACTAACCATGCAGGTGATGCATAGCCAGGTAAAGGGCTATGAGGTATATATGATGAGTAACATTGCTTTGATAGTTACTCTTGATGATGAGATGACATACATGATGTGTTTTGGTCTGAGGACCTGAGTTTGGCTAAAAGTGTCTAAGTTGATGAGAATGCCTTGAGAGGCAGTGGCATTATGTGATAAGGGATTGAGATCCCATGGCAATGTGATGATCCTTGAGAGGGATCTAGATGATTGGCAAGAGGCCAAGTGATAACATGTATTGTGGGATCCTTGTGATGGATAAGATGACGTTGAGCATAATATTGAGTTTCATGCTGTTTATTCTTGTTATAGTTTACATGTTATACAACTTGGTTGAATCTTGCAACCCACTTAAAATACATTAAATAATCACAGTGGAACATATCATGTAGTTTGCCCTGGCCATAGATCCATCATCGTCAGGAGCTGGTGATGGTGAAACGGGTTCTCCTGCGGGTTAACCCGGAGCGCATATTGTTGAGTATGCGAGGTTTCTCCTAGCCTAAAGTGAGGAGGTAAGAGTGCAACTTCGGTTGTAGACTCCAGAGTGCGGATTTAGGCCCGTAGTTCAATATGTGAAGAACATGGTGAACAGGCCCATGGCTCAGGATATGTGATATGGGAGCATGAATGCATTCATGGCTCAGAGCACGGTGAATAGGCCCGTGGCTCAGTTTCACTAGCGCCGATACCTATACCGAGGAGGGCTAGGCAGAGGGTAGCATGACCCTGTGGCTGAGGCCACTTAAGCATGAGACTGCGGTCCTGCTTGTGTTGTACTCGTGCACTGACCACGAGGTGGGAGGTCATGGAGTCTAGCTCTTCCATTGACCTTGTATGGCATCGGCTCCGGGTTTCACAACGGTCGGTTGGATTTGAGCGGTACGACTCAATTCCTCAGGGCATAATATTAATACGTAATTCAGCCGAATAGTATTTATTGCTTAAGGCAAAACACAGAACATTGGTTGAGGCCTTGCTTACGTAATTAGTCTCGTTACACCTTGCAGTTACTTATACATTCCTCTTGTTATGTGGTAAGAACCTATAAATCTTATCTTGTTAATCATGTTCCATAAAGAAATATTTGGTAAGATGCCTTCCGTACATCTGGTAAGCTTGATGGTATAAATAGCTTCGTTATATAAACTGCTCTTGTTACATTTTTATCAGTTATCTGGTGCTATTTCTTTAGTCTGGATGAGGTTTTATAGTTTCAGCGGGGAGTTATGTTTCTCGCTGGGACTGTGTGTCTCACCCTACTAGTTTATAAACTTTTAGGTGTTCGAGCTAGACGTGGTAGTGGTCATGGAGTTGCGTCCGAGCAGCAAGATGAGCAGTAGAAGGCAAGAGATGGATATGTTGTTGTTCTGGTCGTTTTGTAGTAGAGTCTTAGAGTCATCCCTGTACTCTCAGGTCCTTGGAGGTGTTTTGACGTTGTTTTACGATGTATAGCTGATGATGCTTTGTCTATCCTGCTGCTGGCCAGATGTGGGCCGTTCTGTATGTAATAACAAGTGATGAACTCATGTGATGATAGGACAGCTGATCTCCTAGGTTGTGGACACGTATCAAGGCTTGTATATGTTTATATAATCTATTTTCCTTGCAGGATGAGGACCTGAATGTAATAGTCTCTTAGTTTATCTGCTTTCTGCTATCAATTTTAATTAACCCGTGTTTTTGGTAATTTGTGGTTTATGGTGTTTTCCGCACATTTTCGCGTAACACCTCGTTGTCTGTGTGATAGTGGGATGTGTTGCCACACATCTTGTATGGGAAAGAGTATTATGGACTGATGTTTCATTTTAAAGATAAGATCTTTGATGGCAGTACCTATGTCTCACTAAATATACTTGATAGTTAAAGAGACAAATGTGTGTGACACATGTAATGAATGACATGATAACTCAAACTTGAATGCCTATAGCGATGTCATCTAGAGCGCATAAATGAGATTGAATTTTTTGAATTCATATGATTGATATCTAGACTCTTTTGGTTGTTGAACCAATAGAGACATTCTAATCTCATTCATTGTGCAATATGACAAAGTTTCATCACTAGATGTAATGGGAGGATGATTATTCTATTAAGGATTATACATATTAATATATATAGACCTTTTATAATAAATACTAAAGGTAATCACTAGTACTTCAATGTATTTATTGATGACCTCAGTAGATATGATAGTTTGTATTTAGTGAAATACAAACATGAATCTCTTGAAGTGTTCAAGAAGATCAAAATGAAGTACATAATTATCTTGGTATAAGTATTAAATTTCGATATGATCGATTTGGAGATACTTTGAACCAAGAGTTTGAGAACCTTCTGGAAGATCATGATAATGTATCATGATGGACTCCACCTAAAACACAATGATTGTGTATCATGAGAAGTGTATCAGAAAGAAGGAATCACACCTTGATAAGTCAGAGTGTGATTACTAGCTAAAACTTCAAATTTCCTTTTGGGCACATGCTTTACACTGGGAATAAAGAGAATCACAAAATGTTGTGAAATCTTAAAGTTCCTTAAATAATACACATAACTCATGGTTCTGGTAGAAAACGCCTAGATCTTGAATGATATATGATATATTATGGACAAGAAGGCTGTGAGTTGATCATATGATGAGTCAACAGTCTACCTAGAAGCTAATGAGAGCCAAAAACTGAGATATGGCTTGAAGCCATGAAATCCAAGATGGACTCCATGTACATCAACAAAGTATGACCTTTGTTTATCCACCTGAAGGGGTAAAACCCATAGGGTACTTTTGGGTCTTCCAGAAGAAGACTGACATGGAGGATAATTTGGTTGAAAAGAGCATGTAACAAGTTCAAGTTGTTGAAAATGGTGAGATATTTTCAGCAGTTACCATGGATAAATCCATATGGATAATGCCATTGTAGCTTAATATGACTATGAGATATGGCATATGGATGTTAAAACTACATTCCTTAAATGGAACATTGTGTAGGATGTGTATGTAACACAACCTAAATGTTTTATAAATCCAATAATACAAATAAAGTCTATAAAGTTGCATAGATCAATCTTTGGATTGAAGCAAGCACCTCAGAACTAGATCTTCAATTTGACAAGATAGTCAAAGAGTTTGACTTGAGTCAAAATAAAGAAGTAATATGTGTTTACAAGAATTTAGTGGGAGCATATATATTCCACATATTGATGGGGAGTATCATCCTTATACTACAAAATCTGGCAACGAAGTACATTCTAAAAGGTTTTTAGAGAAGCATCCTATGTGATAGGAATCAAGATCTATAGAGATAGATCAAGAGGGCTTCTTGTCTTAGGAAAGAGAACATACTTTGTCTAGATGCTGAATGGGTTCAACATGGTGAGAGAAAACTTGTCCATGTTCCATGGAGTTAGTCTCTCAAGAGCCAAGTGTCCCAATTCTTATAAAGAATAAGGAACACATGGATAGATGCCATATGAATTTGCAATTGGATCTATCACGTATGAGCTCATCTCATTATCTTATATGTATTGGACATGACAAATAAATATGAACTAATTATCTTGTATGTATTGGACATGACAAGAATATACGAACTCATCATCTTGTATGTATTGGACATGACAAGAAGATATGAAATCGTCATCTTATATGACTAGATGATATAAATATCCAATTATCTTGTATGTATTGGACATGAAGAATGGATATCTATCAAACTCCATTAAGAGTTACTGAAATACCATGAAGGACATCTTTGTGTACTCGTGAAGTACTAAAAGGATTAGTGCTTTAGTTATGGTAATAAGGAAGAATTGGGTGTAAAGAGTTACATCGATGCAAGCTTCCGAAATGACAATATTACGTTTGACCTTAGAATAAAAATTGTTAGTTGGAAATGTTCTGACATAAAACAATTAATTAATTATACAATGAGAAGCTTAGTGTTACGAACACTGTAAAGGATACTGTATGCATATAGAAGTTCATATGGATGAACTTATGGGAGGTTCCGACCATTGGTGACTCAGTAGTAATGTTGTGACAAAAATGGAGCTACTGGTTAGATAAAGGAATTTCAGATAGCATACTATGACACTTCCATATCATACGAGTTATTGTACAGTGAGGAGATGTAAAACATGCAATATACCAACTTGAAGCAAATGTTGCTTACCTGCTATAAAAGCACTTGTGCATCAGGAACATGATGAACATGTTCAATTCACTTGGAATATGATTTGTGGGTGATTGTCTCTAAGTGCAAGTGGGAGTCTATTGGTATAGTACGCCCAGAGAGCCAATCATATGATGATTGCAATGAGGCATATGATACTTGATTTGATAATAATAAAGGTAATTCCATCTATTATGTTTGTCTCACTCATGAGATGATGACACATACATGATAGATGTCTAAAGAATGATGTGACTTGATGACATATGTCTTCAGGTTGAGGACCTGAACAATGAGACCATATGTATGATAAGAGTACATACATTCATGTTATGTCCCTAGTCGGATACTACTGTGGAAGCAAAATAGATAACAATAATACATAAGAATAGAGTGTGAGTTGACTGATGGCAGAGTCTCATTAGTCATGATATGTGATATCAAGTCAAGTACACACATATATGTTAGAGAATAGTATACCAGATAGACCCACCGTGAGAATGATACATGGATACCATGGAATGGTAGTCACAATCGTCTCTCATAGTGATGGTGGTGATTGTGGTTCTTAGACCTAAAATCACTACACTCATCACATGTGATTGGGTACACTTTGACATCATCAAACGTAGTCCTGAATCGTGGGTTGTTATAACGGTGATGATTGGGTGATTTTGACACATGGGGACTTGACTGTGAGTGATAGATATGAGATTTGTCTTTCCTACAAGTAGTATGATATCCAAGACCTATTGATAAGTGAGACTCAGAATTGTATGGCCATACTCATGTGATTCAATATATGATATGTGAATTCACATGCATCTTAGACAGTCTGCTCTAGGTCAAGGAACATGGATTGAATGTTGAAGAGGATGAAGTTCCATGCCTTGAGTTCAATCCGGATGTCAGTGACAAAGGAACTATATGAATACTATAACACTAATCACAGATTGTAGGTTGAAGTTGTTCTCCAACTTTCTGAGTTACTTGGGTAGCAATGATGAGTTGCTAGATTCCGCTCATTGCTTGGGATGTCATGAACATTCACTGCCAACATAAATGGAAACCTGTAGGGTCACACACATAGGATACCCCTAGAAGATGAGATTGTCCATGAATGATTGAGACTAAAGGTGTTTAGGTACTCAATTAAACATACAATTGGCTGACTGGACTCAAAACTATCAAGTTCAAGTGTTGAACTAGCTGGTTAGAGTGTCAGGTCGATTGGAGACTCATTGAGAATGTCAGGATTGCCAACTGACCGGTTCTCCCTTGTGAGCCAATCGACTGGTGTGAGCCAACCGAGTGGTTCAATTGGTGAATTGGGCAGCTCACAGTACTACCAACTGAGGAAATAAGGGTTTTCCCAGTTGAAGAAAAAACTTTCACGTTTCACTTATTCAATTCGATTGAAATAAGGATTAATCTTTGCACTAATTGGAAACGATTGAGGAAAGTCAATTGCAGAAAAGTCTAGAAAGTGAAATGACCGGTTCACCGGGTGAACTGACCGGTTCACACTCCCAACCGACCAGCTCACTAGTGAACTGATCGGATCACCTTGCCAAATGACCGTTTCAGTTATGAAATGACCTATTTGCATGTTGCAGTACAAACTATTTATATAATTTTTGGATCCTTCTATTCCTGAACAGACTGGGAACCTTGACCCTTCCATCTACTTTAAATAGAGGGGTACTGGGGGCTTCTCAGAACACACAACTCAGAACATCATTTGCTTTGCAAAGTTATTGTCCTCTTTGGTTCTAGTAACCGAGAGAGCCCAAGTAAGTGCTACTCGACTAGAGAGGCACAACAAGGGAAAGACAACTACAGAAAAGTAGTATGAGTTTGGGAGAGTAGGTTGGTGCTAGTACACCAATAGAAGGTCGTCTCCTTCCTACTAGTTCTTCTAGAACGACATGAGTTCCAGGTGGTCCGTATGGACTATCTGCAGATGCGGGAGATGTCTGCCGCTCATGAAGACATGTCAGCCACAGTCTGTAGTGGAGGCCAGAGTCCATGACAAAGACCAGGAGCTGCACATACACCGTCCAAGACATGGCGTTAAAGATCGCACATGGCTGCGAGATATTGTCACTGGGCAAGCCCCATGACTAGGTATATCTCGCTAAAACCATCCTTCCCATTACATAGTCATTGATGCGATCTCCTGTTATGGGTTAATGGTCAGTAAATTTTTTATTTCCGCTGCCTACTCTGAGGCCATAAAACCCAACAATGTTGTCATTTGATAGCTCGATACATAATACTAATAACAGAAAGTTTTGTCTTTAAGTATTATTGTTGGTTTCAATAGGCATACTTACAATAAGGTAAAAAGAATACAAATATTAAATTAAGCCACTTGGTAATTTTTTGGGACACCACATCTGTATATTTGAGGATCATAATACTATTATTCATAACTTTTCACACCATCTTAAAAAGCTCTACCACTTATAATGTTAAGAACTCATAAGTAACAAAACCGAATGATAAAAAATATGTTGATAAATAAAACAACCTCCTCGTCTGGTTTATAATAAATGAAACAATTCCCTCAACTATTTTTCTTTTTGATTCTTCTTGTATATTAAACAAACATATCTCCCGTCCACTTTATATTTTGCTTGTTGAAAGCTTTACACTACCATCAATTGTGAAAAACAAAGGACCATAACGTATCTAAACCAAAAGTTGCTTATTTCCTACTTTGTAAGGTACTAAGGAACAACTTGGTTGGTGAAAACCTCTCAAATTATGAAAGGATAATAGAAAAAATTTGGTGGTTTTGTTAGGATTTAGTTCTTATCCTAATTGGATTAGAATTAAGTCTAACAATATTAGGAAAGGGAAAGTAATGTCCAACGTGGAGTCCAAGCATTATTTTCTTCTCCTATTCTATTGTCGTTCTACTAGTCCTTATAGAATAGACGTAACTCTCTTACTTCCTTACATGGGATGTCCTATACCTATAAATAGATGTAGACACTATGAGTTATCAGTGTGTCAAATAGTGCCAAATATTGTGTGTGCTAATACAGGAGAAGGCATACAGATAGCCAATAAGGAAGAGAGCGAGAGTGGAGTACTGAATTCTATTGTGGGCATGGGATTGTGGGAGAGCAACAATCCTTGTAATCTTTGTGGAGTTGCTTAATAGAATTTTGTGGTCTTCTTCGCCAACTCAGTTTTCTCATTAGTTATTTGTTTGTCATTTTGGACTATCGACTGGGAGGCCGTTGTCACTTTTATCATGCAAGTTAAGGCTGTATCTCGTGTGGTGTTTTCTTGGACTTGAAGGGCATTCATGCAAATCCCAACAAGTGGTATTAGAGTGAAGGTTGCTACGAGATGATCAATGAGCACTGAAGACACGTGAAGTATGTTGGCGCTGACTAGCAATGTGGGGAGTCATCATATTGACAAATTTGATGGCATAAGACACTTTATTATGTGGAAAAGTACGGTGAAGGATGTCTTAGTCCAATAAGGGCTAATCGAATCTCTTGAAGGGTAAAAATTGGACAAGATGTTTGAAGGCAACTGGAGGATGATGGAGGACAAGACGGTCAGTACAATCCATCTGACTCTTTTACAGAGGTAAAGTATTCAGTGATCAATGAAGATTCATTGAAGAAATTATGGAAGGTCTTAGAAGAGTTGTATATGGCGAAGTCGCTGATGAATAAGTGGGTGCTGAAACAGAAATTGTATAAATTGTGCATGGAGGAAGGCATAATGTTCGTCGACCATCTCAACGTCTTCAACAAGCTTGTCACACAACTGGTTCGCATGGAGGAGAAGATCAGTGAGAGCGATAAAGTCGTTCTCTTAGCATCATCTCTACCACTGTCATGGGAACAACCAGTGATGAACATCCTTGTCGGGAAGACTACACTCGACTTCAACGAGACGATTGCATATTGATTGGAGGTAGAGTCTTTGAAGAAGCCATCTGAAACTTCCTCCTAGGGTGGTAATGTTTTGGCTGTTATAGACGGTAGCTACAAAAGCAAAGGTCATGGGAAGAAGAATCAAAAGGGTAAAGATAGGCACGTATGCTATTTATGTGATGAGGAGGGACACATATTAAAAGATTGTCCAACGCTGAAGCAGTTAAAGAGTGGAGCTTGCTCGTTAGCAGAAGGATATTCAGAAGCACCGTGTACTACGAAATTAGGTACCAATCATGGGTGGATATTTGATTTAGGCTCTCGCTACATCATATGTCCAGAGAGAGATGAATTTGATGAATGATCTCACCATTGGGCACGTGGGACTATTCAACTGACATATGACAAACTCTACTAAATTGCCAAAATTGAAACAATTATATTCAGGATGCATGATGGAGCACATCGCACATTGTCGGGGGTCTGATATGTCTCCGGTCTCAAGAGGAAACTAATATATGAGAGGGCACTTGAATCCATATGTTGTAAGATTTCAAAGCAAGGTGGAGTCGTGCAAGTCACATGCAAGGGGCAAGTGATCATGAAGGGTACCTGGTCCAAAGGAGCATATCGATTGGTTGAGGATGTTCTAACTAAAAGAGGGGTAGCTGAGGGGAGTTCTACCACTGGAGGCATAGTTGAAACGTGGACACGTGAGGTGAGCTCGAAACGTACTACATGTCTTCAACTCTCAGGGGAAGTCACGTGCGAGGCTGCAAGACCGACTATGAAATTCAACAGATGCAGAGACGAACCTGTCAACTGTTGGAAGAAAGAAGATGTGGCAAGACCGACCACATAGTACCAGTGAGCAAGTGGAGCTCGAAGAAGTTACAAACCTATGTCATGGAGGGCCAAAGGAATGAAGGTTGCAGTTAATCCAGCTGCAGGTGGAGGCGGTGCAGTTTTCCAAACTATACAACTTGAGGAGCTTTCAGATGAAGGGTTCGGGCAGCCATGTCTGGACACGCATTCCGCATAGGCGTGCAATGGTAGAGTGCTTCCGAGGGCGGAAACAAATAGAAGAAGAATGACAAAAAAATTCTTGAAGGAGCAGATACTTCAGCGGATAAGATCCAAGGTGGAGATTGTTAAGATTTGATTCTTATTCTAATTGGATTAGAATTAAGTCCAGAAATATTAGGAAAGGGAAAATAATGTCCAATGTGGAGTCCAAGTATTATTTCATTCTCCTATTCTATTGTTGTTCTCCTAGTCCTTATAGAATAGACGTAACTCTCTTACTTCCTTACATGGGGATGTCCCGTACCTATAAATAGAGGTAGACTCAATGAGTTATCAGTGTGTCAAATAACATCAAACATTGTGTGTGCCAAAATAGGAGAAGGCATACAGACAGCCAAGAAGGAAGAGAGTGAGAGTGAGGTACACAATTCTATTGTGGGCGTGGGATTGTGGGAGAGCGACAATCCTTATAATCTTTGTGAAGTTACTTAATATAATTTTATGGTCTTCTTCACCAACTCAGTTCTCTCATTGATTGTTTGTTTGTCGGTTTGACCTATCATTGGGAGGCCGTTGTCGCTTTTATCGTACAAGCTAGGAATGTATCTCATGTGGTATTTTCTTGAGCTTGGAGGGCTTCTGTGCGAATCCCAACAAGTTTATGATATTCACTACAGTGCTACTAATCATGATGGGTGAGTACTGCTTTCTATATCAACCCAAATCTACACCGTTGTTTATGCATCCCTATCACTACCATTCACCCCCGATGATCTGATTGTAGATACTACATAATCTGTCGACATCATCACCATTTGCCGTACGAACCACGTGCGACTCGTAATCTTAAATTGACTGTGAGCCTTGGCTGACCACTTTCCACAACAAGTGCATTGTCATTATCAATGATATGATTGGGTAACGGCTGCTTCAATCCTTATTTGCTCTGCTTCTTCTTCCCATCTTACTCCATATGCAGTCAATAACAAAAACAATATACAATATCTCCCCCAAGCAAAACAGTTTCAGTCCTGAGGTAACAGTAAATTCCAATTATATAAAGCTCTTTTGGAGGCCCATTTTTCAGAATTTTCAGTTGTTACCAGCTCAGTACTGGCTCATATCACAACCCTTCTATTCACATGTAATGGTACAGTCGGGGATGGATGTCCCAAAGTTTGGTGCAGAAGCAAGTCGTTGTTTCATACTGCAATCACCTAAATAGGCTAAATTAAAGAAAAGTTGTTACATGTTGCGATTGGCGTGACTCAGGTTTTACTTGCCATGAATGAGTTCCGTTTCTTCTATATACTAGTGAACGCACACGTGCACATGCACGTGACATATAAAAGTTGTTGGAATTGCAATAGAAAAACATCATAATGTTAATACTGTTAAATAAGAAAAATTGAACCATTGCTTTCATAAATAATAAAAATACATATTCATTTTGTAACTGAAAGTTCGTTATGTGATAAAATTCTACAGGTGATTTGACACGTCTGTTTTCCCATCCAAAATTGAAGTTTACTGAGCTCATCCTCATACGAACAATCAAAGAGAGGTGAAGACCTGATTGGAGAAGAAAATATGAGTTTAATTATTTAATAAGAAATAGGAAATAAATAAATAATAAATATTATAGTATAATATCTCACTTATTATCAATGCATGTAATCACTTTCTGGTGATTTAATCCTAAATATTTTATAATTTTATTTCGAACCTTTCACATATGAAAAAAAAGATTAGTGTAAATATTCAGACAATTTAATAATATAATCATATATGCAGTCAAAATACTTACAGTTCTAGTGATGATTTTGGCAAAATGTTGTGTTTCAACTGTAATTATTGATGATTTTGTATTTGTTGTCACACGAAGCTTTGGAATGACTTTTGCTGTAAGTATATACACATAACAATCATAAAAAGATTGTATCGTAAAACACAACTGGGAATATAAATTATATGGAAAACAAAAGTACCAATTCAGATTTTAAGATAGATACAAAACAAAATCAAAAAGTAATGTTGTGTTCGATGTCAAATAAAAGACTCATACA
This sequence comes from Alisma plantago-aquatica, assembly GCA_963693085.1. Classification (NCBI taxonomy): domain Eukaryota; kingdom Viridiplantae; phylum Streptophyta; class Magnoliopsida; order Alismatales; family Alismataceae; genus Alisma; species Alisma plantago-aquatica. Next base: position 324,321,255 of record OY856415.1, read on the forward strand.
TTCTTGCTTAATATCTAATGGAACTACATCTAAAACTTTAGCCGTTTGCTTCATTGTTGTTGGCGTCCCTTGTGATTCTTGAAAAAATGGTTGGGCATCTTGTGCTTTGACATGAAAAAGCAATTGATTCTATTTTGCCTTTGATAATATGATATCCACCATATCTTCACCATTTTCCTATATTATTAGACCAATTTAATATTAATACAGATGTAAAGTTCATCAATATTATATGTATATGTATAAAAATATGGAGTACCTGTGAGTGGATATTGTTTAGCTCTATAGCGGTATAACCAAGGAGATGATGTGCAGCTGTATCAAATAATGTTAATTTAATAGAATCAAAAGCGTCCATGACTTCAACTTTCATAATATACTTATAATCAACAAAACGAAATATTAATTTACAAGCTAATTATAATATATAGATGTAATACATGATAAAAGAAGGTAAATTGCCTGAGGACACTATCTTTTGCTCCACATTTGGGGCAGACATTGCCTTGACCATTTTCATCATATACTTTCTTGCTACACCTCACACATGCATTGTACCAAAGGGTTCGATCATGGTAAATCTGTACAACTGTAGCCTTAATTTCATAAATGTGATCCTAAAAATATTCAACATGTTATTTTCATATTATATACATTTAAGTATTTGTATAAGTTACAAACATTGAGGTATCTTACTTTGCGTAGTGCCCCACTCTATAGGGATTCATGCAAGATGGAAATATTGATCCTTATTGCCTCTATATTCTCTTTTTGCATGGACACATTCACAAGTGATGAAGAACCAACACCGCTTTCAGACAACCTATTGAATTTATAGAATTCAATTTAGAAAGAAATATATATGAACTATCGTTTGAATGTGTAATATGAAAACGACTACCTTGACTTCATTTCATCAACTTGTGGCAATGGGGGGTTAAAGAGAAGTCTTGTCGTGTAAGTACTTAACATGTATAAACCTATAATTATTAGTAAATTAATATAAAATAAGTCTCACAAATAGAATTAATTTATTGATTGTGTCTTACCTTGGAAGCATCGAACTTGCAATCCAGTAATAACAACTATACTTCTCATTCCATACTGTGCTTTCCAGTTGTCATGTGACATCACAACTATTTCACCCCACAATGAGCACCTAGCCATAGTGTGCCTAAATACCACAAATATACATATAAGTGTTAGTAAATGAAATCTTTGTTTTAGTGATTGAGTAATTTAAATAATTTGTATTGATTACATTTCGTTTTGTAATATGATGTCACACTTGGCAACCTGTTCACCAGTTCTCTTCGTAATGCTTTGAATATCATCAACATTTGTAATCATTCCAATGACATCTGTAATTGACATAGACTACTTTATGAATATTATAAAATGATATTATAAATGAAATTAAAGTAAAAATACCTATAAGAAATGTCTTCTTATCCTGAAGACCGTGAAAGTCATCAAACTCAGTAAATTGAAATGAGTAAACATGTATTTTTTTGCAATCTTCAGATGCTTTAACAACCACACAATTTTTGTTAATTATGCACTCTTCATTCCGCTTTACATTTCTATAGTCATTGCGAATGTCTTCGACACGGACATTATTCAATACATAACACTTTGCTTCATTAAAAGTATTACAGAATTTGTTAACTGCATCACCAATTAAACTGGCTTCCATCCTCTCTCCCTAAGAAACAAAAGATACATTGAGGCATTACATAATCATATGAATGTATTTTAAATAATAACAAATTTCGAACTTTATAATCTAGTATACCTCTTCATCGATAAACAACAATTTCTCCTTCATTTTTCCCCTTGATATTTCATGTGCTTTCCATTTGAAGGCCACACGAACCTTTAAATTCCAGTTTAGGTATCGATGTACACGTCGAAAGGGGGTATAATTATCTTTTGTCATCCTATTTATAACATGTAAAGATATTAGATTAGAAAAGTTGTAAATACAAATAATCAGCATGAAATACTAAGATAAAAGCATACCATCAATAAAGGATAATACTTTTTTGTATACTATGTTTTTTTGTAAATGTTCCACCATTGAAATTCTTCTCTCCTGGTTTAACCAAGACCTTCGTTGTATTTTGGGATGTCCCTCTTGATAATGCTACATACAACTTTCTATGAGAGAATACAGGATGGGGCAAATAAATTCTGACATTAGGGATAGTTTGACCCTGTGACTTATTTATTGTCATTGCAAAACTCAAACACACAGGAAATTGTTTCCGTTTAAAAGCAAATGGAAGACCATCATTGTCAGGCATTATAAGAGGTATTCTAGGTATGAAAACTCTTTTTCCACGTGCTTGACCAACTGTAACCTCTGCGTCAATTACATTTTTCTGAAACCCTTTACAAACCAGTCGTGTACCATTGCATAGCCCATTTGCCGGATCAATATTTCGCAACAACATTATAGGACAATTTTTCTTTAGCCGCAATACATGAGGGGGAAAACCATTTGGAACCAGTGAATTGAGGAATTCTTTAGGGTAGTTATGATTTTCATCATCAACAACATTGTCAAAACTATAATATGTGATCTCCTCCCCAGGAAATTGTTGTATGAGATCATTATTCATTTCGTCAGCATACTCATTCTTGTTGACTCAAGGTCAATTAGGTCAATGTTGACTCACGTCTAAATTGACTAAACCCATGTTTTGATGATGACTAACCATTCCACATATTGGTGTCTAATGTCTCTACTTGAGTGATTTCAGATTAGGTATAGACACACTCCAAATGCCCTAACTTGCGCATATCAAATTGGAGAAAAGAAAAGTCAAAGTCATACAAGTGCACGTTTTTGTAATATGATGTATATCCATTAGAATCATGTTGTAAATCACTTGTAATGATTGTATGACTTGTAATTAAGCTTAGAAAAATATCAGGAGAACTTAGATCGAATATTAGAACACTTCAGATGCAACTTTGAAAATTGATTACAAGCACTTTGTCGGTCGAGTTTCCCAGCCTGAAAACTCGACCGATCATCCTTGATCAATTTTCTGGAGATTGCATCGGTCGAGTTGTGTTTACACAGAACTCGACTGATGGAGTAATTGACCAAATTGATTTTCATTGGTCGGTCGAGTTTCCTCAGGACAAATTTGACCGATGGTTTGAATATCAGCTTTGTCTTTTACTCTATCGGTCGAGTTACACTTATAGAAACTCGACCGATTGCACTGTACGGAAAAGTGCAGAAAAGTGTTTCTATCCATTGTGGAGTTGCTACAAGTGAAAATAGATCCGTTGCAAGCCAAAAAATGGATAGTTTTCGTTCACAAGTGTTCCCAAAGGCTAAGAGGCATCCCCAACTATAAATAGGACCCCTTGGGCTTCATTCCAAGGTTGAGCATTCAATGCAAACTCTATGTGAGGCTCCTATTCTATAGTTGAGTGCTTCCTACAGCCTCCTCTCTCTCTAAGCTTAATTACTTGCTACATACATTAGAGTGAGTAGGAAATATATAAGAGAGCTAGTCTTACATGTATATCTTGTGAGGCTCTCACTTCCACCACCTCCATATCTCTCATTTGCAATCATGAAGATGAAGGTTCTCTCTCTTGTCCAAGAGAGGTGAAGAAGAACAAGGAAAGGAGTCCCTTGGTGAAGACCAAGGCTGAAGACTTGGAGCTAGAGTGGGTAAGCCCTTGGAGAAGGCAGAAGACTCAGGCTCAAGTGGGTAAGACCTTGGTGGAAGCTTCTCTGAGTGAAGGTGAAGTCAAAGGCGGAAGATCCAAGAAGAGTAGGTAATTCCTGCAAGGCTGAAGACTTTTGCAAGAGTGGGTAAGTCCTTGGAGAAGGCCGAAGACTCTTGCAAAGTGGGTAAGTCCTTGGTAAGGTTGAAGACTCTTTTTATTGGATAGGTAAGTCTTTTGTTTGGTCATGCATTGTATGTCTTATGAATGAATACAAGAGTGCAATAGTTTGGAAGTCCTAGAGGTTGACCTCTCTAGGCAAGTGGACTGACACACTTCTAGTTTGAAGTGTGGAACCACTCTAAATAGCTTGTCTATTTGGTGCATGTTCAATCTCTCTCTCCCTTGCTATGTATGTTTTAGTTGCACTCAAATTACCTATTTAGCAACCTTATCTTGTCATATATCTTGAAGGTTTAATGAATTTTGTTTAAGTGCTTTCAGCTCTATTCACCCCCCTCTAGAGCATCTAATCACCCTTCTAGGATCCAACAATTCTTCGTGCATAATATTTCACGATTCATCATGTAGTCAGTCGACGTTGCATTATCATTGAGAGCTGGAAAGACATGTTGTATGAGTCGTTTCTTAGAGGTCGCATCATCTATGTACTCAAGAACCATTTCATGTGGGAGGCGAACGTAATCATCATCGAATACTGGTTCGGTTCCTTATCCTATACGTAGTAGAAAGTTTGAGAAGGTAGAATCTGACAAAGCTCTCATATTTTGCTTTAGTTTCAGTTTGTGCATTTTCTCCCAAAGAAATGACTTTATAAGACTCGAATCAATCGTCTCACCTCTAGTTGCACGTCGAACAACAGGCAAAACTTGTCTGAAATCACCACCAAAAACTACCACTTTCCCCCCAAATGGTAGGCTCGATCTCGTGATATCTTGCAATGTGCGATCTAAGGCTTCAAAGGCTTGTCTCCTTGTCATGGATGCCTCATCCCATATAATTAATTTTGCCGATCTAAGAAGTTCTGCTAGACTACTTTGTTTGCTAACGTTACAAGTTGAATTGTTTTCAACTTTAATTGGAATTTTGAATCTACTATGAGCAGTTCTCCCCCCGGGTAAGATCGATGTTGCAACCCCAGATGTTGCTGTTGCGATTGCTATGAAACCCATAGACCTTACTTTTGCTAACAATGCCTTATATAGAAATGCCTTTCCAGTTCCACCAGGACCATCGACAAAGAATACACCAGGCTGGTTTCCCACTATGTAGTTGAATATCTCATTGAATGCATGTTGTTGGTCATTGTTTAGTGATGAAATGAATGATAGATCCTCTTCGCTTACTTGTATATTCATCTCTTCAACAATTTCACGTGATATGTTTTGTCCAGTATTTATTGAAAAATCATCATCAACAGTTGGCAAGTCATAATCCTCTATAACCTTCCCCATGCTCTCAAGAATAGATTTAATATTTTGTAGCACTGTCTGCTCCAACTGATGCTCATCGATGATTTCGGTCCTACGAAAATCTTCTAACATATCATTGAGGCTTGCATACCACAAAGCTCTTACATTTGTTGGTTCACAATAAATTAATATTGTAGCAAATAATCTCCGTAGTGAAACTGGAAATTCAAAATGTGTTGCCTCAGTTAAACATTCTAAAATTGTATCATCACTCTCAATAAGACCTCGATGTTCAGCTGAAAGTTTGAATGTTGGTTGGATAACACCATTGACGGTCCTCAAACTCTCAAATGAAGTTGAACCCTTTACATGATTTAGTAATATCTTCAAATAATACCTCTCACCTTCAACAAGATTTACAGTAATGATACGACCAATAACCTCTCTCTGCTTTCTTTTCTTCCAATATTTTCCAGAGCTATTCCACACATAATGCTCATGGAATTGTTTATAAAGATATTGATGAGATTCTTCATCGTGTGAGTTTGTCACAAAATACTCAGTGAGCATAGTCCTACAAACACCATCTCGTTCCATAACATTATGCAAGTTATCATCTTCTAAGAATGTGACACTATGCATGTTAGGTAGATGCAATTGCAAGGAAACTACAGATGGTTGTATTTCACTAAGTTTGAACTCAAATATCCTCTACATTGCTTCCAGTGGAGATATCCATCGAGCATCTCTAAATTGATTCACCTCATTGACGGTCTGGTCTGCAATATCAGGTGATATGTTGATTGAAGCCTTATCATGCCCCTTATATATATACTTGAAGAGGTATTTGACTGCTTTAATGCTCGAACATACCTCCACGTTAATATGACACCTATATCTCTATAAAAAATACGTATTATATGGCGCCACCCATCTATTATCTAGTGTGGATCCTCTTACATCAACAGTGACTCCATTGTCTCTTCTCCTATAAATTGGATATGAATCTCTACCTTGCATGGTATTGGAACAAAAATTCCTTGGATATCGGAAGCGACACTCCTTGTTTACCATGCAAGAATTTTTAGGGTTTAGGACACCACACGGTCCATGCAACATGTGTTTAACAACCAATGCGTGCAATTAAGGATATCGTTCAAGATCTGGAATTTCAGCACAAACTATGTTATCATACTGATCTGGATTGACGATCTTATAGTCACGTTTCATGATGATAAGAATGTGTGCATGCGGAAGTCCTCTTTTCTAAAATTCAATAACACGAACACGTGCCGCTACGATGCCAAATATATTTTTCTTAAATAGTTGGTCCTCTAGATCCTCCAATTTTTCTCTAAAAACCCTAGTTGTTAAATCGGGTCTGTTTTGAGCTAGTTTTCTAGGGAATAACTTTGTTTTTATCTCATCCTAGTTTGGATTACATGTCATTGTTAAAAAGATATCGGGTTTCCCATATATTTGTACCAATGCCATAGCATCCATGTATCTACGACGCATATCACGTGGTCCTCCAATAAAGGACGAAGGTAATACAATTCTTTTACCTACCATGCTGCTATGGACTTCTCCAGATCTAATGCTATCAGTGATTCCTTGATACAAATCAGAACATATTCACTTTTGCTCCTTTGTGATATAGTTTAACCGTGTTGATTGTATCTTGATGTACATGTCGACAAAATACTGTTGAAGGAGACGACCCACATACAATAAGATTGATTTGTCAAGCACACGAATTTGTAGTTTGTAACAATAGTATTCTCTCGTAGATATCTTGTTTCGACCACCACCATCTAAAAAACATATGAGAATGATGTGAAATACATTTTTTAATAATGGTACATAATTTGTTAATATATGAATATATATATTCTACTAACATGCTACGTTCGAGCCCATCACATCTTCAACAGAATGTGATAAGTTATGTAGCATGGAATCCCATGGCACACCAACTTTGGGGAGGTGTGGATGCCAACCGAATTCACCATTGGGAAACAACAAGGGATATGATAGAGGATCATAACATCCTAAATATGATTGCACTATACGTGGTTCACCTAAATTGGCATAAACAACTATGCTTCGCTGTTGTGCACCACTTACATCATTGCCCTCAATCCAGATACCCGCAACTTGTGAAGTAGTTGGAGAATTATATGTCCTCTGATCTAGATGTGCATATTTATTGATGGCAATACTAAAATTATCTGACATCGGAATATCCTTGAGGCTCCGAAAAAATTGGGCATATGGATTTACAGACAATACGTGCATCAATTTAGTAACTAATTCAATATTTAGTGAAGGAGTTGCTTTCATTCTGTTCTATACCTCAAACTCAGTGTCATAGAAATAGAGTTGTAGGTATTTCGGTCCATCACTCCAAGGCAGTAATCTATTTATGAAATGATACATTTGACCCTGTACTCGAAAAGTATATATGCCATTCCACATACTACATAAATTTTCATCTAGATGGATACCGTGTGATGTGAATGCAAAGTGACTATTGTAACTTCGAATGGACCTCAAAAACTCCATAGAATCTTGTGTTTGGGATGTGTACAAATCATATAGTTCTGTTGGAATAGGATTGGTAACTAAATGTACCTTTCCCTTCATACAACAAAAATATGGTGGTTCAAATTGGAAACATTTGGCACCACAAAATTTGCACAAACTATGTGTGGATAACTTATGTGGTTCGTTGAGAAGATTGTCAAAAATTGGATTGGAAATATCAACACCAGAAGAATCTTCAACATTTTGATCCATGCTTGAAATATAGAAATCCTCCGTATCTTCCATGATACCTACATCTAGTTTGTTATAACACAAGATGAGTACAAATGTTAACTCATTGAATAATGCATGAGGATTTGTAACTATTCCCTTCAAAGACACTATCATTAATTGTAGGGTCCGAGCAAACATGCATATCAACATGATCTCCATTGGGAACACTGTCAGTCCGAGGAATATAGGAAGTACTCGGTTGTTCCAATGAATTCGTTGCAACATTGTTCAACTGTGCTTGACATCATTTCAAGAATTGGATCAAGAATATTCGTTTCCTTTCCCGCCTATGAATTTTGATGACAACATTATCCACATGATGTTGGAAATTGTTATCATTTGAGATAACATGATGAAACAATGCTCTTTGACCAAGTGCAGAGTCCACATATTCATTGAGAACTTGAATAACTTCACTGACTCTGTCAAAATATGGGTGCATATCAATCCTTAACTTCATATAGGGTGGAAAACTATTGTAAATTGTAGCATATCTTGCAATAAGTTCTCCACCACCTTCACATCTGGCACGCCTATGCATCCATCTACTTCTAATAACCATTCAACGATGGTATCTACGCATCCGTTGAAAGGACCTCAAATCATAACTGTAAATATATCTTTCAAGTTGTTGAGATCTATGTGACTATATTAAAGTAAGACATGACGCAAGTGTGTCACAACTTTGAGATGTAGTGCCAGAAGATAGGCACGGTTCCACCATAGTTTGCACGAATCCTTCATTTTGGAAAGTACAAACAATGAGAGGGATTCTATATGCAGTGATATGACTCATTAATTTATTAGCTAAAATTCTCACACGACAAATAAAAATAAAAAGCCAAATGTGTTCGATTCAGACAAATTGAAAAATGACTGTTCTTGAAAAATGAGTGTAAGATGAATTTAATCTTTTTTAGCTTCTGTATGACTTCTTGAACGTAGAAGGAGGTGCAGATAGATAATTTTATATGTACAGTTACACCAGTATATTATTGTTCATCAGATGAGCGTGCATGAAAGATATATTTTTCTCCTATATGGTCCAACTATACTTTCGGGCAGTGACGGCCACTTGATAGTCATTGTTACCGAACCCCAATATGGTCCAAGTATCGTATTCCTTTTTCTAGTATGAGACACTGCCCAATCTGCTGTCTTGATTGAACCATGAGATATTGGCTGTTGGATCCAATCTGAACCTAATGGGGTTGTCTAGTTTGAGATTGAGATTATGAAATCCGGACTGGATTAGACCAGGTTAGTGCATATATCGAGATAATCAGACCTGAGTCAATGCGAGTTCTGTTTGGCAAACGAATCCCATCATTAAATTGTACTAGCCTCGTAACTTGTATTTTTAGTATGGCATATAAAACAAAATACTCAAAAAATAGAATGAAATTCGGACTGGGTTCCCGAAATCCTGCTGCTAACAGGTCTGAGATAATCTGGGTATCATGACAACAAAAGCCAAAACGGGTCCATCAGTCCAACTTTTGCCAACAAACCAGAGGACATATTAATCGTGACCGTCAGATTCAAGTCTGACTTTTCCTCATCGCCCGGCGGATCCAAAACCCAAGTATAAATAAATATTAGGGCACCGACCCTCTCACTCCCCACTTTGCCAGCCGCTTTCTTTCCACCACTCTGTGCCCTAAACAGAGAGGCGACTCTTCCCTTCCGACAAGCTAGTCGGATGGCTTCTAGCCTCCAACCCCAACGCCGAAAATGACGCGATGCCTCGAAGCCGAACGCCGACAGCAACGACACATCCTCCAAACTGGTCGGCTGGCTATCCCCCTCTCCCGCCCCCTCATCGTTCCTCTTCAGGGGTTCTAGGGTTTCTCCTCCTCCCTCCAGTCCTCTTGCAGATCGAGGAGGGTTTCAGAAAGGGCGGATCGATTGAAAGGAGGCGGCCATCTACGATGCATAATCTGTAAAAATGGGTGAAAACAAGCAGTAGGATAAGCTCTACCTCCCTGATCTCGGATCCGCTCTTCCTTCCAAGCCCGGTACGGCCTCCTGTCCACCATTCTTCCTTGTCCCGCCACTCTTTTTCCCCAACTTCTTGTATTTTTGCAACTGCATAATCTATAGGGTTGCTGTTCTGACTTTTGGCTTGTGGTCTCAGTTTTGAGCGAGGGCGAAAGGGCTAATCTGGTAAATGCCGTTCGCCAGGGTCGTAGCGGCACCGGGGACCTGCAGCTTTGCGAGCTCGACCTGGGCCTGGTTGGTTTTGTCTTCGGCGTCCGACAGCGACTCGACTTAGTGCTTGAGCGCCCCCAGTACTCGCGGGTCAAGGGACGCCGGCGCGCACCGGGAGAAGGTGCTGAGACGGGTGCTGATGAGGCGGATGTTGGACAGGCTCACGTTGGAGGCCACCAGGGCAACCTGTGTTGTGTCATTGGAGCGGAGGGAAGCGGCGTACTATTAGGAAGGAGATGCAGAGTTTTAGGTGCGCCGCGCTGGCCACGATGCCGCGGTCTGCCTCTCTTGTTGGCGTTTGACAATCGACACCGGCCTTACCCACCGAGGACCACTCCTACCTAGGTGTGACGAACTGGTTCACGACGGAGTAGCAATAGCAGGATCTCCTCCTCCGTCGCCGCTACACCATGTTGGGAATTTTCCCCAAATCCCAAGCCAAGAAGGTAATAACAGAGCACCCTCGACTCTTTTTCTGTCTCAAAAGGAAAGAAATCCAACCACCGGCTCTGACACACCAAGGATTTCCTGGTACCAGTAATCCAATCCTGTCTTTCATCTCCCTTTCCCATATAGACCCACTGGCTCCAGTTACCTCTCTGCTAATTGTGACCTGTATGTTGTTGTAGGTAGAGGTCTCTTCTTGCAAGGAAGCTAGTTGTTTCTTGATAGATCCATTCTACTAAATGCAAGAATTGTGAATTCTCCAATTTGCAAAGAAAGATATGTCCTGATTCAACTAATTCATCTGCCTAAGATACATAAGTAGTGTATACATCTGATTAGTGTGGACTCTCTATTGATGCAGGTATGGGTCCCTTCATATATATAACCACATGGAGGCCATTGTGTCTATATTGGTAGTTTATATGAGGTATTATTCAGCCTTTATATTGTGTATTTACTTTTTAAGGTTTTAATGTTTACTTGGTTACTGATTACATTTTCTTATTGTGGCCTATATGTTATTGTAGATAGAGGTCCCTTCATACAATGTAGCTAGTTATTTATTGATAGGTCCAACCTACTAAACGTAAGAATGGTGAACTGTACAATTTGCAAAGAAAGATAAGTCATGATTTAACTAATTCATCTAGATAATTTGGTTAGTTGGTATTTTGATTTGGTATATCATCTACTCCTTGAAAAACCTCTAGAGGGGAGGTGAATAGAGTTTTATAGATAATTTAACAATTATTGCACTTCAACAACCACAAAGAAAATATTGGACAAGGAGACACAAGGTTTAGAGTGGTTCCAACTATAGCAAATACTATAGCCGTCAGTCCACTACCCGGTTGCTTACCCAACCGGGATTTGAAAAGAAATTTATTTTATTACCTCTTCAAGGAATTTACATAAAATACAATCTCTTTTCCTAAACCCTTCAAGCAGCCTTCACCTAGAAGTAATCGCCAACCTTGAAGCAGCCTTCCCTTGAAGTAGATGCACCAACTCCCGTTGCACCAGCCTTCTGAAGTAGCTTCCCCTACGATAGCCTTCTTGAAGTAGCTTGAAGTCCCCTTCTCCACTTGAGAAGTCAACCCTCTCCAATCCGCAGCCTCCAACCCTAGGAGTAGCAAGGAGAGTACACAAGATAAACAGGAACAAGAAAGGAAAACAGAAATTACAACTTATCCTTTTAAGCCCAAGGCTTGATATGCCTAGATCAAGCGTAAGATCTCCTAGCCAAGTATGTGAACTTGTGATTGCTGTAGGTAGGAGAATCTAGCCTATAGGACACGAGATTGAGCTAAGGAGAATGTAGGCCAATGATCACAGTGCTCAAATTTTTCTTGCAAAAGATTGCTTCAAGTATTCTCAAGTGTATTCTCAAGTGTAACAAGTGTGTTCTAGTGTCCTATGGCTTGTCCTATTTATAGGAATGGCCTAAGTATGCTTAAGGACGTTCTAGACAACTTCTAGGGGGTTCCTAGTGCTTAACTAGCCGTTAGGAATAAGTTAGACGCATTAGCAACGACTAGTTAATTAATTCTACAGTTGCTGTCAGAGACCATCTCGGTCGAGGACTTGTCGACCGAGATGCCCAGTCGGTCGAGGATTTGTCGACCGATAGGCTCTCTGGATTAACGTTGATTTGCAACTGTCAACTGCAGTGTCTAACGGCTACTTTTGGTCAATCTCGGTCGAGAAGTTTTTCGACCGAGAGTGTCTCGGTCGAGGAGTGTGGTCGACCGAGATTGACTCTGTTTTCAATCTTTTAATTAAGATACTAAGTATGTGCATGAGTGTGCATTATGTGATCTATTAGAAGGAGATGACCTAACTAAGTGTGGTGTTTAGCTAGGGAGATCTAACGCTTGATTTACATGAAGTCTAAGTACTTGTACATTATATATTTGTACAAGTTTACAAATGATTACATTGTATGACATTTATAAACATTCAAGCGTAAGGATTCCCTAGAACTTTGTCATCACCTTGTTCCTGCACACTTAAGTAGTTCGTTAGATTAATAAGAATGAAATGTTTGTCATCATCGAAACAAAGGGATTTATCATAATATCCAATTTATCCAACAATCTCCCCCTTTTTGAAGATGACAAACATTTCCTAAATATAAAATAAGGAAATATAAAGCATGTGAGTTTCATACCTGAAAATTTACCTTTTGTAGCTATTTATGTTTTTCAAGTGAGTGCTGGCCAAGATGTGATGAAACTCTTTTATATTCTTTCTCCCCCTTTGTCATTTCAAAAATATATCCAAGTTGAATGTTTTATTTTTCTTTTCCCCTTTAATATAATGCTCCCCCTTAATTAGATATCCTATTAGGAACATGGATTTTTATCTAATTTATCCACAATTTGTTTCTTAATCATTCGCAAAGGATGTTAAGCCTTGAAATGATATGAGATTCCTTTAAGCATATGATGAATGTATATTAATTTCTCATGAATCAAAGGATGTTAAGCCCTAGATTAAATGAGAATCCTCTAAGCTTAGATTACATAAAAATGTCTCCATCTAAAAGCCCTATTTTGGGTAGAGAATTCCTGTAAATACAAGATATTTTCAATAAATTCATAAATTTCTTGAAAATTTTCAGCTACACATAATATTTTTGTAAGCTTCTTTAATCAAATGGTCAAAGCTTTGATAATCTCCCCTTTTTTCTTATGCTTTGCTCCCCCTTAGATAGATGAAAGTTTGAATACTAAGCAAATATATAAGATGTCCAAGATTTAACAAAGATGTATGCAATTTATGTTAATCTGGAAAAACAGAAACCCAGTCGGTCGACAGTTGTTCGACCGACAATGTTCTCGGTCGACTAGTTGCTCGACCGAGAATGTTTCTGGAGAACTGTTTTGTTATTTGAAAATTTAATTTTGATTGTAATAGTTTCCTGTTTGAATTATTATTCCCTTATTTGTTATGCTCTACAATAATGAACTTATAATCCATGTTTTGAAGATGTCTCATATGCCAAACAAATAACCATGTAAATAAAAAAAATGGCAAATTTCATTCAAGAGCATGAAGAAGATTACAATCATATAGAATTTGACTAATCATTTTCATTACAACTATTACAACTCCAAAACTTCACAGGAAAGATTTAAGAATTACATCGATGTCCGGATCTTTCCCAAGGAATGGCTCGGCTCCATAGTATTGGACCAGAGTTTGCCAATCCAAAGCACCAGTTGTAGTCAACGCATATGCTTCCAGGAAAGTGGGAACTCGGTCAAATCGGAAGTGAGCAGCTATGTCTTGCAATTGTATGGAAGAAAATTGAGTATGTGCAAGATCCATTGATGGTGAAGATGGAGGTTGGTAGTAGTTGTATGAGGGGTTAAATGGGTTGAGCATGCCAGGATTTAAAGAATGCGGATATTCATCGGTTTGGCCAGGAGAAAGGTTTTGCATTCTTTGATTTAAGTATGTCATGGCATGGCGATTGTAGTTTAATTGTCTACTAAGATGATATTGGGAGCCAGCAATATAAGTAAGGGTATTTTGGATGGGATCAATGGAAAGGTTAGTAGGAGGGGGTGGTATATCCTGATGTGATGACTCTCCTTCTACTCTTGCCCTTTTATGGCCAAAGTCAATTCCCATCTTCTCTACGGTGTTCTTACTTATCTTTGGTTGTCTACGCTCCCATATGTATCCCATATCTTCAATGTTTGACTTAAGAAAATGTTGAGTAATCTGGCATACAAAATCGGCATATGGTGGATTGCCAGAAAACTCAAGCATATTTTTAAGTATTATGCGAATGAAGTTGATGGGAATTTCTTTTATGATAGCATAAATTAGACACATACGGAAGATAGGAACCTCGGATTTATTGGCTCGTGGATGTATGTTGGTGGAAACAATGAGGTTTACTATTCTACATGCCGGTTTTAGGTTTATTGCATAATAGGTTCCCCTATCTTCATGACAAGTGGTATTGGCTTGAAATATGGCTCTTTTTATATCACTAAGACTAGTGGTGTGGTCATCATGGGAAAATAAATTTATTGGATTGCCGGTGGTAAGGTCAAGAAAATCTTGATATTCATCTATATCAATTTCAAGCATGTCAAGAATATCCCCTTCGGAAAATTTAAAACTATGCCCATTGACCATGGTGTAGAAGAATGTGGTGTCATTTTCGGTGTGGGATAGAAGATTGGCATAGAATTCGTTGACTACCTTAATAGAATAGGAAGGAAAGGATGGATTGATGAAGTCCTTCAGCTTTTGTACTCCAAAGAGATGCTCCAGGTCGACTATGTTGATTAAGTCCATCACTTCGACCGGACGTCGGGGAAGAGGAGCTTTAGAGGAAAGCCAAAAGTATCTATCTCCAGCATCTCCGTCGACGAAGGCGATGTCATTGATGATCGTCAGTGGCGGAGTGGCTTCCCGATCTTCTCTTCTTTTTCTTCCAGCAACTTTCTTCTTCCCACGGACAGTTGATGATGAGGCCATTGTGTTTCTTGAGAGTGGAGAAGAAGCAAGGAAGATTTGAGGGTAAGAGTGCTGAAGGATTGCACGAAATGGCACTAGAGATGGACTATGGAAGCAAGGAAATGCAAGTGTGAGTAAGTGGCTCGTTTTTGCACTTATTTATAGAATTCCAGCGACCCGGTCGGTCGACGACTCGTCGACCGAGCGTCCGCAACGGTCGAGTTGCAGACGCGCCACTTGGTCCTCCAACGGTAAAGAAAACGGTCATAACGGTCGGGTCGCAACGGTCATATCCAACGGCTATTTCTCGGTCGAGCGCTTGTCGACCGATATTGTCTCGGTCGAGCACTCGTCGACCGACCGTTTGTCCGATACTGAATCTGTTTAGAATTTGTCGGTCGAGTGAGATGGGCTGACCGAGTGGTTCTCGGTCGACGAAGTTGTCGACCGACAGACTTACTGAGTTCAATTTTTGGCTGAATTTTAGAACATTTTTGTAGAGCATATGTATATGTATATTCCAAGGGAGTAATAATATTTAAGGCTTCTAATTTCCACAAATGATTTGATGTTTTGATTTTAAAAATATGCTAAGATTAAGTTCAATAAAATAATGTTCAAATAAGTAATTTTTTATCAAAGTTTATTTTAGGTCGCCCTTGATTACGACCATGGCGCCCCTTGGTCAAATTTTATTTTAACCAAGAGGCATATTCTGCAGGTTTCCAGTATGAATCATTCATATGCGAAGTATGAGTTCTGCAGATAGCTTGCAAATATCAATTTGAGACTCATTAAAGTGTACTAATTATGAGAGCTTAATAAAGACATCAAATATGATGAAGCATATTCAAGAATAATATCCATTCATGAATTTAAGATTACTTTGGATAGACTAAAATAAGTGATGCTTAATATAAAAGCACACAAAAATTTATTTGAAACATTTTATTCATTGCAAGTATTTCTGAAAAAGAAATGTGCAATAAAAGAATGATTAAATAGAAATGTAAGCATGATCAGTTAATATTTATTCCATATAATCTTTCAAGAATAATTTTCACATACAATGTAAAGATTTTCAGCAGTCTGAGAACAGTGATATGCTCGGTCGACAGTTGCTCGACCGAGGATTATTCGGTCGACAACTTCTCGACCGATCAAGTTTCTGGAAACTGTTTCAGAAATATATTTCAAGTGCAATATAGGCTGTATCTTATTCAATTATTTCAAAGATCAGTTTGAGATAAACATATGTGTATCAAGGTGCTATTAAATCTTTTAATTTTTGATTTTGTTATCCCTAAATGTTAAGTTGAGATAGACATAAGGATATACAAATTAAGGTCTTTGGTCATATCTCAACTTAGTCGAACCTATTTAATTTGGGGTTTTTGGAACCCATACCATCTCGACATGCTTTTTCTTGTATGGGCATGAAAAAGAATAATGTCCAAGGCGTGAGCAATAATGACAACAAATTGAATCAACCTCAAGCCTTTTTCTATGGTTTTGATCTAGGTTATTCTTGGGTATATACATTTTTGTGCCTCTAGGTATATAAGCAGATTGACTCGCTTGTGTTCTTCTAGGTTGTTGATGGGATTTCTCATTAGGCTTATAACCTAGTCCTCTTCTCCCTATTTGATGATAGGAATTTTCTAATATTCTATCAAGGATTTCATTGTTTCTTAACTTACTAACTTCTTGTTGCAACTTAACGATCTCATCCATTCTTTTCTTGATATCTAATTTTGCTTGGTCTAGATTGGATGATAACATATTTCTTTCTTTCACTATATTGTCATAATCTACATGGGTGCACAATATAGGTTGTTTTTGAAAATCATTTAATTTTGTAAGCAATTCAGCTTTTTCTTGACATAGAAGATCATAGTTTGTTTCTAGAGTAAAGATCTTTACTTCACTGTTACTTAGAGATGATTTCAAGGTACGATTATCAGACATAATGCTGTCTTTTTCAAAACCAATAGTATTCAATTTAGCATATAAATCGTCATTTTCGGATGTAAGAGCAAGAAGTCTAGCATTTAGATCATCATTTTCTTTACTGGATTTCTTTAACTTCTTTTTGCATTCAACATATTTATTATGTGTTTCTTCAATAATAGCAACTAACTCCTCCTTGGGTAAATCAAGCAAGCTTACCACTTCTTCTTCTTCCTCACTTATTGTAGCAACGAAATACTCTTTATGTGCATTTCCTTTCTTTGACCTCCATGGACATTTAGACGTAGTGTGCTTTGTTCCTAAGCACCAATTGCAACTTGTCGAACTTTGGTCCATGCTCCTTTTCTTGTGGTTGTAGTCACCTCCTCCCTTTATCTCTTCAAGACCTTGTTAGGGCTCCTTGAAGCCTGCTCTGATACCAATTGAAAAACCTCTAGAGGGGGGGGGGTGAATAGAGTTTTATAGATAATTTAACAATTATTGCACTTCAACAACCACAAAGAAAATATTGGACAAGGAGACACAAGGTTTAGAGTGGTTCCAACTATAGCAAATACTATAGCCGTCAGTCCACTACCCGGTTGCTTACCCAACCGGGATTTGAAAAGAAATTTATTTTATTACCTCTTCAAGGAATTTACATAAAATACAATCTCTTTTCCTAAACCCTTCAAGCAGCCTTCACCTAGAAGTAATCGCCAACCTTGAAGCAGCCTTCCCTTGAAGTAGATGCACCAACTCCCGTTGCACCAGCCTTCTGAAGTAGCTTCCCCTGCGATAGCCTTCTTGAAGTAGCTTGAAGTCCCCTTCTCCACCTGAGAAGTCAACCCTCTCCAATCCGCAGCCTCCAACCCTAGGAGTAGCAAGGAGAGTACACAAGATAAACAGGAACAAGAAAGGAAAACAGAAATTACAACTTATCCTTTTAAGCCCAAGGCTTGATATGCCTAGATCAAGCGTAAGATCTCCTAGCCAAGTATGTGAACTTGTGATTGCTGTAGGTAGGAGAATCTAGCCTATAGGACACGAGATTGAGCTAAGGAGAATGTAGGCCAATGATCACAGTGCTCAAATTTTGCTTGCAAAAGATTGCTTCAAGTATGCTCAAGTGTATTCTCAAGTGTAACAAGTGTGTTCTAGTGTCCTATGGCTTGTCCTATTTATAGGAATGGCCTAAGTATGCTTAAGGACGTTCTAGACAACTTCTAGGGGGTTCCTAGTGCTTAACTAGCCGTTAGGAATAAGTTAGACGCATTAGCAACGGCTAGTTAATTAATTCTGCAGTTGCTGTCAGAGACCATCTCGGTCGAGGACTTGTCGACCGAGATGTCCAGTCGGTCGAGGATTTGTCGACCGACAGGCTCTCTGGATTAACGTTGATTTGCAACTGTCAACTGCAGTGTCTAACGGCTACTTTTGGTCAATCTCGGTCGAGAAGTTTGTCGACCGAGAGTGTCTCGGTCGAGGAGTGTGGTCGACCGAGATTGACTCTGTTTTCAATCTTTTAATTAAGATACTAAGTATGTGCATGAGTGTGCATTATGTGATCTATTAGAAGGAGATGACCTAACTAAGTGTGGTGTTTAGCTAGGGAGATCTAACGCTTGATTTACATGAAGTCTAAGTACTTGTACATTATATATTTGTACAAGTTTACAAATGATTACATTGTATGACATTTATAAACATTCAAGCGTAAGGATTCCCTAGAACTTTGTCATCACCTTGTTCCTGCACACTTAAGTAGTTCGTTAGATTAATAAGAATGAAATGTTTGTCATCATCGAAACAAAGGGATTTATCATAATATCCAATTTATCCAACACTCCTTATTTAATCTTCTCGTTAATCTTGTAGATTAATTTCTTTCTAGAACAAATATTACAGGCCTTTCTATTTGAATAGGATGTTAGTGCAATATTAAATGCAAGCGTTATTGACTATGTATTAGATCTACACACATATAATAGATAATACCAGAGGATTAAATGAATACTGAGGTGTCTTGTTTAACTATTTTCCTCTAGACCATCAGATCTAAATGTGTTATTATAATACCAATTGCTTGACTAAGGTCCACTCCATGACTATTTGCTCCAAATATCAGTTCCTTGAATATGTGGTTCTTGTGTTCTGTTTGTTTTCATGAGTTTACTTGTTATGTTACTGATTTCATTTAAGTAGGTATTAATTGTGAAGATTAGTCCTGATTCAACTAATTTATCTCAGTAATTTGGTTCATTGGTATTTTGAGTTTGTTATATCATCAACTACTTATTTGATCTGCTCGTTAATGTTGTATATTAATTTATTTCTGGAACCAATATTACAAGCATTTCTATCTATATTGGATGTTTGTGTAATATTAAATGGAAGTGTCATAGACCTTGTATTAGATCTACACACATATATTAGATACTATTAGATGCTTGAACGAATAATGGGGTGTCTTTTCTACCTATTTTCCTCTGGACTATTACATCAAAATGTGTTCTAATACTAATTTCTTGACTGAGGTCCAGTCTGTGTCTATTTGCTTTGAATATCAGTTCATTGAATACATGGATCATGTGTTCTATTTGTTTTCATGAGTTTACTTGCTACATTACTGATTTCATTTAGGTATTAATTTCTAAGATACATACATAGTGTCTAAAACTGACTAGTGTGGACTATATATTGATGGATGTATTAAAATTAAATATAATAAATACATATATTAAGGTATCAATTTATAAATTGTTTACCTAGAGAAGTACTGGGGCGGGGACAGTGAGGAAAAAACCTCCTCAACTAATGAATCAACAACTTATATCTCCATGTTTATTTCTATGATCAGTCACTTTTTTACTTATATGAACAATGATTCAATAAAACTAAATATGTGTTATAAATTGTTTACTTGGATAAGTTTTAAGGGAGGAGGATAGTGAAGCAATAACCTCCTCAACTTATAAATCAATAGACTATGTTTGCACGTTTATTTCTATGATCAGTTGCTTTTTTTACATGTACAAAGAATGATTTAAAAAATAGAAATAAGAACTAATATTCAGAGTAAATAGACACGGATATGAAGGTAACAACTTGGTGAGTTTAAGGCATTAATAAGAATTTTCATGATCACTTTTGAAGATACATTAATATTATATGAATCTGATTAATGTGGACTCTCTTTTGATGCAGGTATGGGTACCTTCATATGTATAACCATAGGGAGGTATTTATGGCTCCATTGGTAGATTACTTGAGGTATGATTCGACCTAAAGGGTCCTTTATAAGGTGTATTTACTTTTTAAGCTTTTAATTTTTTCTTGGTTACTGATTGCATTTGTTAAATGTGGCCTATATGTTGTTGTAGGTAGAGGTCTCTTCATGCAATGCAGCTAGATGCTTCAGGATAGGTCTAACCTACTAAATGCAAGAATGGTGAATTCTCTAATTCTCAAAGAAAGATAAGACTTGATTCAAATAACTCATTTGGCTAAGATACATAAGTGGTGTATACATCTGATTATTATGCATCTGATTAATGTGGATTCTCTTTTGATGCAGGTATGGGGACCTTCATATATATAACCACAGGGAGGCCTTTGTGACTCTATTGGTAGTTCACATGAGGTATTATTCAGCCTTTATATTGTGTATTTACTTTTTAAGGTTTTAATGTTTACTTGGTTACTGATTACATTTTCTTATTGTGGCCTATATGTTATTGCAGATAGAGGTCCCTTCATACAATGTAGGTAGTTGTTTCTTGATAGGTCCAACCTACTAAACGTAAGAATGGTGATCTGTACAATTTGCAAAGAAAGATAAGTCATGAGTTTACTTGTTATGTTACTGATTTCATTTAAGTAGGTATTAATTTCTAAGGTACATACATAAATGTCTACATCTTATTAGTGTGAACTATCTATTTATGCTGGTATTAAAATTAAATATACAAAATATATATACTAAAGCAGTGGTAGAGATCCCTTCATGCAAGGCATCTAGTTGTTTCTTGATAGGTCCAACCTACTTAATGCGAGAATGGTGAATTCTCCAATTTGGAAAGAAAGATTAGTCCTGATTCAACTAATTTATCTCAGTAATTTGGTTCATTGGTATTTTGAGTTTGTTATATCATCAACTAATTAATTGATCTGCTCGTTAATGTTGTATATTAATTTATTTATGGAACCAATATTACAGGCATTTCTATCTATATAGGATGTTTGTGTAATATTAAATGGAAGTGTCATAGACTTTGTCTTAGTATTATTACAAATATTTTTCTGAGCATATATGTTCTAAAAGGGATGTGCTATATAAGCTTCTAAGAGTCTAGGTTTGGTACAGACATGCCCTTTAGCTGCAACAAAAATCCTAATTAGTATGTGAATATTTCGTATGACATTGCTGATGTTCTTAGGTTTTATTAGAATGCATGGAAACATTATTGAAAAACTTTATGCAGATTTAATTGACTAAATTGTGCATGCTATGAGTTATACTTAGCCATATGCAAGGTTGATAAGAATTATTTGTCTATGCTTATATGTTCTAATTAGGTGTCTTATATCAGTATATAGGACTGTATGGTTAGTTAATTAAGCATAGAAAAACATTCGAGGATATTAAAAATATTATTCTATGTTTCTATTATGTGAATTATTAACAAGTGTTTTTCTCTCTACTTCCATACCTATTACACATGAAAATATTGGATTATTGCTAAACCTAAACCTTTTTCCAGACCATCTCTTAAAGAGGCATTAAAGCTTCAACATAGGTCAACTAAAGGCAGTTGTAGGTCTGATCTGTGGTAAAATGTCTTAGTATTATTACAAATATTTGTCTGCACATATATGTTCTAAAAGGGATGTGTTATACAAGCTTCTAAGAGTCTAGGTTTGGTAAAGACATGCCCTTTAGCTGCAACAAAAATCCTAATTAGTATGTGAATATTTCGTATGACATTGTTGATGTTCTTAGGTTTTATTCGAATGCATGGAAACATTATTGAAAACTTTATGAAGATTTCATTGACTAAATTGTGCATGCTATGAGTTATACATAGCCATATACAAGGTTGATTAGAAATATTTGTCTATGCTTATATGTTCTAATTAGGTGTCTTATATCAGTACATGGGACTGTATGGTTAGTTGATTAAGCATAGAACAACATTCAAGGATATTAAAAATATTATTATATGTTTCTATTATGTGAATTATAAACAGGTGTTTTGCTCTCTAATTCCATACTAATTACACATGAAAATATTGGATTATTGCTAACCCTAAACGTTTTTCTAGACCATCTCTTGAAGAGGCATTGAAGCTTCAACATAGGTCAACTGAAGGAAGTTGTAGGTCTGATCTGTGGTAAAATGTCTTAGTATTATTACAAATATTTGACTGAGCATATATGTTCTAAAAGGGATGTGTTATACAAGCTTCTAAGAGTCTAGGTTTGGTACAGACATGCCCTTTAGCTGCAAAAAAAATCCTAATTAGTATGTGAATATTTCGTAGGACATTGATGATGTTCTTAGGTTTTATTAGAATGCATGGAAACATTATTGAAAACTTTATGCAGATTTCAACGACTAAATTGAGCATGCTATGAGTTATACTTAGCCATATGCAAGGTTGATGAAAAATATTTGTTTATGCTTATATGTTCTAATTAGGTGTCTTATATCAGTATATGGGACTGTATGGTTAGTTGATTAAGCATTGAGAAACATTCAAGGATATTAAAAATATTATTCTATGTTTCTATTATGTGAATTATTAATAGGTGTTTTGCTCTCTACTTCCATACTATTTACACATGAAAATATTGGATTATTGCTAAATCTAAACCTTTTTCCAGACCATCTCTTGAAGAGGCATTGAAGCTTCAACATAGATCAACTGAAGGCAGTTGTAGGTCTGATCTGTGGTAAAATGTCTTAGTATTATTACAAATATTTGTTTGCGCATATACGTTCTAAAAGGGATGTGTTATACAAGCTTCTAAGCGTCTAGGTTTGGTACAGACATGCCCTTTAGCTGCAACAAAAATCCTAATTAGTATGTGAATATATCGTAGGACATTGCTGATATTATTAGGTTTTATTCGAATGCATGGAAACATTATTGAAAACTTTATGCAGATTTCATTGACTAAATTGTGCATGCTATGAGTTATACTTAGCCATATCCAAGGTTGATTAGAAATATTTGTCTATGCTTATATGTTCTAATTAGGTGTCTTATATCAATATATGGGACTGTATGGTTAGTTGATTAAGCATAGAACAACATTCAAGGATATTAAAAATATTATTATATGTTTCTATTATGTGAATTATTAACAGGTGTTTTGCTCTCTAATTCCATACTGATTACACATGAAAATATTGGATTATTGCTAACCCTAAACTTTTTTCTAGACCATCTCTTGAAGAGGCATTGAAGCTTCAACATAGGTCAACTGAAGGAAGTTGTAGGTCTGATCTGTGGTAAAATGTCTTAGTATTATTACAAATATTTGTCTGAGAATATATGTTCTAAAAGGGATGTGTTATACAAGCTTCTAAGAGTCTAGGTTTGGTACGGACATGCCCTTTAGCTGCAACAAAAATCCTAATTAGTATGTCAATATTTTGTAGGACATTGATGACGTTCTTAGGTTTTATTAGAATGCATGGAAACATTATTGAAAACTTTATGCAGATTTCATTGACTAAATTGTGCATGCTATGAGTTATACTTAGCCATATGTAAGGTTGATTAGAAATATTTGTCTATGCTTATATGTTCTAATTAGGTGTCTTATATCAGTATATGGGACTGTATGGTTAGTTGATTAAGCATAGAACAACATTCAAGGATATTAAAAATATTATTATATGTTTCTATTATGTGAATTATTAACAGGTGTTTTGCTCTCTACTTCCATACTGATTACACATGAAAATATTGGATTATTGCTAAACCTAAACCTTTTTCCAGACCATCTCTTGAAGAGGCATTGAAGCTTCAACATAGGTCAACTGAAGGCAGTTGTAGGTCTGATATGTGGTAAAATGTCTTAGTATTATTACAAATATTTGTCTGCGCATATATGTTCTAAAAGGGATGTGTTATACAAGCTTCTAACAGTCTAGGTTTGGTACAGACATGCCCTTTAGCTGCAACAAAAATCCTAATTAGTATGCGAATATATTGTTGGACATTGCTGATATTATTAGGTTTTATTCGAATGCATGGAAACATTATTGAAAACTTTATGCAGATTTCATTGAATAAATTGTGCATGCTATGAGTTATACTTTGCCATATGTAAGGTTTATTAGAAATATTTGTCTATGCTTATATGTTCTAATTAGGTGTCTTATATCAGTATATGGGACTGTATGGTTAGTTGATTAAGCATAGAACAACATTCAAGGATATTAAAAATATTATTATATGTTTCTATTATGTGAATTATTAACAGGTGTTTTGCTCTCTAATTCGATACTGATTACACATGAAAATATTAGATTATTACTAACCCTAAACTTTTTTCTAGACCATCTCTTGAAGAGGAATTGAAGCTTCAACATAGGTCAACTGAAGGAAGTTGTAGGTCTGATCTGTGGTAAAATGTCTTAGTATTATTATAAATATTTGTCTGAGCATATATGTTCTAAATGGGATTAGTTATACAAGTTTCTAAGAGTCTAGGTTTGGTACAGACATGCCCTTTAGCTGCAACAAAAATCCTAATTAGTATGTGAATATTTCGTAGGACATTGATGATGTTCTTAGGTTTTATTAGAATGCATGGAAACATTATTGAAAACTTTATGCAGATTTCAATGACTAAATTGTGAATTCTATGAGTTATACTTAGACATATGCAAGGTTGATTAAAAATATTTGTCTATGTTTATATGTTCTAATTAGGTGTCTTATATCAGTATATGGGACTGTATGGTTAGTTGATTAAGCATAGAACAACATTCAAGGATATTAAAAATATTATTCTATGTTTCTATTATGTGAATTATTAATAGGTGTTTTGCTCTCTACTTCCATACTGATTACACATGAAAATATTGGATTATTGCTAAACCTAAACCGTTTTCCAGACCATCTCTTGAAGAGGCATTGAAGCTTCAACATAGGTCAAATGAAGGCAGTTGTAGGTCTGATCTGTTGAAAAATGTCTTAGTATTATTACAAATATTTGTCTGCGCATATATGTTCTAAAAGGGATGTATTATACAAGCTTCTAACAGTCTAGGTTTGGTACAAACATGCCCTTTAGCTGCAACAAAAATCCTAATTAGTATGTGAATATATCGTAGGACATTGCTGATATTATTAGGTTTTATTCGAATGCATGGAAACATTATTGAAAACTTTATGCAGATTTCATTGAATAAATTGTGCATGCTATGAGTTATACTTAGCCATATGCAAGGTTGATTAGAAATATTTGTCTATGCTTATATGTTCTAATTAGGTGTCTTATATCAGTATATGGGACTGTATGGTTAGTTGATTAAGCATAGAACAACATTCAAGGATATTAAAAATATTATTATATGTTTCTATTATGTGAATTATTAACAGGTGTTTTGCTCTCTAATTCCATACTGATTACACATGAAAATATTGGATTATTGCTAACCCTAAACGTTTTTCTAGACCATCTCTTGAAGAGGAATTGAAGCTTCAACATAGGTCAACTAAAGGAAGTTGTAGGTCTGATCTGTGGTAAAATGTCTTAGTATTATTACAAATATTTGTCTGAGCATATATGTTCTAAAAGGGATGTGTTATACAAGCTTCTAAGAGTCTAGGTTTGGTACAGACATGCCCTTTAGCTGCAACAAAAATACTAATTAGTATGTGAATATTTCGTAGGACATTGATGATGTTCTTAGGTTTTATTAGAATGCATGGAAACATTATTGAAAACTTTATGCAGATTTCAATGACTAAATTGTGCATGCTATGAGTTATACTTAGCCATATGCAAGGTTGATAAAAAATATTTGTCTATGCTTATATGTTCTAATTAGGTGTCTTATATCAGTATATGGGACTGTATGGTTAGTTGAATAAGCATAGAACAACATTCAAGGATATTAAAAATATTATTCTATGTTTCTATTATGTGAATTATTAATAGGTGTTTTGCTCTCTACTTCCATACTGATTACACATGAAAATATTGGATTATTGCTAAACCTAAACCTTTTTCCAGACCATCTCTTGAAGAGGCATTGAAGCTTCAACATAGGTCAACTGAAGGTAGTTGTAGGTCTGATCTGTGGTAAAATGTCTTAGTATTATTACAAATATTTGTCTGTGCATATATGTTCTAAAAGGGATGTGTTATACAAGCTTCTAAGAGTCTAGGTTTGGTACAGACATGCCCTTTAGCTGCAACAAAAATCCTAATTAGTATGTGAATATATCGTAGGACATTGCTGATATTATTAGGTTTTATTCGAATGCATGGAAACATTATTGAAAACTTTATGCAGATTTCATTGAATAAATTGTGCATGCTATGAGTTATACTTAGCCATATGCAAGGTTGATTAGAAATATTTGTCTATGCTTATATGTTCTAATTAGGTGTCTTATATCAGTATATGGGACTGTTAGGTTAGTTGATTAAGCATAGAACAACATTCAAGGATATTAAAAATATTATTATATGTTTCTATTATGTGAATTATTAATAGGTGTTTTGCTCTCTAATTCCATACTGATTACACATGAAAATATTGGATTATTGCTAACCCTAAACTTTTTTCTAGACCATCTCTTGAAGAGGCATTGAAGCTTCAACATAGGTCAACTGAAGGAAGTTGTAGGTCTGATCTGTGGTAAAATGTCTTAGTATTATTACAAATATTTGTCTGAGCATATATGTTCTAAAAGGGATGTGTTATACAAGCTTCTAAGAGTCTAGGTTTGGTACAGACATGCCCTTTAGCTGCAACAAAAATCCTAATTAGTATATGAATATTTCGTAGGACATTGATGATGTTCTTAGGTTTTATTAGAATGCATGGAAACATTATTGAAAACTTTATGCAGATTTCATTGACTAAATTGTGCATGCTATGAGTTATACTTATCCATATGCAAGGTTGATTAAAAATATTTGTCTATGCTTATATGTTCTAATTAGGTGTCTTATATCAGTATATGGGACTGTATGGTTAGTTGATTAAGCATAGAACAACATTCAAGGATATTAAAAATATTATTCTATGTTTCTATTACGTGAATTATTAATATGTGTTTTGCTCTCTACTTCCATACTGATTACACATAAAAATATTGGATTATTGCTAAACACTACTACAGAAATGGCTTATAAAGTCACTTTTCAAGGTGTCGGTTGTATACATAAACGGACACCTAAACTCTACAGTGTCGGTTTATAGCATAAACCATCATACAATCTGTGAAGGTCGACCAGACACGGGTACCGCTTTTATTAAGTGTCGGTTAATTAATAAAAAACCGACACCTAAAATCAACCGCCAAAACCAAAATTCCAGTGAAAAAATTACCTCCAAAATTTGACATATGTCGTCGGTTCATAAATAAATAACCGACGACTAAAGGGTATTCGTGAGACATGAATAGTTGTCGGTTGTCCTTTAGTTAAAAACCGACGACTATAATCTAGTATAGGTGCCGGTTTTTGGTATAGAACCGACACAGTTGGTTTATTTGTTGGTTTTTTAGAATAACCGATGCTTATTATCAACTTAATAGCTCACCAGCACGAGCTTCTCTTCCCCTTTCCCTTTTTCATTCTCGATTTCAGTTAGGTCCGGTGATTTCTTGCTCGCCCCCGCCGGTCGTTGCTCCTCCGCCGCCGCTGCCGTGCTCCTGCTCCTACCCTCTCCGCTGCTCCGTGCTCACCGGCGGCCGTGCTCCTGCTCCTGCTCCTTCCGTCTGTGCTCACCGGCGGCCGTCCGTGCTCCTGCTCCGTGCCCTCACCGCTGCTCTGTGCCCTCACCGCCGCTGCTCCGCGCCCTCACCGGCGCTTCTCCTCTCTTTGCCGCCGCCTCTGCCGGTGGCTGCTGTGCTCCGGCCGCTGCTCTCCTCTACCCTCAAGGTATGCCCGCCTGCCCTGCCTTCTTCCTTCTTCCTCTGCTCCGGCGGCTGCTTGGGCGGTGCCAAGGCACACCCAAGCAGCTGCTGGGCATTTTTTTTATAAAGTTATTTACTTATTTGTGTTTAGGGTTTAGGTACTGATTTTGTGCTTCTACTGAGTTGAATCCTCTATTGTCTATACAATACATGTAATTTTCCTAGTATCGTGAAAGATTCTCAATCGTGTGTATCACATGGGATTCTTATCTCAACACAATGGACTGCAATATATGCATCTAATGCCTTAAATGGAAGACTCGAATGTAATAAAATCCCATCAAAGTAGGTAGAAACAACTTATATATATTCAGATCTTAATAATTCAATGAAGTGCACATTATCTTACTCAGGAAAAGTATGTGTATAATGTAGGATTAGTTCCATATAATGGTTCTATTTTAGTAAGCACCTAGAAACCCATCCAAGATTTACTCATTAGGAGTAAATCTTGGATAGTCCCCAGTTTGGGATTGTTCTTGAACACTTAATCTCACTTAGGATGTAAGTGTATAATGTGTATTGGGTTTTCGAGAAAATTTCGGTAGCATTTCCTCGTTTGTTCTCTAAGTACGTATGTAGACTTCTTTTCAAGCTATCATGTCTACCACAATAAAGTTGGTTATGACAAGCAATAAAAGGTTAACTGATGTTATACAACTTTTTCTGAAAATATATAACATCGTTATATGTACTTACACTTTGTTAATACTAATATTATGCAGTCTCTGGTCCACCCATAACAGTCACTATGAACTGGGCCTCTATGTCAATGTTAATGTTCCCTATTGAAGAACAATTGGACATCATCCTAGATGATCATTCCTTAAACCAATTGGTCATACCCAAACATTGGCATTTTCTAAAAGGAAGACACTACATGCCTGGTAAAGTGACCCTAACTTTTGGCAATTATTCACATGTTATCGAGGTTGAGTATGATTTGGAGGGAAATCTTGTATCAAAATCCGGTTGGCGTGATTGGATTGGAGAGATGCATGTGGTCCGTTGCAACAGGCTTGTTCTCCGTCCAGTTGGCCAGTATTCCATCAAAGTTTGGATAACCAACAGCAACTGCGAGACCCTCGATCATCTACTACGGTATGAGCGCACGTTGTCGCATATCAGCTCGGACGAATCTGAATCTGAGGCCCCTGTCAGTTCAGATTCGTCTAAATATAGTGAGGAGCTTCGTGACACATCTTCATCATCAAAAAGACCACGGTAAGTCCAATTAACAAATATAATTGTCAAGCAATCAATACTCATAGCTGCTTTCTATTCTGAACTTCAGGAGAAGATCGCCACAATGATAAGTCCTCGAAGTTACTGATACAGGACCATGTTGGTGTAGTATTTAGTTGTCTATCTATCTAGACTTGTCTGTATTAATAGTTTTTTTAATTATGCGCATGTTTAGGGGTACACCAACCCCTTTGTTTAGTTACTGTTTAGGGGTACACCCCTGTGTGTGGATGTAAAAAGAGATTAATGAATGGAACTGAAAGTTGCTACATGAAACCCGTCCAACACATTATTTGTTGGCCTAGAAACCCGTCCAAGATTTACTCATCAGGAGTAAATCTTGGATAGTCCCCAGTTTGAGACTGTTTTTGAACACCTAATCTCGCTTAGGATGTTAGTGTATCATGTGTATTGGGTTTTCAAGAAAATTTCAGCAGCATTTCCCCGTTTGTTCTCTAAGTACATATGTACTTGGAGAACAGTGGGGAAATGTTGCCGAAATTTTTTTGAAAACCCAATACACATTATACACTTACTAGTGAGATTAGGTGTTCAAGAATGGATAGGTGGTACACATTTATTATATATAATAATGACATCACATGTATTTGTTAACCCTAGACCCTAATCTTGTCCTAATATATACTTGTTTTCTCTTTGATCATAGAATGGATAGATCATGGATGTCCATTCGCAATCGCTGCACCCCAGAGTTTATTTCTGATCTTGACCAGTTCATTAGATTTGCTGAGGAACATAGGAAACAACTTGGAGATAGGTTCTACTATCCATGTAGGCATTGCGGTAACAACTTGAAAGTCAACACTGGTGACGAAATTAAAACTCATGTCATGTGCAACGGGATTATACAAGGCTATACAGAATGACACTGGCATGGAGAGATTTCAAACCCGAAACCAGTGGATGTCGATAGCACTGCTTGTGTGGAAGAAGAAATTGCCTACGATGACGTAGATGTGAATGAACCAGTTCCAGTAGACATCGTTGATGTGATGCTGGATAGTTGTGGGGTAGAGCTCACCGATCCACCTCCCATTTTAGAAACATTGTGCATGATGCTGAGATGGCGCTATACACAGGTTGTACTAAGTTTACGAAGCTTAATGCTGTGTTGAGATTGTATAAGTTGAAAGCTAACAATAGATGGAGCGACAAAAGCTTCACGTCATTGTTGTCTTTGTTGAAAGAAATGCTTCCTGAAGGAAACGAGCTGCCAATCTCAACATACCAGGTAAAGAAATTGTTGTGCCCAATGGGAATGGATGCCAAGAAGATACACACATGCCCTAATGATTGTGTATTATTTCAAAAGGACTATGCGAATTTGAAAGATTGTCCAAAATGTGGTGCGTCACGGTATAAATTGACGACTTCAGGGGAGTCCAAAACTGGTTCTCCTGCCAAGGTGATGTGGTATCTACCTATAATATCACAGTTTCAACGCTTGTTTGCCAATCCTATAGATGCGAAGAATTTGAGGTGGCATGCAGATAAGAAAAATAATGATGGGATCCTACGACATGCGTCTCATTCCCCACAGTGGAAGAAGATTGATGTATTGTACCCTGAATTTGGTGAAGAAATCAGGAATCTAAGACTTGGGCTTTGTATAGACGGGATGAATCCGTACGGGACATTGAGCAGCCAACATAGCACTTGGCCAGTCATGCTTGTTATATACAATCTTCCTCCCTGGCTGTGTATGAAAAATAAGTACGTAATGCTGTCGTTGTTGATATCGGGCCCTAAACAACCTGGAAATGACATCGATGTTTATCTTGAACCTCTGATTGATGACTTAAAGAAACTCTGGGGTGAAGGTGTGATGACCTATGATGCTTCACGAAGAGAGACATTTCGTTTGCATGCTATGTTGTTTTGCACTATTAATGACTTTCCAGCATATGGGAATTTGTCTGGATATAGTGTCAAAGGAGCTAAAGCGTATCCTATATGTGAAGAGAACACTGATTCAACAAGACTAAAACATGGAGGTAAGAATGTATATCTCGGTCATCGAAGGTTTCTTCCAAAATTCCATCCGTATTGTAGGAAGCGCAAAGCATTCAATGGATTGAATGAGGAACGCAGTGCACCTAAACCTATACCAGGGGAGGTTGTTTATGAAAGAGTAAAAGACTTTGTCAATGAATTTGGTAAGAGATCACAATGTACTACACGGAGTGACAATTCTTCATTCAAGAAGAAGTCAATATTTTGGGATCTTCCTTATTGGAGTTCTTTGACAGTCAGACATTGTATCGATGTAATGCACGTTGAGAAAAATGTCTGTGATAGCATCATTGGTACTCTGTTAAATATACCAGGTAAGACTAAAGATGGGATAAAATCCAGACTGGACCTACGTGAAATGGGAATAAGGTCAGAATTAACAGAATTACATGAAATGGGTAATAAAAGAACATACTTACCTCCCGCTTGTTACACGTTGTCTAGAAAGGAGAAGAAAGCTTTTTGTGAATGCTTGGTAAATGTTAAGGTGCCACATGATTACTCATCCAACATCCGTAGATTGGTATCAATGAAAGATCTGAAGTTGATAGGTCTTAAATCTCATGATTGTCACACTCTAATGCAACAAATATTGCCCGTGGCAATTCGATCTATATTGCCGAAGCATGTAAGGTTTGCAATCACCAGACTTTGTTTCTTTTTCAACAGTCTCTGCAACAAAGTTATTGACCCTGAGACTCTCGATAATTTGCAAAGAGAAGTGGTTGTTACCCTATGTCAGCTTGAGATGTATTTCCCTCCTTCGTTCTTTGATATCATGGTACATCTTGTTGTCCACTTGACTAGGGAAGTGAAAATATTGGGACCGGTTTTCTTGCATTGGATGTATCCCTTTGAACGATACATGAGCATTTTTAAAGGTGATGTTCGAAACCGTTATCGGCCTGAAGGGAGTATTATTGAAGGTTATGTGGCGAGAGAGGTTATGGATTTCTGCAATGACTTTCTCAGTGGTAATGACACTCCTGATAATGACAAGAATATTGACGAGCTATTTGGAAAAGGAATTTTGGGATCACGTGTGAAAGTAATCAGCCGTGAGCAGTTGGAACAAGGTCATTTGTATATTTTACACAACATGGACGAATTGAACGTTTATATCGAGGAACATACCAATTTCATCAAAAGACAATATCCTCGAGCCAATACAATGTGGCTTGCTAGAGAGCATAACAAGACTTTTATTAAGTGGTTTGAAGATAAAGTCTTACATCAACTATCTCAAACACCAGATGATATTACTAAAACTATCAAATGCCTCGCCTTTAAACCAAAGTTGACTGTTATGTCTTATGAAGGGTATGACATTAATGGATTCGCATATTACACAAAGCGCCAAGATGATAAGAGTGTCGTCCAAAACAGTGGGGTCACCCTTCAAGCATCGACTATGTGTTTTGCAAGTGCAAAGGATAAGAGTCCACGTGAAGCTAAAATGTCATATTACGGTGTCATTGAAGAGATATGGGAATTTGACTACATAGATTTCAAAATTCTGCTCTTCAAATGTAATTGGGTTGATAACACCAAAGGAGTTATAGTGGATGAATTGGGTTTCACTTTAGTGAACTTTGATAAGATTGGCGAGAAGGCTGAACCATTCATATTGGCATCACAGGCGAAACAAGTATTTTATATCGATGATCCTGCAAATGATAAATGGTCGGTTGTTCTTCATGGTAAAAGACAGTTCATTGAAGATCCTATAGATGAAGAAGAGTACTATGATAAATATGATGACTCCAGTCCATTCTCAGTTGGGTTGCCAACTCCACAAAATATTGAAGCTAATGATGACTTATATGTACGCGGAGATCACAATGAAGGATTGTTAATTGATAAAAGATCACAATTTTAGAGGCATGCATGTTTATATTTTTTTATTGAAGCTAAATGTTTACTTTTTTTAATATAAATATCATTTTCTGATTTGATGTTTCATTATCTTCTAGTTAATACAAATGCTAAACATTGTGGGAGGGTGCTAAAGAACTATAGGACCAATCTCACCCGAGATTACATACGCGATGCTGAGAATAAGTTCTTGATTGATTCCAATTCTAGACATTGATCAGTATTTCACTAACTCTACACTAATAATTTTTGTTTGTATTCTCTTTGAAAAATAAATATAGGAAGAAGGAAGCCACACAGCAATGGAACTACTTGGACCCCAAAGACTGGGAGGAGTTTGTTACCCAAAGAAAATCAGATTAATTCAAGGTATTAAGCACCACTCCCAATTTAATTAATATACGTTTTTATGTATTCACCTATTCAAGATTAACCTTTATTGTTACTAACCAAATCAATGTGCTAACTAACTAGGCTATCAGCGATGCTCAACGACAACTACATGTTACGACCACACAATGGGTCCAAGAGGATATGCAGGCGTTCGCCAAAGGTTATATAGATATATAGGAAGAAAGCCATGAAACAACAAAAGAAGCCCCAATGAAGAGAAGCAGGATATAGATACAATACATAAAGTGCAGCACACACAAGCGCTTCAGATTCATATAACAACATGACAGACTAACACATATATAGTGCATAACAACAGCAGCTCAGAATTTACATACAACACTAGCTTAGTACATATATAGTGGGACTAAGGTGACGATCCCACCTGCTAAAATAGGTTACCGACAACTACATGTTATGACTGGGAGGTCTTGATTCAGCAACCATATGCATTAGCATGTGGATCTGTTTGTCCTCCTGCTAATGAATACGGTTGCTGAATCACGACCTCCCAGTCATAAGATATAGTTGTCGGTAACCTGTTTTAGCAGGTGGGATCATCACCTTAGTCCTACTATATATGTACTAAGCTAGTGTTGTATGTAAATTCGACACTGTTGTTGTTATGTACTATATATGTGTTAGTCTGTCATGTTGTATGGACATCGATTGTATTGCTCATGTATTATATAGTCTCATTAGATAATATGAAATATATCAATCTTATTTATAGCTCATTAATTATATATATACATCATTCTCTTTACATGTGTTTAAAGCTGACCCCACTACAGGAACGGACTTACCAGATGTACATGCTCCCTATACGATGGGAGAATTAAATGAAGTAAGAGAAGAATGGGCAACAACCATACAAATAGTGGGGGTTTTAAAATATAATTGGGATGTTGATAGCGAATAATGACTAAAGAATGATATTTTGTAAATGAATTTCTGAATTATAATATATGTGTGAATGTTTCTACATGTCTAGATGTTTCTACATGTGTCTGAGTGAAAATGAATGAAAGTGTTGGTTTCTATATGAATGTTTCTACATGTGTGAATGTGAATGAATGGAACTACAGATTGCTAGCTACATGAATGTTTCTAAATGTGTGAAAATAAAATGGAATTGCAGGTTGTATTGCTAAATGCATGTGTGAATATTTTTGTTGTTAAATTTGTAGGTTTGTGGCCTGTTGTTGGCTGATATCAATGGATGTCGTAAAACCTGCAGTTAACTACAGGTTTCTCATCCTGCGACCAGCCACAACAGGTCTGTAGACTGACAGAAAAAAAAAACAATAGGCGTCGGTTATTTGTATAACACCGACACACAAAGTTATAGTGTCGGTTTTATATAAATAACCGACGCCTGTTCCCTGTGGCGCGAAGGTATATGGCGTCGGTTTATTATCTAATAACCGACGCTGATAGTGGCCAAGATGGCGCCCTTTCTGTGACGCGAAGGTATATGGTGTCGGTTTCTTATCTAATAACCGACGCCTATACCTTCGCGCCACAACAAACAGGCGCGATTTCAGTGGCGCGGGAAGAGTTTGGGCGTCAGTTTTGGAACCGACACGTAATGGGTGAGCTTTTAGTGTCGTCCACATAGGTGTCGCTTAGAAAACGACACTAAAGGCCTTAAATAACCGACACTAAAGGTAGGTTCTTTAGTAGTGAAACCTAAACTTTTTTCTAGACCATCTCTTGAAGAAGCATTGGAGCTTCAACATAGGTCAACTGAAGGAAGTTGTAGGTCTGATCTGTGGTAAAATGTCTTAGTATTATTACAAATATTTGTCTGCGCATATATGTTCTAAAAGGGATGTGTTATACAAGCTTCTAAGAGTCTAGGTTTGGTACAAACATGCCCTTTAGCTGCAACAAAAATCCTAATTAGTATGTGAATATATCGTAGGACATTGCTGATATTATTAGGTTTTATTCGAATGCATGGAAACATTATTGAACATTATTTGCTGATGTGGAAGAAAATTTTATCTAATATTTTTTATATGCATAAAACATATTTTTATGATTACATTTCTTACTTGAATATGTTTTCCTCTAGTAGGAGGCTCCCGTATAGCAGCAGTAATAAGATAATTACGAAAAAAGCATCCAATAAGAGGTGGAAGTCTGATGTTCTGCTTTGTATGATCTGAAGTGGGGCTGCTTGTGTCTGTTTAGGATCCTGTGTGAGGGTTGAGGAGGTGAGAACACTGCTAGATAATCATATCTGAAGTATATAATATTTGTGTATATACTGAAACTCACCCTTAATTTTTTTCTTAGAAAAATATGCTTTCCGGATTCAAGTAGCGACTCTGAAGGTAGGGAGTTGTTGTCTCTGTTGTTTAGGGCATGAGTACTGAGGAGGTGAGAACACTAATATATAATGATAC
Source organism: Alisma plantago-aquatica (assembly GCA_963693085.1). Taxonomy (NCBI): domain Eukaryota; kingdom Viridiplantae; phylum Streptophyta; class Magnoliopsida; order Alismatales; family Alismataceae; genus Alisma; species Alisma plantago-aquatica. The sequence continues at coordinate 324,357,424 of OY856415.1, forward strand.
TCGATGCAGATAATGTGTTAGTGTAAAATCTCACCTCTGTTTTGGTGGCAGTGCTGCTGGCAGGATGCTGAGTGAAGTCACCGTGAGTCTTGACAGCAATGCAATACAGACTGGCAGCTCTGTTGATCATGAGGTCATAGGAGGTGAGAAAAATATAACTGGTGCATAGAATATCTTTAGGTTGACTAAATATCTCACCTGTGATACAGTTAATGTGTTAGTGTAAAATCTCACCTCTGTTTTGGTGGCAGTGCTGCTGGCAGGATATTGTATGAAGTCACCGTGAGTCTTGACAACAACACAATACGTACTGGCGGCTCTGTTGATCATGAGGTCATAGGAGGTGAGAAAAATATAACTGGTGCATAGAATATCTTTAGGTTGACTAAATATCTTACCTGCTTGTGTTTTTTTCTAACAACATTCGGGAAAAGCTTGAGGAACCTTCAAAGCTCGAGCAATAACAAAAGGTTGGCGTTGGGGGTGTTGGGTTGGAGTTGGAAGTGGTAGATGACGTTGGAGTTTAAGACGTGGACGTCGTGATAGACGTGGTTGTTGTAACAAATTCAGTTTTATATCTTTATCTATAGAGTGTAGGGATAATTCTGTTGTAACTAAACATTGAGATAATTCTGTACGTGACTATATTTAAATTATCCAACAACTTTCGAATTTTGTACTTCTTTCAATAACTGAACGTGAGAAGGAATATTATTTGACCAAGGAAATACGTGTGGGCTTTCAGATTTTATACTTCGTTTAATAACTGAACATGAGCGGGAATATTATTTGACCAAGCAAATACGTGTGGGCCAATTTGCGTTGTACAAAACAAGATAACTGAATGTGAGTGGGAATATTATTTGACTAAGCAAATAACCGGGAAAAATAACAATTCAAATTTTGGATTTAAAATTTAGATGCTGAGAAACTGAAAAAAAAACGTCGACAGAAGAGGGGAACAAGGAAATTCCAACATTTTGAAAATGTTGCAGCGTGAGAAGAGGGGAAGAAAGAGAATGTTGCAGCGTGAGAAGAGGGGAAGAAAGAGAATTCAAATTAAATCATTTTTTGAAAGTAAAAAAAACTGAAAAAACGTGAGAGCAGATTGAGTGAAGGAGAGTGCAACGTTTTGACACGTTGGTAAAATGATGTTTTGTGATTGGTCACGATGAGTTTGGGCGGGTGTATTTGAACTATTTGGAGAACTCGCTCTTTTTATAGTAGTATAGATGCAACGACACACCACCAGCACGGGCAAAGGGCCATAGGAACATATATGTATGTGATTGAAGCCCAATAAAAGAGTACCTCTCCTGACCGCTCATGAGGTATATGTACCTGTGTGTGTAGGGTTTTCAGTGGGGAGGGTATTATCCGTTTATCCTTACCTATACCTTGGAGGGTAAGGGTAAGTGTGGAGATTTTTGTTATCCTTTACCCGTTCCCCATTTCCCCGCTATACTATAAGGGGAGGGTAAGGTATAGACATTATCCATACCCTTTTACCCGCACATGATATAAAAGTTACACAAAAATATATTCTAAAGGGATTTGTATGTAAATATTTTAACCCTAATACTAATAGACTAGTTATAAAAGAACAAAGTTGGATGCCTCTTAGGGTACGACGACCCGCTTGCCGCTTGGTTACCATTACGATATGTAAAGCAGCGAACTGGCAACTCGAGACTTGCCGCTCACGAACAACACACAAAGCAGCGGCAGCCGCAGACCGCAGAGAGTCGCAGGAGTCACACGACGGACATGCTTCTGCCTTCAGCCGTTTGGCCCATTCCCCACCCCGCCCCATTCGTCCGTTCCCTGTTGTGGGCCTTCTGCGGTCTTCCGCTTCCATCGCACGGCTGTGGCACCCCGCTCACTTGCTCAACACAACAACTTCCCTCATTCCTTGTCCATCACACAACAAGCAAGCAACAACTTCACATATCTCTCAGCCATGCCAACTCCACGTCGCCGTCCGGCAGGACATTCACCCACCGACCACTAGTGGCAGCTCCTCGTCGGAGATTCACCTACCGGCCACGGGCTACAGTCTTGTATCTCCCCACTTGGACGTCGTTCAGTGGAGGCTGTGCTGGTGACAAGAAGCTCATTATTCCTATTGTGATTTTATATTATGTAATGATTCTCATATAATATGTTCTAGGAGAATTTTATAATCTATGAACTTGATAGCCTCTTTTGTTGTAGTATTTGAACTTGAGAGTTACTTTATTCTATCATTGGAAAATGACTTGTTGTTGTGCTTGTAATACTTTCTTGTTGAGGGAAAAACATATATATCTTGTGGAAAATGAGGTGTTGGTGAAACACTTATTTGTTATGCATACTTATACAAAGAAAAAAAATGATTTATGCATACAAAATTGTTATACACGGAGAAACATATGATTTTGAATCGGATATAATATTTTATATGTTTTTATCAATAAATTAGTTATAAAATTATTAAAAATTAACACGCAATGTGTATAAAATTCTTTTTTGTCAAAATTACCCGCTTACCCTTTACCCTATCCGTTTACCCTATGGAGAAGAGTGTAAGGATAAGGGGAGGGTAAGGGGATTACTGAGAAGGATAATTACCCTTATCCTTACCCGCTACCCAAAGATGGTAAGGGTAAGGGTAAGTCCTTACCTTCTCCATACCTTTCCCATTGACAACCCACCTTTCCCATTGACAACCCTATGTGTGTGAGTTTCCAGGTGATTTAAATGGTAAATAAAAAATTGAGAAAAAATAGTCGTGTTAATTAATTTACAAATTCATTGACAGTTAAGAATGAATGCTAGCGGAAGGAGGGGATCATTAGTCTCCGTCGTTCAAACACACACTGAATGGATCAGAACAAATTGAAATGATTTGATTATTTATCTTTCCGCATGCTCACCTTAGATGCATAAAATCAGACGTATAGAATAATGATAACCATCGAGGTGATGAGGGAGAGGATCAGAGACGAAGAGGAAGGTGCGAAGAAACGGGGTAGCGCGCCGTGGGGGCGCGGGTTCAAGGAATAAGGCAGTTGGTTGGTCGGTGTCGGTGGGTGGTGTTGGCTCGATGGCCGTTGGGACACCAGGATCTGTCACAGTAAACCGTACAAAAATCATTAATGGGGTTGGCATTAGCACAAACGGACTTTGATCCATGCTCCGTATGAGCTAGTGGAATATGTTTCAGGATTGAGGATACGATGGCAGACTTCCTCACTGGACATAAAGTCATACCGAACCCACAATGGCCGAATCTAGTTGTGAATGGATCAAATAAGTTTAATTCTTTGGTTGGGTTATAGACAAGGATATTGTGTCCAATGCCTCAATTAACCATTGATATTGCTCGTCCACAGGGGTTAAGAAGCTACATTTATGCAATTTACTTTTGGGAAGGCTTTTTATCATAACTAAGCTGCCTCTAAAAATTAAAATAAATCATATTTGACTTTATATATTCCAAAGTTGGATTCATATATTTGTAGCACTGATATGCATTGTCAGTGTCAATCAACATAATTTTAATATATTATTAGATGTATCAAGTTCTTCTATTGTTGTGAAATTAAGTGTAAACCATTCAGTGATGATCACAAATATATCAGTACATTTTTACATAGAAAAGTCCAAATCAGAGTTCATACATGACTTTTTTTTATAATTTTGGTATGACATGTTATTTATCTCATAGTTACACACACTATATCTATCTATTATGGTTGTTGTAATCTTACATATTGTAAAATCTGCGAGCATTCTTCTTAGAACAATTTTCTATTACGATTGTTTTTATATTATTTTCAGAGTCTCAAGATATAATTTATTGATATGGTGTCAAAGCCCAAGTCTGATTTGATATGTCAAAGCCCATCGCTTCCATGCTTGAATAGCAACGAGTCATCCCAGTAATAGAACTTTACATCATGAAAGAATTTCTTCTTTTGTTGATATGTCAAACCCGGAGGTAGTTGTCCAGTAGCAAGAAAATTAGCAATATCTACAAACCATGGTGCTCGAATGGATGACAGTGTGTAGAGTTTTTCAATAGACAAATGATCTTCAATAGGCAATAGATCTCTAGATTCTGTGGTCAATCTAGAGAGGTGATCAGCAACACTGTTCTCGGTACCCTTTTTGTCTCGAATTTCAATCTCAAACTCTTGCAGGAGAAGTATCCAGCGAATGAGGCGTGGTTTGGCATCTTTTTTATTCAGCAAATACTTAATGGCAGTATGATCAGTGTATACAATCACTTTTGATCCTACTAAATACTGTCGGAACTTGTTGAATGCATAAACAATTGCAAGCATTTCTTTCTCCGTGGTTGTATAATTGATTTGTGCTTCATCGAGAGTTTTGCTGGCATAATAGATTGCATGAATCTTCTTGTCTCTCCGTTGTCCCAAAACAACTCCCACTGCATAATCACTTGCATCACACATGAGTTCAAAGGGAGAATCCCAATCTGGAGGCTGGATAATTGTGGTTGAAATGAGAGCCTCTTTGAGTTTGGAAAAGGCTGCTTGGCAATCGTCATCAAATATAAATTCTGTGTCTTTTGCAAGAAGGGAACATAGCGACTTTGCAATTTTGTAAAAGTCTTTAATGAATCTTCTGTAAAAACCTGCATGTCCTAAAAAGCTACGAATGTCTTTTACTGAAGATGGACTAGACATCTTCTCAATTGCTTCGACCTTTGCCCTGTCCACTTCAATACCCTTGTTAGATACCACATGTCCTAGCACTACACCGGATTGTACCATAAAATGGAACTTCTCCCAGTTTAGCACTAGGTTAACCTTTTTACAGCAGGCTAAGACAAGAGACATATTTAATAAGCATTGATCAAAAGAATCACCGTACACGTTGAAATCATCCATAAAAATCTCCATTATATTTTCAATAAAATCGGAGAATATGGCCATCATGCACCGCTGAAAATTAGCGGGAGCATTACAAAGACCAAACGGCATACGACGATAAGCATATGTTCCATAAGTACATGTGAAATTGGTCTTTTCTTGGTCGGGGGGATATATGGGAATCTGAAAAAAACCTGAATACCCGTCCAACTAGCAGAAATACGAATGTTTGGCAAGACGTTCAAGCATCAAATCAATAAAAGGCAAAGGGAAATGATCTTTGCGGGTTGCTTTATTCAAATGCTTATAGTCAATACACATACGCCAGCCGGTAACCATGTGTTTTGTATTAACTCATCATTATCTCCTTTAATGACAGTTGCACCCCCCTTCTTAGGTACCACGTGAATGGCACTAACCCAAGGGCTCACTTATTGGATATATGATTCCAGCGTCAATTAACTTGAAAATTTCTTTCTTTACCACCTCAAGCATATTTTGATTTAAACGTCTAGGTGGTTCAACAATTGGTTTATCATCATCTTCCATATTTATTCTGTGCATACAAATTGAAGGATGAATGCCTTTTAAATCCTCTATGGAGTAACCAATGACATCTTTGTACAAACGCAATTCGGCAAGTAGTTTATTTTCTTGATCATTAGTTAATTCACTATTTATTATGACAGGAAATGTAGAATTTGGGTCAAGAAATGCATACCTTAGCCCAGGTGGAAGGGATTTTAATTCTACCTTTTTGCCTATCGTACTTTCATCAATTTTATTTTCAACAAGTGGAGCATCTTCATCAATAGCTGTTGCTTTAGAAATAGAAAGTGCTCCAGAAATTTCAGAATTATTGAATTCAGTTGCATCATCATCATAAAGATCAACCATCAAATCAACATCATCTTCACTAGCATTCTCAACAGGATCAACAATATCAAGCAAGTATATTTCTTCAACACGTGCGGGTGCTTTCATAGCTTCATAAATAGAAAATTCCATAGCCTCTCCCCCAACACGTAAAGTGAGCTTCCCTTCCCGAACATCAACAAGACATCCGACAGTTCTCAAGAATGGCCTCCCAAAAAGAACAGGGTTGGAAGGAACTTCCGCCATGTCAAGAACAATAAAATCACAAGGTATATAGAATTTCCCAATTTGTACAAGTACATCTTCCACCATACCTTTTGGATATTTAATTGAGTGATCAACTAATTCAATAGCCATCCTTGTGGGCTTCAAATCCCCTAGATCGAATTCTTGCCATAAGGTAAATGGAATGAGGCTGATACTCGCACCGAGATCTACTAAACCTTTGTCAAAAGTGGTGTCATTAATCTTGCAAGGCAGTGTGAATGCTCCCAAATCATCAAGCTTTTGAGGGAGACGATTTTAATTGATAGAACTTACTCGTTCAGAAAGCATTACAGTTTCTACTTGATCAACCTTTCTTCTTTTAGTTAGAATGTCTTTTAAGAATTTTGCATCAGAAGGCATTTCGGCAATAACTTCAGCAAAAGGAAGGTTTACATGTAATTTGTTGATTATGTCCACAAATTTCCTGAATTTCTGGTCTTCCTTCTTATTGGCTAATCTTTGAGGAAAAGGTGCATTGGATTTGAAAGAAGGTGGTATTTCAGCTTTACCTTTCTCCTCCCTGCGATTTGGAGTGTTGGCCTCTTCTTCAACAGTTTGCTTCATGTTCTTTTCCTCAGATGGAGAAGGTCTTTCAATCTCAGCTCCGCTTCTTAAGATAATTGCATGGGCTTGCTGCCTTGGATTTACTTCCGGCTGGCTTGGAAGAGAACCACATTGTGGAGTCCTTTGTTGATTTAAAGCTTGTTGTGATATTTGATTTTCCAACATCTTGGTGTGGGTGGAAATTCCATCCACTTTTGCAGAAAGTTGCGCAATAGCATCTTTTAAAAGCTTGTCATTTCCTCGGAGTTCCTCATTCTGTTGCATCTGTGTTGATATGAATTTCTCCATCATGGCTTCCAAAGAAGAACCTTGGGGTTGTTGTTGCTGTTGAAACCCCCTGTTATTGAAACCCGACGGATTTCCTCGACGGTTTACATGTTGCTGTTGTTGTTGCCCTTGCTGGAAATTTTGGGTGTTGCTTGCATTCTGGTAAGAGAAATTAGGATGATCTCTCCATCCTGGATTATATTGGTTGGAATAAGGGTTGTATTGTTTGTTTCCTTGCATCCCAACTGCATTAACCTGTTCAAAATTTCCTTCCATAGCATTAGGGGCAAAATAAGAAGAAGAAGTATGTCCTATATTACCACAAGCTTCACACGTTGCTTCAGCAGATTGAATTGGCAAAGTGGTCATCTTCTCAAATTTCTGTGTAAGCACATCTAGCTTTGCAGCAATTAGATCAACGACATTAATAGTATGCTTTCCTCCTTACTTTCTGGCTGAAGAGCTTGCTGTAGAGGTGGATTTGGCTCCTCTATCTCCTCCCCATTGGCAGTGATTGAGTGATATATCTTCAATGATATCATAGGCCACTCTATAGGACTTGGTCATTAGTGCACCTCCAGCTGCGACATCTAGAGTCAACTGAGTATTATAAAACAATCCATTGTAGAAGGTTTGCAGCAAGAGCCAATTTGTCAAACCATGGTGCGGGCAAAGACGTTGAAGATCCTTGAACTGTTCCCATGTATCATATAAGGTTTCTCCTTCACTTTGGGAGAAATTTGTAAGCTGGTTCCTCAAGTGATCTGTCTTACTTGGCGGAAAGTACTTTGCAAGGAAAGCGTTAAGCAATTGGTCCCAACTTCTAATATACTTCTTAGGAAGAGACAAAAGCCACGCCTTGGCTCTATCTCTTAGAGTGAAGGGAAATAACATCAGTCTAATTCCATCTGCAGACACTCCATTAATCTTAAAAGTATTTAGATATTCCAGAAATTCTGCAATATGAAGACTTGGGTCTTCATTGGCTGTACCCCCGAAACGATTTTGTTGAATCATTTGCATCATGGAAGGGGCAATTGAAAAGTTATTTGCTTCCACAGTAGGTAGGTCAATGGCTCCACAAATATTTGTGGCAACCGACATAGTGAAATCTTTTAGAGGGCGATCGTCCTGCATGGCTGAAATGGTTGGTGTAGCTACCGCAGAAGATGAAGAAGACAGCGGTGGAGATGATGACGGTGGTGATGGTGAAGTACCTCCAAACAGTGGTTGTTCCACTCTTCTTTTTCTCCTCAAACTTGAAAGAGTTCGCTCTATTTCAAGGTCTAGCAAAGCAGATGTTTGGAGACCTCGTTGTGAACGACACATACAACCTGAAAAATAACAAGATAAATCAAGAACACACTAAGAGGTATATGGAAATTCAAAAATGATGAATGATGGTCTAGTCTCGAATACTAAATAGTACTTATTACTCCAATTAAATTACCGTAGCTCCCCGGCAACGACGCTAAAAACTTGTTGGTTGTTTACACAAATGAGTTTTAATCCAAGTAATGGATAGTTTACTCAACTTAACCAAACTCCGCAAGTATACAGAGGTAGTATAGTCAAGGTCGAACACAAGGAGCTGAGCTAATTTAATTGAATGCAACAGTACTAAAGTTCAACAATCTAGACCGATTTTAAAGAGTAGAAGAGATTTATTCTAAAAGCATAAGAATTTGGTTTTAACTACAGGAATTTCAGATTTTAATTAACAAGGAAGGATTATAAGGAAAGTTCAATTTCAGAAAGTTAATGAATCTTGGACATTAGGATTTCACTCACATACCATAGCAATCAAGAGAACAAGATAATTTAAACATACATAAGATCACGTTTCAAGGAAAAGTTGTGTTACATTTCACCTCCCGGTGTAAATGTAACGATCACAACTCAAAACAACACTCTCGTGCTTGAATTGCGTTTATGATCACAAGCAGTCCCTGAACTCATTCCTCTCTACTCTCATAGAAGAAGAAGAGTTGCCAAGAAAAGCGCCTCCATACATTCCTACTTGTCTTCTCAAACTAAGCAAGAAAGCAGAAAATATGCCTATAAGGTGGCCAATAATACATGCAAGGATAGAGTAAACCGACACTCTCAAGGTAAAGAAACAAGAATCAAATACATTTAGTACAAAATTACTTATTCATTACATGCTATGACATGGGAGTTACTCTCCCATGCCCAAGAAAAAGAGGTCTACTCGTCCATAATAATGTACAACAGATTTGCTACAAAATTTTTAGTGCTAGACATGGTTTGGAGAAGAAAAGACAAGGAGAACTAAAGATGTAACCCCAAGAAGCAAGAGTTCCGACTTTAGGATGAAATCCCCCTCCTTTAGCTGCTCCAAGTCAGGCTAACTCCTCTCTCAAGAAGTTTCTCAGAGTTGGGGACGCTTGGCTACACCTTGAAGAAGACAATGGAGAAGTGGAAAAGAAGAAGAAGTCTCTTTATGCAAGAAACCACCTTAGATTCCTCCCAAATCGTCTTCCTCTGCTCTCCTCTGGCTTTGAGACAAGAGAAACTCTCCAAATGGCCGAACGTAACTGTCCCTTGGCTTCCCTCTTTATTTTAAAATCGTATTCTGAATTTTCAAAATTCTGAAACTGCCAGGTGCACGCCGTGCACATGCAGTGCAGTTGACATCGGGCTGATCCGTGCACGGTGTGCGCTGAGGAATTGCACACCATGCGACTTTCCAGAACTTCTTGAGCAGTTTGCATTCCAGGTGCACGCCATGTCATTTTGATGTGCACGCCGTGTCTTCGTCTTCTGTATGTTTCTGGAATCTCGCACGCCGTGCGTTTTCTGTGTGCACGCCGTGCATTCTCTTGGCTGAACAGAACGGATTTTCTCTAGAATGTTGCACGCCGTGCATTCTGATTTGCACGCCGTGCACTTTACTACTTCAGTGAACCAATTTTTTCTGGGATGGTGCACGCCATACGTCTGAATCTGCACGCCGTGCGTCTGAATCTGCACGCCGTGCATTCTTCTATTTCTGTAGAAATAACATCCGAATTTAGTTCTTTTTGTGACAAATTTGCAATACAAGTTATGGGACACATAGAACAACAAAAAGATGGCAAAACTAATATGAAAGAGACTGAATTATACTAGAAAGAACCAAATTTGTGTGTGATAACATGTGAAAAGATGATATACAAATCACACAACACTCGCCAAGCCCAAGAACAAATGATTTATCTTTGAACGTGGGCACAAGCAGAGGGCTTGCACGCGGTGAGCGGGAACTCTAAAAATTTATGGATAATATGGATTTCAGATGACTCAATTCAAGTTTCAACTAGTCAGAAATATAAGCAAACCAACACATTATTTCAAATCAAAGTAATTGATATTTCATTTTTTAATTTCTGTAAGAACCATCATTCTAGAGGAGGGATGTGTAGGGTTGATATCTAACAAATCAAAAGAATAGTGAGGACAACTTTGGTGATGTGACTGAAAATGTGGGCATACTATAATTCACTCAAAAAAAATTATGATTCACTCGTACCAAACACACAGTCTATGTAATTATGTTGGTTTTCAACAACTCTATCAAAACCGTGTCTGAACAAGTGGACTAACCTTATCTGAATAAGAAGGAAAATAACTAAGTGTTTTAGTTTTTTTTCCTGCTTCCTTTCTAGGTCCATTTGGAGTTTAGAAGATGGCGTCTTGGCATCTTGAAGTAAACTTTAAGTTGAATATTTTCTATATTTATGGACTAATTAAATGTGAATTTATTGAAACTCTGATACTAAGTCAAAATATGCTAACCCATTGATATATTCATAAAATGCAATCTATAAAAGGGTTTATAATTTTGTCAAAAATTTAAGGGCTAGTGTAGTTCAAATGATTAGTATTATTCCATTAATTGTATATTTCCATGACTTAATTATACATCTAAATCAAACATGCATGAACTATATTTAGTATACAATTAGTTAGCTAAATAATGGAGACATCAATAATATATCTCTTCATAAGTATTTTATAACTCATTTGATACAAAAGAGTATAACTAAACAACATGATTTACTAACTACTTTTCTGTTAAAATTAGGAACATGTAAAATATTTTGCAGTCTAAGGACTTTCCCAGATGTGAACTTCAGATCCACACGTCCATAGCCTACAATCTATTTCATGGACACATCATCACCCCAAGAGATCACACAAGTGTTGTATGCCTGATAGGCTAAAAAATAGAACGATCATAGCAGATGTGAGAAACTACACCAATCCATCCATCAATTTTCAATAGAAGAAAGGTTAACACTAAGAACAAGAAAATTGGTGTTATCTAACATTTTAGAAGAGGATGCATCATCCCCCACATTGATCATGTTCACTTCTGCATTCTTAGGGACCTGGTAAGTTTGGTTCCTTGGACCCTTATGGTCCCTACAAACATTGACGAGATGGCCATGCTTGCCACATGCATAACATATGTGTTGGCCCTCAGAATCAGAGTTCATATTATGACCAGGCTGCTTGCCTTTCTTGAAAGATTGCTTAGACTTATGATTGAACTTATTTGGTTTCTTCTTGGGCTTGACATCATCTATTATATTACAAAGGTATTGACCTTGACATCTTTTTTCCTATGATGGAATTTAGTCTGAAGGGATTTTAATAATGAAGACGGTTAACCTATCATATCTATGACAAAGAGACTTGGCAAAGTCCTTCCAGTATGGAGGAAGCTTTTCAATTAGGGCACATTCTCCTTAAACTTATAACCACTAGAAATGGACTTTGAGATGAGGTTTTGGTACTCAAGTACTTGGTATGGAACAAGCTTATTATCCACCATATTATATTTGTACCATATCACGAAAGCATATTGTTCTAACCCAACATCTTACATTCCAAACTTGTCATCCAAATCTTGCCAAAGCTCAAAGACAAAAGGTAGCTTGTGGTAGATGTCATACAGCTCTTCAAGAAGAGTAGACAATATCCTACCATTACAAATATAATCTATTTCTTTGGGTATCTTATCAGGAGAAAATGATGGAGAAGATGGTTTGCTATATGTTGCAATCAAGATATCCACATCATTGAAAGATGGTTCACGGTCTTCAGGTGGTGTAGCAGAAACTAGACCTAAGGAAGTGAGTCAAAATTCATATTTTATTTCCAATGACGAAAGTCTAAACTCATAAATTTTGTAGGCCTAAGACTATCTACGTCTTCCATGGTCATCATGGTTGTAGGGTTATATAAATAGTATTAGTTAGATTCATACCAAAATAAGCAATGATAGGAAGATGATTTTATTTTCACTATTATTGGATATAGTTTCAAATTTCTAGGTACTATCAAGAAATAACTTTCAAGATATAGCAACAATTAATTCGATCAATAATAAAAAGAACATAGAAAAAATGGAGTATAGAGGAGCCTGTGGGTGAAGGTGTGTCACGAGAATCACTGTCATGAAGACAAAATCTGATGCTCCTATATGGGATTAAGAGAGAAAGATTCCCCCCCCCTCCATAACCCGTGGCAGAGGCTGGACGCCTGGGAGGGTGATAAATCAAGAGATGCTTCTTAGTGTGGTTTCGAACCCGGGTCCCTTCATTGGGGACCACTGATGCTCCTATGTGTGGGATTTACCAGTAGCTTGCCTCCCACATTCAATCATCCACAGCTCATGTACTATCTTTCGGTGCTAGCAAGAGGGCAATATCTAACAATCCTATGATTCTCAAACATCACCAAAAATTAGGTCATAGGAAACACGCTCAAATTCACAACAATGGGGTGGAGAAGAATAAAAGAGATGAGCTGGAAGAAGGTGATGTAGAAGGCTGATGCAAGGTGGTTAAGGCCACCACACACAACAACAATAGAGAGAGAACAATTCTCTCACACATCTCTCTCATGCTCAACTATATTCAATTGACAATTGTATTTCTTGATTTCTTTTTCTATTTTTCTGTGTGTTAGAAATGGCTCAATTCTTTCCTTTGATACCTGGACGCAACCACCCAAATTGACAAACAAACAACCAATTTTTCCTCCAACAATTATTGGATACGTAAGTCCTAAACAAATGGTTTGTTGGGTGCACCCAAATAGAATGGAGGAGACCTGGACCAGCCTTTTAATGGCTAATGGATGTGGATGGAAAATAATAAGGATTTGATTTAAAGGAAATTATAGTTTGAACGTCTCAAGACAATTAAGGAATGAGATATTTTTGGCAATGTACGCAAGTTTTAATATTTATAAACTCAAACACTACCCCAAAAGTATACATATGCGTGTAGTATTTCGTCCAAGGAGCAAAGATTTGTTAGGCGCAAGAGCAGTGAAGTTCAACAATCTAGATCTTTTAAACAAGAGATGTTTTTTTATGTTAACTAAGCAATTAAAAAGAAATGAATTAAAATAGAAAACACTTATATTAAGGATCAATTTGGATTAGGAATTCTTAAGGATAGAGTTTCACATTCACATCATAACATGAAGAACAACAAAGATCAAGAACACTAGCAGTAACACAAGGGACACATGTATCTTACACCCACCTCCCGGTAGTGTAGAACAGTCCTAACTTTATATACTATTTTTGTGGATATAATTAGATTCAAACTACAAATCTTTGTTTCCCAACACATCCCAGCCACTCCCGTGGTCAAGGTAGTACAACTAAGGTACATCTCCTAACTCCTATGTACATCTTCCTAGATTATAGAAAGAGTAGAAATTATACATACAAAGTGACCAACCAAGCATGTAAGAGGAATTAAACACTGATGAACCTTAGAACAGTAAAACAACTAGCATTATATATAAAATTCGTGTTCAATAATGTTATGACATGAGAGTTACTATCCCATGCCCAAGAACAAGAGATCTACTCGTCCATGGCTGTAGAAAGTAGATATAAATAGTAGAAAGTAATGCTAGACATCATTATAGAAGGAAATAAACTTGGACGTTCATGGAAGAAGAAGATAAACTTGGAACTCTGGTCAAAGAGTCACAAATCCATCCTTGATGCTAGAAACTCTCCAAAAAGTTTCATTTCCAAGTGGAGAGAAGAGAACGACGGAGATCCTTGCTACAATTGTTGGAGAAGAAGGAAAAAGAAGTTTCCCTCTTGAGAAACTCATTTTTCCTTGGAGTACCTCCAACTCCTCCTTGCTCTCCCTTGCTTGAGTCCCACTCCAAAAGATTCAAAATAGTTCGTGATAACTACCCCAAGACATATTGGGGTCGTATATATAAACGTGAGACAGTTAAATTCACATTTGATTGCAATATGCAGTTCACACGATGTGTCCTTTATAAGAAATGGCATGTCTTATGCAATAACTAAAGTATGGATCGAGTTCTGGAAGGTTACACGACGTATCTTTAATAAGACACGACATGTCTTTAATAGAACACGACATGTTGCTACAAATATGGGAGTTCTTCATTCAATTTCTGGATTGAGACACGGTGTGTCTTTAATAAGACAATGGTGTCTTTATTAAGGCACATGGTGACTTTATTAAGACACGGGGTGTCTTTATCAATTTTAGCAACATTTATTTTCTAAATGTCTACATGATTGGGGAACATGTTGATGGATGTTATGATGGCGTTTTCTCCCCATTTTGATGCCAAATTATTGTACCTACAAATCAAACCATAGAGCAAGTAAAGACAACAATAAAGTAAAAAATGTAGCATGATTAAGAGTGATTATTGGGTGAAAATGATTTGAAAATGTAACCAAAAGTGGCCCAAAAGGTGATATAAAATATGCACATCAAATTCCCTTAAGCTTAAAACATTGCTTGTCCTCAAGCAAAAAGAGCATAGAAACATAAATGAAGGAATTATCAAGTTTATGCATATATCTAATGAAAATAAAGATGTGTATAAGACGAAACTAACCATGATCAATAAGTTTATACTCATAGCCATAAATTCAACTTAAACACCCAAGAACCAGATTTTTAGTTCAACAGGAGATGTCACAATTAAATGAATCAATAAATTAAATAACACTAAGTAAAATTTGGATGACCAAGTCAAACAATTAGTGGATGTACAATTCAAACTCTCAAATATTAAGGATACAAATGATGAAATCTTAGTATAACAATTTTAGTTGTACTCTCTTTCCCAAAAATAATATGACAATGGATTACGGGTTCTGACACTCGACTGTTAATGTAGGCTTATGCACACATGGAGTACCAATTGGGATATTTTATCCTCTTTTAAGACATACCACCTAACCATCGTGGCCAGATCAGACTTATACTAGGATAATATGATATGTAGGCAGTTTAGCCATCTTTTATGGGGTATGAGGGTGAAATAAGCCAAAAGAATATTTAAAATTTTTCCACAACATAGGAGAATCAACTAAATTGCAACATCAACTTCATTTGTTTTGAAAATTATTCACTGAAAGAGTGGTTGAAAATGCACTAAGAGCTTTGCAAGGGCATCCCACATTCTAAATGACGTTGTAAAGTTGATTTACTCACAAAAACTAAAAACATTACATATTTTAAGAAATTAAGGATGTGAAAGATGAATGTTCAGGCTAGAAGCATAAATCAGAGTTAAGCACATGCTGATGGCCAAAAGGTTTCATTTGACTAATGCATGCCTTTTACAATTTCTACAAGTGATATTTCTCAACAAAAGAGGACTATTGACATATAAATGATTCAATCCACTTATATAAGATAAGCCTCATATCATACTAGATTTGTCGCAAGAAGAACAAAAACTAAAACAAGATCTAAGAATAAGTTGATAAAAGGGAAATAAAACAACACTATCGACCGATTGCCCCTCGTAACCTTGAAATATGTAGTGTCCTCACTGTAGAAATCAAACAAAAAGAATAGCAACATGGTACCTCATCATGGTGGATTTATCAAGGTAGATGGCCTATGCTCTAATTTGAGGCTGGGAATTGTTGCGCCACAGATCTACGCCTCGTTATCAGTCTAGTTTTTATTTGGGACAAAGATGTATGCTTGAGATTTACAGTAGGAATAGTCTTCTGGACAACAATGTTGTTTGTCCTTTCATTCTCTTCTTCAAAATAACTAGAATAAGATTCAAAGAGAATTTTCTCATCACCAAGAAAGATGTCAAGGCATTGTGGAAAAATGACTTTTATATTGCTTGAAGAATCATCATGTGGAGTATGTGTAGATTTCTTCTTTTGAGCTGCATTATCATTGCTTACATTAGAGTCAACATCATCATATGATATTGTCTTTGATGGTGAAGAAGATTTTCCTATAGCAACTCCACTCCTCAAGGTAACTGACGTAAATGTCTTCCTTGAATTCATCTCTAGTGGTTAGGCAAGGAACCAGAAGGTGCTTTTTGATTGGCAAGAGCTAGTTGAGAAATTTGATTCTCGAACATCCCAGTGTGAGTGGAAATCCCATCCAACTTAGAAGGAAGTTGAAAAATAGCATCCTTTAGCAGCTCCCTTTGTTGACGAAGCTCATCATTTTGCTGAATTTGAGTTGAAACAAAGGTCTCAAGCATGGACTCTAAACTCGGCTTGGGCAGCAAATGTTGTTTTTGCTGATTGCAATTGCAGCTGACATTATTGTTGAGCTCTAGTATCTCTTCAAATTGTGATGGTGTGGCAAAACATGAAGGAGTGTGTCTTGCTGCTCCACATGCATCAAAAATTACTTCAGCGGCTTGCTTTCCAAAAATAAAGCTTGAAGAAGAAGGCTAGCTGCTCCAGTCAAGATTCCATTGGCAGTTATTAAGTGCCATGTCTTCAATAATGACATAAGCGTCCCTATATGATTTGTTCATTAAAACACCATTTGCAGCAACATCAATAGATATCCTTGTATTGTAAAATAAATCATTATAGAAAGTTTGCAGTAGAATCCAGTTGCTTAAACTATGGTGTGGACAAAGACGTTGAAGGTCTTTGAACTTTTTCCATGTGTCATACAAGGTCCCTCCATGCCTTTAAAAAAAATTGATTAGTTGAATCCTCAATTGTGTGGTCTTGCTTGGTAGAAAGTATTGGCTAAGAAAACTTTGAGATGTTCGTCCCAGTTGTTGATGGAGTTGCTTGGAAAAGAATGGAGCCACGTCTTGGATCTGTCTCTCAAAGAGAAAGGGAATAGAAGAAGACAAACTACATCAGTAGAGACACTTTCTATCTTGAAAGTGCTAAAATACTATAAAAATTCAGCAATGTGGAGATTTGGATTCTCCATTGGCGTCCCTCCAAACTGGTTCTACTGTATCATTTGTATAATTGTAGGGCTGATAGAAAAGTAATTTATCTCGATTTGTAGGATAGTGATAGCCCCATTGATTTTTATAGCATCTGGAACAATGAATTCCTTTAGGGGATGATCATCTTCCATGATTTGTTCTTCTTGTTGGGATGGTGAGGATGGTGGTGAAGGCATTGGTGATGATGGCTGTGAGTCCTCCAAATCTGATTGAGGTTCACTCCTTGCTTTTTGGAGGTTGCTAACATTATCTTCAATATTGGGGTCTAGAAACGTGGAAGGCTCAAAACCCCTTTTGGACCGCTTCACACAGTCCTGCAAGTAAAGAATGCGAGTGAAGTACAAACATGAAAATGGAAGATATAACAATATGGTAATGATGATGATCATGATGGAAGAGAAAAAACGATGGTGAATATTACAGGTGATGGTGTGATCTAGTCTCGCTTACTATTCAACACTTCTTACTCTAACAAAAATATTGATGCTTCCCGGCAACAACGCCAAAAGATGTTGCACATCTTCAGATCCAAATGACAAAAATTAAAATGTGTTAAGCAAAATAAGATAAAGAAATTTTATCTAATAAAAAAACCATATCACATGTCGTGATCGGGATCAAGCGGGCCGGGTCGGGCGTGGCATGGCATAGCGAGGCATGCACACGTGTGTGTGTCTATTTTTAATTCGTCAAAATGCATCAATCAGTCCAATCAGCCTTAAATTTAAAAGTTCAAAAAAGATCCACAAGTCTTTGATCTCCTGTCTCATTTTAAGAAGATTTCTCTTACTTCTAAAATAAGCAACGTGGGGCTAAAGATGACTAATAAGTTTGAAACACAGTATGACTGGAATACAACATGTTATACTTGCAACAACAATGAAAGGCCGAAGGTCAAATGCGGTAGACAAAAATGCTTGTCTTTAAACACTAGATTGCCAACTGTATGTTTTTGTACATTTGCGTTTGGTAAGGCAACAATTTCTATCCATGACGCAACTAGTTGGTTCACCGTGACTTTTTGACGCGGTGAAAAATCTGACAGATTGGCCGCTTAGCACTGTGAAAATGAACAGGAAAAGGGCAGGCAGGCCAGCGCTGTTTTAGTAGCAGTGTTTGAATGCTGCCCGGGATAGCAGGAGACTAGCCAACCCTGCCCGAATGCTCCGCAATGCGTTTTCAAATGGTGCCTATGATTATCAAGTAGATCAAATTCAAGCGGAGACATTTTAAACAAACGCTACATTCATGTTTTTAATGATGATGAAGTCAGTGAATCGGAAGCCTTTGATGTTTGTACTGTATCCCAGCGCTCAATTTTAAACAAACGCTACATTCATGTTCTGTACTTGTATTTCTTCCGTGGTACTAGTCTACCATGCCACTCATTGCCCATCAGACTCAAATTACACGCTCGTCACGACCTACCCCAAGCCCACCCGTTGAGTTGTCATTTGATAGCTTGATACGTAATAATAGACAGTTTCATCTTTAAGTACCATTGTTGGTTTCAATAGGCATACTTACAATAAATTAAAAGGAATACGAAGATTAAATTATGCGAAGTAACTTTTTGGACAGTACATCTATATATTTGAGGGTCATATGTAACAGGTTGCACTATCTTAAAAAGTTATACTACTTATGAAGAACCCATAAGTAACAAAACCAAATCTATACTATATAGGAAAGTCCGTGAAAGGGGACTGGATGAAATTTTATTTTTTAAAATTACATATTGGTCCCTGTGTGTGTACATCACACTTTTATCTTTAATTTTTTAAATTATATATTATATCAAGAGACACATCTATACTAATATAGAAAAGTCCATGGAGGGGACTGGATGCAATTTTTCTATTTTAAAAAAAAATTACGTATTGCCCCTATGTGTGTACACTACACTTTTGTCTTTAATTTTTTAAATTATATATTATATAAGGAGACACATCTATAATGTATAGGAAAGTCTGTTGAAGGGGCTGGATGCAATTTTCTCTATTATTTTTTAAAATTACATATTGGTCCCTATGTGTGTACACCACACTTTTGTATTTAATTTTAAAATTATATATTATATTAGGAGACACATCTATACTATATTGGAAAGCCCGTGAAGGGGGACTGGATGTAATTTTCTCTATTATTTTTTGAAATTACATATTGGTCCCTGTGTGCACACCATACTTTTATCTTTAATTTTTAAAATTATATATTATATTAGAAGACACATCTATACTATATAGGAAAGCCCACAGAGGGGGACTGGATGCAATTTTCTCTATTATTTTTTGAAGTTACATTTGGTCCATGTGGGTGTACACCACACTTTGTCTTTAATTTTTTATATTATATATTATATTAGGAGATACATTTATACCATATAGGAAAGTCCGTGGAGGGGGACTGGATGCAATTTTCTCTATTTTTTTTAAAATTATATATTGGTCCCTGTGTGTATGAGAAGTCCTATTAATATATGTGTTGTACATATTTTTTATTTTTTTAAATTAAATCTATAAATTATTGATTGTAGTCTACTAAGGCACTCGTGCATAGCACGCGTTTATGCCTAGTGATAAAAAATATGGTGATAAATAAAACAACCTCCTCCTCAAAATTTTTATAATTGAACCAATTCCCTCATTTTTTCCCCTTATTCTTATATATAAAATGAACGTGTCTCCCCTTCACTTTATCTTTTGCTTGATGAAAGCTCAACACTACCATCAATCGTCAAAAACAAAGGACCATATGTATCTAAACAACAGTTGCTCATTTCCCACCTTGTGAGGTACCAAGGAATAACTTGGTTGGTGAAAACCTCTCAAAGTATGAAACCAGCACGGGAAAAGACCGTCAGTTTAGCGGTAGTCGCTACAATGCCACAACTCACGGTGGGTGACTAGTGTTTTCAATATCACCCCAAATCTACACCATCATTTATGCATCCTTATACTACTACTACCGTTCACCACAGAGGCGTATCTAGGGAGGGCTGTCGGGCTAAAGCCCCTCCCCCAAGTAAAAAATGTTATATATATACTTTGAACAAACATATTATAAAACTTTATATACCAACTTTGTAAAAGGTGCTGCTAGTGCAACTGGTATGTGTGTCTACTTCCTTTGTTAGCAACTTGATTTCTATTCCCAATGGCAGCATTGTTTTGTTCGGAGCACGAATATGCAGTTATGATTATTGATGTGTGATTGTTGTTTGTGTTAGTTGGTAGATTCATGTTATTGCATTAGTTTTGGCTTAGGTTTTCCTACGACTATAAAATTTTATATTAAAATGTTTAGTTTTGGTTGTCATTAAATTTTATTTATAATTGAAGAAAGATGGAGAAAATAAATGGAGCACAAACTTATTTTTCCATATATTGCTTGATGTTTTATATTTTAGCGTAGATACCTTTTTCAGAGAGCAATGTTGTTTAAATTTTTGAAAAGAACTTGTCGTATTCTTTACTAATAATCTATTGAATGTTGATTGCTTCTTTGAAAAATTATATAAAAATGAAAAGTTTGTGGGAGCGTCTGCTTTTGGTTCAGAAGTATTTAAATTTTTGTATTAATAGGTAAAAACGTAGAAGAAAATGAATGGAATATGTTTTTAATTTTTCCACATAGATGTTGTTATTTTCATACTTTAGCGGTAGAAGTTTTCAATGAATTATGTTGGTGCTGTCTGCAAAGAGCTCTCCTCTGTCTTAGTCTTCTGTTTCTCTCTTTGTGAGTTTTACTTATTCATAGTTTGGTAAAATTTTGAAAAGAACATATATAATATTTTCACATTATAGTATACTTTTTGTTGATTGGTAAAGTAAAAAGATTTTAGTCATTAAGTATCAACTTCAATGATCATTCATTTAACTCAGCTCCCCTATTATAATTTTCTAGATCCGCCACTAGTTCACCCCCAATGATCAGATTATAGATACTACATATTTTCTCGATAGCATCACCATTCGCCATACGAACCACATGTAACTTGTCTTCTAAATTGACCCTGAGCCTTGGACCACTCTCCACAACAAGTGCATTGTCATTATCAATGATATGATTCGGTAACGACTGCTTCAATTGCTCTGCTTCTTCTCACTTCATATGCAGGTCTAGTAAAGTAATAACGCCAGTAATATACAATATTTCCCCGAAACAAAACAATTTCAATCCTGAGGTAACAGTAAGTTGTAAATTTCAATTATATAAAGCTCATATTGGGGCCCATTTTTTAGAATTTTCAGTTGTTACCGGCCGCTCAGTACTCGCTCATCCCACAGCCCTTCCATTCACATGTCCCAGAGCTTGGTGCAGAAGCAAGTTGTTGTTTCATACTACGGTCACCTTAATTAAAGAAACGTTGTTAAATGTTACAATAGGCACTACTCAGGTTTTACTTTCCATGAATGAGTTCTATTTTTTCTATAGGCAACTGCACACTACCCGCACTACCCGCACGGGCAAAAGGAGCCGTTTCCAAGGCCATAGGAACAGACATGTATGGATCATTTAAGTCAATAAAAGAGTACCTCTCCTGCCTGCTCATGAGGTATATATCTATGTATGTGATTCGGGTGATGTAAAAATGATACACAAAAAAAGATATTTTTGTCAGTTAATTTACTAATTTATTGACAGTGAAGATGCTAGCGGAAGGAGGAGGGAGTGGAGAACTCATCATTACTCTCCGCCCGTACCTTTCCGTTCAAACACGTTCTGGATTGATCAGACCCGAAGAAAGAGATCAGACCACAAATAGAGATACTTTGATTATCTTTTTTTAATCGTGGAGCAACAGAGTAGTTGCTGGTCAGTTGTGCTCCATTTGACAAAGCGCTTGTCATGGTGGATAAACGCCAGTGAATCATCGTTTGATGGACAACCTCCACATGCAATTGCATGTTTGGTAAAACGATTACCCACCGCTAAGTTATCCGTCTAGCGTTTCAGTAACACGATGAGCAACCGCAAATATATTTCGGGACAAAATATTACTCCAATTCTAAACAGTCGTGATATTGATATTAGTTATATCTATGACTACCCAAACCAATGACCGGACATCTATTATCTATTACCATATAAATAAGAGCAAACGACAGGTGCGTACGTGACGTGCGTCTGCTTGGTTCTCTTTTCCAGCAGGGTGTGCTTAATTTTCTTCTCGGTCACGTGTCAGTGTTGGAGACCGAAACACTCAAAAGCAAAACAAGCATTACACCGCTGATATGATAAGAAGGTGAGCCGGCTGTTTTGCCTTTTCGGAAGCTATGGCTAGATAAAGATGAATGCTTGGCAACTGTTCTCATAACATGAAGTAACATGTCTGCTATTTGTATATAATATATTTGGCTACTTATTGCACATGTATGTCTGTGTGTTTACAATATTTATTAATCTACTTGCTATTTGCATATGTGTCTGACAGTTTATAACAACTGTTTGTCTACATATTTACAATATCCGTTTTATTTTATCTCATCTATCATTATTTTTATGTATTTCAAGAGTATGTTTGTGAGTCTGTATGCATGCTTCAACAAGACGTCTATGTGTTTCAACAAAGATAATTTTGATAATTACACACTACAGATTGAAGGAGTCAGTCCACAATCTATAGAATTGTACTTTTATATAGAGTTGTGTGTAGAGGATAGTGAGTAGGAATTGCATGTTATCGATCAAAAGACACATGACCAAAAAGGAGAAAACATATAATATTATAATAATGATACAATACTAAGTGGAGGGAGTCAGATCTTATAAATAAGGGCAGGTGATATGACTGTGTGTCTATTTTTCACACGAGCCAGTGTGACTACTTGCAATGCTCCCTGTTTATTTTATAGATTTACTTTTTTTCTCCGATTTGCTTTTTTATTCTATATTTTAAATTGATGTAGTCGAAATCATGTTTATTCAAATAAATAGATAAAATTGAGTATATATCTGTGACCTCAATTGTCTATTCTTTTTGTCGGCACATCTATGTGCTTCACCGGTTTGTCTACGTATTTGAGCAGTAAGTATGTGAGTTTAGCAGTGTTGTCTATTTGTCTGTGCTTACCGTTTTTAGATTTCTGATAATTTTATTAATTGCACATTGTAGGTCAATGCGATTGATCGAGTTGTTCTCTTTTAGCGTGTTGTATTCAAATCATTATGTGTTTAATATGTGGAGTATGAATTATTCTGATAATATTGTGTTATAGGTTAAAATAGTCAACTAACAATTAATCTAGCTCTTTACTTCAAACGGAATGTATGTAAATTATTGTGAAAGTAAATTGATCTTAACATGTATTACACTGCCTCAATTGTCTATTCTTTTTGTCGGCACATCTATGTGCTTCACCAGTTTGTCAACGTATTTGAGCAGTAAGTATGTGAGTTTAGCAGTGTTGTCTATTTGTCTATGCTTACCTTTTTGGATTACTGATAATTTTGTTAATTGCACACTGTAGGTCAATGCGATTGATCGAGTTGTTCTCTTTTAACGTGTTGTATTCAAATCATTGTGTGTTTAATAAGTGGAGTATGAATTATTCTGATAATATTGTGTTATAGGTTAAAATAGTCAGCTGACAATTAATCTAGCTCTTTACTTCAAACAGATTGTATGTAAATTATTGTGAAAGTAAATTGATCTTAACATGTATTACACTTCAAAAAGTTCTATTAAATATGTTTGCATGTCTTAAATACCCTATAAATAAGGACATATGATATGTCAGTGTGCCTACTTTTTAATAAAATTGAGTATCTTCCTATGAGATCAAGTGTCTACTCTGGTTAACATATTTACATACTTCACCAATTTGTCTACGTATTTGAGAAATATGTCTTTTAAGTTCAACAGTTCAGTCTGTTTGTCTTTGTCTGTGCTTATTGCCTTTAAATAATAATAATTTTATTAATCCCACAATATAGGTCAATGAGAATCAACCGACAATTGAGTAAGTTGTTCTCTTCCCATCCAATCTATTTATGCTAACCGTCTTTCAAAGTAATAATAATTTTATTAATTCTAAGATGTAGATCAGTGGGAGTCGACCAATCATCATCATCATCATCATCATCTAAGCCTCAATCCCAACTATGTTGGGGTCGGCTACATGGATCCTTCATTTCCATTCAGCTCTATCATGGGTCATATTCTGATTGAGATGTAGAGATTCAAAATCTCTCTTTATAAGCTCATCCCATGTTAATTTAGGCCTTCCTCTTCTTCTATTTATAGTGTTTGGCTCAATAGCATTGCTTCGTATAGGCGCACTAGTAGGTCTGTGTTGCACATGTCCGTACCATCTGAGTCGGCCCTCACGCAACTTGTCCTCAATGCTCACCACCCCCACTTTATTCCTGATATAGT
Source organism: Alisma plantago-aquatica (assembly GCA_963693085.1). Taxonomy (NCBI): domain Eukaryota; kingdom Viridiplantae; phylum Streptophyta; class Magnoliopsida; order Alismatales; family Alismataceae; genus Alisma; species Alisma plantago-aquatica. The sequence continues at coordinate 324,381,931 of OY856415.1, forward strand.
CATTTCTCAAACGATCTTTTCTTGTCTTCCCACACATCCATCTCAGCATACGCATTTCGGCCACGTTCATCTTGTTGAGACCTTGTTTCTTCACCGCCCAACATTCACTCCCATAGAGCATGGCTGGTCGTATAGCTGTTCTATAAAACTTACTTTTTAACCTGAGAGGGATCTTCTGGTCGCATAAAACTCCAGTTGCACTCCTCCATTTCAACCATCCTGCAGTGATCCGGTGACAAACATCATTTTGGACAATATTTTTTAACTTTCACGTGGTTAGCACGTGCACCCTACTAGTATTCAAAATAAGGCATTGTTGTTTGTGCATGTACCGAAAGAAAGATCAAATTTTTTGACACCTCAATAGACACACATCAGCAGGTGCTTTTAGAAATCATAAATCTAATAGTATATGCAATATAACAGGTGTCTTTGTTAGTTGTGGATTGCTTCTGGTAACCTGCGTGGCCTGCACAGTTACTACTTGTCAGACAGTATTCCAATTGTGATGAAAGACTCTGCACCAACTATGCTGTGACGGCGACAAATCCGTTCCGTATGTATTTCAAACTGTGGTTGTAGAATGTGCTATGCCTCTGTTTGCAGCCGTAGCCACTGATTGTGAGTGTTCTTCTGGTGGGGTTGACAGAAAAGGAGTAGAATGGATATTTACGGCGCGTACGGAGGTACATATATAGCGCAGACAGGCGGGAGAGGGAAACTCTGATACGCAAGTGTGGTGAGACGGAAATCCCCAGAACTGCGTACTCCAACAAGGGGTTCTCTCCCCATCAGAAGGCCTGATCAGAGACTTGTTCCTAAGTGATGGGGATTGGGACTAGGGAATCCTTCAAGGCCGGCTGAATGAAGATGGTTTAAACCAAGTGAGGGAGATCCGACGCTTAGACAACACATGCAAAGACGCCCTTATTTGGGAATCGAGCATTGACGACACCTTCACAACCAGATCAGTCAAGTCTGTGTGCAGCCCGAGGATGGACGTGCTGCCATATGCGGGCTGGGTTTGGTCCACCTTCATACCGATGAAGACGGAGGCCTTTGTATGGAAGCTCCTTCATGCGGCTATACTTGTGGACTCTCGCATTAGAGATTGCATTACCATACCCCTCTTGTTAATATTAGTTATTGTGGTTCATGCAACAGCGACAGGTGCAATGTAATTAACAGTCCAGACAGATCCAAAATAAGAACCAAAGAACAAACGAAGCAGGAGAATAGAAAACAAGAGTTAGATTCGCAAATCAGATCGTTCGTTGAGAAATGAACGTGTTACTTAAAGAAATCAGTGCCCGACAATCCTCACGGATAGGCACCGTTCTCCCAGTCTTGATCCAGCACGAACCTGGAACTTGCACGTCTTGATCGCACACATTGCACTACTACCATTGCAGCACAACAACCGCAGGAACCACCGCCTACCAGCTGCGTCTCGACGACAGGAAGGAAGAGTCATGTTGACGACAGGAGGACAACTCCACAAAGCGACTCTGGGGACGACAACTATTGCACTCAGGATTAGGGCTCTCAAAACATACGACGGCAAAAGATTGTTTTCAGTGTGTTTAACCCTAATGACCGGATGCGTATATATAGCCACGCACGTCCCTAATCCTATTCCCAATAAGACACAAACACGCGGTTGCTCTTGTACACAATACGGAATGATCTGCAAAAGAGAAACACTTTCTAATTAGGATTAAGAAATCCGAATAAGAAAGCAACAATTAATTACACAAGTAATTAATTACTTAGTTGTATCCTAGTGTAAAAAGAAGATGGAAGACGAAAGACATTCTCCACAATCCACAATCCACAATCTACAATCCACAAGCCACAAGCCCGAGCCCGGCCTGGCCAGGTGTGGCGTGGTGCGCGCGTGTGCGTGCGTGCGTTGTGATGTGGTAACCCCACCCACCAAGGAGGTGAGCATACCTCCTTCTTAGGACTCCTTTGGACACTAGTGCCCCATGTGATCCTACATATGAGGACCACAAAAGTTCTAGGAGTGAGCAATATGGGATAAAACTTCTTTTCCATTTGCACTAGAAACAACACTACATTCTCACATATACTTGTTGTACTACATTGGGCTTAACCCATGCTAAATAAATGATTTGTTACAATAATGACGCTATAGTAATTACATGCTACAGTAATTACGTGACGCTGCAGTAACTACGTGTAACAATAATCATCATTTATCTAACAATCCCCCACAAAGTCCAATGTGTAGTGTGCTCTACCATTCAGTCCTCCATACTTTGCTTTCAGCAGATACCTTTCAGTTTGAATCTACCTGAGTTATCCAACTGTGACTCCTGTAGGAACTAGGTGAACAAAAGTCTTGAACCCGAACCTTGGGTATAAGAGTATAGGTTGGTAACAACACAATAAAGACATGGTAGTAAAGAAAAACAATGCATTAAGGCCATTCATACAAAATTTTATATCATGATTGATAACAGAGAACAACCCAATTCTCCTGTTGTGGCCTACACAACATCAATCACTTAGCTGGAGTCTCCAAGGATGTAATGCTAACATCTTGTCATAAGACTTGACACCATTAAGAGACTACTCTCTTACTAACTTACAGTCATGACACTAATAGGTTTCCAGGGAATAGACATACAGATGCAAGAAGCATCAAACAAGAATACATAGTGTCATCCGATTTACCCGACAGCTTGTTATTACCACATTGAACCCAATTTGTGGGATCTCCACTCTATTGGGTGGGGTTGCTACTGCCTGTAAATCTATAGGGGTTTCAGTCCCATCCCCAACCTAGATTTTTCCACTAAAGCCAAGGTAAGACCTTTAGTAAAAGGATCAGTTGTATTATCTTTGGTACCGACGTAGTCCACAGCCATGACCCCATTAGACACTAATTCCCTTACAGATTTCAATCTGACTTGGATGTGTCTACACTATTTTTGATTGTACTTGAAACTCTTTATCTTAGAAATAGTTGTAGTGCTGTCACAGTGAACTGAAATTGCAGGAAGCGACTTCATTACCATAGGTAAACTAGACATAAGTCCATGTAGCCATTCAGCTTCCAATGCAGTTTCATCTAAAGCACACAACTCTGCTTCAAAAGTGGACCGAGACAATATGGTCTGTTTCTTAGACCTCCAGGAAACATCTCCTCCTCCCAACAGGAATACATATCCTGAGACACCATTACTCCCAAAATTCACAGCAATCCAGCTTACAGCACTATATCCTTCGACTACGGAAGGATGTTTACCATAATGCAACCCAAGGGAACGTGTTCCCTTGATATACCTCAGAACTCTGTCAAGAGCTTCCCAATGGGTCTTGTCGGGACAACTGGTGTATCTACTTAACTTGTTCACGGCAAACACAATGTCTGGACGTGTACAGTTCATAAGATACATCAAACTTCTGATAATATGAGAGTATCGTAATTGAGACACTGGAACCCCAGTCTCATTCTTGAATAAGGGCTTGGACGAATCGTATGGAGTCTAAACAGGTTTACGTGATGTGTACTCAAACCTCTCCAGTATCTTCTCAACATAGTGAGACTGAGGGAGAGTTATACCATCAGTATACCTTATGATTTTAAGTCCTAAAATCACATCAACGACACCCATATCTTTCATCTCAAACTTGCTACACAAGAATGACTTTGTCTCTTTTACTACTTTCATATCGGAACTAAAAAGCAAGATATCATCGACGTATAAGCATAACAAAATGAATCCATTATTGACAATCTTGCAGTAGAGACACTTATCAAATTCATTAGAAATAAAGCCAAACGATGATATCACAGAATCAAACTTCTCATGCCATTGCTTAGGGGCTTGTTTCAAGCCATATAATGACTTAACAAGTTTACACACTTTGGACTCATTCCCACGACCCACAAATCCCTCAGGTTGTTCCATATATATCTCTTCTTGAAGATCACCATGTAAGAACGCGGTCTTCACACCCATCTGATGGATATAGAGATTATAAATGGAAGCCAATGCTAAAAGCACTCGGATTGTGGTCATACGGGAAACAGGTGAATAGGTATCAAAATAGTCTATTCCTTCCCTTTGTGTGTAACCCTTAGCAACTAACCTAGCCTTATACTTATTGATTGTCCCGTCTGCATTAAGTTTCTTCTTAAAAATCCATTTGCAACCAACTGCAGAACAACCAGGAGGCAAATCCACCAATTCCCAAGTTCCATTCGAGAGAATTGATTGAATTTCATCATTCACGACTTCTTTCCAAAACTTAGCTTCTGGAGATTCCATAGCTTGTTTGAAAGTAACAGGATCATCCTCAACATTGTAAGTGAGAAACTCACTTCCAAAGTCCTTGGATGTCCTAGGCCGTTTACTTCTCCTTGGTTCAACTATTTCTTCAGAATCATCAGATTCAGAAATAGCATGTTCTGAGTCGCCCCCCACATTTGTCATCCTTTCCACATGCTCGGGAATGGAACCTGTGGTGAATGAATCTTCTTGAGAAACTTCATTGGGCACACCAGTTTTCATAGGAAACACATCCTCAAAGAATGTTGCATCACATAATTCCACAATTGTATTGACCTCAATGCCAGAGATATCTGATTTTACAACCAGGAATATGTAAGCATAGCTTGTCTCTACATAACCCAAGAATATGGCATCAACCGTTTTCGGTCCTAATTTCTTCCTTTTGTGTTCAGGGACAAGTACCTTAGCAAGGCACCCCCACACTCGAAGATATTTAAGACTCGGTTTCCTTCCTCTCCATAACTCAAACGGACTACTTTCTAAATGTTTATGGGGAACTCTATTCAGATTATGGCAAGCCGTATTCAAAGCTTCCCCCCACATAAAGTTGGGTAATCCAGATGTTTGGAGTAAGGTATTTACCATATCTATTAAGGTTCAATTTTTACGTTTAGCTATCCCATTTGATTGTGGTGAATAAGGAGCAGTGACCTCATGAACTATACCATGTAATTGTCAAAATTCCAAAAACAAGTTCGAGGTATACTCTCCTCCCCTATCAGACCTTAATCGCTTAAGTACTTTACCGGTTTGAGTTTCAACTTCTTTCTTATAAATTTATCCAATGCCTCATCTTTACTTCTAAGTAAAAAGTCATAACCGTATCTACTCACATCGTCAATAAAAGTTATAAAATAACGCTTTTGATCTCTCGTAGCAACACCATTAAATTCACAGATATCTGTATGAACTAAATCCAAAATTTCCGAATTCCTATTCACAGAATGAAAAGGCTTCCTAGGCAATTTAGATTGTACACAGATTTCACATTTGTTGTTGCTAATTTCAGATTTAGGGATCAAATCTAGATTCATCATACGCTTCATTGAGGCAACATTAACATGTCCCAAACGTGAATGCCATACATCGAATGAAACAAGATTCATGCAAACAGAACTACAATCATTCAAATTTAAAACGGAATTTGAAACAAGTTCAACATGAATCTTAAACAAGTTCTCCACATCACATAAGTACCCCTTGCCAAAAAACAAAGAATCACAAAGGCGTGTAATAATAGCCTTATTACATTTACAGTCTACTCTATAACCTCCTCTAACTAATATGACGCCACTAAGGATATTGCGTCGAATGGTTGGAACATGTCTGACCCTGTTAAGAGTCAAAACCTTCCCCAAAGGGAACTTCAAGTCCACCCGTCCTTCGCCTTTGACTTCTGCAGAGCTGGAATCGCCCAAAGTCACAGACCGACCTCGAGAGGCCTGATAAGACACAAACAGGGATTTATCAGCACACACATGTACATTAGCCCTAGTGTCAATTATCCAATAAAGTGGTTCAAAAATAGAAAGAATTTCAGGTTTAATAGAGACATACCCATCATTGAGGTTCAAGAATGCAGTCATCATGTTGACCACAGCCTCCTCAGTTGCAGATGTGGTAGCTTTCTTTGCCTTCTTAGTAGGACAATCCTTGTTCCAGTGGCCAACCTGTCCACAAGTACAACAAGGTTTGTTCTTCAGTTTCTTTTGGATCTTTGCCTTGGGTTTATGTGCATTCTTAGATTTCTTATCTTTGGTGTTTTTCGTAGAGGTAAGATTAACAGTTGGATTTGCATCAGTAGGCACCTTGACCCCTTTCTCCTTTAAGTGTTCTTCTTGTATATTAATATCCATCATTAATTCATCCATGGTGTGTGTCCCTTTGCGATGCTTCAGAGACATACCAAATGACTCCCAAGACTTAGGGAATTTTTCTATGATAGACATAACAACAAACTTCTCAGGCAACACCATCTTGGCATCTGAGAGTTCATGAACTAGGAGTTGTAGATCGTGTGTTTGATCAGAAACTGACTTACCCTCAACCATCTGAAACTTAAGAAATTTTGACACGCATTATTTTTCAACACCTTGATTTTCAGTGCTAAAATTCTTAATTAACAATTCCCATAAAACCTTGGATGTAGTGACTGGCGACTTTGAATAAGAATCATACAGTTTGTTATTTAAACCAAACAGAATCAAACCGCGACACATTTTATCACCCTTCTTCCAATTAGCAATAATGTTTGCATTATCAGGAATTGTTTCATCAGATACTGGTTCAGTTTCAATTAAATACTGATCATAACCCGCAATATTCAGCCAAATTTCCATACGACTCTGCCAACAGGCAAAGTTCGTACCAGTAAACTTTTCAGGCATATTGGTTGTATCAATTTTACATCCCGAACCACCTTGACCGGCCATTGTTAATTAACGAAAGAAAATGATTTCTTTAAGACTGTTGTTAATATTAGTTATTGTCGTACATGCAACAACGATAGGTGCAATGTAATTAATAGTCCAGGCAGATCCAAAATAAGAATCGGAGAACAAACGAAGAAGGAGAACAGAAAACAAGAGTTAGATTTGCAAACCAGATCGTTCGTTGAGAAACGAACGTGTTACTTAAAGAAATCAGTGCCCGACAATCCTCGCGGATAGGCACCGTTCTCCCAGTCTTGATCCGGCACGAACCTAGAACTTGCACGTCTTGATCGCACACGTTGCACTGCTACCAGTGCAACACAACAACCGCATGAACCACTGTCTGACAGCTGTGTCTCGATGACAGGAAGGAAGAGTCACGCTTCGAACAGGAGGACAACTCCGCAAAGCGACTCTGAGGACGACAACTATTGCACTCGGGATTAGGGCTCTCAAAACACACGGCGGCAGAAGATTGTTTTTAGTGTGTTTAACCCTAATGACCAGATGCGTATATATAGCCACACACGTCCCTAATCCTATTCCCAGTAAGACGCAAACACTCGGTTGCTCTTGTACACAATACGGAATAATCTGCAAAAGAGAAACACTTTCTAATTAGGATTAAGAAATCCGAATAAGAAAGCCACAAGCCCGAGCCCGACCCGACGAGGCGTGGCGTGGCGTGCACGTGTGTGCGTTGTGATGTGGTAACCCCACCCACTAAGGAGGTGAGCATACATCCTTCCTAGGACTCCTTTGGACACTAGTGCCCCATGTGATCCTACATATGAGGACCACAAAAGTTCTAGGAGTGAGCAATATGGGATAAAACTTCTTTGCCATTTACCTGTAACAGTAATCATAATTTATCTAACAACCCCTTGCCTCTCGCTGTCAATGCTGTGAGGAATACAGAGTGGAAACAATAGACCACCTATTCTCGGAGAGTGTTCTAGTCAAGCTTCTGTGGATGAAAGTCGATGAAGTCCTAGAGATTTCAGCACCTCTAGGAGCCAATATACGCTCCATGTTACACAGGTTGGGCACGAGCAAATAATCACTCGTTGGGAGGTTTTCTGGTAGGTATTTTGCCATCCATTACCTGCTGGGAAATTTGGGTCCAGAGATGTGCGAGGAGGTATGAAGGAAGGAGATCATTACCAGATCAAGTCTGGAACAGAATCAAGAGGATGGCGATAGCTGCATGCAAATACAAGGTGTCTGAGGAACCCGTGAATCAGGAGAGTAATAGCAATCTGGTGTTACTTCATGGTTTCTCGCCTCATAACTTTGCTCAGTTCCAAACCAAAATCATCAGATGGATGCTGTCCAGAAGTAACGAGCTCAAGTTGAATTGGAGCTTCCTCCCACATAAAAGAAGAGGGAGGACAGAAGCCATGACAGGAGGTCTTGTGAGAAACGATGAAGGCAAATGCATCTTCTCTTTTGCCTCCAAGATGGGCAACATCAACGACATCGAGTTGGGGCTTAGGGCCCTTCTATACACATGTAATTTCTATAAGGCGACGGGTACGAGACCCAACATAGTGGAGATTGATGTCCCATATCTTCATGACATCGTTAATGTAGCAGGGAAAACCCCTTGGAGACGGAGAAAAGAAGTCAACATGATTAGGTACTTCCTTAGAGATGAGAGAGCAAAGCTTATGCTCATCCCAAAAGAAATCAATGGAGCAACTCTGACTCAAGAAGATTTTGCAAAACAACAAGGTTTGATGTGGGTGTCTTCAGAAAATGCCTTACTAGAGACCATAAAGGGATAGATTACTGAAATACAGAAGAGGAGTGATGAGTGCTATTTCAACACTTCTTTTCTACAAATTATTAAGCTTGTCACATAGAAATACTCAATTCATCTCCTGAAATTGCACAAATTGATATTTTTTCATTTTTATCACAAATCTGACAATCATGTGCATTTTTATTGCAGTTTCAGGACCTGGACCGATCGTCTGACATCACCAACCAATCGTTTCACTATCACAACCCGATCGTCTCAGTTGTTCAACCGCTCTTTTTGCATTCTAGCATCGATCATTGCTCTTGACCAGACGACCGGCTAGATCACTCGATTCCTAGTCCAAATGCTCGGCCCAAGACCTATTGATGGGAAGAAACACACCAAGATGTTTTGACTGCGCTGCAACCCTAATTAGAGTTGGCAGCCGATCGCTTGGCGGCCGCCATCCACCAGCATCCAGCCGATCGGTTCACTTCTAAACCGGTCGGTTGGCGGCGCACAGACAGCCAAGAAGCCAGCCGCCAGCCTCAAAACCCTTTACCCTAATTGTGAAAGTACCCCCTCCCTCTCCTATAAAAGGAGGGGCATTTCCTCCTCCTGAAGCATCTGGGCTTTCTCTTGTATTAGCACTCTGAATCATTTCTTGTATTCTTCTTCTAGATCTGAAATAAAGTAGCCTCACATCTTTGTTACATGTTATTTTCAATTCCGTTATTCCGTTGTGTTTAGATCTAGTACTTTCTGTTCTCCTCCTCCCCTCTTTTGAGCAATCGAGCAAGGTAGGAAGAGACAACCATCTTCATTGTCTCTAATCGAGGATTAGTAGTCATAAGACTCAAAGATGGCTAGATCACTTCCTTCATCCGTCTCTCTTTGCTCCTTCTCCATGAGTGAGTAGTTCTTTATCGAGGCAAGGGGAAAAACCTCTCAGCTATGGCTTTCGATTCTCCTTAAATGATTCTAGATGGCTTTTGAGATTGATAACTAGTTGATATATCAAAGTGATTAATTGATAATATCAAAAGTTAATCCGAATGGATATGACCTGGGAAATTTGGGTATAGAATGACAATCTCAATCGCATAAGAGTTTTGAAATGACGCATTAATGATTTGGTGCCGTTGCCGGGGACAACAAATTGTTTTCTTGAACCCCCAAAAATTTTTGAAAAACTTTTTTCCTTTTTTTTACCTTCCGAGTAAAATTCTGGAAGTGCTACTCCTCCTTCTGCTGAGTTTCCATTCCGACAGTCCATTTTAATAGTACACGATTAACTGCTTCATTTGTTCATGCGACGCCCGAACATTGATCTTCAATCGTTTGATCCGGAAATAGAAATGACTTTTCTTTATTTAAAATCTAGCAAGAATGAATGAAGAAGAAGTCACATGTAGGATCGACCAAGCTCTCGTAGCTCAAAGAGAGCTCATCCAAGCTGAACAAGCGGAAAGAGAAGCCGCTTTACGAGCAGCCTATAGGGCTGAACAAGAAGTCGTAGAAGCCGATAGGAGGGAAGCCGAAAGGCAAAAACAATTAAAAGATTTTTCTGTTCCAAAAACTGCCTATGCACAACATCCAGTCATACCTCCTGACATCATTGCTCCACAATTTGAGATCCGAACACAATGGATCACCATGATGCAAGTCAACCCCTTCTCAGGCAGGCAAAAATGGAGAAAGTTGCCAAGATCATCTCCAAATGTTCATTGACCTTTTCTCTCTGAACAACTTCCTGGTGTCTCTGAAGATGCCATCTGCCTTAGGTTGTTCAAATATTCCCTCTCCGGCCAAGCTAGTAGCTGGTACAACACTATGGAGAGCGAAGACTATGTCACAACTTGGGAAGTTCTACAAAGAAAGTTTCTTGAAAATTTTTACCCCCCGTCTCTCACCTACAAACTTAGGGGTCAAATAACTCACTTTTCCATGTCCCCAGGAGAGTCTTTAGGAGAAGCCTGGAAAAGGTTCAAAGACTTACTTAGGAAGTGCCCCCACCATGATATCTCTCAAGTCCAACTCATAGAGATCTTCTACCATGGTGTTGATGATGATACCAAATTCTTTCTCGATTCCTCATCTGGAGGAAATTTCATGAATCAAAGTTTGACTAGTGCATGGAAAGTAGTCAAACAGACTTCCTAAACAAGGTCTAGAAGAGGAATTGGTGGAATTCTTAAGGTATCCAAGGCAAAAGTTAATAATGATATCCAAAGCATAGAAGAAAGACTCAAATTAATTGCCTTAAAACAAGATCGGTTAGAGCCATCCTTGGTCACCCTTAGGGAGTCACCCCAACAACTAAAAGTCGTGGATTCCCTTTTTGGTATTTGTCAAGGATACGACCATACCACCATCCACTGTCAATATCTCTACAACATGCCCATGCAACTTGAAATAGGACAACAACCAGAGGACCTCAATTCAATCCATACCATACCTGGACAAGGTTACTATAATCCCAACCAAACTAGAAACCACCCTGGTTTTCAATATGGGAACCCTTCTGGTGCCGAGAACTCTAGCCAACTCCAAACCCAACAACGGCCTCCCTACCCTCAAGGTAACAATCGACCACCACCTGGATTCCCATACAATAATCAAAGGAACTTTGGAAACCAAGGAAATTATCGAGGAAATTATCTAACCCAACCACCATATCAAGGACAACAATTTCAAAATTTAAACCTTCCTCCTCAAAACCACAATCAACCACCCCCTCAACCAAATGTCCCTACCACCACCCCTTCACCAGACGAAAGGATAGCTGCCTTGGAGCAAATCATCGTTGCTCAACAAGCTCATCAAAAGGTGACGGACACCCAACTAGCTCGTCTATTTGCCAACAGAAACCCCCTGCCAGGACTTTTGCAGGGCAGCCCAAAAATAACCCCAAACATCCTGAACAACTCAAGGTTGTCTTTACTCGTTCGGAAAAAGTGCAAACTCCTCCACCTCCTGAAAAATCTCCAGACCCACCTCTAGAATTCGAGGATGAGGACATGGTCGTTGTGGAGCCTGAAGCTACATTCAAACCATCCACCCCACCCTCGAAACCCCTCAAATAGAAGATGAAGAACCAATCTACAAACCCCGACCTCCCTACCAAGCCCGCCTCAAACAAATAAGATTTGATGCCCGTTTTATGAAATTTAGGGATGCTATGAAAAAAATACATGTCGACATTCCCTTCGTTGATGCTTTGGCTGACATGCCCACGTGGTCCAAGTACATGAGATCTCTCTTGACTAGGAAGTATGTTACTAAAGAATACGAGACTGTTAAACTTGCTAGGACCACTTCAGACATTATCCTAAGTAAGATGCCTAAAAAATAGAAGGATCTAGGTTATTTTGGAATAGGATGCTACTTGGGTGATAATGCTTGTAGAAAAGGGTTAGCAGATTTAGGAGCCAGTATATACATCATGCCTTATAGACTTTTTAAAAGACTAGGATTTAATGACATGTTACCCACAACCATGACCATCCAACTAGCAGACTCATCCACAACCAAACCCATGGGAATCATAGAAGACATTCCGGTAAAAGTTGGAAATGATGCATATGCCCCTTGTGATTTTGTGATCATGGACATCAAGGAAGATTTATGCTACCCTCTCATTTTCAGACGTCTCTTCTTAGCCGCTGCCCGTGCCTTAATTGATGTCGAGACTGGCACCATTTTGTTAAGGCTAGGGAAGCAAAACCTTGAGTTTAGGGTATTTGAAAGTATGAGGGGACCTAGTCTTGAGGAAGAAGTCTACCTCCTTGATTGCATTGATGAATTATCCCAACTAAGGAAAGAATGGGAATTAGTTGATGACCCCCTACGCACCGCCCTCACTATCCCCACCGAATGTGATTTTAACAATGAATCATTAAATCAACTCAAAATTCATTTGGATAACTTTGAGGAAATCCCATGTGATGTGATTGAGGACCTTAAAATGATCTCCACCATAAAAGATAAACTTGAACCACCAAAGGCCCCAGAAATGAAGACTCTCCCCATAGGATTGAAATATGTTTTTCTTGATAAGCTAGAACTGTGCCCGGTCATCATAAGCTCTTCCCTTCTACTCAAACAAGAAAACAAACTTATGGGTGAACGTAGAAAAAAAGGATCTGCCTTGGGGTACAAAATGACAGACTTAGTTAGAATATATCAATCCATCTACATCCACAAAATCCCTATGATAGAAGACCACAAACCTTCTCGAGATCCACAATGAAAACTCAACCCAAATATGAAGGAAGTAGTTCATCTAGAAGTGATCAAACTTTTGACTGCATGAATCATCTATTCCATCTCAGACTCCCCATGGGTCAACCCAGTTCAAGTTGTTCCCAAAAAGGGAGGGGTTACTGTCATTCGTAATGAGAAGAATGAACTCATTCCCACTCGCACAGTCACAGGATGGAGAATGTGCATTGACTATAGGAAGCTCAACAAAGCTACTACGAAAGATCACTTCCCTCTTCCCTTCTTAGATCAAGTTCTTGAACATTTAGCCCATCAACAATACTTTTGTTATCTAGATGGCTACTCAGGTTTTTATCAGATTCCCAACCATCCTGAAGATCAAGAGAAAACCACTTTCATATGCCCTTTTGGTACATACGCCTTTAGATGAATGCCCTTTGTCCTGTGCAATGCACCAGCCACTTTTCAAAGATGTATGTCTGCTATTTTTTTAGGGTTAACTAAAATTGTCATGGAAGTGTTCTGGATGATTTCTCCATCTATGGAGACAGTTTTGATTCCTACCTTCAAAACCTTTCCCTTTTCCTTGATAGATGTATTGAATCACACTTAGTCCTTAATTGGGAGAAGTGTCACTTCATGGTCAAGGAGGGTATTGTTCTAGGCCATAAGGTGAGCAACCAGGGCATTGCAGTAGACCAAGCTAAGATTGAGGTCATCACCAAGCTGCCTCCCCCAACCTCAGTCAAAGACATCCGAGCCTTCTTAGGACATGTCGGGTTCTATCGGTGATTCGTCCGTGATTTTTCCAAAATCACAAAACCTCTCACCAATCTTCTTCAAAAGGATGTGCCTTTCCATTTTGATAAGGCATGCATGGAGAGCTTTCTATGTTTGAAAAATGCTCTCACCACCACTCCTATCATCCGTGCTCCTGACTGGGCCTTACCCTTTGAAATCATGTGCAATGCTAGTGATTTTGTTGTAGGTGCCATTTTAGGACAAAGAATTGACAAGAAACACCACGTCATTTATTATGCATCCAAGACCTTAGATGAAGCTCAGTGAAATTACACAGTCACCGAAAAAGAAATGCTAGCCATTGTCTATGCATTTGATAAATTTTTCTCATATCTTGTTGGTTCAAAGGTTGTTGTTTACACTGATCATGCAGCCATTCGCTATCTCATGACAAAGAAGGATGCCAAGCCCAGACTCATAAGATGGATTTTGTTATTGTAGGAATTTGACCTAGAAATCCTAGACAAGAGGGGTTCTGAAAATGTCATAGATGATCACCTAAGTCGACTTAGCTATAGCCCCATTGATGACAACCCCATAAATGAATCCTTACCCGATGACCAATTGCTTAAGGTAGATTCCCAATTCCCTTGGTTTGCCGATTTCATAAACTATTTAGCTGCACGTGTATTGCATCCCAAGTGCACGGGACACTTTAAAGATAAATTTTTACATGACGTCAAAAATTATTATTAGGATGAACCTTATCTTTTTAGACTTTGTGCCGATGGTCTATATCGTCGTTGTGTTTCCCACGAAGAAAGCATCGCCATTTTGGAACAATGTCATTCTGGCCCCTATGGTGGTCATATGAGTTCCCAAAAAAATAGCTAGAAAAGTCCTATAATGGGGATTCTTTTGGCCCACCATCTTCAAAGACTCATATGATTATGTGCTCTCATGTGACCAATGCCAAAGGACGGGTAACATTTCCAAGCATGACCAAATGCCTCTCACTTCTCGACAGGAATTAGAGATATTTGATGTTTGGGGGATCGACTACATGGGCCCATTTCCTTCTTCTTATGGGTTTGCTTACATTTTAGTTACAGTCGATTACGTGTCAAAGTGGGTTGTAGCCATACCCACTAAAACCTGTGATTCTAAACATGTTAAGAAACTCTTTAAAGATATCATTTTTCCAAGATTTGGAGTTCCTCGCACCGTCATTTCCGACGGGGGATCCCATTTTTTGGAGAAACGTTTTGAGGCTCTTTTGAAAAAATATGGAGTTTACCACAAAGTCACCACTCCTTACCATCCTCAGACCAGTGGACAAGTCCAAGTATCCAACAGACAAATCAAATCAATTTTAGAAAAAACCGTTGGACGCACTAGGAAAGATTGGGCGTTAAAAATCAATGACGCTCTGTGGGCATATCGTACTGCCTATAAAACACCCATTGGTACCACCCCTTTCAGACTGATCTACGGTAAGTCATGTCACTTACCAATAGAACTAGAGCACTGATTCAACCCTATTTTAGGGTTTCATCTTGTGGCATTTTGCATTGAAATCACATATATACCTATTAGATTACATGTTTATTTCCCTTAATATGCATATTTGTGTAAAATGCACTTATGGACATTATTTGCATGTTTTTCAAATACTTGGACCACACTTGGATGGACGAGAGAGATGGAGGGGCCCAAAGAAGGCCCCAGACCTCCCTCAACCTACCCCTAGTGACCAAGAGTCAAGCTTAAGCAAAGTAGTCCACAGATAATGAAGTTTGAAGCTCAAAGTGCAAGCAAAGCCCCCAACATGGCCGTGGTAACACAGAACAGTCGTGCTGCAAATGAAGAAATCATAGGAAAAATCTCAATTTTGAAGTAGCTGCAGAGCATACTCTACCATGGCCGTGCCACGCAGCACGACCGTTCTACCATCACCAACCACATCCGTGCCACATAGCACGGCCGTGCTACCATCTCCCACCATGTCCGTGCCACGCAGCACGGCCATGCTACCAGATCCCACCACGACCGTGCTACTCAACATGGCCGTGCTACCCTCAATCCACCACGGCCGTGGCCTTTTCAGCCCAAATTTGACCACCAACCTGACATTTAGCCATTTTAATTCCCACGACCGTGCCCATACACCACGGTCGTGGCCTACCCTACCCACCACGGCCGTGCTACTCACAAAACTCACCTAGTTTTCACTGTTTTGCCCATTTTGGCCCTACTTAACCTAGTGCTTCCTCCCCACACCTATATATACCTAGGTGGAGGTTGGGGCATGAGGCTAGCTACCTTCTACCCCATCCTAGATCCCCAAATCACCACACACTCCATTCCACTCCATATCCACCTCAAATCCACTCCATTTCACCATTTCCACCACATAACCCCCAATATCTAAGCCTTCCATCCACTTCCTTTCATCATTCCACATCATTTCATCCTTGGAGGAGGGAGGAGGACATCCTGAAACTGCTGGAGAGGAGGATTGCTTCATCTACACCGAGCTCCATGGCTTCTTCTACCTCTCTCTTCTCTCTTTTTGTATTTTGCTTGGTTATGAGTAGCTAGTCCCCTTGGGTGGGCTGTTTGGGGGAAATTATGTTACTTTGATACCATGTTGGGGGAAAATGGCATGTAAACGTTGTAATTCCATTTGTTAATGATTATATTCTATTTGCATCTCATTCTCCATGAATTGCTTGTTGGTTTGTGTGAGAAATCACCTAGGAATTTAGGCAGATTACTTGTATGTGTGAATTTTGGGATTTGCCCCTAGGTCCAATTCTTGGATCCCTAGGTTGCCTCCCATCTTCCTACATCCTAATCAATCTCCCTGAACCTAAGTGAGAGATCTAAGTAGCTAGATTAGATAATTCTAGTACAATTAGCATGGAGCCTTCTCAAGGCTAGAATGTGGGGGAATTGGGGTCCAAAGCCCTAATTTCACCTCCCCATTACTACCCTCGGCCCCTAATTGCCCTAGGAATACCTAATCTAGAAACCTAGACTTGATTAGACTCTAATTGAATTGAACCTAATCCCTAACCCAATTGAGCCTCGTAAGGGTAGTAGGGGGTGTTAGGGACTAGTTCCCCTATACACAACCTAGCATATCCATGGCCAGTGAGTAGCTTAGGTTAATCCATTAGACTCTAACTTGTTGTTTGGTTTGGATAATCTAAATAGAATCATAATGTTCACATGTCACCCCCCAACTTAAGTGATAAGTTCATACCCCTAAACATCCCACACATCTCTTTACTGCTTAAAACCCTAGTTTTGTGCTTGCTTAGGTTAATTAGTTCTTTTCTTGCTTAGTTAGCTTCTTTCCTTGCTCTTGCCTTGTTCATGCTATCTTAGCTCTTTAATTGCTCTTTTGCTTCTCTCTTGCTTGCCTTAGTGTAAATTGCCTTTTCATACATAGTTTAATCCTTTCTTTCCTGTTTAGTCTTAATCTAACCTAGGGTTAACATAGATTTCATTCTCACCTTTAATTTGCTTGTTTGTTCATAGTAGTTTAACAATCACAATCAACCTTCAAACCCTTAACCCTAGTCTCCACAGTAGGAACCCAACAAAACTAACCTAGCTCTAGCACCCCCTCTTTTCCCTGTGGATCGACCCTATACTTGCCACCTTCCTATACTACAACACGACCCTGTGCGCTTGCAGGTGTAGTGTTTTAGTAGACGTAGGTAGCTAGTTTAGGTTTATAAATTTAGAAAGCAAACACCCATCCCGTGTGTTCTGACCTCATGGAGTGCATTTAGCCACCTTAGTTATCTAGTGTGTACGCCTCTAGCGGAATCACACCAAGCTTTCTGGCGCCGTTTCCGGGGATTAGAGGCGTTCGGCCTAGCTAGTTAGTTTTTCTTTGACTTTTCCTACTGCCCTCATCATTGTTATTCTTTATTCATTTTTCTTTGCATTCTTTGTGTATATTGGTTTGCTAACTTGCTTTCTTTTGTTTGGTTGTGCCTTTTGCATGTGACAAGCCACTCGGAGAAGACAAGATGGAAGGCCAAAATGCACAAACCCATCCATTTCCTCCACCACCCTACCTCCAAGGCTATCCTAAGCCTTACACACCTCCACCACCTCCATTGCCGCAACCTTCCCGCCACTTCACTTTCCAACCTCAATTCCCTCCTCCACTACCCTACCTCCAAGGCTATCCTAAGCCTTATGCACTACCACCACCTCCATTGCCACAACCTTCCTACCAGTTCACCTTCCAACCTCAATTTATTCTACCACCTCCATCACCACAACCCTCCCACCAATTCACCTTCCAACCTCAATGCCCTCCTCCACCTAAAGTCCAACGGCCATCAACACCGATGCCACCACCACAACTATCACATACTCCCCCTACTTCCCATGAGAAAATGGATATGATTGAGACCCCTCTCTTTGGTGCCTATGAAGACCTGTTCCTCAATAGAGAGAAAACCTATGGCATGAGATTTCTGAGGGTCTTAAGGCTAATTAATATCTATGATGATGATCCCCAAGGAGAGAGAATTGTTGAAAAAGACTTACGAAGCTCGCATGACCCATGGGAGGAAGATCAATTAAGGAAAGCATTTGAGAGGATTGCTTATGATGGGGGTGAAAACATTTTTTTTGGGACCATGGTTGATGGTGAAAGAACAAGAAGCCTGGCTGAAGGCATGAAACTTAGCGCTTGTGGGAGGCAACCCACATAGGTTTGGGAAATTTTGACCCAACCTTCACTTTTTGATACAATTGCTTTGTCTTTACACTTTCCAAGAAAACACACACACACTTGTGTTTAATAGTTTTTGTCTAGTTTTAAGATGTGCAGGTGGTAACAGGGTGAAATGAAGGAAATTTGAGTACAATTGAGAGAAAGATTCAAAGAAAAATCACTTTGGGTCAAGTTTTTGAGTGTTTGATGTTCCTCATTTTGAGAGTAGCAGCTACAGGGACCACCACGGTCGTGGCACATCAATACGACCGTGGTCATTTGCATGAAAAACACACCAAATCCCTGGATTCAGAAGTAAAATTGAGAAAAGCTTCCAAAGGACTGCACCACGGCCGTGCCAGGCAGCACGACCGTGCAACTTGAAGCCACCACGGCCGTGCTGCAGACCAATTTTAGCCACTGAAGGTAGATTAGTGCGGCAGCTACTATGCATATCCTCCACCACAGGGAGGAACACCTCCAGAGCCTCGAGAGAGCCATGATCGTCTACCCTATCATCCTAAACTCTAGGATCATGTTGAGGACATCATAATTCAAAAGTTTGTGGTGGTAGGGCAGGTATGCCCTAGTTTCACTTTGTATTTCACCTGCCACATCCACTTTCATTTTCTTGTTTTTTCTATCTACCTTAGTCATCTTTAATGTTTTGCATACTTGCATGCCATGTAGTTTTCTTCCTTGCTATTTTTGCGTAATTTTAAAAAAAATTGCTCTTTTTTCCATGCATTGCATATCATGTAGATTTTTGGTAATTCTTGCATGTTATAGCTAGTATTTGCTTATTTACTACTTTAAGTTCAATAATATAGGGTTTAGATGTGATTGAAGGCAACTTGGCACCATTTTGGCCAATTTTGCCCAAATTTGAGATTTCTTGTCTAAAAAGTGTGTTTTGACCCAATCTCTACTATTTTGAGTAAAAATGATGACCTTTGACAAATGCAAGTGAATTATCATTGTTTGTTGCTAAGTGGTATCAATGTTTGACTTTTTACATGTGCATCACCTCTCTTATGATTGTGATTGAATTGGTTGAATTGTGAAATTGAGTAAGTTTTGAACGCTTAGTGTTTATGGAATTGCTTGTTTGATATATCAATTTCATTTTGTTCATTCATGTGGTGTGATATCTTGGATGAAGTGTTGGATTAATTCTCATGCAGGATGTCTTATGTGGAAAATCATACCAATGACCCCTCTTTGACCCGACTATTCTTCCACCATCTTCATACCCCTCCGCCTCATAAAAAGATGCCAAAGTGCACATATTAGTCGTGGTCACCTCCAAAAGTTTGGGGTGGCCACATCTCTATCTCCCCACTTCACTCTATCCACCATATGCCCTATCTACACCAAGGGCAAGAAAGAAAAAAATGCAAAATGCAAAAAAGAAAATAAAAGGATGCTCCTGTTTAAGAGCATTCAAATAAAGAAAAGATGAGTGGGTAAAACACTCCAAAAATCTTACCGCAACCCTTTCTTCCACTTTCATACCTATTGAGCTAAGAAGCATCAAACTTAGCTCATTTTTCCCTTTTCCACAGCCACGTGGGTCATTTGGTGTGATTTGAAATATAAGATTGAATGCATGAATGTGAAACAAAACTCCTAGTCATTCTTGATTAACGCTACCATGAAACGGTTTACCCGAAACTTTATGGAAGAAATATGGATAACTTGTATATTTCATGCGCTATATTTGAAGTTCATATGCTTTGTGCTCTTTTCATGATTGGATTGTGAAAGTAGGAGAGGAGTGAGGTGAAATGCATGCACTGTCATCTTTGATCCCATTAAGCAATACTCATCTTTTACTTTGCATATGTCATTTCTTATTTGTGTAAGATTTGTAGAGAGATTAAGTTGGAGCATACTTGAGGACAAGTATGTCTCAAGTTTGGGGTGGTGATTCAACCCTATTTTAGGGCTTCATCTTGTGGCATTTTGCATTTCAATCACATATATACATATTAGATTACATGTTTATTTCCCTTAATATGCATATTTGTGTAAAATGCACTTATGGACATTAATTGCATGTTTTTCAGGTACTTGGACCACACTTGGATGGACGAGAGAGATGGAGGGCCCCAAAGAAGGCCCCAAAGCTCCCTCAACCTACCCTAGTGGCCAAGAGTCAAGCTTAAGCAAAGAAGTCCATAGATAATGAAGTTTGAAGCTCAAAGTGCAAGAAAAGCCCCCAACACGGCCGTGGTAACACAGAACGATCGTGCTGCAAATGAAGAAATCACAGGAAAAATCTCAATTTTGAAGTAGCTGCAGAGCATACTCTACCACGGCCGTGCCACGCAGCACGGCCGTGCTGCGACCACCCACCACGGCCGTGCCACGCAGCACGACCGTTCTACCATCACCCACCACGGCCGTGCCACGCAACACGGCCGTGCTACCATCTCCCACCACGGCCGTGCCATGCAGTACGGCCGTGCTACCAGATCCCACCACGACCGTGCTACCAGATCCCACCACGGCCGTGCTACCCTCAATCCACCACAACCGTGGTGACCACTACGGCCGTGGCCTTTTCAGCCCAAATTTGACCACCAACCTGACATTTAGCCATTTTAATTCCCACGACCGTGCCCATACACCACGTTCGTGGCCTACCCTACCCACCACGACTGTGGTGACCCACCATGGCCGTGCTACTCACAAAACTCACCTAGTTTTCACTATTTTGCCCATTTTCCCCTACTTGACCTAGTGCTTCCTCCCCACACCTATATATACCTAGGTGGTGGCTGGGGCACGAGGCTAGCTACCTTCTACCCCCTCCTAGCTCCCCAAATCACCACCCACTCCATTCCACTCCATATCCACCTCAAATCCACTCCATTTCACCATTTCCACCACATAACCTCCAATATCTAAGCCTTCCATCCACTTCCTTTCATCATTCCACATCATTTCATCCTTGGAGGAGGGAGGAGGACATCCTGCAACTACTGGAGAGGAGGATTGCTTCATCTACACTGAGCTCCATGGCTTCTTCTACCTCTCTCTGCTCTCTTTTTGTATTTTGCTTTGTTATGAGTAGCTAGTCCCCTTGGGTGGGCTATTTGGGGGAAATTATGTTACTTTGATACCATGTTGGGGGAAAATGGTATGTAAACGTTGTAATTCCATTTGTTAATGATTATATTCTATTTGCATCTCATTCTCCATGAATTTCTTATTGGTTTGTGTGTGAAATCACCTAGGAATTTAGGCAAATTGCTTGTATGTGTGAATTTTGGGATTTACCCCTAGGTCCAATTCTTGGATCCCTAGGTTGCCTCCCATCTTCCTACATCCTAATCAATCTCCCTGAACCTAAGTGAGAGATCTAAGTAGCTAGATTAGATAATTATAGTGCAATTAGCATGGAGCCTTCTCAAGGCTAGAATGTGGGGGAATTGGGGTCCAAAGCCCTAATTTCACCTCCCCATTACTACCCTCGACCCCTAATTGCCTTAGGAATGCCTAATCTAGAAACCTAGACTTGATTAGACTCTAATTGAATTGAACCTAATACCTAACCCAATTGAGCCTCGTAAGGGTAGTAGGGGGTGTTAGGGATTAGTTCCCCTATACACAACCTAGCATATCCATGACCAATGAGTAGCTTAGGTTAATCCATTAGACTCTAACTTGTTGTTTGGTTTGGATAATCTAAATGGAATCATAATGTTCACATGTCACCCCCCAACTTAAGTGATAAGTTCATACCCTAAACAGCCCACACATCTCTTTACTTCTTAAAACTCTAGTTTTGTGCTTGCTTAGGTTAATTAGTTCTTTTATTGCTTAGTTAGCTTCTTTCCTTGCTCTTGCCTTGTTCATGCTAGCTTAGCTCTTTAATTGCTCTTTTGTTTCTCTCTTGCTTGCCTTAGTGTAAATTGCCTTTTCATACATAGCTTAATCCTTTCTTGCATGTTTAGTCTTAATCTAACCTAGGGTTAACATAGATTTCATTCTCGCCTTTAATTTGCTTGTTTGTTCATAGTAGTTTAACAATCACAATCAACCTTCAAACCCTTAACCCTAGTCTCCGCAGTAGGAACCCAGTAAAACTAACCTAGCTCTAGCGCCCCCTCTTTTCCCTGTGGATCGACCCTATACTTGCCACCTTCCTATACTAAAACACGACCCCGTGCGCTTGCGGGTGTAGTGTTTTAGTAGACGTAGGTAGCTAGTTTAGGTTTATAAATTTCGAAAGCAAATACCCATCCCATGTGTTCCGACCTCGTGGAGTGCATTTAGCCACCTTAGTTGTCTAGTGTGTACGCCTCTAGCGGAATCGCACTGAGCACAAAGCCAGTTGGGCCATCAAAAGTTTGAATTTTGACCTTTCCAGGGCTAGAGAGAAATATTTTCTCCAAATGAATGAACTTGATGAACTTAGGATGAGTGCCTATGAAAATGCAAGAATCTACAAAGATCGAACCAAAATGTGGCATGATGGTCATATCAAGTGCAAAGACATTAGAGAAGGGGATCAAGTTTTAGTTTTTAACTGAAGATTACGACTTTTCCCAGGAAAACTCAAGTCGAGATGGTATATCCCTTACATTGTCAAGTGTGCATATCCACACGATGCTTTTCTTCTTTGGGATAAAGTTTTGGCTGAATTTAAGGTCAATGGACACCATCTTAAAAGATAAATCACTACTGAAGATGTCGTCGCCTCAGACTCAACCAAATATCCACCCTTGGCGGACCTAAACCTAAACGACCCTGCAACTTCCACGGAATCTAAATAATCTGATCCTTGTCGAGCCACGAAGTAAAATAAGGTGCTAGTTGGGAGGCAGCCCAACACTATCTTCCCTTCTTGTTCTTTCTTTTTCGATTATTTTTCTTTTTTTCTTTTTACGTTCTGTTTTCCTTCTTATCTGTGCTCGGGCCGACCGGTTACCACCATTATCCGCTCGGCTCAAGCTTGATTTTGGGATGCTTCGACATCTCAAAAAATCGACTGGGTATCCAGCCACTCAGCTCGTTCTCCGACCGTTCCCCAATAATTTCATGCAGTCACCACCCTTTACTTTCTTTTGTCTGGTGCCCAAGGCACACCAGCCGGTCGGCTGGGTACCCAACCGATCAACTTGTTGCTCCATTGTTCTATATAACCCACCCGATGCAAGACCACTCTCAAATCTCCTCGCTTACCCTAGCCTCCATCCTCACTTTCACTTGATCGCTCGAAGCTTGCCGCCGCTCCGCGTGCTATTTCCGCCTCTTCGGACGACCGACCCGGTCCTCAGCCAGACGTCTAGCCATTTCCACCACTCAGGCCTTACACTCACTGCTCGATGCAGCTACTCGGCTGCACCATCACAACTGATGCTCTAGATCTGTTCAACCGCCCACCTGGCTACGACGCCACCCATCTCGCATGCCAGACGACCAACCGACCTTGCATCACCACCACCCTTTTTTCTCGACAAGTCGGCCGTCGGCTTGCTCCTCCGAGTGCTCAGATCCAGACTCATTCGACCGCTTTGTTTTACCAGCCGCCCATCTCAGATTAACGAAATGCTCGTTTCATCAGCCAGACGATTAGTTGGTGTTGTCTAGACGATCCATTTACTTGCTCAACCGATCGGCTCATTCTCTGCAGCGGTCATGTTTAACCGTTTCCGCAAGGGAAAGGGTAAGTCCTCTGCGTCTTCTTCCAAAGAACCTCCTCGCCATTCCAGTTCTCATCTCGGAATCCAATTCCGCACGCCCTCCCTACCGGTGAGTCTTCCCCCGAGTTGGCCGAAGAGATGCGCCGTGACATCGATGAGGTGGATGAGCTTCTCTACGAGATAGAGGGCACTCAGAAGGCCACCAACGATCCAGACTCCACCATCCCCCATTCACCCCGTATAGCTCCCATTCCGGGTAGCTATGACTAGTTCACTAGCACCAGCACCGACATTGTTATGAGGAGATGTACACAATCAGTGTTTCCCTTCCCTGTTGGGCGTGCGACACAACCCTAGATGCTTTGGGAATCCACGACGCTACCGACACTATCCTGCACAGAAACCACATCCTTATCTTTCCCTACCATGTCACCTCTGTATACTGTGATCTCACCCTCAAGTTTTTGAGCACTTTCCACAGGTTACACTGTTCTTTTGGAAACTCGAGTTGCAAATTCCAGATTTTGGGGGAAAATTTGGAGTCTTCTGCCAGGAAAATCACTTCTTTTATCCTCGATGGCAGAGATGATTATTGGCTAGAATGATGTATGGCGCATTCTCATGACTCCTACCCAGACAATTATGACAAAGACAAGTTTCGGGCTGAGATCACCAGGCTCCTACCCCGTCTTCCTAATGGGCCCAAGGCCTCTTACATCCACAATCTGGTGGTCCATTACCTTCACCAAATCTTAGCCTGCACTATCTTCAGTCAGGAAGGTACTCAGGGAGCAATCACTCAGGTAGAACTTTATGCTCTCTTGTGTCTTTTACATGAAGAACCTTTTAACTGGGGCAATGCTATTATGGAGCACTTTGGTACCCAAGCCAGTCGAGCCACTTCCTCTTCTTTTCATATCGGCCACTATGTCACCCAGCTCGCAATCTTTTTGGGCTACACCCACATCACCTTTCCTCCACTTGAGCTCAAAAAGCACCTCATCAACACTCAGTATTTGAAGAATAGTAGGTTTATCCATTTGGGCACCGAGGGTGTTTATTACCTTTTGTTTAAAGACACTCAGGTAGTCCTCCAGCTCCCGTTACATTCACGATTTGCGGCAACAAACTATGTCTACAAGTTAACTGATCTACCAGGCCATATACAGAGATTCAATCTAGAGCATCCAGACCCAGACAGCGTCCTCGGGCCACATCCTCACAGGAGGATCCTCTCTTTAGAGGCTCACGATGAGGACATTGGACCGCCACTGCCACCGCCACCTTCCAGACGTCACACTAGGCGACAAGCAGAGGATGATGCCGGCCCCTATGGATTCTATGAGATCTAGACTTAGCTGGATGAGATTCAGCGAGAGCAGTAGAGACAGGGCCACCATCTCAATCACATGTACCTGATGCAGTGTTCGCAGGAGTCTTGGCATGTGGACTGTAGTCACTATGCCCCTACTCGACCAGCATATGAGGAGTACAGGGCACAACAGAGTTATCCAGGTCCTGACTATCCTTATTGGGGAAACTACTACTCCTCTCACCAGCAGCACCCTCCACCGTAGTGACTCTTCCCTCCATCTCATTCTAAGAGTTTGCTCGGGCCGAGCAATATTCTAAGTCCGGGGTGGGGGTGGGTGGTACGTGATCCACCCTTTATCTTCCTTTTCAGCATTTCTTTTTGCATTTTATTTTGTATTACATTATTTTTCTTTCAAACATATGCCTTTATCTAGTTGACCGAATGTTTTATTTTATCTGCAAAAATGAAATTTGTTAAAACAATCGCATTCTCAAAATTATTCAAAAAACTTTAGTTCCCTATGATCATGAAAGTAATTCTTGGAAACGGTGGCAAGCCTTAGAGTATCAAATAGAATCAAATGCAAATTTTCTTATTTTTAGCATTAGATTAACTTATTCTTTTTACTCTCATATAATGTTGCTACATGTCTTGTCTATCTTATGCAACAACACTTAAAAAAAGAAAAGAAAAAAGAGCATTTTTTGTTGCATGGGAAAAATAAATCGCACGCCAAACTCTAAGTCCGGGTTGGCATGCTCTTCTTCCATACCCCACAAAGGGGCGTACCATCAAAAGATAAAAAAAGGGTACACAAAAAAAATTATGGGCAATGTAATCACAAGTCTATAAAAAAAATATATCCCAAGTCGAATAGAGGAGGGATTCTTCCGTCACACCTCAAATTTCTCTATCCCCATGCAACAATCAACTCAAAAAAAATTGAAAATTGAGGGTCGAAGCGAAAGTTAGATCAAGACTGTCTTTACAAAGTATAAGTTTAAAAAATTAAGTTATGAAAAATGTTTTCATAAGAAACATAGAGCTTGCAATTTGTAGTTCTAGGAGATGGGTCGCTTGGCCATGAAAAGGATAGAAGAATTGCTAATCTAGGGAGGATGAACTTAATTTCCAAAATCTTTGAATCATTTTGATTTTTCAATTGCATGAGGACAAGCAAAACTTCAAGTCTGCGGTATTTTGATTAGTGCTATTTCAACACTTCTTTTCTACAAATAATTAAGCTTGTAACATAGAAATACTCAATTCATCTCCTAAAATTGCACAAATTGATATTTTTTTCATTTTTATCACACATTTTACAATCATGTGCATTTTATTGCAGTTTCAGGACTTGAACCGATCGTATGACATCACCAACCGATCGTTTCACTATCACAACCCGATCGTCTCAGTTGTTCAACTGCTCATTTTGCGTTCTAGCATCGATCATTGCTCTTGACCAGACGACCGGCCAGATCGCCCGATTCCTAGTCCAAACACTCGGCCCAAGCCCTATTGATGGGAAGAAACGCACCAAGATGTTTTGACTGCGCCGCCACCCTAATTAGGGTTGGCATCTGATTGCTTGGCGACCGCCATCCACCAGCATCCAGCCGATCGGTTCACTTCTGAACTGGTCAGTTGGCCGCGCGCAGACAGCCAAGAAGCCGGCCGCCAGCCTCAAAACCCTTCACCCTAATTGTAAAAGTACCCTCTCCCTCTCCTATACAGGGAGGAGCATTTCCTCCTCCTGAAGCATCTGAGTTTTCTCTTGTATAAGCACTCTGGAGCATGTCTTGTATTCTTCTTCTAGATCTAAAATAAAGTGGCCTCGCGTCTTTGTTACATATTATTTTCAATTCCTTTATTCCGTTGTGTTTAGATCTAGTACTTTCTTTTCTCCTCCTCCCCTCTCTTGAGCAATTGAGAAAGGTAGGAAGAGACATCCATCTTCATTGTCTCTAATCGAGGATCAGTAGTCATAAGACTCGAAGATGGCTAGATCACTTCCTTCCTCCGTCTCTCTTTGCTCCTTCTCCATGAGTGAGTAGTTCTTTATCGAGGCAAGGGGAATAACCCCTTAGACATGGCTTTCGATTCTCCTTAAATGATTCTAGATGGCTTTTTAGATTGATAACTAGTTGATATATCAAAGTGATTAATTGATAATATCAAAAGTTAATCCAAATGGATATGACTTTGGAAATGTGGGTTTAGAACTGATAATATCAAAAGTTAATCCGAATGGATATGACTTTGGAAATTCGGGTTTAGAACGACAATCTCAATCGCATAAGTGTTTTGAAACGACCGTGGATTTTCTCTTTTTAGGACAATGAACTATGAAACATGAGCACCAGGACCAATGGACTCATGTGGAGATCATCTTTAGTGGATTTCTAATTCACTTGCCTTCATCGAACCCGTCGTTTAAGGATTAATCATTTTCCTTGGCTAAGGTGGTGAAAACCCCAAGAGCCTCGATTCTCTCCCCTTGATTTCAACCTTCGTTGATTTTCTTTCTTTACTTCTAGTCTTTTCCATTCACAATAGTCTACTTGTGCTAACAATTATTTGTTTCTTTTCCTTATGACGGGGGCAAAATAAATTCTTGTTATTATATTGATACTTTGTGTTTATTTCTTGTTTTAGTGTAATCAACCAAACCCCCATCCTGATCTTTACTTTCCATTTTAAATCTGAAAATACAAAAAATAAAATAAAACAGTTCTTCAAAAATTAATTGGGATAAAGGAAGCAATCTTAAAAAGTTGTCTTGTGGGATCGACCCTTCTATACTAGCCTTAATCGGAAGTAGAAAAAGATTAAACTCTAGGATAATAATCTTAGTGATTGTAAGTGCTAAACTACGCATTAACAAGGAGAGGCTTATACCAGACAGATTCGTAGATAGACAGACTTGTAGATAGACTATAGAGATACAACACAAATGAGACACCTTATACATTTCTAGGTGTATAGTTTCTTTTTGGTTAAGTCCTCTACTGCTGGAGAGGCCTTTTTGTAGAGTTGAGTACGACAAGTGTTTTTTTTGTGAGTTTTGGGGAGGGGTTTTCTGGGTTTCCAAACCCCTGAACCGACTGGTTGTCTCTTAAGAGATTAGCTCGCACCGGGGGCGAGATGAATGAAGAAGCCTAGTTTTAAATAAAATAAAAAAGACGGGAGAGGGAAACTGAATCACGCACGATCTTTCAAATGCTGGACGTCTACCACGAGAATATCTCCCAGTTGAAATTGGGTCGGATGCGCCGCCTCACAACGCTTTCAGACGCTTAAAAAGTTGCAAACACTTTCCCAAACATCCCTCACAACATTTACGACCAATCATCTAGCGGCAACGGTAGATCAACGCTTTCCCAAATGACACATATAATGATAACCACTGCAATGATGAGGGAGAAGATCAGAGGAAGAGGAAGGTGCCACGAAATAGGGTAGCCACTCATGGGTAGGGCTATCAATGGGTAAGGGTAAATCCATTTACCATTTACCCATACCCTGTAGGAGAAGGGTAAGGATAAAGGATTTTCTTACCCTTACCCACCTACCCACTACCCTCTAACCTGCCACCTTAGTGGGTAAGGATAAGGGTAAGAATTATTTAATTTTAGATGATCATCATTTTATACAATACATGACATTCTTATCTAATTCTTATGTAGTTAATTTGGTTGTATATGTACCACCATTTTAGAGGTGCAATATACACGTATAAAATAGTCTATGTTTCATTAAAAGCTTGTGTGATGTAAGATAAACATGTAACTAATGACAAGATTTAATCTTTAATGTACCATTTGATACATATGTAAGGTGGTGTGATCTACGTTATTTGTGCATTATTTTTTTGGATGCAACAACATTTTATAAGGTATAAAAATGTATATTTTTAACAATAACTCTTTGTGACATATTGTCATTTAATATCATTTTAATGTAGCAATCTTTATCTTTTTGGTATTTATTCACACACTAATGTTAAGGTACTACTATTTGTATATTGCATTCAACACAACACAAACCATTTATATAATGTTGTAGAATATTACATAGAATCATTTTTGATATTCAAAAGGAATTTTAGACTATTTTGATATTTCACCCAAATAAATAAATCTATTAGCTAGATCGTTATTGTTAATATTAGCACAAATTTGAAGAAGATATATAAATTCTCTGCTTTACCCTTACCCTCCCCGTTTACCATGTGGGTAAGAGGGTAAGGGTAAGGGGATGGTAAAGATATTCGTGGAGTGGGAAATTGCCCATACCCTTACCCGCTACACTTGGTGGGTAAGGATAAAGGTAACGCCTTACCCTCCCCATACCATCCCCATTGACAACCCTACCCGTGGGGGCACGGGTTCAAGGTATAAGGCAGTTGGTTGGCCTGTGTCGGTGGGTGGTGGCTAGGGATGACAGTGATGTTCGGGTTGAACAAGTTTTATTTCAGATCATTTTGGATCAATACTTTTTTGTTAAATCTTAAATTTGTAAAAAAATCGATTTCATGTCAAATTTTTGATCCTAAGTCAACCGACAAATAATTTCAGGTCTATGAGGTTCGACTCGTAAATCCAATACCATGAGAATAATTACAAAAAATGTTATGATTTATCTAATCATTGATAACTTTCGAGTGTAATTAATAAATTCTATTGTAATAAACTTACAATGTGATTGAGAAACACATATAAAGTCTATTGTAGTTTGTTTGAGAGTTCTAGACTCAAATTTATACTATAATTAGTATAATAAATCATGGAAAACAATACAAAATCATGTAAAATTACCAAAATAAACTTTATGATTGATGGGTTAGTAATTTAATAAGCCATTGGGTGTCTTAAATATAGTATTTATAATTTTATTTGATAATATAATTCTAAATTTTGGGCTAATTGGGTCAATTCCTGTCTAAAGTCCAAACCCAGATCCAATCCTAATTTAATTTCAGGTTCTTTGGGTCTGGGTCAATTTTGGATTGGGTTGAACAACCTTAGATCCTAAACCTACTTAAAATTTCGAGTTTGGGCCGGGTCCATCGGGTCATGTCTTATTTTGTCAGCCGTAGTGGTGGCTGGATGACCGCTAGGACACAAGGATCTATCGGAATAAACCGTACAAAAATTATTAATAACTTAACAAGGGTATCAAACTGACTCAAAATCTGAGGTTGACATAAACTCAAACGGGCTTTGATCCATGCTCCATATGAGCTAGAGGAATATGTTTGAGGTTTGAGGGTACCGTGGCAGACTTCCTCACTAGACATAAAGTTATCTTAAACCCAAAATGGCCGAATCTAGTTGTGGATGTGTCAAATCAGTTTAATTCTTCGGCTGGGTTATACATTAGGATATTGGGCCCAATGCCTCGATTAACTATCGATATCACCCATCCGTAGGGGTTAGGAAAGTGCATTTAAGCAATTTACTTTTACAATTGCTTTTTATCATAATTTACTGGCCTTAGAAATTAAAATAAGTCATATTTGACTTTATATATTCTAAAATTGGAGTCAAATATTGATACAGCAGTTATATGCATCGTCAGTGTCAATCAACATGTTTTTAATATTTTATTAATTGTTTAAAGTTCTTTCATTGCCGCGAAATGAAGTGTAAACCATTCAGTGGTGATTGCAAATATATCAACACATTTTACATAAAAAAGTCTAAATCAGAGTTCACATATGAGTTTCTTTTTATAATTTTGGTATGGCATGTTATTTATCTCAGAGTTTCACATACTATAACTACGTACTATGGTTTTTGTCAACTTAGATATTATACTATCCGCGAGCATTCTTCTTAGAACAATTTTCTATTATAATTGTTTTTACATTATTTTAACACTCTCAAGGTATATTTTTTGATATCGTATCAAATTCCAAATTTAACCTCAACTTCAACACCAAGTAACTAGTATTCAATGTACCCGATGCGGGGTGAAAATGTCCGACACAATATGTGCACATAAGTAAATATGTCTCATGATTTGGAAATGGTAGTGTGTTTGTAGACTCCCAAATATTTAATAAGAAATGTCTTTCTATTTAAAAAAATGATACGATATTTTTTTTGTTGATCTTCTTTCAATTGAGATGTTATTTTAGCTTTTTATTTCGATTAAGTAATCTATTAAAACATTTGCTTGCTAATTTGTTGATTTACATAAATTCCGAGTTCTATTGTAATATTTTAAGAATGTTGAATATGACAACACAATTAGTAATAATTAGGCGTGAAAATTAGAAACCTTACTTGTTATAATTAAAATATAGTAATTTATTTCATATTAGAATGAGTGACCAACAATCTTACTTATTGCATAAATAACATAATGTTAAATTGCCCCAGCACAACACAAGTTATGTATCCAAAAGCGTTAAATGCATGTGCTTTACTAGACACACGTTAAATTATACAAATATATATATGATTGTTTATTTTCTTATTAAAATTTCTTTATCAAGCTTAGTATAAAGAAAATTATGTTCCTCTACACTTTAATGAAAATGGTAATGCCATTTTCTACTTACTCCTATAAATGGAGATATTATGTTTTAAACACTGGCGTGATCGAAATGAGGATTGTCATCATATTTACAAATAACTACTTTTATGTGTTTCGGTTGTAAGCATGATCCAAATGAAAACTATATAAATTGAATCTATTAAGAGCAGGATCCTTATCCTCATCATGATACAGTAAATACATGCCCTACATATACTTAATGTTTTTATATAGATCCGATAAATTCATTTGTATGCAATCACCGACTTTGATACCATGAAGCGAAGGACTTCAATGCATCAAAGATGATAACCGGGGCTATAAACCATGAATTTACTCCATTCGTGTCAGGGATCTAGCTGGTTCGTGCCGGCATCATTCTCTGCCTCAAATGTGACTTAGTCTCGCAGAGCGCAAGAACAAATGATTTACCTTTGAATGTGGGAACCAGTGGAGGGCTTGCACGCGGTGAGGGGAGAGTCTAAATTTATGAACAATGTGGATTTCAGATGACTCAATTCAAGTTTCAACTAATCGGAAATATAAGTAAACCAACACATCGTTTCAAATCAAAGGAATTCATATTTCATTTTTTTAATTTCATAAAGAACTACCATACTAGAGGAGTGTTGTGTATGATTGATATCTAGCAAAGCAAAAGAATACTGAGGACAACTTCGTCGAAGTGAATGCGGGCATGCTATGATTCATTCACATATTTTATTTTGGTTTTCATCAAAGATGTCATAATCTTGTTTCAACATGTGAACCGCCCTTATTTGAATAAGAAGAAAAATAACTAAGTGTTTCAGTTTTTTCCTTTTTCCTTCCTAGGTCCATTCGGAGTTTAGAAGATGGCCTCTTGGCGTCTTGGAGCCAACTTTAAGTTGCAGATTCTTTAATGACTATGGATTAGTTAGATGTGCAAGTTACTGAAACTCTAATAGCAATTTAAATTGTGCTAACTGTTGATATATTCATATCATGCAATCTACGAAATGGTTTACAAATTTGTCAATAATTTAAGGGCTGGTGTAGTTCAATTGATTAGTCTTATTCCGTTTAACACATTTCCATGATTCAATTATACTGCTAAATTGAACATGCCTGAACTATAGCTAAACAATAGATAGCAATGATCTATCTCTTTGTAAGTGTTTGGTAACCCACTTGGACTTTCTGTCACATATGAGTTGAATTTATGCTTTTAGGCTCCCACTAGTAGCCAAATGCATACCCTGGTGGCAAGTCACCACTGCAACATTCTCAACACTAGTCATATTTCACTCGTTGAGGTGCGAGTCATGTTGGGGAGTTTATATAGTGTTGTCCATGTACACTCATGTCGCGGGCATGATGGTTTTATGCCCATTTTGTCTATGTTTATGTTGGACTAGAATCTTATGATATCGGCTATAAATGTTATACATGAGAGATATTTATGTATGTGTTAGTACTTGTGAAAATCATATACAAACATGTGATAGTCAATAATTAAAGACAAGTTAAGGATGGAAATGAATTTTTTGATATTTATATGTGTATATTATGTCTGATATATATATATATATATATATATATATATATATATATATATATATATATATATATATATATATACATACATACATACATATATATAATGAAAAATTTAACTATGATTTTATTGAACTCTTAAATGAGTAGCTTGTGATTGATTTTTACGTCACTATACACTAGTAAATTTTTGACATATGGTGTCATTTTTCCTGAATGTCGATTTTCAAGGGAAATGGACACTACATATTTATAAGGTTGGTTAAAAAAGGCACAAAGATCACAATTAGTCAAGTCTTGCCATTTAGGAAAAAAACACAAGTACCGTTTAAAGTTCAACGTTAGTTTTTTGGAGAAGAACCAAACTCAGAGACATTCTGCAAAATTTAATTTCTCAGGAAAAAGTTGGTAAAGCACGTGTCACGTCGGTTGACAAGATACTGACATTACAGACCTTCTCACAGAATCAATTTTACCTCCAAAAGCCTATTTTGTTAGTTATTCTGTTAAAAAACCCGACATCATAGGTTACACGACCCACATAGTTTCTTACCTCTAAAAAATATGTGGTGTTGGTTCCCCTTGTTGGGACTGAAAATTCTTAGTTCCCTCCTCGTGTCCCACAAAAATCTCCCCCACCAAAAAATCGGCTTATGTCGTCAATTTTGGTATTGAAACCAACACTATAGGTCTTAGTGACTTTGGTGTTTTTTAACATAGATAAGGACATATGTCATCCATTTGTTAATGTTCAAAAGATGACGTAATTGAACCTAACACTTTATTGACCAAAACCCATGACATAATGTCTAGTGTCGGTTTCAAACTCAATCAACAACGAAGTGCTACTTAATAGCATGTGTAGAAATTTCTTTCCCCTATTTTTTGTTTTATTGTGCGATACCTAGATTCTCTTTAGCGACAATGACAACGACGATCTAGCAGCTATCTCTCTCTGCTACTTCCAACCGTTGTCATCACCTCCAATACAACCATTCCTGTACCGCTTCCTCTTTTAGCTCCTTTCCATCACTATTAGTTGCTTCTCTCCACCCGCTGCCATCCTCTTTGTTGTACGCCACCTATGTTTCTGCTTGGAGATGACACCGCCGCCTCTTTTCCTACATGTCGATATTAATGCCGCTGCCTCTACTTGATGTCGTCGCATCCGCTTCTATTTGAAGCTAGGAGCTTCAAGCTTGGTCCGCCAACCATTTTTTGCTTACCTCCTACTATTGGTGGTGATCATCATTCTATACGGCTAAGGTAGTTTTTGTTTTTAGCGGTAACTGTTGATTTGCTATGAAAATGTATGCATTATGACTTATTATATGCTTGTTAGGTCACTAAATTCTAATTGTCTATCTAATTAAAATTGAAAATTATGCTTAGGAAAATGCTTGAATGATTATTTTTTTGGTTTGTTTATAATTCATCATATAGATATTGAATATTATGTTCATCTAATTTGAGATGAAAATTTAGGATATAAACATCAATACTAGGATCATAGGTAATGACAACATCTATGTATTTTGTTGGCCTAGAAATCTGTCCAAGATTCACTCTTAATTCTTGAACACTTAGTCTTACTTAGGATATAAGTGTATAATGTATATTTGATAATTAAGATGTTTCATCAACACTTCTCCATTTTTTCTCTAAGTACACATCTATGTGTGCATTTTCTCATCTACATCGGTATACTTGAGTAACTGTGAGGAAATACTGTCGAAATATTCTTGAAAATCAAATACACATTATATGCTTATTAACCGGATTAGGTGTTTAAGACTGGGATAGGTACTACACATTCATTACTAAACACTAAGCCCTAGAGCCTCATCTCCAAACCCTAAACATTAAACCATGATTCAATTAAAAAATATTCTATTTTTAAATTGACGTAGATAACACCCTAAACATTAAACCATGATTCAATTCAAAAATATTCTATTTTTAAATTGAGGTAGCTAACACCTATTTCAAAGACTTGTTTTCCTTAAGATCATAGAATGGATCGATCATGTATATCCATTTGAAATTGCTGCACTATGGAGTTTACTATTGTATTATTGGTCTTGATCAATTTATAAGATATGTGGAGTAATATAGGGAACAACTTGGAGATAGATTCTATTGTCCATGTAAGAATTTTAGTAACAACTTGAAATTCGACATTGTTAATGAGATTAAAAGTCTTGTCATGTGCAATGAGATTGTATAGGACTATACATAATGGTATTAGCATTGAGAGATTCCCACTATGAGATCAATATGTGTCAATAGCGGTACCTTTGTTGAAGAAGAAATTTCCGACGATGTTGATGTGAACGAACCAATGGCAATATACATGGTTGATGCGACACTAGATAGTTGTGGGGTAAATCTTATTGATTCACCTACCTTATTTAGAAACATTTTGCATGATGTTTGAGAGACCGTTATACTTATGTTTTACTAAGTTTACGAAGATGAGTGCTATGATGAGATTGTATACTTTGAAGGCTGACAATAGATGGCGCAACAAAAGCTTCACATCTTTATTGTCTTTTTTGGAAGAAATTCTTCCTAAAGGCAATGAGCTTCCAATCTCTATATATAAAATATAAAATTTTTTGTGCCCAATGTGAATAGAGTCTAAAAAGATAAATGCATGTCAGAATGACTGTGTCTTACTTTAAAAGGACTATATTAATTTGAAAGATTGTCCAATATGTCGGGCATCAAGGTACAAAATGAAAACTTCAGGTAAGGCCAAAACTAGCTCTCCTGCAAAGGTGATGTGGTTTCTACCTATAATTCCATAGTCCCAACGCTTGTTTGCCAACACCATAGATGCAAATAATTTATCTTGGCATGAATAGGTAAATAAAAACAATGATGGGATAATACAACACACGTTTGATTCCTCATAATGGAAGAAATTGATTTATTGTACACCAAATTTTGTTAAGTCTAGAATCTAATACTTGGGTTTTGTACTAACAAGATGAATCCATCTGACACATTAAGCATCCAACACAACACTTCGCCTGTTATGATAATTATATTCAATCTTTCTCCTTAGTTGTATATGAAAAATAAGTACATCATGTTGTCCTTGTCAATATTTGCACCAAACAACCTGGCAATTCTATTGATGTTTTTCTTGATCCTCTAAATGATGAATTAAAGAAACTCTGGGGAGAACGTGTAATGATATATGATGCTTCACGTTGAAAGAGATTTTGTTTGCATGTTATGTCATTTTGCACTATTATTGACTTTCCAAAATATGGGAATTGTCTGGATACATCATGAAAGGATTCAAAACATGTCCTATATTTGAGGAGAATATTGACTCAATATAACTAAAATATTATGGAAAGACTATATATATCATTCATCGAAGGTTTCTTCTAAAAGTACATCCTTATAAAAGGTTGCACAAAGTATTGAATGTTCAACTAAGGAACGGAGTGCCCCTAAATATTTATTAGGGGAGGAAGCTTATGAAAGAGTAAATGACATTGTCAATACATTTGTTAGAGATCACAATATACTATATCCACATGGAGTGACAAATATTTATTCAAGAAGAGGTCCATATTATGGGGTCTTCCTTATTAGAGTTCTTTCATAGTTAGACATTATATTGATGTCATGCATGTTGAGAAAAATGCCTATGATAGCATCATTAGTACAATATTGAATATACCAAATAAGACAATAGATGCCATTAAATCTAGAA
Organism: Alisma plantago-aquatica; assembly: GCA_963693085.1. NCBI lineage: Eukaryota > Viridiplantae > Streptophyta > Magnoliopsida > Alismatales > Alismataceae > Alisma > Alisma plantago-aquatica. The sequence continues at coordinate 324,418,922 of OY856415.1, forward strand.
TGGGCCTATGTGAAATGGGTATAAGGAAAGAATTAACAAAAAAGTTAGCAGTGATTGAAAATATGTACCTCCTTCTTGTTACACATTGTCTAGATAGGAGAGATAAACTTTCTAGAGTGCTTATTAATGTCAAGCTACCACATGGATACTCTTCTAATATCCATAAAATAGTATTAATGAAGGATCAGAAGCTGAGAGGTCTTCAGTCTTATGATTGTCACACTCTAATACAAATAGTCTGTGACTATTTGATCTATACTGCTGAAGCATGTAAGGTTTGCAATCACTAGGTTGTGTTTCTTCTTCAATACTCTATGCTGCAAAGTTATCAATCTTGATAATCTTGATAAGTTGCAAAGAGAAGTGATCGTTACCCCGTGCCATCTTGAGATGTATTACCCTCTTCATTCTTTGATATGGGATTAGGAGAGAAATCTTTCTCCCCCCTCTCCCATGCTCATGGCGGAGGCCGAATGCCTGGGAGGGTGGTAAATCAAGGTGGCAATTGGGATTTGAACCTAGGTCCCTTTGTTAGGGGACACCATTCTTGATCACATGATCCACTTCATTCTTTGATATCATGGTACATCTTGTTGTCCATTTGACTGGGGAAGTTAAAATGTTGCATTTGATGTACCCTTTTCAATGATACATAAGTGTTGTTAAAGGTGATGTTCAAAACTATTATTGGCTTGAAGGGAGTATTGAGGGTTATGTAGATATATAGGTTATGGACTTTTGCAATGAATTTTTGAGTTATAATAATCTCCAGGTAATGCAAAGAGTATTGATGTTTATCCCAATAAAGAGACTTTAGGAGCACTAGTGAAAGTAATTATTCATGAGTAGTGAGAACATGCACACATGTATGTTTTATACAACATTGACAAAGTGGATATTTATATCACCGAAAACACCAACTTTATCAATAAAAAATATCTTTGATCCAGTTAAATGTGGCTTGGTAGAGAGCATAATCAAGCATTTAGTAGGTACTTTGAAGATAAAGTCTTCCATAACCATCTCAAACACCAAATAATGTTGTTGAGAATATCAAATGGCTCACATTTAAACTAAAAATGAATGTTATATCTTATGTAGGGCATGCCATAAATGGATTTTCATACTACACAAAACCTTTAAGATGATTAGATTGTCTTAAAAAATGGTGGAGGATGAGGCATATAGCTAGTTTTAGACTTACATGAAGTTGCCATTTTGTACACGGACACCCCACATTTTGGACAATCTTTCAAATCTATATAGTCCTTATAAAATAACACACAGTCATTCATGTTTACATGTATCTTCTTAGCCTCAACTTCTGTTGGGCACAACATTTTCTTTAATTTGTATGTTGAGATGGGAAGCTTGTTGCCTTTAGGAAGAATTTCTTTCGACAAAGACAATAGATACGTGAAGCTTTTATAGTTCCATTTATGTTTAGCCTTCACAGTATACAATCTCAATACAACACTCAACTTTATAAACTTAGTACCACCTAAGTATAATGATATCTTAACATCATGCACAATGTTTCTAGATATGGAAGGTAGATCAATAATATTTACCCCACAACTATCTAGCATCACATCAACCATGTCTATCAGAATTGGTTTGTTCACATCTACATCATCAGAATTTTTTTCTTCAACACAAGTAATGCTATCGACATCCTAATAGTAGGAATATCTCCATGACAGTACCATTCTATATACAACCCCATTGTACATAACATGACTTTGATTTCATCAACAATTTCGGCTTTCAAATTATAACTAAAATTCTTACATGGACAACATAACCTCTCTCCAAGTCATTTCCTACATTTCTCCGCAAATCTTATAAACTGAACAAGACCAATAATACAATCTAGATAGAAACAATTTGGAATGGACATCCATGATTGACCCATTCTATGATCAAATGGGAAATGGGTATTGAATATGTGTTCGCTAATAAATCAATTTTAGATTAAAAATGTTTGAATTGAGACCAAATCATTCAATATCATTCACTATGATGAATGTGTGCCAGTAATACCATTCTTGATCACTAATCACTCTAGTAAGTGTGTAATTGTACTCAATTTTAAGAAATTGCAGAAACATTACTCACAGTTCTCCAGGTACAACAATGTAGATGGTCAAATATCCACCTACATATGTACCCAGAGAATAAATGGGAAAATGCTATTAAAATTTCTTACAACCAAAAATGCAGTATACACTTACATCCTAAGTGAGATCAAGTGTTATAGAACAATATAAAAATGGGGACTATCCAAGGTTTACTCTTAGTGAGTAAATCTGAGACAAGTTTACAGGTCAACCAACTTTATAGTTTTGCATTTACATGTTTCAAGAATATTTGAGTCTAGTATTTAGGTAAATTCATATCACAATGAAATTTAGGTAAAGATTAGGGCTAATTAACTAGATCTAAGCCAACATATTCAACATTAGCAAAATTCTTACCATACTCAACATAATCAACTTACTTAACATTGGTAACATGGAACATTCATGTAGGGTACAATTCAACATTAGCAAAATATTCAACTTATTTAACATTAGCAACATATTCAACATACTCAACTTGGAAGCTACACAAATTAAGAAAGAAAGAATTAAGATAGCAAGAAAATAAGCTATCCTAAAAAAACAACAAGATAGAAAGAACTAGTTAAGTAATCAAAGAGAGAGCAACTAGAATGAGCAATTAAGTTCTCCAGGCATGGTGTTCATGATCTAGTAAACCTAAACCCTAGTATTGGTTCCCAATGACAAGAAGGTGGGGGGGAGAGGCTCACCTTAATAGAACATGTCGATGAGTAGTGGTAGGTAGAGAAGGTTGGGGAAGAACACCGGAGGATGAGAAATAGTTGTAGCCTAAAAACAACACCATCACGACACAATAGTAGCAGTGGTAGTGGCAATGTAGTAGTGGCAACCGAGCAACAAAGGAGCACTGGCAGAGGTGGAGTAGTAGAGGAGGAGCAATAGAGAGCCAGAAGAAGTGGATCCAACAACCGAGAAGGAGATACTGATCCTCAGTGGAGGAGGTCAAGGCAGAGGAGGAGGCAGTGGAAGAGGAGCAAGAGGAGGCTGCATCAGGGGGGGGTGGAGGAGTTGTGATCTTCTCTATAGAGGAAGATACATACTGAGAGGGTAATAAAAGAGGAGGTTTCATCAGAGTGGGGTAGAGGAGGAGTCATGCTCTTTTATAGAGAGGAAGCTACATACTAGGAGGGTGATGAAACTGAGAATGGGGAAAAGAAATTTCACATGTACTATTAAGTGAAACTTATTCATTGATTGTTACAAAAAACTGATGAATAAGTAATTAGTCATCAATTACTTGAGAAAAATTGACATGAAAGTTCAATCTCTATTGCTTGTTATCCACCAATAAACTGACATCATATGTACTTATCCCTATGAAAAGAACACCAACCTCACTCACACATGTGTTGTCAGTTGTTTAGCAAAACTGACGACATAGTTCATTCTCCATCTTTGGTTATCCACCAATATATTGACTCCATATGTACTTATCCCTGTTACAAATGCCAACCTCACTAAGAGATGTTTCATTAGTTGTCCAAAAAAATGACGACATAATTCATTCTCTGACGTTAGTTTTCCAACCAGAAACTGATGACGTATGCACTTATCCCTGCTAAAAAGTGCCAACCTCACTAAGACCTATGTCATCAGTTTCTAGCAAGAAAACTAATGACATATTCCAATTTGGAGGGAAATATTTTTCACAAGACATGTGTCGGGAACCCTTTATTGTCAGTTGTTTCAAGAAGGAACCAACACCAGATGTGCTTTGGAGGTAAAGTTTTTGCGGTGGGCAGGACCTATAGCATCAATTTTTTTGGAATACAAGCAACAATAGAGGCGAGTTAAAGAAAAACTATTTTATGAGAAGGATTTCATCATCGATTTTTGTAGTAATGGACTCTAAACACCTATATCAAAAATTTCCCCTGAAATTTGCATTTCACGAGCTTTTTGTGATGTTGATTCTTCACAAAAAAACTGACATAATAATTAAAGAGGTTGTGAAAGAGTGGATCTTTTGGTTTAATTTCGAGGATGAAATTTATTTTAAGTTGTGTAGGATGTGATAGAGTGAAATTTTGATGTTCTAGGCTACTCAATTCCATAATTGGTTCATGGATCAAAGATTCAAATAATCAATTTGGATTTATACATATGTATGGATGTATGTATGTATGATGATGATGTATATGTGGTGATATTGTCATCCTACTTGGTTTCACATGTTATAGTGGCATAGTCCCTGAAGTGTGTTCTGATTATATGAAGGGGCTCCAATTGTTTTGACATAAGTTTGAAGGACTTTTAATACTAATATTATGACCAATGTCCCTAAGTATGTGCCATCTTGGATTGAGTGATTGATTGGTCAAATAGTAGTATTTTGGTGCCAAAATTTGATGGGATGTAGCCTAGACGGTAATAAATCTAGGGTTAACATTTCATTAGGTGTGATGCTCTTAGAGGAAGATATTAACATTTGAATATTTAGGAAATAATGTGTATATTATGTATGATGGAGCAAGGGTCCAACTATTAAATCTGAATTGTGAATGGAAAGATTCATGGGGCTGTTGATTTTCAATAGTGGGCTAATCCCACATATTGGCTGTGGGGTGGAATGATCCCATCCACACACTTGCAAGATCGGATGTCTCTACAGTCATCTTCATTCTTGCGGTTACAAGCAACCGTAGGTGTGATTCACCCCATGTTGCATTGGTCAAAAATCGTGGTCTGAGGAAGAAAAGAGAGTGGGTGACCATGTTAACATTTTCAAGACCTATAGATTGAGCCTCATTTGAGGTGTCAGGGAACAATGATAATAAGGGGTAAATCTTCTCTTCCTCAGCACCTCCACCAACAAGTTAGATGAGAAATAAGGAAGCACATAGAGAGGAAGGAGGCTATGTAGTGGACAACATCCTCAATGCCTAGTGAAGATAAATAAGAAACATATTTATAGTTCAGAACAGTGGAAGGTGGCTGATGAATTCAAGATCGATGGAGAAGCAGGAGTCAGGGACAGTGGAGAATGTGTTTCCTTTGGGTTTTAGAGCCCTGGTGGAGTTGAGAGAGTCCTTGCAGTTCACTTGGATGCACATGCATGAGTCTTTGCCTTCTAAATGGCAGTTCTCCTTCCTAGCCACCGTGGTGGCATCTGCACTGATGAGCATGTGCAGGCAGAGATCTAGAAGCACGAAAGCAAACCTGAGCACACACATGATGCCATAATTCAACTTTGAAGCTCATGAAAGATCTGGTTAGTTGCAAGGATCCTGGAAGATGGCCGGTTCCTCTCCAGAGGAGACACCTGTGGCGGCGGAGGCATTTGATGCCCAGGTCTATCGGGCGTGAATCACTTTCACACGACGAGAGACAGAGAAAGAATGAGGGAGCGAGCAGCTCATCCTAGTTTAGTGACAAACTAGTAGAAAACCAAGAACCCAACCAGTGAACTAGACGGCTTAGCAGGACCCAGGAATCCTAGAGCAATGCCTCCTCATGGACATGTGGCAGCTCTCGATTGGCCAGAAAAGGTAAATTACCTCAGAAATCTACCTCTTAGATAATTCATAGAAATTAGTCTATTTATCAGAAAAATACAAACAAGGTATCAAAATGTTTAGAAAAATGAGTAGAACAACGTGGAACCATAATATTAGTCCTTTGATGCTTAAATAATAACTATATCATATAAGTTGTGAAATGCTTGTTTCATGAGTAATAAATATTAAATAGTGACCTAAAATTATGATAATGCTTTAGTAACTCTGAAATATGATATACAATACATTAACTATCATATTTGATCATGTTATGACACATAATCATGTAATTTTCTTAGAATGTCTATTTAAGGCTAATAACCCTAATTAATGTGCCATAGTTACTTATATGCATAATAAATCATGGAAATTACAAAATACTCTCATATTAGTAATTAGAAGATAATATGTAACTCTGAGATGAGTTTTATACATGGTATTGATTGTAACATGATAATGACTCTTCATGTGATATAAAACCCTAATATGGTAAATGAATTTGATCTAGGGTTAATACATGCACACAATGATATGGAAGCTAACATTCAATTGATCCCAATCTAAAATACAAAATTAGTATCATTAAAACTAGATAATAAGATGATAAGACAAGTAATGATGCACATATCTTAATGATCTAAGAGAAACCCTAAAACATATCATACGAGGGTTAAGGTAATGATGAGATCTAATGCATGGTATGTATGATCTTGTCTTGATAGAGGTTTGACCAAGGATATAGTTGACATCAGGAATGTGGATTAAGATATCTTTTTGGAAGGTACACCATTACCTCTTACTTGTCTTAATATATAGTATGCTTGTATTATATGTGTAGAAAAATACTTGGCATAGGATATTGGATGATATGATTGTTCTGGTATGGTATTTTTCTTGACTTTCCATACTTATAGTTATGAAACATCAAACATAATATATCTATTCCATTATATCCATGCACTTTAACTCTTTGGTAGTCAAGTGTTGGAAAATAAAGTACTTCATGTCTTTGGTAGTCAAGTACTTGAAAGTGATCCAACTCTTTGGTAGTCTGATCACATTGTGAAATGATCCAACTTTTTGGTAGTCAATCATAAGGCCTTTAATGCATTCAACCTTCGGTGGTCAATGCATAGATGATATAATGGAAATTGTGCCTAAAATAGGTGTTCTCTTTTGTCAATAAACATCTTTGTTCATGCATGCATTTGTTAGATTTTATTACTGCCAAGTATTAGTTTTATCTTTTTGCCAACTCTTAGTAATGAGAGGTATATAAAAGACACATCGGCGTACTGAGTACAATATTCTTGAATATTGTGTTGACGTGTACCACATGTAATCTTTTATTTAGGTTTTGGACATGTGATCTTGACAAGATGGATAGTTGAGAGTTGTGCGGAAAGATGATGTACAAGTGGACCTATTTTCTTAAGATATTGTTGTATGTGTATTACATGTATATGTAAAAGTTTGCTATTCAATATGTAATATCAATGTTGTTACAATTCATTATGTAATTATATGTTGAATGGTGAACATGTGTTGTATGGTTTTATTATTGTTCATGTATATGTGCTACTGTTGTTTCCTTCCGACTTCCTTTGATTTTCTTCTTCTTAGCCTAGTGTGTGGTGTTTGAATTGGGATCTTCACTAAGGTGAGGTTTCAATTTGTACGTCACACATTAGATTAAGTTTTAGAAAATCCGGGGACGTCACAGGTGGTATCTGAGCATGAACAATAGCAAAGGCTAACATTTTCTCATTATGAAACTCATAAAGAAAATAAAGAACGTTGAACTTAAAATCATTAGGGTTCGATTAGTCATCTTTTAGATACTAGATCTGACTTAGCCTCTAGGTTAGAACCTAGATGTATGAGAACTAGGTGTAGACTGGTGCTTGTTGTATAGCAGGTCCTTAGGTGTCGTTCTTTCCTTATAGTGCAGTGGTATGGGACGTTGCATTATTTAGAAATGACATACATCATAGGAAGAGAAACCTTTGACATATGATGCATCAATGTTTGAGGTAGCAACACCAGTCTACATTTTGTTGTCACCCCTTTCATTAGGTGACATGACACTAGACTCTCTACTATGTGTGGGACACATAGTTTTCTGATTTGGTTTTGATTCCAATCGATCGAGACTTGATAGTTTTATCCGACGCTTGTTTTATCAGAGAAAAACTATATAATATTTTATTATATATGTAAGTATTACAAAAATGTATCCCCACACATGTACGAGTAGGAGGTGGTCATGCAACCTAAGTGAAAGTGAATGACATCAGTCTAGAAGAGAGAGTAATTCTAGATTAGATGTCTAGAGCCTTGTTAGAATACATGATAAATGGAAAAGATGAAACAAGATTAGATGATGATCAACCATTATTATAAGAAAAAGAATTTAGGGTGATGGCTCGTTTGAACGGGAGCACGGGGAAGGGGTCCAAGAAGGCGACTGCGACGATGATCGCGTCGACGACTGAGGAGGAGATCCCTAGGGCGCAGCTGGAGGTTTCAAGATCGACGGCCTCCAGTTCTGTGGATGTCCCGCTGGTGCCTGTGGGGAATGCGGAGATCCCTCTGGTTGATTTGGCGTCAAGGGAGCTTCCATCAAGTAAGGGGACAGGATGTTCAGAAGGGAAAGCTAGGGCTGAGAAGGAAGTTCGTGTGGCGGAAATAGGGAAGATGTAATGGACGAACCTCTTCAAAGTAGGTAATTCTTCTCCAGTGGGATCCAGGACTCTTCGCACTGTTCCATTGGAGGTCTCAGATGGGAGAATTTTCTACCCGCAAGCAGAAGCTGAGGAGAATGTTACGAAGTGGAGGAAGTCGGTGGCATGTTATGTGATCGATCTGAAGGTTCATCTCCCCTCGCTTGAGAAATACCTTGCCTAGCTATGGAAGGTGAGAGGTACAATCTGGATCCTGTCTCGACCTCATGGTTTCTTTATTATCAATTTCTCGGAGGAACTAGATATGAATCATGCTCTAGAAGATGGCCCTTGGTTCGTGAAAGGGAAACCCCTGGTTCTTAAGAAGTGGAAGTTGGGTGATAATCTGGAGAAGGAGTCCTTGTCGGAAGTTCCTGTATGGGTGCGTCTTCACAATTTCCCTCTGGAACTGTGGGGAGATATGATGTTCAGCAGGATCAGTAGCTTCCTGGGAAGACCTATTGATGCGGATAAGGCCACTAAAGAAGGGACGAGGATTGAGTTTTCCAGGATTTTCGTTCTTATGTCTGTTGAGTCGTCATTTCCTGAATTTATTGATCTGATAAGTGATACTGGGGCTGAACATAGGGTGTTCTTTCAATATGAGTGGACGCCTAAGAAGTGTGATGCTTGTGGTTCGTTTGGGCATGAGAAGCCCTCCTGTCCCAAGAATGGCCTGAATCGTATTCCTGGAAATGTTAATAAGAAGAAGGTACTGGAAAAGAAGCAATGGGTCATGAAGGAAAACAAGGTTGGAAATGAAGTGCCCGAGGCCTCTAATGCTAATCTGCAGAAGGAAAGGGATGTTGAGAAAGTAAGCTCTATTGCTCCTGTTAATAACATCTTGATTAATCTGGACGAAGGGAGAAGGGGAGGGCATGGGGTCCCAAGTGATGAAAGAATGGAATCTTCTAATTGCAGCTGTCCCTCTTGTGAGACTGGTTTGATTCTGTCTGGTATAGATGGCCAGCCTGGGGTTGACTATTCAAAAGATATGAAAGTCCAAGATCTAATGAGAATTTGTGACAATCAGGAAGTGTCTCCTCTTGGAGTGGGATTGGTTCAGACTACCCCTGTTGATGATGGTTTTCAATTGGTGAAGTCCAAGTCAAGAGGTCCCCTACGACTAAAACTAATAAATCTCAGGTGTCCTTTGTGGCAAGGATGACAGACACTTCTGCAAATAAATTCCAAGGATTGGATTTTTTGAATGCTGATGATTGCTCTGTTACTGTGGCTAGCAGGCCTCTAGCCCCCGAGGGGGGGAATGAATGACACATGTTCAGTTACTTCCTTGAATGTTAGGGGCCTCAATAAAGGAGGTCACCAACATAGGGTCCAGGAAGAGTTAGGGAGGGTGAAATCTAATGTTTTCTGCATTTTGGAATCTAACATTTGAAGGAAGAAGATTTGGAGAATTATGCAACGAATGTGGCCTGGTTATAGTTGGTTTGTTAATCATGAGTCTCATCCGCTTGGAAGAATCTGTGTGGTGTGGGATCCCAGTATTGTTGATATCAAGATCATTTCTTATTCTGCTCAAATGATGCACTGCTTATGTAACCAGGGAGGAGTTTGCTTCTATTTTACTGCTGTTTATGGCTTCAATGAGGACAAGAAGAGGTCAGTGTTGTGGGAGGAGCTTAGGGACATTAATACTAGTATAGATAAAGCCTGGTTGATGTGTGGTGATTTCAATTGTGTTAGACTTTTTGAAGAAAGGCTGGGCAGATCTAATCCTAGCAAGAAATCTATGCATGAATTCAATTCTTTTATGGCTGATGGTGGTCTTTATGAAGCTAATATGAAAGGTCCTAGGTATACGTGGGACAATAGACAGGAAGGAAGTAACTTCAATACATCTAGAATTGATAGAGCCATTTTTAATGATCTGTTTCTTAGAGAATGGCCTACTTATGTTGGTGAGGTCTTTTCTAATATTCACAGTGATCACAAGATTATCCGGGTGTCTCTTAACTGTAAAGGAAGGAGGCTTAATATCCCTTTTCGATTTATAAATGCTTGGACTGAATGTGATGGGTTTTTGGAGGTTGTGAAAAGGGGATGGGATACCGATGTTCATGGTTGCCGTATGTTCAAAGTCATCAAGAAGTTGAAGTGTGTTAAAACTGAGCTTATTTCCTGGAACAAAAAGACTGTTGGTAACTTTAGTGATGAAGCTAGATGATTGGAAGGTGAGGCTCTCAAGGCTGAAGAACAGGATGATCTACATCCTTTAGATACCAATCTCAGAGATACTGCTGCAAATATGAGGAAGGATGCTCTCAAAGCTATTGACTTGGAGGAAAACCTTCTTATGCAAAAATCGAGAGTACAATGGTTGAAGTTGGGTAATAAGAATACGAAGTTCTTTTACTCCTCTTTGCATATTAGAAGACAAAGAAATAATATTCACTCCCTCCTTATTAATGATACTATGAGCTCTGACCATATTGAGATTAAAAAGCATATTGTTGATTTCTATAGTGATATGTTTTGTAAGAAAGATGATTATAAAGCCTGCTGGGATGACAAGTGGTCTCTTCCTAAAATTTCTCATGATCATATTAAGATTCTTTTGAAGAAAGTCACGAGGGAAGAGATTGAGGGAGTTGTCAAGAATTCTAATGACAATAAGGCCCCTAGACCTGATGGCTTTAATGCTCATTTTTATAAAAAGACCTGGTCTATCATTGGGGAAGATGTTTCTAGAGATGTGATGGATTTCTTTGAGAAAGGTCGATTGGTCAAAGAAGTTAATAGAACTTTTATAACTCTCATTCCTAAGATTAAAGAAGCTACCTCTATAGAAGACTGGAGGCCTATATCTCTGTGTAATTTTATTTTCAAAATTATCTCTAAAATTTTGGCTAATAGGCTGAGCCTCATTCTTCCGGATATTATCAGTAAATGTCAGTTCACGTTTGTGAAGAATCGAAGGATTGCAGATGCTATCTTATTGTCTAATGAGCTCATTAGTGATTTCTCCTATCCTAATGGGGCTGGCAAGTTCTGTGTCAAAGCTGATATCACTAAAGCTTATGATTCTGTTAAGTGGAGTTATCTCCTTGATATTATGAAATCTATGAACTTCCCTGCTTGCTGGAATTCTTGGATTTTTTTCTATTCTGGACTCTACTACGTATCAGGTTCTTGTTAATGGTGAACCTTCGGATGTGATTAAACCCCATAATGGGCTGAGGCAAGGAGATCCTCTTGCCCCCCTCCTTTTCGTTCTCTGTATGCAAGGGTTTACAGCTATGATGGACTTCATATTTCTCAAGGTTTCTTTAAACCTTTGAAAGCATCTAAGGAGCTGAGTGTTTCCCATACTATTTTTGCTGACGATCTTATGATCTATGGGATTGCTGACTACTCTAATGCTAGATGCTTGAGGCAGATTTTAATGGACTTTGGTAGAGTTTCTGGGCTGGTCATAAATTCTAACAAGAGTCTTATATATTTCAGTAAGAATGCTGTGAAGGATGTGTTTACTGAGTATGTTAATATCAAAGAAGGTTCTCTGCCTTCTACCTTCTTGGGAGTTCCTTTATTTGTGGGGAAGCTTACCAAGAACATGTGTCGGCCTTTGATTGATAAGCTGAAGATTAAGCTGGATAGCTGGAAAACCCATCTCTTATCTTTTGCAGGAAGAGTGGAGCTGGTTAGGTCGACCCTCTCTACCTATAGCCTCTATTGGACTGCTGTTTTTCCTCTTCCTGGCTCTGTGATTGAAGAGTTTGATAGGAATTGCAGAAATTTCATTTGGGGAGATAAGGAGGAGAAGAGAGTGCTGCATCATGTCAATTGGGAGTCTATTTGCAGACCTAAATATGAAGGAGGTTTGGGGATTAAAAACACTGAGGATATTAACAAATCTGGTTTGATCTTCAACTTCTGGAACATTGTTCTTGATAAAGATAACCTATGGGTTAAATGGATTCATGGAAAATACTTAAAGAAGAACTCGATATGGAATTACTCTTGTAAACCTAATCACTCTTGGCTATGGAGAACTATTATGAAGGTCAGAAAGGATGTCCTACTGAACACCTCTTTCCAAGTTGGAAAAGGTGATAAAATTCTTTTGTGGGGTGATCCTTGGCTGAAGGGAGCTTTGTTTCTAAATGATTGTATTGACAAAAGATTGTGTTTGATGCTTGGCTTGGGAAACTTGATTAAGATCAAGGATATTTTGCAGGATGGTGCTTGGAAGATCCCTGGGAATAGGAGGTTGAGCCCTCTCTTGAAGCTTCTCACTGAAAACGTGTCCATTTATGATAATCCCGACCAGATTACTTTTACTGGTAAAGTGGAGGTCAGAGTGAAGGATGTTTGGAACTGCATTAGGCATAAATGGCCAAGTCTTGGATGGGCCAAACATCTTTGGAAGCTGAAGATTCCTGAAAATTACAAAATGATGTGTTGGAAGTTGGGTCTGGACTGTTTGCCTGGGATGAATTGGTTGAAAAATAGGCATTTTCAGCTGCCTTCCATATGTATGCTCTGTAGGATGGATGAGGAGTCAACTACTCACTTATTTCTGGAATGTGTTTGCTCCCAGGCTGTTTGGAGGAAGGCGATTATGGTTGGTTTTATGTCTGTTATTCCTAATGATTGGCTGGCTATATGGAGTAGTTCTAATAAAAGGATGGCTAGTTTCTTCTCGATTGCTATTTATTACATATGGATGGTTCGAAATAGGATTATCTTTGAGAGCTGGGCCTATGATGGTGACATGGTGTGGTCATGGATCTGCAGAGACTTTAATCTTCTTTTTGATTGAGTGGTTTGTTTGGAAGCTTCTTCTGGATGTTAGCAGGGCTGCTGGATGGTCTGCTAAGGAGTTTTCTTTGTTGTGGATGTGCTGTTCGGTTTGGCATGGTGGTCCTTTGTGCTGTTTGCTGGGATGCAATGTTGCAATGCTGTTCTTGATCTACAGATGCAATGCTGAAATGCTGTTCTTGATCTGTAGTTTTCCTGTTTAGGGGATGGTTGTCTCTTTTTGTTTCACTTGTTTTTTCCTTTTTCTTCTTTTTGCTCTGGGGATAGCCCTCTGTATCTTGCTATCCTTTGCTTGTATATATTTCCTGGATTCCTGGTGTGTTGTTTTGGGACCCACCAGTTCTTTAGATGAATAAAGAGAGTACCACGCTTGCTTGAGAAGAAAAAAAGATTAGATGATGATCTAAGCCTTATATAGATGATATAAGATGAATTGTGATGACATATGTTTGTTTTTTGAGGACCTAAGTTCGGATTTGAGGTTTTGAGACAAGTTTGATTATGCAAGTATGTGTGCTTTTCTAAGTTAAGATAAGCTAAGTTAAGATCAGGTTGTGAGTCAGCATGAACCTCAAGCTCTTTTACAAAGGAGGACCTCTAGTGTTAGGACAAGTTTTAGGGTTAACTCCAGAGAGAGTGAGACCCATTGGGAGAAGGTCAAAGAACCTAAACTCTAAGATATGAGAATGATGAGAAACATGTGATATGATATGTCCTAAACTAGAATACTCCTGAGTGTTTGAGTTGAGTTGCATTATGCATGATTCATGTAGTCTCATTGAACCCTAGATGTCCTTGGGAGGACCAAACCCTAGAGATAGAAAGAGGTTGTCTATATATGAACATGTGAACATGAATATGAGAACCTACCATCTAGGTGAGGGAGAGAGAGAGAGTCCCAAGACCCTGGAGGAGGTAATTATGTTTTAGTTTCTGTGAAGACTCATGCTCGGGTTGGTGGTTCCCCTCATGGGACTCTAGTGGCATATGTATGAGAGAGAGAGAGAGTTGGGTAAGAATAACTTATGGGTAGAGACCTATAAAGAGAATTTCATATCAGGTTTTGGTTTGTGCTTATGTGGCTAGAGTTTGTGAAATTGACTCACTAGTTCCAATGACGTGACTTGAGAACCCTAGACCAAGAGGGAAGATAAAATTTTGTGCTTATGAGATACTTGTAGAGTTGAGAAAGCTCAAAGAGACTGAGTATGACACTACCCTCATGATACGAGTCAAGAGAACCTCAATTGGACTAGATAAAGTTTTGATAAGACACTACTATAAGTTTCTTAGCACAACCATGATATAACATATGTAAGGATGTGATGTAATCTCAAGACATGTCATATAGACATGATAGGATGGAAACCTAGAAATGGTCTAATAGATATCAATGAATAAATTATTAACCATATACATGAATAATGATGATAATGTGATATTGTTGGTTAATCTTGTGATGAAATCATTAGTAAATGTTGCAATTTATTATGATAAATGAAATAAGATTATATGAATGAAACATGTTACATGAGGTGTTGATCTTAGTGCTTAATAAAGATGAAAAATATAGTTTTACAGTTAGCACAACATAACGTTTATGACACCTTGATATGATCTCGATGGATAAGTGAGTTAAAATAATTAACTCCTTGTAAACATGGTAAATGTATTATTGGAATTCTTAATGCTTGAGTAAAATGTGGGTGTAAATCCTAAAATATGAATTACGACATGACTTGACCTAAGCTTCTAAACCATGTTACATGGTGAGTGGTGGTTCACCCTAGATATTTTTATAACCTCCTAGGAGTGGTTAAAATATAGTTATGGAGATATTGCTTATGGAATGTTGCACCTAGAATGGTTCCCTAAATATGAATGAATATCTTTGGTTTCTTTTAAAGTAAAATAAGTCTTAATTTTGAGGACAAAATTTCTTTTAAGATGTATATGATGGGAAAGACTGGATCTTTTTGCTTAATTTTGAGGACAAAATTTATTTTAAGGTGTGTAGGTTGGGATAGAGTGAAATTTTGAGTTTCTTGGCTACTCAATTCCATAATTGGTTCTCAGATCAAAGATTGAAATAATCAATATGGATTTATACGTATGTATGTATGTATGTATGATGATGTATATGTGGTGATATTGTCATCTTACTTGGTTTCACATGTTATAGTGGCATAGTCCATGAAGTATGTTCTGATCATATGAAGAGGCTCTAATTGATTTGACATAAGTTTGAAGAACATTTGATGTTAATATTATTATCAATGTCCCTAAGTATGTGCCATCTTGGATTGAGTGATTGATCGATCAATTAGTAGTATTTTGGTGCCAAAATTTGATGGGATGTAGCCTAGACGGTAATAAATCTAGGGTTAATGTTTCATTAGGTGTGATGCTCTTAGAGGAAGATACTAAGATTTGAATATTTAGGAAATAATGTGTATATTATGTATGGCAGAGCAAGGATCCAACTATTAAATCTAAATTGTGAATGACTAGATTAACGTGACTGCTGCTTTTCAGTAGTGGGATAATCCCATGGATTGGCTGTGGGGAGGAATGATCCCATCCACACACTTGCAAGATCAGATGTCTCTGCAGTCATTTTGATTCTTGTGGTTACAAGCAACCACAAGTGTGATTCACCCCATGTTGCACTGGTCGAAGATCGTGGTTTGAGGAATCAAAGCGAGTGGGTGGTTGTGTTAGCCTTTTCGAGACCTGTAGATTGAGCCTTATTTGAGGTGTTAGGGAACATCGATAATAAGGGGTAGACCTTCTCTTCCTCGGCCCTCCACCAATGGGTTAGACGAGAAAGAAGGAAGCACATAGAGAGGAAGGAGGCTATGTAATGGACAACAATCCTCGATCCCTAGTGAAGAGAAGGAAGAGCTGTATTTGGAGTTTAGAACGGTGGAAGGTGACTGATGAATTCAAGATCGATGGAGAAGAAGGAGTCAGGGATGGCAGCGAGTGGGTTTCCTATAGGTTTTGGAGCCTTGGTGGAGTTGAGAGAGTCCTGGAAGTTTGCTTGGATGCATTTCCATGAATATTTACCTTCTTTCTCCTTCCTGGCCATCGTGGCGGCGTTTGCACCGACGAGCATGTGCAAGCGGAGATCTAGAAGTGCGGCAGAATACCTTAGCACATGTAGGAGGCCATACTTTTGCGGTGCAGCTTAGGAAAGATTAGGTTAGTGGTGAGGATCCTGGATGATGGACGGTTCCTCTCCGGAGGAGACACATGCAGCAATTTACGCCCAGGTCTGTCGGGCGTGAATCACTTTCACATGAGGAGAGATAAAGAAAGAATGAGGGAGCAGGCGGCTCAGCCTGGTTCAGTGACAAACTAGTAGAAAACCAAACACCCAACCAGTGAACTAGACAGCTCAGCAGGACCCAGGAATCCTAGAGCAACGCCCCCTCACAGACATGTGGCAGCTCTTGATTGGCTAGAAAAGGTAAATTACCTCAAAAATCTACATATCTTAGATAATTCATAGAAATTAGTCTATTTTTCAAAAAAATACAAACAAAGTATCAAAATGTTCAAAAAAATGAGTAGAACAACATGGAACCATAATATTAATCCTTTGATGCTTCAATCACAGTGATATCGTGTAAGTTTTGAAATGCTTGTTTTATGAGTAATTATAATTAAATAGTGACCTAAAATTATGATAATGCTTCAGTAACTATGAAATATGTTATATAATCCATAAAATATCAGATATGATCATGTTATGACACATAATCATGTAATTTTCTTAGAATGTCTATTTAAGTCTAATAACCCTAAAATGTGCAATAATTACATATATGCATAATAAATCATGGAAATTACAGAATACCCTCATATTAGTAATTAGAAGATAATATGTAACTCTAAGATCAATTTTATACATGGTAATAATGGTAACATGATAATGATTCTTCATGTGATATAAAACCCTAATTTGCTAAATGAATTTAATCTATGGTTAATACATGCACACAATGATATGGAAGCTAACATTCAATTGATCCCAATCTAGAATACAGAATCAATATCATTAAACATAGATAATAAGATGATAAGACAAGTAATGATGCACATATCTTAATGATCTAAGAGAAACCCTAAACCATATCATACTAGGGTTAAGGTAATAATGAGATCTAATGCATGGTATGTATGATCTTGTCTTAATCAGGGTTTGACCAAGGATATAATTGACATCAAGAATGTGGATTAGGACATCTTTTTGGAAGGTACACCATTACCTCTTACTTGGCTTATTATATAGTATGCTTGTATTATATATGTAGCAAAATACTCGGCATAGGATATTGGAAGAAATGATTGTTCTGGTATGATATTTTACTTGACTTTCCATACTTATAGTTATGAAACATCAAACATAATATATTTGTTCCATTATATCCAAGCACTTCAACTCTTTGGTAGTTAAGTGTTGGAAAATAAAGTACTTCAACTCTTTGGTAGTCAAGTACTTGAAAGTGATCCAACTCTTTGGTAGTCTGATCACATTATGAAATGATCCAACTCTTTGTTAGTCGATCATAAGGCCTTCAATGCATTCAACCTTCAACGGTCAATGCATGGATGTTATAATGGAAATTGTGCCTAAAATATGTGTTCTCTTTTGTTAATAGACATCTTTGTTCATGTATGTTTTTGTTAGCTTTTATTACTACCAAGTATTAGTTTTATCTTATTTCCAAGTCTTAGTAATGAGAGGTATATAAAAGACATGTAGGCGTACTCAGTACAATATTCTTGAATATTGTGTTGACATGTACCACATATAATCTTTTGTTTAGGTTGTGGACATGTGATCTTGAAGAGATGGATATTTGAGAGTTGTGTGGCAAGCTGATGTACATGTGGACCTATTGTATTAAGACCCTATTGTAGATGTAGTACATGTATATGTAAAAGTTTGCTATTCAATATGTAATATCAATGCTATAACAATTCATTATGTAATTATATGTTGAATGGTGAACATGTGTTGTATGGTTTTATTATTGTTCATGTATATGTGCTACTGTTGTTTCCTTCTGACTTCCTCTGATTTTCTTCTTCTTAGCCTATTGTGCGATGTTTGAATTGGGATCTTCACTGAGGTGAGGTTTCAATTTGGATGTCACACATTAGATTCGTTTTAGAAAATCCGGGGACGTCACAGTGGTACATGAGTTTTTTCTTAATTGACAGGACTTGACCAATAGTGACGTCTGTGCTTTACTAATCGACTCTATAGGAATATAGTGTTAGTTTTCTATTAAAATTGTTGTTAGGAAAAGTGATAACAAAGGTCAAAATGTACTAACTAGAGTGTCATCTAAAAAAGTGGGATCATCATTCGAGCATTTTTATTGTATGTTTCTAGTGTGAAAGATAAAATCCAAGTGAAGCTAAAATGTCGTATACAATGTCACTAAAGACATATGGGAATTGGAGTATAAAGATTTTAGAGATCTCCTCTTTTGGTATGCTTGGGTTGATAACAACAATGGAGTTGTGGTGGATGAATTCGGTTTCACATTAGTTGATTTTGAAAATATTGGCAATAAGAATAAACCATTTATAATGACAGCAGAAGCATAACAATAATTCTATATTGATGATCATGCAAATGAAAATTGGTTAAATTGTTCTTCATAGGAAAAGATAGTTTATTTCAAATTCTACATGTGAATATGAATACTATGATAAGTATGATGTCTCCAGTCCACTCTTAGTTGGCTTTCCAAGTGTAAATGTTGAATATAACATTGATGAATATACACATGGAGATCACATAAAAGAAATATTAATTCATCGATGATCTAACAAATACTAGCGTTATGTATTTCAAAGTATCAACAACTTAAATATTTTATATGATAGATATGATTTTTACTTCTCTGTCACAAATATATATATATATATATATATATATATATATATATTTGATATGTTGGATGTGCATTTTACATTATTTATTACCTATATGTGCTTCTTGACTATTTTTAATATGACATTTTTTTATGGCATCTAACCTTGCGGATGAGCACTATGAGGATGAGTCAGTAGTAAGTTATATTTTCTTATTACATAGATGTGTACTTTACATTCTCTATCATGGTTATATAAGTTACATTCCAATAACTTATATTTGTTTCTTGACTATTTTAGTATGAGCACCCTGAGGATGTGCACCCTGAGGATCTTGTGGGTCTACTGAGAAGCAACGTGATCATGCACATAAAGTTATGAAAACAAAGGGGCAATGGTCTGAAACTGGCCATTGACTTTAATGCAACATGAAATCCTATTGGAAGAATTATAGTTTTTCAAGAAATATATAGGGATTGTTGTTCAGAAAAAGTGTCAATAATAAATGAACCTTCACATAAAGTTGATCCTACCATTAAAGATCTCATCTGGACTGACTTCATTGTGAGATATTTTGTTTTTAAAGTATGCAAAATTTTGCTTTTAAATATATGCCCAATTCTATTTTTAAAGATGCTTCCATTTAGTGTGTGAACTTTTGCAAGACATCTTTGACCTTGATGAAAAATTGCATTGTAAAAATGTGGTGTAATGCTATGGGAAGATTATGAGAAATTTTAGGACACATGTCACAAGATATTACATAATGACAGAGAATAGGAAGAAGCCCACCACTAAGCAATAGACCTATCTTAATAAGAGTGTGTGGGAAGCATTTGTTTCTTCAAGGAAAATCGATGCATTTCAAGGTATTAAGCCAATCTTTAAAATAAATTCTTATGATTAATTAGACAAATTCAATGAATTATGTGATTAACATATGTTTTGAGTTAAATAGTCTATGCAGATGCTAAAAATAAAGGTGTGCAAAGAATATGCACAACACACATCTTGGGTCTAGGTGGTTACACCTGTCATCGGCAACAATGAGAGAAAGTTTCTTAATCTGAGTAGCCTACTCCTAGTTCTACTGAGTCTTTTAATATTCCTATACCTATAACTCACCATAAGCAATGGATAGGAGTTAAGACAATCCATTATAGAAAAATACCCAATCCTGGAACCGTTGAGGTGGTTGCCAAAATGGTAAACTTCAACTCTTAGAGTACATATTCATTTTTTGCCTTGATTGTTATATTTTACTGATGAATAACTACTGAGTATGATTAGAGGGATCTCTATGAGCAAAGTAAATAAGGCATATTAATCCATGAGGTCCAAAGGGATGAATTAATAGTTTCTATAGGTACTCTAGAGCATCCTGGACATGTTAGGAGCACTAGGGTTGGTGTTGAGATAAGATCCTTTTTTGGCACACCAGTTTAAAAGCACACATATACCAAGAAAGGTGGATTGTCACAAGATGAGGTAGAGAACATAGTAGGAAAGAGAATACTAGAAGAAAGGACATAGTTTTAGGTTTCTCAGACTCAAATTCCTAAGACAAGTAATGACTCGCAATACCACTCTTCATACAAGGTGGATCTTCCTAAGACATAGGTTGTTGGGAGTAACCCCATGAACCCACCAACTGGCACATACGATGTCAAATTTTTTATATAATAATATTCCAAGTGAATTTATAATATGTTGTGTTTGAATATATATAAAACTATATATATATATATCATTCTAGGTGTTGAAAAAATGTCATCTTGCATGACTAGAACCTACCTTCTATGTCATGGCATTGTGTAAGGTTTTCCCATGCCTTCCACATGACAAGCTCCAGTGCTTGTCATGTGGAAAACTATATATATATATATATATATATATCATTCTAGGTGCTGAAAAAATGTCATCTTGCATGACTAGAACCTACCTTCTATGTCATGGCATTGTGTAAGGTTTTCCCATGCCTTCCACATGACAAGCTCCAGTGCTCGAGGATGAAATTTTTGTGAGTATCCAACTTGTCTATCAAGAATGAAAAAAATGCATCACTACTACTTGGCCAACCCAAACACAACATGATAGGAGAAAAATGTGTAGTTGGGTGGCCCAAAGCCAGATTTGTCATTTATAATGTATGATAAATTTACATTGCAATTGTATTTTTGGTTCTTTTATTTTTGTGTATATAATTAAAAGCTCATATGAGAATACATACATGCTACAATACCTAAGAAGACCCCCTACTTTCCTTCTCCAAAGACTCTAATACATGATTCTATTCCATAGGTCCTATATGACTTTCTAGGTCTTAAATGCATGAGGCTGGCACTATGATGAGACAATATCAAAGTAGAATATACTATGATGGTTTGTATTCATGAGTACGCTACATGGTAAGATCAGGATACTAGTAATTCTTGTCATATATTGTGGATTTATTTGAATATGGTTGGATGAATACAATCATGATAGAACTTTCGATATAATGAGATCTTATGGCTAAATACCATTTTCTATATATGTGACAATACATGTTAAATTATTTTCTAATATACTAATAATATATTTGTTTTATATCTACTTATCAGTTAGAGAATAGTTCACACTAACCATTGGCATTTCTAGTTCCATCATTAATTAGATGTATATTTAGAGCCCGTTTTCTGTAAGTGATTACTTCTCTACTACATTTGTATATTAAACTAATACAGAAAGAACATGATCATATCTCCTTTGAATGTTGGGTAAGTTTCATGCTCTTTACTTACAATTTTAACTTATAAATTATAATTATTGTGAATCTTGAGTTTTCTTTTGTTTGCCTTCTTTTCACTCAGAATTAGACATTGGGAGTTGTTGGTAATTGTCCCTGAGATGACGTTTGTGTATTATCTTGATCCTTACGGTAAAAAATTAGGGAGTGGGGAACACACAATGTATGTGGAAATTATGGCTTAAGTAAATTTTTTTATCTGTCAATATATATTGATGTCTTCATCGTAACATGATTGTTTACTAATACAATTAAATGTATTACCTTAACTTTTAGAGGTATAAAAGCATTCAAATAGGCCAGTGGAGAGGTACATATGAAAAAGAAAACAATATTTGGAATAATGTTAAGGTAGTTTTCTGACTGCAATGTATATGCATGTCATCTATGCTTATTGATATTTATTAACATATCATATAGCTATAAAATTATAGGACATGCACAAGATAATAATTGTGTAGGTAGTTACTAAGTGATGCACTATAGAAAGTTAATTGTCAGACATGCATCATAGGACATCCATTGTATACAAAAATAATATTTATTGTCCTGAATCATTACTAAATAGTCTCATTTGATAATAGAAAATAAAAAAAACTCTTGAATTATGTGATTCTCTTTGTAGTTTTTTAACACAATAAAGCCTATAGAAAAGAAGAACAATATGAGATACGAGAAGAGTGGGTGTCCTCCAATAAGGAAGTCAAATTTGTCATTGATTGGGAAAAATATGATATTTTATAACTTGGATATCATTATTTCCATATACATGTGATGGTAATGACTTTTTGCAACTTTAAATTTAATGCAAGTGAATTGTTGGTGCATATATGAATATATATACATATATGTGTGTGAATAAATGTGAAGAGATATGAATAATATGATAATTACATTTTTACATGTGGATGAGAATGGTATGAAATGTGGATGAGAATGAAATTGCATGCATGTGAAAGAATCATGTGAATGTGAACTCTTGTATGTGTTTGTGATTGTAGGGTTTGTAGGTACTATTGGCCTATTGTTAAGTTGAACATAGGGTGGAACCTACTATTCTAATGAACTATTGATTATGCATTATGATGTATAGCCAGACAATAGGTCTACATACCTTCTATATAAAAAACCAAACTTGCAATGTCGATTACCTTAAAAAAATTGATGATGTACATTTGCATTGTTGGTTTCTCAACAAAACCGACAATACAACTATCCTTATTAGTTAAAATTTTAATTTATAAGGTATATCGCAGTTACTATAGGTAGAATAACGACACATGCCATACTTCAATGTCATTTTCATCCTTTCACCTGATGACAAAGAGCTACATTCTCAGTTTCTCTAAGAACAACCGACGAGTATAATCCTAAATCAATCTAAAAATTGTTGCTAATATTGGATGACGTTGTCAGTTTCTTGATTATATAACGAAAGAACATAACTATTTTTACATCAAATTCACCTTACGTCACAATCCCTGAGCCATAGGTTGTCGCTTACCCTAGACATTGGTGCCAAAGGTCCTAGTTACAATGTCGACTACTTAGGTTTTGTTAATAAGCATTGTGTAAGCCTTGGAAACTCAAAGCTATAGATGGTATATGTACTAGTGATATGGTTAATTATCATCTGGACTCAATCAACCATGATACTAGGATCAGATTACAATCATTCACTCCCTCACCAAGCTCCAAATACTACAGAGTTAGTTGTCAAAGGGTTTGCAGATATCCCATATCCATAAAAGCAATTGCTTCCACTCATCATCTTCTATCTAGTTAACTGCATCACCCATGACAAACACTCTTACAACCCCATGCACAAAACTATAAGGACTCTACCCTATCATACATGGATCAATGGAACTATCCTTTCTATTTCTACTGATATCTTATATAGTTCTATAGAAGAAGAAAAAAAGAAAAGGAAAACTACTTAGACAAATCCTTTACAAATATGCATCGAGTCTTTCACCAATATGCATCACCTTGATAGTGCATCACAACTACTGAAAATAGATTCTTGTTGTTCAACAACAACAAAATGGATTCATGTTGGACTCCAGATGAGGCTGAAGGGATGACTATGATAACAAGTTGTAGGGATGGATCCGTGATATGGTGTAGTCCTCGACTTTCATGAATCAAGGTGTAGTCCTCGACTTTCATGAATCAAAGGTTTGTACAACTAGACATTTTGTATAGGATATATGTTTTCTCTTTTTTGGGTTTGGTTATAGTTTGCTTAGAAGCTTATCTAGCCTAGGACTATTTTTCAACTGTATACCAATGGAATGTTTATGCGGCGTTTTCATGAACATAGGCGTAATGAAAAATAAGTTGTAATAAGAGGAATTATAGGTGAGGTAGAGGGAAGATGGTAGTTAACACAATGATCATGGCGTAGCCATTAGGCCTAGTGTGACTGGACTGTAATTCAAAACATACAGTTCTAACTTAATATAATCTCCAACTTTGAGTGTTTGGTTGGATATAAAATTATCCCACAATATGAAAACCCACTGCATGTTTTGAATTGTAGCAAATCTTATATCATGTACTCTATATTACAAAAGAGACTGCACCCATTTGGGTTGCAGTTCACTTTCTTGTTGTTGGGTGTATACTTGTTGTGTATGATCTTCACTATTTTTCTGTTACATTTGCAACTAAACATAACTAAATAAAATAATTGAACCTAATATGCATCCAACTAAATGATGGGAGTGTAGTTTGAAAACATTTTTATATTTCATATTTTGCAAATCATGTAGTGTCTTATTGTGATGTCCTAGGATTTGAAGCCTTAGATAACATGGTCTTCAAAGAAATGATTGGACTACTCATTTCCTTTTTAGAGAGTTCATCACTAAGAACTCCCCAGCTAAGCATGCTCATCTTGGAGTAGTACTAGGATGGGTGACTACTAGGGAAGTTGATCCCAACTTGTGCGTGAGTGAGGAAAAATCACACAATTAAGGCATGTGCTGGTCTTTGGGGCCAGTCGTAATGTTTAAAACTCTACTAGAGCCTTGGGCAGTGGGCCCAGGCGTTATAAATGGTATCATAGACATAACCCATGTAGTAGATGGGGCCCACATGGACATGTGGCATGCTAGTCTTGAGTCGTGCAGTTTTGACATGTTGGAAAGGGATATCAATGCTAATGTACCACCCTTGAGTTGGTATCTATGATCCTGATCTGGGTGTCCATGGGCCATTATGGGTCAGAACTAAGATGGGAAAATATTATGCGGCCATATAGTTGAGCCTTGACTAGGCCATCAAAATTCTAAGTGGGGCAGATTGTAACATCCCAGGATTTGAAGCCTTAGATAAAATGATCTTAAAATAAAGGATTGGACTACCCTATCACCAAGGTGAACCTCCTTTTCGGGGAGCCCATCACTAAGAACCCCCAATTCAAGTGTGCTCAACTTGGTTTAGTACTAGTATGGGTGACCAGTAGGACAGTTGATCCTAGCTTGTGCGTGAGTGAGGACAAAGTGCACAATTAAGGCCAACGGTGGTCTGTGGGGATAGTTGTCATTCTTGAAACTTTAGTAGAACCTTGTTTAGTGGGCCCAAGCATTACACTTACAATATCACTTAACTGGATAAGAATGTATTCAGTGTATAGAGGAGATAGTTTATGTAGCCACAAACCACTTGTCTGTTTAGTCCTCATGCCAACTTGGAAGCACATGTTGCGATTGGACTAATGGGAGTGTATGGGGTTGGGACTGGAGGATGAGGTAGTAGAAAGTACCCATGAAGGAAATAAAATAGGAAGGAAAAGTAACATTGAAAATAATATCCAATTCATTTTTTTTTACAATTTGGCCAAATTCGAACTTCCATATCTTAGAGGGAGGCTTCAAGGTGGTGCTTTTAGGGTTCACATGCCCCACAAGGTAGAAGACAATGAGGTATCTCAAACCCTTCCTCTTTATTATCTCCCACTAACTCATTAGGGAGTTAGTAATCAAGCCTACTGCATTCTAGGTTTTGGGGTTCCTTCAAATCATATATGGCTCTCTAGACCATGATTTTCGTCATGGATTAAAGGGAATCCCAATCTGCCCAATCATTTGCACATTCTAGAGGAAGGGGCATTCATGGCCCTAAAGTGGAAGGTTGGTTCTATGTGAGACGTCTCCCACTCAGTGAAAACACAAAGACTGAAAGAGAACCCCATTAACCTCCCACCCGACCACCACAACAAGATCCGAACCCAAGAAGGGTGGTAGAAGATGCTCGTGTTAAGATAAGGCTTCTGCTTGACACTTATCACCGATTCTTGAGGAGGGGCCACTGTTGTCACTCACATCGGTCATCTTGGACCCGTCGGTGTTATGGAACTTGGGATAGCTCGTCCCCCCTCCCACAATGAGAAACTCATCTATCTTACGAGAAGATGCAAGAAATGCTTAATGGTGACCGAATCTATGCCCAAGGCAAAGAAGATTCTGGTTCACCTTGAGGGTGACTCAGAATTGTTGAGAGATATCAAAGAGAATATGAAGCAAGTTGTGATGATTTTTTTAGATAGAGGCCATCCCTAGAGTCTTATGAAGAACATCTTCCACCTCGCCTAGCCCAAGGCAACACTCTACAAACATTTCATGAGAGATAAAGCATATGTGGGCTTTTTCAACCCAGATGAAGCTGACCAAGTAGCCAAAGAGACAATATTGAAGCATATATGATTGCAAATGAATGTGCAAGGTGGCATACAGTCTTTGGGATCTCCTTACAAGATCGATGGTGGCTAAAAATCTGAGATTTACTACCCCATTGTAGGTCTGAATCGGCATTGCGCCAACTGGTTGCACCTTTCAAGAAGTATGTCATACACTTGACATGGAGGAGAAGAGAATCTGAGTACTCCAACCCACTTGTCCTCGTCAAGGCTAACAGTGAGGAGATTCCTTTTATGGTCTTGATATGGTATGGGGCAAATTGGTTCTCAATCCCAACATCTCGAGTAGCCTTTCTAGATCCTAGGTTGGCCTTTACACATTGCTTCTATGATGAGGTTGACATCCCTGAGGAAGCCCTTATTTTTATTGGGGATGTTGACATTAAGATAGATCCACTGAGGTCCAATGATAGGGAAAATCTACAAGACCCACTTTTGTTCATCCTCGGCCAAGCATCCTAGGGATCTCACTTGGAGGTACCAACAAAGGCAACACAGAGAAGAGCCCCAAAAGGTCATGAAGGATCTTCAATGAGCGCAATGTCAACAACACCAAGTGAGACAAGAATGTGTCTAGCCAGGATAAATAAACCTAGTCCCTCGTATACCATGCCCATCCATCTCCCGAAAGCATTGAGCCCCATCTTGCTGCATGGTGGATGCAGAAGTAAATTGATGGTGCCTCTTTAATCTCACACTAGGGTAGGTGGTGTCTAAAAGTAAAGGGCTCTCCAATATTTCTTCCTCAAGGCATGTCTTCACAATATGACATCTTTGGTACCTAATGTCCAAGCATCAAACAATAGCTTCTTCAAACAACGAATGATGTGGTGTTTCTATTCAAAGAATCAATCAACTAAGGGAAGGCCCCATACCAAGAGAAAGGGGCCATTCTACTACATGTCTTGTTGGGGATGACACGAGCAATAGAAGGGGATAGTGCATCCTACTAGAAGGATGTTCATTGTGTATTGACATTGTATGAATTTTAAGCTCCTTATTTGTAACACTAGGGGCGTCTGCAATTTGAGGACCAAGAAAGACTCCACAAACTAATGAATTGAAGCCAAATGTAGTGTCGATCCTTGAAACCTTTTGGACAATGATCAAATGGAATTCCCTTCATTCATGCTGGGTTTTAGTAGGAAACATTTGAATGACCCACCCTAATCTCAAATTTGGTTCCTCGCCAACTCATCATACCACCCCTGGCTAGTGCTTTCAGATGACTAGAGCATGATGATAGAAGTAATCAGAGGGGGAATCAAATTTTGATCTCTCTGATCTATGCCTCATGCTATAGGATAAAGAGGAGATCACTCTAATGTACATTGATGGATGTTGGGTTAGAATACCTTGGGATCCCTAGCTCATTGAGGAAGACTTCAACACCATTAGGTTGGCTCAAGATAAAGTGTGAGGATTAAACCCCAACCCTTCCAACAATGGAGGAGTTCAACTCATGGGTAGAATTGATGCTTCTGTCTAAGATTACATTTTTAGGTGCTTCCTTCACCTGGTTTAACAAGAAAGAGGGACCCCAACAATGTGGGCACATTTCGACAGGGGTTTCACTAGCAATTCTTGGTCTTATGATCTTTCTTGCAGTCTGAAGCACCTCCTTTGCACTGAGGTGTCATATCACGTTCCTCTACTATTCCAGATTAACCAGAATCCATTGGTTAATGATGGTCGTCCATCCTTCTCCTTCAAAATGATGTGTATGAAACATGAGGGATTCATGAACATAGTCATCAGGGTTGGAGTATGGAGGGATGGGGTTTCTCACCTTATAGGTTCTTTGCAAAATAGAAGAACTTGAAGAAGATGTTGAGGGAGTGGAACAAAAGGGGGGGGGGGTGGACAACATTTTCTCCAAGGTCATTACCTGTGAGTTTTGGTTTAAGAATTTTTAGGAACTTTGGGATGATACTATTTATGAAAGGGGTAGCGCAGAGATTAGACAGGAAAACTAGGAGCCAGACAATGATTTTGATATGGAGGAGAGCTATTGGATGGAGATGTTGGGGGACAAATGGGTTAGAGAAGAAGGGAAAAATATACACTATTTTCATTCCCTCGTGAATTATCGGAGGAAGAAGAATATAGTGAATATGCTTATAAGGGAGGATGCTTCATGGTTAGAAGGAACATAGGCCATTATGGAGGAGGAAATCCATTTTATTCTAACCATTTTCTTGCAAAACCTAAAACTCAAGACAAACTTCTCCTACAACATATTTGCACTTCATTGGGGAACCAAAAGAATAAAGCAGTCATGTCTAAGTTAGAAGAGAAAGGGATTCATGATGCACTCATGGAAATCAACCCTAACAGTGCACCTAGACTACATGGTTTATTGGGAATTTCTACCACACAATTTGGGAAATGGTTAAGTAGGACATCATTGAGTTTGTGCAACATTGCTTTATAGGAGGAGATAATCACAGGGGGCTCAAGTGTGCGAAGTTGGTGTTCATTCCAAAGATCGAAAATATAGAATTTGGGTGACTTAAATCACATTGGCATTGGAAACTTTTCTATGAGGCTAGAGGTTTGCTCAAATACTCCATAATGCCATCTCTATTGAGCATAATGCATTTGTAAATAGAAGGGACATTGGAATCAACATCTCACCAGTGCAGTAGATCTATCATGACTTAGAGCAAGGGACACATGAAGGTGATATCATGTTTAATGTTGATTTTCAAAAGTGTTTGACCGTACAGAATGGAGGTTCCTGGTGCAGATTTTGTCTAGATTTGGTTTTGATGCCCATGTTCCTCAGATGATTTCTCTAATCATGCATGGTGCCTAGTTCTTCATTCTCATCAATAGACAATAAGGAGGCTTCTTTACTACTAGTAGGGGTCTAAGATAAGGTGACCCGATGTCACCCACACTTTTCATAGTAATGGAGGAGGCTCTCAGTAGAGTCACAACCCACATAGGTGATACTAGACTCATATCCTGCTTCCACACAAGGTTAGGGACTGGCTCCTACTCATTTTCTCTTTACAAAAAATATCATCTTCTTCCAAAATACCAATGGATGATCATTATTAATCTATTTGGAGGTATACACATATACAACAGAGTGTCTGGACGACAAGTGAATTACTCTAAGTCAGAGTTTATGATGGAAAAATTATGAGAGAATTGATCATAGGAACTCATTATTATGTTGGGGTGTGAAAGAAACAAGGACTACATATACTACATTGGCCTACCACTGGTCAAAGGTAGGATGAAGAAAAAAAATTATGACTTCCCCCTTAACAAGATCAAAAATAATATTGGATCATGGTGAGACAGACTCCTTAATTTTGCTTACTCTCCTATGGAAGGTCCTCAACACAGTTACCATTTATTCTCTTCTTACCAGTAGGGTGCCAAAGATAGTGATAAGAAGAATAGTAAGATCTATAAGGACTTTCTATAGGAGTAACATGATGGTTCTAAAAGAAGAGCATTGGTGAATTGGAGAAGTGTCTACACCCCATGTGAACTGGGGGGTCTTGGTATTCAACTCCTTATGCACACACAAAAATCATCCCTCATGAAAGCTTCTTGGAACATCCTCAAAGACAACTCCATATGAGATAGTTTATGTATAAGGAAATACATGTGACACCCATTTCCACACAAAGAGATTTTACTCAAAAACAACTACGGAAACAATACTAAACAAGCGGATTACCGTAAAACACTAAAAATTTAAAACTGATTGCACAAGGCACCAACATCAGAAAACTTTTAACATAAGGATCTGTAACCTACCATATTTATCATATATTTCATAAAATGTCATGTTTACAACATTCTCCATAGACATACCTATCACTCATGATATCTGTTTCACTTGCATATACATGTACATCTACCAACTATATACAACAAAAGGGCACATAAGCCAAAAACTCATATCGATGGCACAACCAAAAAACATACTAAACTATCCCCAAGACCTTAGTGTATAGGGACGACTCTAGGACTAACACCAATAGACCAACAAGCAATGTGCTCAACCTTGTCAGCTACTAGTCTTGCTGCTACTCCTCTTCACCTGCATGATCTCTACCTCCTCGTGCATGCCCACCTAAAAGATGTGGCGACCCATAGGGTGAGACCAAATGTCCCAGTGAGAGATATAACTCTCCACCAATGCTATTAAAGCACATGTAAAGTTATTAAAGAATGGAAGTAAAACTACATCCACAATAAACAGATTCAATTACTGATGTAAGAAGGGCAGTTATTATCATCTAAGTAGATTAGGTAGATATAATAGAGCATTAGTAACATTTTATAACTAAGGAGGAATATGAAGAACATGTATATTTTCTACCAACCAAGCTATAAAAAAGAAAAACAAGGCCTCATCCAATGTTTTTGTATTTGATCCTAAGCAAGCATGCTACATGGCTGATTACATATTCTAATTACTGACCCGAGGATTTGAGTTGTACCACCCAAATCCAACCGACCAATACTAAGTTGTAATCGGTGCCATACAAGGTTAATGGAAGAGACAAAATCCACAACCTCTCCCACACCTCCCGGTCAGCATGAGAATAATGCCGTAGAGATGAGACATGTTAGTCAATTGCAAAAGTGACTTATAGTCAACAAAAGGATCAGTTCACGCATGGCCGTCCACTTATAACAACACCTAGGCCACCTTGGTACAGGTAACGATGCTATAAAAACAAGCTCATGCATGGCTGTTCTAAAAAGAAGGAGTGGCTTACGCATGGCCATGCATATCACAATGAGATCAGCTCACGCATGGCCATCTCACACATCATGTAATAGAGATACAAGGTGACACCCAACTTGTACCCCCACATATTGAAAAATATGCGCTCTGAGTAAAACTCAATTCACCAATATAACAATTAAGGCTGTCACTGGAAATGATCTATTGCACATTGCAAACTACATGGATTATGTTTCACTTGTTTAGTTATGCCTAATTAAGTATATTCAAGCATGAATCAAGTTATAATGTTCAACCCCATATCAAGCACTACAAAGGTAATGTTATTGTACACTTCCAAGGATATAAAACATATAAGGGTGAACTTGTCACACTATCACTACATAATGCATGTACACTACCTTTTACAAGACCATCATCACTGTTTCACAACCACTCAAGGGTATCACTAATGCCACATCACTATGGGATATCAATCCCTTATTCATATCACTAGATGGTATCACATCACAACATGCATCAAGCCACCACCAGGTCATAGGACCCATTCACATGATTCCTGTATTACAAGTATTTCAACCAGCCTCATAAAGGCTCATTTAACCAGTGTCACATCATACTCATCATAGCATGCACTAGCTATGATTTTCAAGCTCATATCACCTGCATGATTAGAAATTGATAGATGAGAAAGAGGAACCATCCTAAATCCATGTGTCACATCATTATCTCCAAATGGCTTAATTATTCATAACCGTCACCATAGCATACCAAGCAATGACATGCATTCAACCTACAAGGTTAGGGGTTCAAGGACAAGAGAGTTGATATCGTAACATAATAGTCATTCCAATAAAGAGTAGCAAACATGTCACATTACTCATCATTAGGATTAGGGTTTTCTCTCCAAATCCGATTAGGGTTTATAAGACTAGGTTCAACCATTAACCCTAGAACTATCACCTTCCATCATCTTGGAGTGTATGAGGATTAGGAAAAATCAATAGAGTTGATTAGATAACATTCTAAACAACATTATATATGGCTTATGTATCATTCATGTATGAATATCATTAAGTGTTCATATGTGCTTCTCATCCACCTACCATCACCCTATATTGACCACATAACCACATAGGTTGCGACCACCCATAACAGTCCATGTTACGAGTGCAACACTCATGTGTCATGACCATCCACCAATATTTTGCGACCTTCACCCTCTAGGTCATGTCGCACCCGCGACAACTATGGTTAGGGTTCCAACCATCACAAAGCTATCACGAACCCAAGGAACATGGCTGTCTCGACCCTAAACCAAAGCATGTCGTGACCCAAGAACCAACATTTTGTGACCTCCCTCTAAGAACATGTCACAACCAAGACAATGAAATGATCTTAACTCAAAATCTAGAGTAACAACTCACCCAAAATAGGGGTCAACTTGGCCATCAACACCAAGTGTCGTGACCTCAAACAAAACTAGGTTATTCCCAACAAAAGGGAAGCATCTCGACCAAGACTAACTATGGGTCACGACCATCATGGGGATAGATGTCTCGACCACTCTAAGGTGTGATATCTCTGCCCCCAAAATGGAAGACAAGGCCAAAGAAAACCATCATGAATATAGAAGAGAAAACTCGAGCATAACTGTCAGCAAGAATCCTAGTTCATGCATCATGGGTCCATCATGAAAGGATATCATGCAAGATAAATAAAAATATGTTTAAGGCACCCAAAATAGAACCTAAACTCCTCATAACTTCTAGATACTCAAACATCATGCATGTGAGCAACACCAAGGTAAAAAGGATAGAGGGAGATCATCATAACACCACAATCACCAAAATTGGGTATATGAAATTAGGGTTTTAGATTTCATCCAAACCAAGAAAGATAATCACCACCAAACAAGTTCTAGAGATTATAATCATCTACAAGCAGGTTATGGGAATGTTTTAGATAAAACACAATATCTTGCATGTATGAAAGAGTACAAGTAATAGAGAGGGATAAGAGTTATAGAACACGCCTTAAGATGATCACCACCCAGAGCTCCAATCGCCAAGCACACGATCCAAGGGTTGAAGAAGCTTCACCAAAAGATCCACACTCGACCACAAGAGCACCTCAAGAAGAAGAAGACACCAAGGTCAAATCTATCCCAAGGAAAGAAAAAGAGAAGCTCTTATCCGATATAAAAGAGAATTGGAGAAAGAGAGGAGAAATACTCTTCGCACTTGGGTCAACCTTGTCAAAACATGGTCCATGACCCTTGTTATGAGGAGTTTCTCTCCCAAAATGACAACCATGGTCTAGGGCCGAGAAAAGAGATGAAGAACCATGGTATACGTAGTGTCTCAACCACCATGGACTCCCACATGGTTGTAGTCACGACCCTCCTAGGTTGCACCATCCATGGTCGTGACACCACCTATTGCCATCTCCTCTTGGTCGAGACAAAGAACCTCCACAAACCCTAGGTTGAGACATCCCAAGATATGTCAACCATCTCATCCCAAGACCACCCTAGACTACCTACGTCACGACTAAAAAACCTAGAGGAGGTGTCTTGATGATGAGACCCTCCAAAACCAACCTTGGTCGCGACCCAAGGTCAAGATAACACAATCAACTCACATGGTCAAGGCACTCAACACTCACATCAACCCTAATCATCACCTGGGGTGATACTACTCAATCAAGGCTAAAACAAGGTGCCTTCCTCTTTATCTTTCCTCTAGATGATGTCAAGAAAGAGAGGGAACACTCTAGAGGTGGAAAATTGCACATCAACCCCCTACATTGGGTAAATTACAATTTGCACCAAAACTAGAACAGAAAGCACAGACTTCATCCAAATAAGATCAAACTTGGTACTTAGACTCTCCACAAGCCCTAATTACATATAAAAATATTAGAGAAAGGTTCTAAGCACACGATTAAGCCAAAGCAAATAGGGTTACCCCAAAATTCAGGCTAGGGTCCTTACAATATGAGAGAGAGGTGGAGAGAAGACAATGAACATTTATGCTTCCTCAAGATTGGATCCTTCACAACAACCTATTGGAAATGCATCTGAAGGGCCTTCCAAAGCATTATGCCACACCTAGTTTGGGGCCCGGGCACATGTTTCATATCATGTTGGATTTCTAACTGGCATGGCTGACCCTCCTCTATTCTCACTTACAAGCATCCAAAACATAGTGTTGATTTGATAGTCACCCTTAGAGACAGCTGGTGTGAACACATGGGATTGGATCTAGAATTTCTTCACAAGAACTTCACCCATGAAGTGATACTCTTGAGAAACAACAAAAACATCATCCTTTCACAGATAGTCATGGACTGTCCTATTTGGAGGGCTACTGAATTGGGTCCATTTTCCATTGCTTCAGCTAAAAATACCTTGATAGGTATTACTCCTCTTCCCTCACTACTACAGAAACGGCCTTTGGCGTCGGTCGTTTAACCCCATTTGGTGTCGGTTTCCGACCGACGCCTATGTGGGCGCCGCTAAAGGTCGAACACTTCGGCGTCGGTTTTTTAACCGACGCCTATTTGTCCTATAGGCGTCGGTTGTTTAGTAAATAACCGCCGCCAAAAGTGTTCGCGCCACAGAAAATGGCGTCATCTAGGGCACTTTGTGCGTCGGTTATTTACTACACAACCGACGCCTATATAGAATATAGCGTCGGTGTTTTAGTAGATAACCGACACATAAAGTGCCCTAGATGACGCCATTTTCTGTGGCGCGAACACTTTTGGCGTCGGTTATATACTAAACCACCGATGCCTGTACTTCAAGACGACACGGCCGTGCTTCCCTGCACGGCCGTGTTAGTACTATAGGCGTCGGTTTTATATGAATAACCGACGCCATTTACACCACGACCGTGCTATCCTGCACGGTCGGGTTGTTTGTACTATTAGGCGGCGGTTTTATCAAATAACCGACGCTGTATGTCTTTGCTGACGGTTTTCTATAAATAACCGACGCCTATTTATATTTTTTTTTCATATCAGTTTGCAGGCCTGCTGTGGCTGGTCAGCAGGATGAGAACCTGCAGTTCAGTTTTCTGAACTGCAGGTTTACGACATCCATTGATATCAGCCTACAAACAGGCCGCAAACCTGCAAAAGTCACAAGCAAAATTCTACACAAGTACATACATTCAGACATCAATTCAATTCTCACATTCACACATATAGAAACATTCAAATACATGTATTAACATTCAGAAATATTCATTTACATAGTATCATTCATTATCGCTATCAACATCCCAATTATATCTTACAGTTTCCACTGCTTGTATGGCTTTTGCCCATTCTTCTCTTACTTCATTTAATGCTTCCATCGTATATGGAGCATGTATATTTTTTAAGCGTTTACCTGTAGTGTTGTCAGTTTTAAACACCTGCAAAGAGAATGATGTATATATATAAGTAATAATATAAAAATAAGATAAGATTGATATATTTCATACTAACTAATGAGACTATATATAATACCTCATGTATGGTATCGATGTCCAATGCGGCATATTTGATAATCATCTGCATAAATCGCATCACATAGTATGCGCATGCCCAGCCATTGTCTTGTGCAGCACACTATAAATTGAAACATACAAAATAATACAACTAAGCACAATTCACATCAATAATATATATATTCGAGTCGGGAACTTACTTGTACGTTTTGCCAATTTATTGGCTGGTTCTTTTTCCTTGGGACCGTTCCTCCAGCCTTTTTGAATGCATCTAAACCCCTACATGTTAATATAACACAATAAATTGCATAAGTAAATAGTAATGTAATAAAAGATGTTAACGGATATAAAAATGAAATATTTCTCACCAGAATAATGGCATTCTCATTACGTGTCCAATTTTAGTGTTCAATGTACTCCCCGCAGGATCTAGATAATAAACAGTGAATGTCCCGGGGACAATAACTAGTAACTCCCAATGTCTACCGCTAGAAGTAAGAAGTTAACAATTAATAACTCAAAATGCAAAATAAAAATGGAATTTTCTTAAGTCCAAATTATAAATAAAGTAAACTTACTTGACATTGAATGGAGCTATTATTATCGTCTTCTTTTGCTGACCAAAAATTGTAAAAGCATCTATACAGTATTCTTGAACATTATCAGGGTCTTTAGCTACCAAACTAATCAATGATGGAATCAAAAATCCCACATGATCAAATGCAAATTGTTTGCAATGATCTTCGACTAAGTAGCTGCAAAACATATAGGCGTATGTATTAATATATAAGAAACCAGATCACCAGATCTTACACAAGGTATATGGATGTATAAACAAGATCTCACCTTATCCATGTCTCTATCATTGATGTATTCAGCCAATCATACATAAATAGCTCAATAATATCTTGTATAAATAAAGAGCTATCGTATGATCGACCTGCATAATCTACATCTAAAGAAACTATTATAGGGCAATGTATATTATGTGCCCGTAGCCAACATGCCATTCCCCTACAAGCAGGACCTAACGGGTATGTTAGGTCAGTTGGAACCCAAGTTGGTAATGCGGGAAGTGGAGGTGGAGGCCTAGGTGCTCCTGGTGTCTTCTTTTTAACCTGTATATATAATTTCAGATCAGTTGACATCATATATACACATCAACAGTCTAAATCAATGTAAATTTATCTTACAATTTCAGTCGTGTAGACGACATCTGCTTTGGGCCACAATATGACCCCGCCTTCTGCCTCACCAAGTGTATCAATATCTGGGTGGGCATATGGCAACACAACTTCCCTCCAATCGGGTAACACACGTAATGGGCCCACACGAACATAGCCCTGTGGCATTGGAGTCCCGTGAAACCTTTCCCCAGGAAGGGACGGGTAAGCTTGCGCCTCTGCAACAACATAGTCTTCTATTCTTAAGCGGCATGGCTTCAATGCCTACAAATTTATGTAAAGAATGTTATACATATATACATATAGTCTTGAAAACATATCATCTTGAAAAGACTAGCTACAATGTCATAAACAATACTTACAGCAGACGTGCTAGGCGATGGGTCTCCAGGATTACTCGCAGTCTGTGCATCAGGAGAAGAGTGGGTCGCCATAGGCTGATTGGAAGCCTGAGATGCCTGCCACCGCAGCAATTCTTCCTTGACCTTCTCAGCAACTACATCGTTGACCTTCTTAGCAACTAAATCCTCAACTCTCTTATTCTCCTATACATGGATAAAAGAAACATTAGCTTCTTATTAATGAATTTCGTTTTGCAGTAACATTCTAAAAAAGAATAGGTTACCTCTTCTTGAGAAAGTCCCGCTCTGGGTTTGCGCTGGGATGGCCCAAAGAATGCTTTGATGCCAACACCAGCGCCGGCACCTCTAACACGTCCAGGATGCTCTGGGTTACCCAGAGCAACTGTCAATTCATCCCTTGTGCCCTGAGGGATGAACGTGCCTTGTTTCCTCTGCTCGTGCAGCTCCCGCTAATCACCATAAACAGAAATTGGTAAGTTAACACCACAAATAATCAATATTCAAACGATTTCTCTAAGAGTGTTAATTTACCATTTTTGCAGCCGCCTCAGCAGTTACAGGCTTCTTTATTTCACCCTTCTTGTTTTGCCTGCCAGCTATCCAGATATCATGGTGAGGCATGGGTGTGGCAGACTCCTGAGTAGCCGTAGACTCCGCCTGTAGTCTTTGGCAAACACTTGCATAGCCTTTTGGACCCATAGTGTGGTCATGCACATTCAGTGCACGCCTTGCTTTTTGTGCGTCACTGAGGGCCTAGTTAGTATGCACATTAATGATTTGGTTAGTAGCACTAAATGCTAATCTTGAATAGGTGAATACAATGTATATTAATTAAATTGGGAGTGATGCCTAATACCTTGAATTCTTCAGATTTTCTTGAAGCAACAAAATTGTCCCAATCTTCTTTGTCCAAGAAGTTCCATTGTTCAAGGGCTGACTTCTTCTTCTTATCACCCTCTTTTATGTATTCTCTGTTCAGATTTGTCCTATAATTCCTAAGCATCTTTTCAGCGCGTTGCATCACATTTTTACGATGCAACTTCTCATCCAATGCAAACAGATTCTGTAAAATAGAAATGTTATTAACTAGTATCCAAAATAGAATTGCAAATAATAGAATTTGTAATCTACAAAATAGAATTGCAAATAATAATAACTCACGCATAAATCCTTCCATATCAAGTCTTTTTTCCCTTGAGGAACTTTATGCCAATTGTCATACTTAACACCACAATGGCTCCGAGTGGTACACCCAAGATAGTTCACAAAATTATTGCGGTTCACTCCAATTGGATTTCCTCCATTATCAAACTCCACCACCAATTTGGATCCACTACCACTTAGCGCTAATAACTTCTTCAACAGAGTGATGCCCCTTTTCTTGTTAAGTGTTTGGTGTTGCGCATCAAGTTGCTCCAGTGCTTCAGTGGGTACAGGTGCATCAACCTAAAATTTGACAAAAATAAAACACACTAAATTAGCCCAATATAGAAATATAGGATATATGACATAACTAGAAGATAATGAATTTTATAGAAATACAGGATATGTTTTTATAACTTACATTAGTATCCTCGCCATGCTCGTCATGGACAGCATGCTCATCATGGACTTCATGCTCATCATGGACATCATGCTCATCATGGTCAACCATCTGAAAATGTCATTAAAAAGGCAAACATTTAGCATTTCTATTAACTAGAAAAAGGCAAACATTTAGCATTTGTATTAACTAGAAAAAGGCAAACATTTAGCATTTGTATTAACTAGAAAAAGGTAAACATTTAGCATTTGTATAAACATACATGTCTCTAAAATTGTGATCTTTTATCAATTAACAATCCTTCATTGTGATCTCCGCGCACATATAAGTCATCATTAGCTTCAATATTTTGTGGAGTTGGCAACCCAACTGAGAATGGACTGGAGTCATCATACTTATCATAGTACTCTTCTTCATCTATAGGATCTTCAATGAACTGTCTTTTACCATGAAGAACAACCGACCATTTATCATTTGCAGGATCATCGATATAGAATATTTGTTTCGCCTGTGATGCCAATATGAATGGTTCACCCTTCTCGCCAATCTTTTCAAAGTTCACCAAAGTGAAACCCAATTCATCCACTATAACTCCTTTGGTGTTATCAACCCAATTACATTTAAAGAGCGGAATTTTGAAATCTATGTAGTCAAACTCCCAAATGTCCTCAATGACACCGTAATATGACATTTTAGCTTCACGTGGACTCTTATCCTTTGCACTTGCAAAGTACATAGTCGACGCTTGAAGAGTGACCCCACTATTTTGGACGATACTCTTATCATCTTGGCGCTTTGTGTAATATGTGAATCCATTAATGTCAAACCCTTCATAAGACATAACATTCGGTTTTGGTTTAAAGGCGAGGCATTTGATAGTTTCTGTAATATCATTTGGTGTTTGAGATAGTTGATGTAAGACTTTATCTTCAAACCACTTAGTAAAAGTCTTATTATGCTCTCTAGCAAGCCACATTGAACTTGCTCGAGGATGTTGTCTCTTTATGAAATTGGTATGTTCCTCGATATAAACACTCACTTCGTCCATATTGTGTAAAATATACAAGTGAGCTTGTTCCAACTGCTCACGGCTGATTACTTTCACCCGTGATCCCAAAATTCCTTTGCCCTCCTCAATATTCTTATCATTATCAGGAGTGTCATTACCACTGAGAAAGTCATTGCAAAAATCCATAACCTCTCTCGCCACATAACCTTCAATAATACTCCCTTTAGGCCGATAACGGTTTCGAACATCACCTTTAAAAACGCTCATGTATCGTTCAAAGGGATACATCCAATGCAAGAAAACTGGTCCCAACATTTTCACTTCCCTAGTCAAGTGGACAACAAGATGTACCATGATATCAAAGAACGAAGGAGGGAAATACATCTCAAGCTGACATAGGGTAACAACCACTTCTCTTTGCAAATTATCGAGAGTATCAGGGTCAATAACTTTGCTGCATAGAGTGTTGAAAAAGAAACAAAGTCTGGTAATTGCAAACCTTACATGCTTCAGAAATATAGATCGAATTGCCACGGGAAATATTTGTTGCATTAGAGTGTGACAATCATGAGATTTAAGACCTATCAACTTCAGATCTTTCATTGATACCAATCTACGGATGTTGGATGAGTAACCATGTGGCACCTTAACATTTACCAAGCATTCACAAAAAGTTTTCTTCTCGTTTCTAGACAACGTGTAACAAGCGGGAGGTAAGTATGTTCTTTTCTTACCCATTTCACGTAATTCTGTTAATTCTGACCTTATTCCCATTTCACGTAGGTCCAGTCTAGATTTTATCCCATGTTTAGTCTTACCTGGTATATTTAATAGAGTACCAATGATGCTATCACAGACATTTTTCTCAACGTGCATTACATCGATACAATGCCTGATTGTCAAAGAACTCCAATAAGGAAGATCCCAAAATATTGACTTCTTCTTGAATGAAGAATTGTCACTCCGTGTGGCCATACTACATTGTGATTTCTTACCAAATTCATTGACAATGTCTTTTACTCTTTCATAAACAACATCCCCTGGTATAGGTTTAGGTGCACTCCGTTCATCATTCCATCCATTGAATGCTTTGCGCTTCCTACGATACGGATGGAATTTTGAAAGAAACCTTCGATGACCAAGATATACAGTCTTGCCGCCATGTTTTAGTCTTATTGAATCAGTGGTTTCTTCACATATAGGACACACTTTAGCTCCTTTGACACTATATCCAGACAAATTCCCATATACTGGAAAGTCATTAATAGTGCAAAACAACATAGCGTGCAAACGAAATGTCTCTCTTGCTGAAGCATCATAGGTCAACACACCTTCAGCCCAAAGTTTCTTTAAGTCATCAATCAAAGGTTCAAGATAAACATCGATATCATTTCCGGGTTGTTTAGGGCCCGATATCAACAATGACAACATAACGTACTTATTTTTCATACACATCCAGGGAGGAAGATTGTATATAACAAGCATGACTGACCAAGTGCTATGTTGGCTGTTCAATGTCCCGTACGGATTCATCCCATCTGTACAAAGCCCAAGTCTTAGATTCCTATCTTCTTCACCAAATTTAGGGTACAATAGATCAATCTTCTTCAACTGTGGGGAATCAGACGCATGTCGTAGGATCCCATCATTATTTTTCTTAACATCTGCATGCCACCTCAAATTCTTCGCATCTTTCGGATTTGCAAACAAGCGTTGAAACCGTGATATTATAGGTAGATACCACAACACCTTGGCAGGAGAACCAGTTTTGGACTCCCCCGAAGTCGTCAATTTATACCGTGACGCACCACATTTTGGACAATCTTTCAAATCTACAAAGTCCTTTTGAAATAATACACAATCATTCGGGCATGCGTGTATCTTCTTGGCCTCCATTCCCATTGGGCACAACATTTTCTTTACCTGGTATGTTGAGATTGGAAGCTTGTTTCCTTCAGGAAGCATTTCTTTCAACAAAGTCAACAATGAAGTGAAGCTTTTGTCGCTCCATCTATTGTTAGCTTTCAACTTATACAATCTCAACACAACGCTAAGCTTCATAAACTTAGCAGATCCTGTGTATAACGGTATCTCAGCATCATGCACAATGTTTGTAAAGATAGGAGGTGGATCGGTGTGCTCTACCCTACAACTATCCAACATCGCATCAACGATGTCTGCTGGAACTGGTTCGTTCACATTTACGTCATCGGAGGCAATTTCTTCTTCCACCCAAGCACTGCTATCGACATCTACTGGTTTCGATTTTGAAATCTCTCCATGCCAGTGCCATTCTGTATAGCCTTGTACAATCCCGTTGCACATGACATGACTTTTGATTTCCTCACCAGTGTTGACTTTCAAGTTATTACCGCAATGCCTACATGGACAGTAGAACCTATCTGTAGGTTTTTTCCTATGTTCCTCGGCAAATCTAATAAACTGATCAAGACCAGATATAAACTCTGGGGTGCAACGATTACAAATGGACATCCATGATCTATCCATTCTATGATCAGAGAAAACAAGTATATATTAGGAAAAGATTAGGCAGCATTTCCCCGCTGTTCTCTAAGTACATATGTACTTAGAGAACAAACGGGGAAATGCCAACAAACACATGTAATGTAATTCTTATATATAATAAATGTGTACCACCTATCCCATCCTTGAACACCTAATCTCACTAGTAAGTGTATAATGTGTATTGGGTTTTCAAAAAAATTTCGGCAGCATTTCCCCGCTGTTCTCTAAGTACATATGTACTTAGAGAACAAACGGGGAAATGCTACCAAAATTTTCTCAAAAACTCAATACACATTATACACTTACATCCTAAGTGAGATTAGGTGTTCAAGAACAGTCCCACACCGGGGACTATCCAAGATTTACTCATAATGAGTAAATCTTGGACGGGTTTCTAGGCCAACAAACACAATAATAGATATCTACAATGAAGCCGGACTCCATACAAACAGTATATAATTTAGTGATTGTTCATTCTAATTTATATCAATGTACAAGTAATATAAAAAACAATGATTGTTCACATTCTAGGCCAACAAACACATGTGATGTCATTCTTATATATAATAAATGTGTACCACCTATCTCATCCTTGAACACCTAATCTCACTAGTAAGTGTATAATGTGTATTGGGTTTTCAAGAAAATTTCGGCATCATTTCCCCACTGTTCTCTAAGTACATATGTACTTAGAGAACAAACGGGGAAATGCTACCAAAATTTTCTCGAAAACTCAATACACATTATACACTTACATCCTAAGTGAGATTAGGTGTTCATGAACAGTCCCAAACCGGGGACTATCCAAGATTTACTCCTAATGAGTAAATCTTGGACGGGTTTCTAGGCCAACAAATAATGTGTTGTCATTCTTATACCTAAAATCCTAGTTCTTCAAATTAGGGTGATTATTGATGTCTTTAAAAGCATGATTGGCAATTTAGGGAAAAGTTCATCATTTAAATTCCAAGCATTCACATGTGTGCATTATAGTTCATCATTAAGCAAGAAGGGTGATTAGGATTCTCAATATACTCAACAATAAAATAAGTTAAACATGTGTGCATTACAGTTCATCATTTACATTCCAAACATGTCACATGTGTGCATTACAGTTCATCATCAAGATATCTATAACTTACTTAAACATTCAATTATGAAGTAAATATACACTTAATTAAGAATAGCATGACACACAAAGTTGTAGTCAACATCATTATGTTTTGTTCTATCATGGACTATCAGATTGGTATATCACATATGTATCAATACATTATTAAATAAACACAATCAGTAAATAACTTTTAAAAAAAAATCCACTAGACGTGCAGCCTAGACGTGCCCTGGCGCCGCCCAAGCATCCGCCCAGAGGCCTATCTAGGCAGGGCACCTGGGCTTGGGACCCTAGGCGTGCCCTGGCACCTACTTAGGTGCTGCCTGGGTGAGTTCTAGGTCGGCGGCGGCAGAGAAAAGCAAGGCAGAGGACAAAAAAGGTGGTGAAGGTTTGTGGGTTACCTTGCACGAGGACAGCACGAGTAAAGCTGCTTCTACCGGCGGGGGCGGAGGTGACGACGATAGCACCGTAGCTGCTAGCTTCTACTGGC
This sequence comes from Alisma plantago-aquatica, assembly GCA_963693085.1. NCBI lineage: Eukaryota > Viridiplantae > Streptophyta > Magnoliopsida > Alismatales > Alismataceae > Alisma > Alisma plantago-aquatica. The sequence continues at coordinate 324,462,885 of OY856415.1, forward strand.
GGCGACGACTAGAGGAGAGCAGGGGCGGTGGGCAACGACCGGCGGCGACGAGCGGACAGTAGCAGCAGCAGGGGCGGCGGAGAAGAAGGACGTCGGAGATGGGGTGCCGGAGAGAAGCGCCGGAGAGCAGCAGCAGCAGAGAAGCGCCGGAAAGTCGCCGCAATAGGGAAAATCGCCGCAATAGGGTAGCAATGAAACAGAAGAAAGGGGAAGAGTCGGGCGATCACGGGGGGTTATAAGTTCCCAAATAGCGTCGGTTGTTTACAACAACCGACGCCTAAACATCTTTAGCGTCGGTTGGTTGAAACAACTGACGTCCAATTGGACGATATTTTCATGGAAATTTTTGGCGGGAACCACCTTCAGCGTCGGTTAGACAAGGATAACCGACGCTGAAAGTGACATTGTCCACGCAAATTTTCATCGCAAGTAGGCGTCGGTTTTCTAGGTATATAACCGACGCTGAAAATGACACTATTTTTTTTATCGAAAAATGGATTTCTCGGGCGACTTTAAGCGTCGGTTTTTTATAAACAACCGACGCTTAATACAAAGCGGTACCCGTGTCTAGCTGGTCTTTGAATATAGATGTCGGTTTTATTAAACAACCGACGCCTTATATGTTAGGCGTCGGTTTTCCTTAATAACCGACGCCCAGAAAAGCGACACTGAATGCTATTTCTGTAGTAGTGCCTTGAGCTACCTTCACTGGCTATGATCACCAGTTACCCCCTTTAAGGTGGCTACAAGTACTTGGAAGATCCATTAACATGCTTTTCAGTAGACAATCATGTCGTACCCTACATGATTTAGATCATCTCACTATGAAAATGTTCTGAGTATGGTGCGTATGAAGATTCAGACCACCTATTCCTCGAAGGGAATGCAACATTACATCTTGGGATCCTACTCGAACAAGTCTTAGATCTCTAGAAAAATAGTTTGTATACAACTTGGGAACTGAAGAGATGTTGGGATAAATACAGTCAAAGAATGTTCTTGGGTATAATGTGTGGTCTTATTCCTAAAGTAAATATTGTGGAACCTGTGGAAGGTGTGTTTCCAGTTCTATTTTGATGGAATGAACTTGTCCCAAAAAGCAACCTGGAGACAATCTATACTTGTCTTTAATTTTGTGACCATTAAAATGTACTAGAGGAGTTGGGAAGGGAACAATCAACAATACAAGCACGAAGGTGATTCAATATCTCCATACCCACAATGCCGTGAGAGGTCTAGAGATTGGTGGGGTGGATAGTTCCACCACAAGGTAAAATGAAGATCAATGTAAGGGAAAAACAATCAAAGTTATAGTTGGGGGATTGGCACAAAACTTTGAAGGGAAATCCTTTGGGTATTTGCCTCTCTAGAGATTGTTTACTGGAAGGGAGGAGGATGCCTTGAGGCCATGTTTTATGCTTCAAACCTAATAAGGATCCATGGAGGTGCACTAGACTACATAGAGACCGATATCGAGATGGTAGTGGATCTAGTTATTGGAGCTTATGACATACAATGGGAGGATAAAGAATGTGATCAAGGGGATTAAAGTATCATTCCATAGCCTAGGTTCAACAATTCACATGGTGGAGAAGGAATGTGAGGGGGCATCATAGAAGCTTGCCTAGTATGGTAGGGACTTAGATGGCACATATCTCTTTTTCTTTCTTAGACTCTAACCACCACTGGTTAGAAAATCTTGACTAGGGATCAATAGGGTCATACTCACATGATACGTGTAAGGAATACCTGATATAGAGAAGGTTTGGGGCATACATGGGAAGCTTTTTGTAATGGGATTTCAACAATGTTTTTGCCTGTACAGGAGCTGAGGTGAATAATTTTATCCCTTTTATTTTTTTCCTAAAATATCATATTTCAACCGCCTCTCTCTGTCTCTCCATCTTGTCTATGTCTCCATGAATGTTAATGTTCCCTACAAGAAACTATCCTCAAGAAAAAAGAGAATAGAAATATGAATGAAGAAAGTGTTAAGTACATACACTGATAAAATGAAATAGCAAAAGCAATGAAACCAATCCAATCTTAATGGCTATTTTATTCTTTTTAGTCATGAATTCATCTTAAACACCCAAGATAGATATTTTAGTTAAGCAAGAGTGGTAACAATCTAGATGGAATAATCAATATAACAACACCAAGTAGAATTTTGATGACTTAGACAAACAACTAGTTAATATGAAACTTGACACTCTCAATTATTAAGGATATAAAAAATGAAATCCAAGTTAACATGAACAATTCATAAGCTCTCTCCTTTTTTCCAAAAAGAATATGACAAAGAGGTGTAGGTTTTGACATTCAGTAGCTAAAATAGACTTATGTGTACATGAAATGTCGGTTGGGATATTTTACCCTCTTTTAGGATGTAGCACCTAATAGTTGTGTCTAGATTGGACTTACACTAGTCTAGCATGATACATGGACAGTTTAGCCATCTTTTCATAGGGTATATGTGTGCAATTTCAAACAAATGAGTCAAGATCCTCTTAACAACTGTGTGACTTTGAACTAAAGTATATCCCCAAAACATAGGAGAGTTCACTAGATTGCACAATGTATTAGATTTCATAGTTTTTTTTTTTAAAAATTACTGATATATTTGATAAAAACACACTTAAATCTTGGCAAAGGAATCTAGAATGCTAAATAATGTTGTAGCGTTGATCAACCCAAAAAATTGGACCTTTACATGTATTTGAAAATCAATATAGTTAAAGGTGAGAATTCATGTTAGAATCATAAACCAGATTTAAGTTCTTATTGTTGGTCAAGGGTTTCATTTAATTGGTGATTAATTTGTACAATTTTCTTCAAATAGAATTTATCCAATCAAAATAGGACAAACATTTCAGCTTAAAAGAAATAAATCCAAACAAAAAGAAGAGGGCCTAAGATCAGACTAGATTTTCCACAACTAAAACATAAAGTAGAACAATAACATGGAAAATATGATGAAAAGAAATTACAACTATACTACCGGTCGGTTGCTCCCCCCAAGCTTGAAATTTGCAGTGTTCACACTACATCAGTCAAACTCAAGTTGGTAGCAACTGGGTACCTACTATGGTGAATCAGAATGAAGGGCCCATGTCGTCATCTCCAGTAGTAAAATGCTAGATCAGAAGATAATTATCAGGAATGTCTATAGAAGGCGTCTCATGCTGTGGTGGTGGAGGCAATGGAAGCACAATATAGTGGCCTTGAGAGAAATGCCATGTATCCTTCCTCTGGAGCATGTTGTGCATGCCAGAGTATTGCCAGCTCATCTTGTCAAAATGGGTGTCTTGCTGGTCAAAACGATATTGAAAATAGTCATAGAGATGTTGGACATCAGGCATAGCCCAATTGTAGTCCGTCTGTGTGCCAGCGGAGGGAGGCAGAGATGATGTTGTTGCAACATTATAAGTGTCGACTTGGTCACCAGAGTTAGTCTCCTCATTAAAAGTCAATTCCCAAATGTCCGTGTTTATCAAGGTGACTACTTCTAAATCAGGGAGGTCAAAACGATGTTGAAAATAGTCATAGAAATGTTGGACATCAGGCATAGCCCAAATGTAGTCCTCCTGTGTGCCATTAGAGGGAGGCATAGATGATGTTGTTGCAACATTATAAGTGTCGACTTGGTCACCAGAGTCAGTCTCCTCATTAAAAATGAATTTCCAAATCTCCATGTTTGTCAAGGTGACTACTTCTAAATCAGGGATCTCAATGTACCCCTTAAAATGCCTGAATTTGTCATAACCAGATGGGTCTCTAGCAATTAGGTTGGAGGATATGAGGAGCTTTAGATCAATTAAGTTCCTCCCATGTGCAGCTTCCAAACCAGTCAGCTTAGCATTGACTTTGTTGGCAAAATGAGTTATAAGTCCTCCAATCATAATGTCACCAGATTTCTTCTGTCTGACTTCAAAGAATCAAAAGAGGATATAGTAAGAAATATTGATTTTAAAACCATGAAGCATTTCCCACATGAAGAGCAAATCTTACTTTCCACAGACGCCATGTGTTTCTTTTTTTGTAAATAAACAAGTGGTAAAGACTCTGTGTATGTAATAGGAAATAGAGTTATGGATATCGGTTGCCCTAGATTTTGCAACCTCATGCTTATCATGCTCTGTGATTTCCCTCCCAAAATCATTACTTCTAGATTGATATGGATATGACATTGTCCTTCCATAGTGGCATTGAAAGTAATCACACAATTGCTTGGAAGTAATCTTATAGTTGTGATCAAGAAGTCAGAAAGTAATAATAGAAAATGCTTCATATGGCTTCTTGGGGTCGTCCTCAACATGCAAAGTATTCAGAAAATCATAAGTTAGTCTTGGATAGGCAGGTTTTACAGTACAGCATGTATACTTTAGCCCTAGTTTCATGAGAAAATCGAAGACTTCATCCTTGAAACTGAGTGCCACAAACTTCATAGGAAAATTGTGTAGGCAAGACCGTATGGGTGATCATTGTTTGGTAGGTATTGCCTTCCTCCTTGGTGACATTAAACTAAGTGGAGGAGACATATTCTGGGGAAGAAGAGATCTCCCTTCTATGGCACTTTGTTGCTTGCTAGATAGGGGCCAATAATGCTTTTATATAGTTTTAGAAGTCTAGAACACAGTGTGTAGAATGTATGACACAACATTTCCTCAAGATGAAGAGAAGTTGTTGATGAATAGCTTAGAACTTTGTGTCTCATAAACCACACAACATGTATTTTGCAGATTGGGTGACTTGTAGGATGAGGATGAACCAATTGTCATAGCGTGTTTTCTGCGGTCACAACATGTCTTCTACACCATGAGGCAAGCTTCTGGTCAAGGATGACCTATATTGAGGAAACAAAGAGGAAGACCCAATGATTTGAGTAGTGGCGGTGTTAACTTTGCTTGGTCGTGAATTTGAGCTCATGGTGATGGTAGAGAACTGCTTGCTCATTGGATATGGCGAAGTGCACAATGACATTGATGGATGCTGACAAAGTGCGACGACAAGGATTGTCTTGCTCAGTGATATATTGACGGTGTGGGAGACTAACTACTGATCTTGGAGGCTGTGAGAACATTTTTTCATGGATGAGAGGCGAAGAACACGACGTGAGTGAATGTGAGGGTGAAGAGAGGAATGGATTTGAAAAGGGGTTAAAAACCCTATTTTTTCATTCAGACACGGCGTCTAAAAATGGATACACACTGTGTTGTGATGTGTCTTTAGCTGCCTCTTAATTCTTACTTCCGCGGGTGAGAACACGACATGTGTGAACTTGCACACAGAGTGTTGCTACGTTGAAAAACTTCATAAGAAAACATCTTCACAAGCACATTGTGTATAGATTAATTACACGACGTGTAAGTCTGTAGTGGATTTGTTAATCTTATCAATCTGATGCAGACATGATAAGTAGAAATAAACACATGATATGTAAACTTCTAGAAAGTTATCTTCAATAAATGACCGGGTGGGCACGACATGTGCTAATTTACACACGACACACGTATTTCTAGCAGGAGTCCCTGGAAAACTTTTTGGAATGGGACACATCATGTGTAACACAGACACAATGTGTCTTCTGGGCATTTGGTTCAGATATCTTCTTGATTGTTGTGATATGCCGTGTGTTGTGAAGGTCATGCCATGTCTAACTAGATTTATGTAGATATAAGTAAGGTTTTTTTATTTTTCTCTGGAACCTACAATGACAATGATATGTACTTAATAAGAGTCTAGGTTATTACATTCATCCATGGCAAATTTATTTAGAAAAGGGAAAGTTCTTGAGAAAATGCATGAAATGAAAATTGTGGGGTCAACTCCCACAAGGTCCTCCATTTAGAGTCTGGAGTAAGACTTGAGTCAGCAACATCAAGCATCTGAGAGGGAGAAAGATGCTCCTCGATCTATCTTCTCTCCATCGGTAGAGTTTGCAGTGTTGCCTGTTAACTTTGAATGTAGATTATTTTCCTTGAAACTCCATGGTTTTGTATGGATAAACCTTTAGCACTAGGAAAGGTCCAGATCATTTTGAACACATATTTCCTGGAATAAAATTAAGCATGGAGTTAAACAACAAAACTTCATATCCTTCTTTAAAATATTTTCTCTAGATCCTCTTATTATGCCACCTCTTTGTTTTCTCTTTATAGATTTTGCATTTTCACATGCATCTAATCCGAGTTCTTCTAGTTCTTGGAGTTTTAGCAGCCTTCTTTCTCCTACTTTCTTTAGATTATAGTTTAGAAATTTGATTACCCAAAGCGCTCTATGCTCAAATTCTACGGGTAGATGACAAGATTTTTCATAGAACAACTTGAATGGAGTCATATGAATCTATGTCTTGTAATCTATCCTATAATCCCACAATGTATCATCTAATTCCAGTGCCCAATATGTCATTGAGCTGGAGACTATCTTCTTTAATATTGCTTTCAATTGCCTATTGGTGATCTCAATTCCTAAAGTTTCTAAATAGTATGATGTAGAGATTTTATTCTTGATACCATACTTGCTAAATAAGTTTTTGAAGTTTCTCTAATTGAAGTTGACTACCTCCATCGGATATGACTACCCTTGGAACACTAAATCTTAGAAAAATAGTATTTTGGAATAACTTAATCATTGGTTTTGCAATCGAAACTGGTGTGGGAATTGTCTTCACCCACTTTAACACGTAATCACACGCCACTAGGATGAACTTGTAGCTGCATGAAGAGGAAAACTGGCCCATATAGCATGTTCCTCGTACGTATTAAACTTCAATCTCTATAATTGAGTTTAGTGGCATCTCATCCTTCTCTAAAATTCCTCCCGATCTTTGACACCCATCACATGCATTATCAAATGCACGCACACCTCAAAAAGGAGTTGGCCACTAAAAACCTGCTTGTATATTTTTTGTTGAAGTCTTGTCTCGTCCAAAATATCCTCAATAGGGAGAGGAATGACATTCTAAAATTACACTCTGGATCTCCTCATTTGGAATGCATCTCGAAATCATCCCATCTACACATTGTTTAAATAATAGTGGATTGTCCCAACAGTAAATTCTTTCTCTGTTGATAGGTAGTATCTAGAGTAAAGCATCTAGTGGCTAGATAATTTGCAAAATTGGAAAACCATGGTGTTACAAGTGAATTCATTTCATACAACTGCTCAATAGGAAGATTTTCATTAATAGGAATGTTGTCTTCAACAATTCTGAGAGGTGTGAAAGATGATCAATGACATTGTGCTTTGTTCCCTTTTTGTTTTTGATTTCCAAATTAAATTCCTATAATAGCAATGTCCAAAACATCAAACAGGGTTTAGCATCCTTCTTGTTCATGAGATATCTAATTGTTGCATGATTTGTATATATAATGACTTTGGATCCCACAAGATATTGTTAGAATTTATCTAAAGCGTAGACTATGGCAAGCATCTCCTTTTACATTGTGGCATAATTGATTTGTGCATCATATAATGTTTTTCTTGCATAATGAATGGCATAAAGCTTGTTTTCTTGCCATTGTCCTAAGACTGCCCCTATGGTGTAGTCACTAGCATCACACATTATTTTAAATGGAGCACTCCAGTGTGGTGGATGAATGATAGGGATAAGATGAGAGCATCTTTCAATCATTGGAAGGCTATTTTACATCCTTCATTGAATATGAATTCCACATCATTTGCTAACAACGAGGAGAGATGTAAGGAGGAGAGATCACCCCATACTAAAATTTAACAGAAAATACACATCTTCCATATTTTATGGGAATTTTTGATCATGATGATGCACACATAATAATTCCATTTAAATAAGAATGATTTAGATAAAAACGTGTCAATAGTAGAAGCGGAAAGAAAAGAGTAATTTATTACATTGATTTGATCCAAGTTCACTACATGAGTTTCATGAAACATTAACTAGAAAGGAAATGACAAGATATAATAGTAGCAACCTAGACATCTCAACAAAGGCTCCTTGAATATATTCCTGGGCAGGTTCTCCTTGGTCTTGTTCTACTCCTTGTCCTAGGCCTGGGTGGCTGGGATCACCCAACAAGAGGAGAAAACAAGGTATGTATCAAATAAGGAACAAGGACAAGATAAGAACAACAAAGGAAAATATAGGGTAAGAATATGGAGAGTCAAAAGTATGAGGCACATAGCAAAAAAAAATCTTGCCATAACAAAATAATAAGAAAGAAACATGCATGATTATGAATACATTAAATAAGTAGGGTTGAGGGACCTACTAGACCTCAACCAATAGTTGAGGGGAGAGTAACAAATTCCCAGTCTCCTACAAAATATTTAGACAATGGGAGAGTAAACACATTCCCCAGGGTGAACTAACACATGCCTAGTTGTACATAAGTACCACTACATTAGCTAACAAGTCAAATAAATCATCATTCTAAAAGAAATCATATGGAAAGTTTGAAGAAAAGAAATATTGTAGGTGGGGTTCAAAACCCAAGTAAATATCGAAGCATTTGTAAAAAGAACAATAATAGGAACATATGTTTTAGTCCATGCCTCATTGGGAAATTAGAGTTTGGTTATCAAATATATGCCTAACTTAAGGGATAAGATGCAATACCTCAATTCAGAGTCCTAGTTATCAATTTTCACCAACTTAGAAGATTCCAAGATCACCTTTGGCTAATTTCAAGTTATTCACATGTATTAGGGTTGTATTGCATATAAGTGTAAAGAAACCCTAATTTTAGACCTATTTGGAAAATCTCATATTTTGGACACAAAACCTAAACCAGTCGATTCCTTATATTTTTCTTATCAAGAAAACATATTTATTTACTTAATTTGGAGATGTTATGAATTAGTTACAATTTTAGGGATTTTCATGTATTTTATTAGATTCCTAAAAAGTAACTCTAGGTAACATTGGAATTTGACTCTAGAAACATTTTTATTAGAAAGCTCTCAATTTTCCAATTTTAAAACATATTTTATAGGAATTTTTGATAGGCAGGGAAAAAGATATGATTTTTGCAAGTCAGAAAATTAGAAAAATCCACATCAACATGAGATTCGTAAGAGAGAGGAAGAGAGGGTCTGAGCCTGCATGACTTGGCTCAATCAGGTGCGACCAAGTCACCCGGTCAATGCTAGCAAAACCCACACTAATAAAAGGGAAAAAGGTGAAAAGATGATAGTGCCCCTAAGTGAAAATCAAAGAAAAAAGGATATGTTTATTCCCCTCACCCCATGCACCATGGATGCCAACAATGAAGCTTCTCACATGGCCGCAATTTGGAAAAAACCACGATTGGACAAGATTCAACAAATTGAAGATACACTAAGAAAGAAGGGTGTCTAATGAACTTACTCCTATGTGCTATTGAACTGAGCTCACGTGAGAAGGAAGCACTAGCCTCCAATGATGTCCTCCAAACTATAAGCTCGTGATGACAAAAGAGAGGAAGCATGAGTTCAATTGACACGATAAAAGAATTGCAAAGTACCCGAGGATGGTTAGGGTAGATGTATTTATATATGTGGGTAGGTGTTAGGGTTTATAGGTGTGGGAGGTTATAGAACCTTGGAGAAAGAATTAGGAAAATCTAAAATAATGGAAATGAGGGATTGAGTTAGGGCTTAAGTTGTGTAGATTCGTTTCCTGAATCTATGACACCCAAAATCTCATAAAAGCATTTTGAATTGAGTGAGATATTTGAGTTTGAAAAAAATGACTCCTATTTCCTTTATGGGTATGAGGAAGAGGATGATGCCCGTGTTGTCCAATCTTGATCCAACGATCAAGATTGCATGCATATCAACAAAAGGAGGAAATGTCCGCATGACACTTATTTTGTAATCTCGACTTTAATTTGAATATAGTGATACAATAAATATATTTCTCTTTTTCTCTCTTCTCATTTGAGAGTGCAAACAAAGTCCAAATAAAATGAAATTTGACATCTAGTCTATTGTGGACATTACAATCCAATTTTGGCATTACTATTTAGTTTTGGAGACTCTAAGTATTTTTTTAAAGTAAATCACATTTTCTCCTTTCTAATGCATTAGAGACTTCTAGAATTACCCAATTTTGTTGAACCTTCACCCTCAAGTAAACTAAACCATATTGGATATGATTTTGCCTTAATTTCCTCTCTTGGAATTATGTAACATAATATTTAATATTTTAGGCTCTTAGATACTTTCTCTCTCCTAATCTACACATGAACATTAAAGATTATCCAAATTAGATGAAAATTTAACCTTAGGTTAATTTTAACATGTATATTATGAATTTGAGATTTTTTTCCACTTTTGAAGTCATCAAATGTTTTATTTTGAACAAAAACTCACCTTTTCTTTCCTATAGAAGAGATATTATTATTATTATTATTATTATTATTATTATTATCCCAAAATTATGAAACTTGGCCTCCAAGCCATATCAGATCCAAAGAATTTGATTCTGAAGTTATTTTTATCCCACGAGTCTTCCTTTTATGTATTTTATCCCCTCTACATATTATTATCACTATTTGTCAACTTAAATTATTTAATTCCACAATATTATGTTTAAAGATTTATAATTTATTCCTTTTTATCTTCTTCAAAAGGCTAAGGGAGGTTCTAGAACGATTTTTTTTTACAATATATCACTTAACTGCTAATTTTGCACCTTAGATTCTGATTGAAACACTAACTGAGGTATTTGTGCACAAACCCATACATTGTCATGAATGGAGATCGAATATACTACAAAGCACTAATAATTTCACAAATTCAACGTCAAAGACAAAATGATAGGAAAACTTAGGAAAAGAGGCTAAATTAAGAATGTACCTAAATTTTAGTTTGTTACAACACTCCAACCCTTAAAAAGGATTTCATCCCCGAAATCTCAATCAAAGAGGGAAGGGTGAGTATGCAACATCTCATCTCTAAGATCCCTAGTTGTTTCTTCCAAACCATGGTACTTGCACATGAATTTCACTAGCTCAATCTCCTTGTTCTTTAACTACTTAACATGAGAGTCTAGAATCTTCATAGGTAACTCCTTGTAGGTCAGGTTCTCATGAATCTCCAAAGGTCCTATTGTAAGTATATGAGAAGGGTGTGTCATATAATTCTTCATCACAAACATATGAAACACATTGTGGATCTTGTCATAGGTAGGAGGAAGAACTAAATGGTATGCACAATCTCCAACCTTATCCAAGATCTCAAACGGTCCAACATAGCGGGGACTAATCTTGCATTTAACTTTAGATCTTGCAATAGAGCGTATAGGCTTGATCTTTAGGAACACATAGTCACCCACAAAGAAAGTTATGTCATACCTCTTCTTGTTTGCATACATTTTCAATCAATATTGTGCACCTTTAATACACTTCTTAATTAATTGAAACTTTTCTATCATCATCTGCATATCATCAGTCTTCACTAGAGCACATTCTCCCACATCATCCTAGTATAGTGGAGAATGGAAACGTCTTCCATATAAAGCTTCATAAGGGGGGCATACCAATGCTATCTTGGTAGATATTGTTGTACGCAAACTCAACCAATGGTACTTACTTATCCCATGCACCTCCTGAGTCCATAACACAAGCACGTAGCAAATCTTGCAAAATCTACAATGTCCTATCATACTGACAATCAATTTGTGGATGATAGTTGTATTGAAACATATGTCAGTTACCACTTCTTTCTGAATCTGACTTCACAAATGAGAGGTAAACTTTGGGTCACGATCAGATACTATCAATTTAGGTACACCATGTAGAAGAACGATCCAATCCATATACAACTGAGCCATATCATCAACCTTGTAAGTGGATTTGAAAGGCAAAAAGTGGACATACTTAGTAAGTCAATCAATCACAACCCACATGGAATCATAACCTTTCTTGGACTTAGCGAAACCAGTAACGAAGTCCATAGCTATCTTCTCCCATTTCCACTTTGGAATCTCAGGAAGGTGAAGAAGACCACCATGTCATTGATGCTCTATCTTAACTTGCTGGTAGGTCAAATACTTCACAACAAACAAAGTGATATCATTCTTCATATTCTTCCACCAGAAACATCATTGTAGGTCTTTGTACATCTTAGTCGTACTAGGGTGGATTGTGTACTTAGACCCATGAGCTTCACTCAAAACTTTCTATCACAGATCACCAATTTTAGGAATTCACAACCTTTGTCAGAAATAGACTGCACCGTACACTCCAACTGATAAATTAGATTGTGGTTTCTCTGTTGAGGCCTTCATTTAATCAAGCTTAGGACTTTCTAACTAGGCACAAACAACTTCCGAGATCCAATATTGTGTAATGAATAAGTTGGTCATGTGAACACACAAATTCTCAGTAGCTTCTTCATCCATTGCATCAATAGGCTTCGATATCCAACAAGAAACATATTCCAGATTCTTCCACATAGAACAACTCATAGTAGCAGAAACTGTATATTTCTTCTGACCTAAGGCATCGACAACTATGTTCGCTTTACCAAGATGATAAGTGATGATAAAGTTGTAGTCCTTAAGGTACTCCATTCACCTACGTTGTCTCAAGTACATATCCTTCTATGTCAACAAATACTTCAAACTTTTGTGATTAGAGTAGACTTCAACCTTAACTCCATATAGATAGTGTCTCCAGATCTTTAGGGTGTGCACAATAGAGACTATCTCTAAATCATGGATAGGCCAATTCTCTTCATTCAGTTTGAAATGGCATGAAGCATAGGCAATGACTCTTTCTTCTATCATCAAGACACACCCTAAACCTTGCTTAGAAGCATCAATATAAATGATATAGGCTTTTCCTTCAATAGGGAACACATGAACATGATCATGTGTCAAACACTCTTTCAACTTTTGGAAACTATCCTCACATTTTAGTGTCCTCACAAACTTGACTTGTTTTCGTGTTAACTTTGTCAGAGGGAGAGATAACTTGGAGTAGCTCTTATAAGTCTCTAGTATCAATGTGTTAATCCAAAGAAACTAAATATCTTAGACAACTCTTCGAAGCTTTCCACTTAGCCACAACTTCCACTTTTGTAGGATAAAAAACAATGTGTCCGGTAGAAATCACATGACCCAAAAGAAACATTTCCTTTATCCAGAACTAACACTTTGAGAATTTAACATAGAATTGATTTCTCTTAGAGTGTTAAGAACAATTCATAGATGTTTACGATGTTTTTCCTCAGATTCGGAGTAGACCAAAACATTGTTGATGAACACCACTACAAACTGACCGAGATAAGGACGGAACACTCGATTCATCAGGTCCATAAAAGCAATAGGGGAATTAGCCAAACCAAAAGGCATGACTAGGAACTCATAATGCCCATATCAAGTTCTAAAAGCTATCTTCATAACATCCTCATCTTTCACACACATCTGATAATAGCCATTTCACAGATCCATCTTTGAAAACACAATGGTAGACTTAAGGTAATCAACCAAATCATCGATATGTGGTAAGGGTTCATGATTCTTCACCATTACTTGGTTAAGCATACAATAATTCATACATGTCCACAACGATCCATCCTTCTTCTTAACAAACAAGATAGGGGCTCCCCATGGTGAAATATTGGGGCAAATAAAACCCATGTCAAGAAGCTCATGAAGCTGCTTCTTAAGCTCAGTGATTTCAGTTGGAGCCAAGCAATAAGGCAGCTTCAAAATAGGCAAAGTTATCGGTGCAAGCTTGATGGAAAACTCCATCTCGCTAATTGGTGGAAACCCAGGCAACTCATAGGGAATTCCTTCACCACATCTATATGATCTAGAGAAGGGAGTGTGGCATCGAGAATGATATATGCTAAATATGCTCTACACCTTTACGAGACAAGTTTTTTTTGGCTTTGATAGCTAAAATAATGAATTGTCAATCCTCTCACTTCCTACCCTTGATACACAACCTTTCTCCATCAGGGTGTAACAAGCTAACCTTCTTCTCTTTACAGGAAAGGTCTACATAAAACTTCTTCAACCAATCCATCCCCAGGATAACATCAAAAGCAGTCATGTCAAGTAGGATGAAGATTGTAAGAAACATCTTCGCAGATATAGAAAGGTCTAAGGTCAGGAGTTGGATAAAAGAAGAGCCAATTCTAACACTAGGGGTTTTAACATATAACACATGATCCATGTGTTTTGGTTCTAAATCTAACATCAAAGCAAGCAGAGTTGACATGAAGGTATTTGATGAAACAATATCAAAAATCACCTTGACACGATGCATATTAATGTGTAAAGTACCTTCAACAACTTCATTGTCCTCTCAATCCTCTTCAGCATTCAGAGGTATCACTCTTCCACTCTTCCTTTCCACATATGGTTGACGTCCTTCCTGGTTTTGAATGTTGTTCCTTGGAGGTGGGTTCTGTCATTGTGGAAACTTTTGAGCTGGTTGCTGAGATGGGGCATGTCCTTGCTGAAGCTTAGGACAGTTAGGTCGAATATGTCTAGATTGGCCGCACTCATGGAAGATAGGTGCAAGTCGATCATCTCTTAGGGGTGGGACATCACTTTCTTAGCTCCTCCGAGGAGGATGAGAATAAGAACATCGGTTGCATCTTTCACGTCCTTGATTGCCACCTAAATTCTTCCGCTTGTTGTTGTTGTTGTTGTGTCTGGAAAACTGAAATCTGGGATAGGACTCGATTACAAGTGCCTTGTCCACCATTTTTTGAAAAGTGATAGGTAGATGGGGAACAAGGTTGAGTTAGACACTATAGATGAGCCCTTACAAGAAAAGAGTCGATCTTTGTTCTACTCTAAGATCAATAGCATAGCATTCTAAGAGCTGGAAACATTGAACATATTCAGAAATGCTCATGTTACCATGTCGCAGACTGTAAAACTCAACTTCCTTTCTTCTCGTTAAGTAGGGTAGATGTAATTCTCACGGAACAACTTCAGGAATTGCTCGCAAGTCATATTGGTGATGTTGTGGGTATGAGCCATACCATTTCACTAGACATGTGATGGCCCGTTCAACACATAAGTTTCAAAGAAAACCTTATGATGTGGAGGACATATCATGTCCTCAAAAGTACGCTCTAGGTCCAATACCCAATCATCAACCTTATCCACCATGTTTGGCTCACTCTTGCCCTTGAAGTACAGTGGTTTCATCTTGATGAAGTCCATCATGGTGAACTCCTTAGGCTCGCTAGCAGTGTCTACAAAGCAGTGGAGAGTTGTACCACCAAGGTAGTTGATAATAGTTGGAGCAACATGGTCAACTCTTATTCTGGGGTCAGGACCGGTGTGCCCAAAGGAGGAGCAGGGGCTGATATGTTATGAGGAGTCATTGGGGTGTCCCATCTGTCAGTGTTTCTATAGGAGTCTCCCTTGGATGTGTTGTTCATGTCCCCAAATAAATCACCCCTCCTAAAAAATAAAGGCATAACATAAGATTTCTCATAGTATCCAATAGAGATATCTACGGCTAATAATGCATATAGATATGTTATCTCATACAGTCAAGATCAACTCAGGTCAGGAAGGTATCATGCGGATCAACTCAGGTCAGGCAGGTATCATGCGGATGTGGGAGTCCTTGTAAACCAAGAAAGGAAACTACATGATCTAGTAGTAGAAATCTAGACATCTTAGCAAAGCCTCCTTAAATATTACGTTTGGGAAAGTTCTCCCTGGTCTTATTACACTCCTTGTCCTAGGCCTGGGTGGTTGGGATCACCCAGCAAGAGGAGAAAACAAGGTATGTGTCAAATAAGGAACAAGAACAATAAAAGAACAACAAAGGAAAATATAGGGTAAGAATATGGAGAGTTAAAAGTATGAGGCACATGGAAAATAAGTTTCTTTCCTTAATAAAATAATAAGAAAACAACATACATGATTAATAATATGACTACATTAACTATGTAGGGTCGAGGCACCTATTGGACCTCAACCAATAGGTGAGGGGAGAGTAACACATTCCAAGTCAACTATAAAATATTTATATATGAGGAGTAAACACATTCCCAGGGCAAACTAACACATGCCCAATTACGGGTGGTTGTACATAAGTACCACTACATTAATTAACAAGTAAAATAAATTATCATGGTAAAAGAAATCATATGGAAAGTTTAAATTAAAGAAATATTGCAGGTGGGGTTCAAGACCCAAGTAAATATTTAAGCAATTGTAAAAAGAGCAATAATAGGAACAAAGGTTTCAGTCCATGCCTCATTGGGAAAGCAGAGTTTGGTTATCAAAAATATTCCAAACTTAAGTGATAAGATCCACATACCTCAATTCAGAGTCCTAGTTATCACTTTTTGCCAACTTAGAAGATTCCAATATCACCTTTGCCTAATTTCAAATTATTAATAGGTATTCGGGTTTGTATTGCATATAAGTGTAAAGAAACCCTAATTTCCTATTTAGAAAACCTATATTTTGGACACAAATCCAAAATGAAACTATTCCTTATGTTTCTCTGATCAAGAAAACATATTTATTTACTTAATTTGGAGATTATATGAATTAGTTACAATTTTTAGGGATTTTCATGTATTTTATTGGATTCCCAAAAATCAACTCTTGAAAACATCAAAATTAGACACTGAAAACATTTTATTAGAAAGATCTCATTTTTCTGATTCCAAAGTATATTTTTATAGGATTTTTGGACAACCAAAGCAAAAGATATGATTTTGTAAGTCTAACTAATGAGAAAACTAGAAAAATCCACATCAACATGAAATTTGTATGAGAGAGGGAGAGAGGGGTTGGGCCTGCATGACTTGTCCCAATAGAGTGAGGCCAAGTGACTCAGTCAATGCCAATGAGACCCGTGCTAAATCGAAGGAAAAAGGGCAAAAAGATGATAATGCCCCTAAGCAAAAAATCAAAGAAAGAAGGAGAACAAGGGTAGAATCTAGAAAACACATGGACGTTTCTTCCCCTCACCCCACGCGCCATGGATACTAGCAATGAAGTTTCTCACATGGATGCAATTTGGGTAAAACCACGATTGTCTAAGATTTGAAGATCGAAGATACAATAAGAAAGAAGGGTGTCTAAATAATGTACTCCTACATGCTATTGGGTTGAGGTCGCGCGAGAAGGAAGCACTAACCGCCGACTATGTCCTCCAAATCACAAGCTTGTGATGATGAAGAGAGGAAATTTGAGCATAATTGAGATGATAAAAGAATTGTAAACTACTGAAGGATGGTTAGGGTAGAGGTATTTATAGATGTGGGTAGGTGTTAGGGATTATAAGTGTGGTAGATTCAAGAACCTTGAAGGAAGAATTGGGAAAATCTAGAATAATGGAAACTAGGGATTGAGTTAGGGCTCAAACTGTGTAGATTCTTTTCGAAATCTATAACACCAAAAATCTCATAAAATCGTTGAGAATTAAGCGAGATATTTGAGTTTGAAAAATCGAAAACAATGGTTCCTATTTCCTTTGTGGGTACTAGGAAGGGGACTACATGTGGGTCATCCAATATTGATCTAACAGTCCATACCACACACACATAATCTAAAGGAGGAAATGTTCACATGACATTTATTTCGTAATCCGACTTTGATTTGAATAAAGTGATACATTAAATTTATTTCTATTTCTCTCTCTCCTCGTTTGAGAGTCCAAACAAACTCTAAATTAAATGAAATTTGACATCTAGCCTATTTTGGACATTTAGAATCCAATTCTAAAATTACTTTTTAGTTTTGGAGATTCTAACTATTTTATGTAATTTTTTGAAGTAAATCACATTCTCTCTTTCCTAATGCATTAGAGACTTCTAGAATCACCCAATTTTAGTAAAACATCACCCTCAAGAAAACAAAAACATATTGGATATGGTTTTGTCATTAATTTCCTCTCTTGAATTATTTAACAAATTATTTTATAATTTGGGCTCTTACATAGTTTCTCTCTTCTAATCTACACATGAACATTTAAGATTATCCAAACTAGATGAAAATTTACCCTTAGGCTAATTTTAACAAGTAGCTTATGAATTTGAGATTTTTTGCCACTTTTGGAGTCATAAAATGTTTTACTTAATATTTTGAAGAAAACTCACCTTTTCTTTTCTATATAGAATAGAGATTATTATTATTATCCTAAAATTGTGCAACTTGACCTCCAAGCCATATCAGATCCAAAGAATTTGAAGTTGAAGTTATTTTTATCCAATGTGTCTTGCTTTTATGTGTTTTTTCCCTTTACACATTATTATCACTATTTTTCAACTTAAATTATTTAATGCCATGTTATTATATTTAAAGCTTTATTATTTATTTCTTTTTCTCTTCCTTGCTGCATATGGCTAAGGGAGGTTCTAGAATGATTTTTTTTTACAATATATCATTTAAGTGGTAATTTTACATCTTAGAACCTGATTGAAATACTAACTGAGGTATTTGTGCACAAACCCATACATTGGCATGAATAGAGATCAAATATATACTGCAAACTACTAATAATTCCACAAATTCAACATCAAGGACAAAAAGGATAGAAAGGATAGGAAAACTTAGAAAAAAGGGCTAGATTAAAAATGTTCCTAGATTTCAATTCATTATAAGAGAGGCCTTACAATCTTTCAAAAGTCTTTAATATTTTTTCTATGTAACCATGCATGTCCAAAAAAGCTTCAAACTTCTATCACTGTGGTTGGAGTTGACATTTTCCCAATGGCTTCTACCTTTGCTGTATCAACCTTAATTCCTTTGCTTGAAATGACATGACCAAGTACAAACCCCAATTGTAACATAAAATGGCACTACTCCCAATTGAGAACAAGCTTGATCTATTTACATCGCTGGTAAACTTTAGTTAGATTTATGAAGCAATCATAAAAAAATTGCCATAATCACTGAAATTGTCCATTAAAATTTTAATAACCTTTTCTAAGAAATCAGAAAATATAGCCATCATGCATCTTTGGAAAGTGACATGTACATTACATAGCCCAAAATGCATTCGCCTATAGGCATATGTCCCATAAATGCATGTGAAGGTTATTTTTTCTTGATCGGGCGAATAAATGGGAATCTAGAAAATTCCAGAATATCCGTCTATAAAAAAAAGAATGATTAGCAAGTCTCTCCAACATTAAGTATATGAAAGGCATAGGGAAGTTTTACATTCCTTGTTACTTTGAGTCCTCAAAATGCATGGAAAAGCAAGCAAATCCATCCTTCTCGGGAGATCATTTCTCAGGACTGCAGTTTGTATTATAGATGTGAGAAAAGGGAAGTTGACTGTTAGAGTAGGAGATGAAGCTCTAATATTTTCTATGTATGATTCTATGAAAGCACCCAACTAAAGAGTATCTTTACTTGATGGATAACATCAATACTTTACTGGAGGAAGACATGCTCTTGAATAAGTTAAGCTTGTTAGTTGTGTACACAAGTCTAAAAATTTATAGCTCGAGCACTACCCCACAAGAATACAGGTGTGTGTAGTATGTACGAGATCATCCAAGGAGTAGGATACAACTAGGAACAAGCGTGTAAACCTTCAACAATCTATATCAATTTGCTAAGATTGGTTTGGTTTTAAGTTGATCTATTTTGTGAAATAAAGAAACATGAAACACTAATTTCTTAAAGAGAGATTTAGATCGAATTTAAAGGATCCTGGTTATGATATTTCACTTCCACATCATTACTCACATACAATCATAGAAATTGACATGCTAGTCAATTTTCAAAGGAGGTTGTTGTTATCATACACCTCCCAATGATATGAGACAGTTCTAATCTTCACATAGTACTCCCATACTCATGCTAAGATCCAAGTTGCAACCTTGTATCCTGAACGTAATCACAACCACTCCTATGGTTAGGAATATGTTGCCAAGATATCTACTCCCTACTTCTCTACACATCCTACCAAATCAGATAAAGAAGCATAAAATTATAAGCAAGATGGCCAGTAGTGCATACAAGTGATTAAACACTATAGAATATCTTGGAGAAACAAAAAAACTAGCATTAGTTAATATATTCAAGTTCACATGAGTAACGGCATGGAAACTACTCTCCCACACTAAATAAATGCAAGTCTACTCATCCATGGTGATGAAATATAAGCACATGTTACAAATTTCAAAGTTAAACATGACTAGATAAGAAAAGAACAAGGAAAATCCAAAGAAGGAAGAAGAACAAGGTAGAACTTCAGCTTAGAGACAAAATTCTCCACAAGATGGTGCTTTGTCTCCAACAAATTAACTTCTCTCCTGAGAGGTCTGAATGAGGTGGAGAAGCTTCTACTGCAATCCTTGAAGAAGAATGGAGAAGAATGGAGGTTCTCTCCCGAATAACTGCTTCTTCCTCCCCAAAATCACATCTACTCTGCTCTGGACCATTCTCTGATCAAAAAGTGTTTCAAAATGATGAGCGATAACCATCCCATACGTGAGTTTTCGTATTTGAAATAAGGGACATTTGTTTTACAAAACTGTAGAAATCGACTGGGACGTGGCTCGTTTGAGAACCACATGCCATGTCACCATGTGTAACTCACGTGTAAACTTCTATGCTGGAGGAGTACCATACTTATTGTTTGAAAGACACATCGTGTAGCTGAGAGTTGGTGAAGTATGGGTCAAATCTCATTGAGTTGGACACAATGTGTAGTATTA
This sequence comes from Alisma plantago-aquatica, assembly GCA_963693085.1. Lineage (NCBI taxonomy): Eukaryota > Viridiplantae > Streptophyta > Magnoliopsida > Alismatales > Alismataceae > Alisma > Alisma plantago-aquatica. The sequence goes on from OY856415.1 coordinate 324,483,519, forward strand.
AACCCACACAATGTATTTTGATAGAACTTCTAAGTGTATATTTTAATCACTATGGCAGGTTGTGTCATCGTAGGAACACACCATGTCACATCTCTTCAGAGGGAAATGAGTTCATCTATAAACCCACACGTCGTGTACTAATGTTTGCATGCCATGTTTCCTTCAAAATCTTGAAGGTAATCCCTGTGAGGAATGCAATCTCTTTGGAAATCCAACTAGGTCATATTTTGGTTGGATTTTCCCCATTTTCTCATCATAATCATGTACCTGTAGTCACAAATATGAAACAAGTAAAAAAACTAAAAAGATGAGAAATCAAGTATGATTAGAGGAAAAATTAGGTAGAAATTGGATTGAAAGTGTGTGCAAAAGTGGGTGAAAAGTCTATATAAAATGTTCACATCACCATCTCACCCCAATTGGTGCCCTCTAGGCCAACTAATCTTTCACTTGGACTTTGGTATTATATTCATATTTTTAATGATGTTTGTACTGCATCTCACTACTCAACTGATTATGTTTCAGTCTTTCTTATGTGGTGCTAGTCTACTGTGTCATTCACTGCACATAGGCTCTATTTTTAAACTATGAAAGAATTCTATTCATCCCGTTCTCGAGTGGGCTAAGCAATAATTTTTTTTTACAAGGAGGCATCTGCTTATTAAATAAAAAAAGTACCTCCAAAGTGTATGCAAGTAAAAGAAAGGCTGTTCAAACTATCTAAATGTTAGTAATAGAAACACCACCTTCCTAAGGTAGAAAACTCCCTAGGTTTCTAGAATGTGTACCCCCTCACTAGGGGTGGCATAGTCCTAAGGTCAAAAAAAATGTATCAAACTACTAGACCCTTATCTACACATCAAACTCAAATCATGCACCCACCACCACCTGTCCCAAGCCCACTACATGTAGGCACACTATGTGTAGGCCCACAGAATCAGTTGCATTTGCAAACGTTGATAACTTGACTGAAGATATCATGAAATACAATTATGTTGTTTAAAAATAGAATACGATATGCAAAGGCTGAATGGGAGGCAAAACGTGACTCTTTTTGTCCCTAGATGACCCACTCCCAATGTAGCTTGGCATTTTTCTCAAGGTGTGTGGGTTGATGGGAGTGGTGAGAGAGGAGTGAGAAGAGAGGGAGTGGCTAGAAGGAGAGAAATAAGAGTGAGATATTTAATTTTGCTAATAACTTTAAAACTTCAATGAATTTTTTGACAATTATATCACGTTACATCCTTACGAAACATATGTTACAATAAGACTAATGTCAATATACTTTTTAGAAATAGAATACACAATCTAAAATAGGATAGAGAGAGTGGATGGAAGGAGAGAGAAAAAATATGAGAGAGAAAATTATTTTTCCTATAACTTCCAAACTATAATGAACTTTTCGACAAAATAAAAATTTCTAGATTCATTATAAAATGTATTCCAACAAGACCAGTGTCAACATACTTTTGAAAAATATAGTATCGAAACTTAAAGAGACAAGTGGATACATTGGAAGGAGAGAGAGAAAAAGAGGAAAGAGATATTTATTTTTCTTATAACTTCTTATGTATAATGAATGTTTTGACAAATTAAAAACCGGTAGATTTCATACAAAAATACGTTCCAGCAAGACCAATATTGACGTACTTTTAAAAAGTTTTTCTATTATCTCTAGTTTATTGTGTTGATATCGTTGGTCTAGTATTTTATTTTTCCCTCTCCTCCCCATTTCGCTCATCATAGACGGAGAAAATATGAGAAAGAGTAGGGAAGTAGTGTCATTAATTTATTTTCTTTTATAATCAAATTATTATCTCTGATCTAGTATACTGTTATATCTAGTCCTTTGTGTTGTTATATATAGTCTAATATTTTTTCTTAAAAAGAAAGAAAAAGTACGAGAAATAGGAGGAAAGTAGTGTCATTAATTTTTTTTTATAATTGAGTTGTTATTTCATGTGTGGTCAGTTGTTATCTCTAGTCTATAGTATTGTTACCACTGGTCTAATATTTTATTTTTCAAAGAGAGAGAAAGTAAGAGAAAGAAGAGGGAAGTAGTGCCATGAATTTATTTTCTCTTGTAATTGAGTTGTTGTCTATGGTCTAGTGTATTTTTATCTCTGGCCAGTTTAGTTGTTAGTATGTTGTTATCTACGATTTGCTGTGTTATTATCATTGCTCCATTGTTTGCTTTCTAAAGAGAGAAAAAATAGGAGGAAGATGATATAGAAATGTCATTAATATGTTTTTTTTAATTGAATTGTTATATGTGGTCTAGTGTGTCGTTATGTATGGTTTTTTGTGTTGTTATTGATGGACCAGTATATTTCTTTTTCAAGTGAGAAAATATGAGCAAGAGGAGATAAGTAGTGTCATAAATTTCTTTTCTTTTACAGATGAGTGTTATCTCAGGCCCGATGTGTTGTTATCTTTGGTTTGTTGTATTTTTCTCTCTAATCTAGTATTTTGCTTTTTAAAGAGGGAGAAAAAATGAGGAATATGAGGGTTGTAGTACCATTAAATTATTTTCTTTTGTGATTGGGTTGTTATTTATGATTTATTGTGTTGTAATCGTTGATCTAGTATTTTATTTCTCAAAGAGAGAGAGAAAGTAAGAGGAATAGGAGGGAAGTAGCACTATTAACTTATTTATTTTCATAATTAGTTGTTATTTTTAGTCTGAATCATTTTTATCTCTAGTATAGTATTTTGTTTTTTAAAGAGAGAGAAAATATAATAAATAGGAGGGAAGTAGTGCCATTAATTTATTTTATTTTGTAATTGATATGATGTATTGCTATCTCTAGTCCCTTTAGTTGTTATATTGGTCCGTTTTGTTGTGTCTCTGGTCTATTGTGTTGTATCATTGGTCTAGTATTTTGTTTTTTTTAAAGAGAGAATATAAAGAGGGAAGATGACAAAAATAATGCCATTAATTTATTTTGTTTTGTAATTGAGTGTTATATCTGTCCGTTATGTTGTTATTTCTTGTCTTTTGTATTGTTATTGTTGGACTAGTGTTTTACTTTTCAAAGAGAGAGAAAGTATGAACAAGAGGAGGGGAGTAATGTCATTAATTTTTTTTATATAATTAAGTTGTTATATCTAGCTCGGTCTATTCTTATCTTTGGTGCGTTGTGTTGTTAACTCTAGTCTAGTATTTAATTTTTCATAGAAAGGAAAAATATGAGGAATATGAGGGTTGTAGTGCTATTAATTTATTTTCTTATTGTTAGTGGGTTGTTATGTCTAGTGCGGTGTGTTGTTATCATTGGTGTAATGTTTTCTTTTAGAGAGAGAAAGTAGGAGGAAGACATGGGAGTTAGTTATATTAGTTTGTTTTCTTTTGTAATTGAGTTGTTATTCCTAGTCTGTTATGTTGTTATCATTGATCCAATATTTTATTTTTGAAAAAAAGAGAAAGTATGAGGAAAATGAGAGAACTAGTGTAATTAATTTATTTTCTTTTATAATTCAGTTTTTATTTCTGGTCTGTTGTGTTGTTATCTCTAGTCTAGTATTTTATTTTTTCAAGCGAGGGAAAATTTGAGGAATATGAGAAAAGTGGTGCCATTAACGTGTTTTTTCCTTCTAATTGAGTTATTATCTGTGGTCTAATGTGTTGTTATACTAACCTGCTTAATTGTTATCATTGATTTGGTGTGTTGTTTTCTCTGATCTTTTGTTTCATTATTGTTGGTGTAGTGTTTGATTTTTCAAATAGAAAAAAATAGGAGGAAGAAGAGGGAAGTAGTGCCACTTATTTATTCATTTTTTATGATGGATTTGTTATATTTAGTCCATTATGTTGTTATCTCTAGTCCATTGTGTTGTTATCATTTAATCACTATTTTACTTTTCCAACAGAAAGAAGATACGAGCAAGAGGAGAGAATTAGTATCAATAATTTGTTTTCTTTTGAATTGAGTTGTCGTCTCTAGCTTGATGTGTTGTTTCTTTGATCCGTTGTGTTATCTCTATTCTAGTGTTTTCTTTCTCTAAGAGAGTAACAACACGAATATAAGGAACTTAGTGCCATTAATTTTTTTAATTGAATTGTTAACTTTGGTCATGTGTATTTTCATTTCTAATTTGTTGTATTTTTATTATTTTTCTCAAAATTATGTCAATATTGATTTTATTAAAACATATTTTTAGTAACTAATCTAATGATTTATATTTAGTCAAAACAATTCAATATGAAATAGAAGTTATAAGAAAAATAAGTTTCTCTGTCATCTTTCTTTCTCTTTCACGACTCATCTCACTTTTTTTTTCTTTTTCTTTTTTTCCAACTCTAAATCTCTCCCTGTAATGTCCAGACCATCTGTTTGACATTTTAGTAGAGTTTCAAATATGAGGCCCTACCAACCACCATTGACCTTAACTGTGTACTTTGCCCTCAATCAAACACAAGCTAGACTTAACTTTTTGACTAGTCACCCATCCTAGTACTACTCTGGGCTGAGAACGCTTATCCACAACTCCTTGAAAAGTAGACGCAATTTAGTGATATAGTCAAATCATTTCTTTTAAGATGATTTTATTAGATGCCTCAAATTATGTGATGTTACAATTTCCTCACTCAGACTCGTGACGTCCTCGTCAAGGCTCAACTGTATGACATCGTATTATTTCTTCATTTTAGTACAAAGTCAGAATGACATGTGGACACCCAATTCTGGATCATAGATAACAGTGCAAGGGTGGCTACATCACTATAGATAGCCCTTTCCAACGTGTCCGGACAGCCTCATCTACTGGAGGAGTTTTAGTCTGATACTATTTGTAATGATCGGGCTCATTGCTCAAGACTCAAGATTGACCCCACAATCCACCATAGTCTTTTGCCTGTGCATTTTGTCCTCACTCACGTGTAAGCTAGTATCAACTTTATGATTGGTCACCCATCCTGATATTACTTTAAACTATACACAATCACATATTATTAATGATGAGATTCTTGAACCTTAGTGATATGGATATAGTCCAATCATTCATTTTAAGATTATTTTATCCGATGTCTCAAATCCTGAAACACTACATTACCACTTCTAATTTTTTAAAAATTGCACATGCGCCTACTAGCCAGCACTTTGGGCAGCACCGCTAAAATGACGAATAATATTTCACTTGTCTGTATTTCTTGCTTATTCTTGTAAATATGAATGTGTCCCTCCTTCATTATTATTCTTTTAGCTTGACGAAAGTTTCAGTCGTGCCAATACAAGCGAGAAACAGAGGCCCATAACGTACCTAACCAACAATTGCTCCTTAGAGGTACCAAGAAACAACTTGATTGGTGAAAAACCTCTAAAAATATGAAACGACACGACAGAAAGGCTGTTGGTTTAGCCGGGTGACTACCAAAAAGTGTAGCATAACACCGGTCCTATACAATTTTTTATAGAATAACCAATCACATTACAGCAAATGCTCATTTATCCTCTTTAAAATTCAACCCCTAGAAAAAAATAAGGAAAGAGAAACACATTGTACACTACAACAATTTTTTTTATCCTATCAAATTATTATAACATTGGTCTTATAATAATTTTTTTCTGACTACTGCTTTTTCAGTATAACCCAAATCTCCACCGAGAAAAATATGCATACCTATCCTACTACCATTCACCCCGTTGATCGCATTGTAGATTCTACGGTATCTGCTTTGTAGATTCTGCATAATCTGCCGTCATCATCATCATCGGCCGTACAAACGACGTGTGGTTTGTCTTGTTAAACTAACCTGAGCCTTTGCTGACCACTTTCGACGAGGAGTGCCTGTCATTATCGAGGACACGATTCAGTAGCAACTGCTTCAATCATCAATCCCTATCTGCTTTACTTTTTCTTACTTCATATGCAGTCTAGTATCAGTCTTAACCAATGGTAGAATCAGGATTCCACCGTGGGTAAGGCACAAATATAGATGACAAAAATACAACATGTTTGATATAATAAAACATGCATGAGATTTTAAAGATGATCATTAATAGACAAAAAAATTAAAGGTCAATTTAAAATTCTTAAATATATATCATAAAGATCCTCATGTCCAGATCCATTGTTCTGGAATTGTTGCATAATAGCCTCCTTTTCAATATTAATAAAAATATATTTTCTAAATAAGACATGAAGAATCATTGACATACCCGTCAACTCATTATTCCTCAGGTGATGCTTTAGAATCTTTATCATAACAAGTATTCTCTCAATAAATACATTTGGAACGTGTGAAAACATTTCTAACTTTAGAAGTTGATATACTATATGGGCATCTTTGTCTCTCTTCAATGGCATTATCATCATCACCAAATTCATTAACGTGTGCAATATTGAGTATGAAAGAGTACAAAAAGTTGAGAATGGCGGAGTACGAAGGAACAATGAAAGAATATGGGATACTACTCGCATGTGACTACAACTCTTTCCACAAGACATTTTGAACTCCCATCTTCAATGTGTTGTGATTGATAGTATTTTATCTTATTGCAGGTGTATAAAAAGGAATCAAGGTTGTCGAAGAATATATTCCACTTATATTAAGGTAAGTTGGAATGAAAAATAAAAGATACAATCACATATTGGTGAAGCCAACCATGAAAAAAGCACCTATCGAGAACACACACAAAAACATAAAAGAAGGCAAACAAAGTAAATATTTCATTTATGAAAAACTAAAATGAATGATTTTTTATAAAACAAAACAACACGATAACAATGGATGACTAATAATCAAATAAACAAAAAATAATTTTGTTAATACGTATTATCTTCACCTATTGAAAATTAAGAAAGATCATATGGATAAGGAATAACAACATAAGCTAGAAATCCTTTTTAACAAGTACAATACATGCGATTACAATAAATAAAAATTAAGGTATCGTCGGAGACATCCTTTAAAAGTGCAATGATACAAAGAATAAATAAAAATTAAGATCGTGATTAATATGCCCAAAGTTGGAAAAGACCAAGAGAACGACAATAATAAAGCGGTATTTTGCTGCTGCTTGTGGTCGTTGACAAGGCCAATACACACCTCATGATCGCCGAACATGTTCTCATGACTGCTTCTTAGCATCAGTGTTTTAGAAGCTCATTACAACCCAAAATGATCTTGAAAGCCGAGTACATCAACACCATATGATGGCCCAAGGTAAATAGAACGAGAATGGTGGAGACACCACAGGTGTTCAACCCATCATCCTAGACCCATAAACGAGAGATCCCTAACATGGTAGGAGTTTGTAGTACCGCACCATTAGCAAAATGGGAGGGGTACCCTTATTACAAACCCCTGATACACATTAACACCGTTGGCAGGTATGTAAACAATCACTCACAATGATTTCTAATTTTTTCCACCACCTTCCAAGATATGGTTGATGTTGAGGTCCTTCTAGGTTCTGACATCATTTGGATCAACGTTAAGGGTGTAAAGCTCCTTGTACTGTCTGGCTTCGTTACAACCTACATCGAGAAATTTTTGATAATAGATGTCAATCTGTTGAAAAATCTATGGTATAGTATAGTTGGGGTTTTCAAAAATGTGTTTCTTCCGTACGATCTATATGGTCTAGATGATGCAACAATCAATGTTGTGTTTCTGGTGTAATCCTCATGGAGACTTCTAGTGTTACGAAGTCTGTGAATGATATTGAGTAGAGGGCTAGCAAGGATAATGGTGGTAGTGGTGTAGTAATTCTAAATATTAGTGGCAAGGTAGCATCAGAGAAAAAAGGTGTTGATTGGGATGTGTAATATCCTCAATTTCGATGAAATTGAACGATCTAAAGCATGCTTTGATAAATAATTTTCCCGAATGAAATTATTGGTGGAATAATAATGTTAATCACCTTTGTTGCATGAGTTCTTGTGGCACAAGTTAAATAAATAAAAGACATTCATACACGAATAAATAATCATGCCTTTTGATAAATGAATAATTGTAAATTTTCTGAAGGAAAATAAAATACATGGTGCTTTGGAATAATTATCTTTCTGAGAGTGGCAACACAATGTTGAAGGCATTAAACTTGAATATTTTTATATGACCTTTTGTATATTTGGAAACAATAACAAAGGGAAGAGGATTTTGGAAACTTAAAGAAGAAGGACATACTGTTTGTTTTATAATAATATTGGAAAAGAGAAAGTTTTGGATATTAAAAGATTTTCCCATAAACTCCACAATGTGAATATTGGTGGGAAGAACATTAATGTATTTCTATAATTGAGTTAAGGAATTTTATAAAGTGCCATGTATGAATTTTGGTGTGTCAACTAAGTAATACAAATATCTGAGTTAGGAGATGTATTAATAAAAGATAAAGAGAGAGATAAAGGAATGATCTAGAATTTATAATTGAGTTGCCCAATAAACTACCATGTATTTACATGCTTTCCTTTGTGGCTTTTTGTGTGTCAATTAAGCAAAGAGGGTAATTTAATTAAAGAAATCCATGGAAGGTATATGATGTGTCAAGTCTGGATGGGAAGGCCAATGGAATACCTAGCCTGAATAGGATGGAATATGAAGTGCCAAGCCCAGATGGGAAGGCCAATGGAATACCAAGCCTGGATAGGATGGTATATGAAGTGTCAATCCCGGATGGGAAGACCGGAAGAATATTAAGCCCGAATGGGAAGGTATGAAATTCCATTGGGACTAAAACCTCATGAGAGGGTATCACAAAGATTGAGAAAAAAAGAGTTGAGAAGTTATAATAATAATAAAGATGGAAATATGAAACCTTTAGGGCTAGTGTGCCAACCTGGGGAGGGTCAACCCAAGAGTGGAGAGATGATCTATGGGGGGAGGAAAAACCTTAGACCTTGGGGTCAAGTTGTGGCTAGAGAAGCCTAACTTCCTCCTATGATCCATGAAGGCACCCTAGGTTAGGACCTTCCCTAGAAAGGTAAGTTGACTAAATCAATTTAAAGATTGATGTAACCATGAATGTCATGAGTATGATTATTGAACCCAAGTATGCCATCTCTAAGGAACACGAGGAAAAGTCACTATGAAAGTGGCTGAATGTATGAGACCGAGTCTAGAAAAGAAATGTCACCATAAAATGTTGCCATGAGCCCAATGAGGGGACATAAAGTGAATAATGAGCATTATAAGAGATGGAGGAAATCTGATTTAAAGAATTGCAAACAAAAATAATGTGCTAGCGATGAACCCTTGGGAAGGGTAGAGCCCAAAGTCAATCCTAAGGTCAAGTAGGGAGTATTAAATGTACATGGACCGATGGGATTAGGAGTTGATTGATCCCCAAATGCACAAGACCATTTGGTCAGGAGGTAACAACTACGTTTTCCCAAGGCCCATGTCTCAGGAGATTAGATACCTTCATGATGTTCATGTGGTCAATGGGTGAATGTGAGGGGAACTCCTTAGATGCATAAGGATAAGATCACTCTAAAAAGTACCTATACCCCTAGAGACCTCAAGGAAGTGACTAAGGCTCATAATATGTGAGGTGTAAATGTAAAAGATATAAATAATTCATGCAATAATGAAATCATAACAGGAGTTGTATAAAAACTAAAGAGTGAAAAAGATATTTGACTTCAAGAAATATAAGAATCAGGGAATTAAAAATATGATTTAGAGTCAGGTTGAGAATGATTCAACCTAAAATATGCAATTGAAGGATGATGTATGAAGGCACCATTTCTACTCTTGGAATGGGATGGACTTTGTATTTGGACTGCAACCAAATATTCATTTCATCTCATTATGAGTGGGAGAGAGATCGGGTGGACACATGTTATACTTAAAATGAACATATGAGAATGAATACATAAAGTTGAGTATTAATGACTTGACATGGGGTTAGAGGTGTCACCTCACCCTTAAATGAGGATAAATGAATAACATGTTGGAAACCTAGGTGAGAAGATAATCACCAAGTGAATTTAAAATCATAATTAAAAATGTATCACCAAGAGATGATATTATGTAAATACTAAGGATGTGGTTATACCTTGAATTGAATTCAAGTACCAATTTTAGTCAAGTTAATCGCAGATCGAATTGGATAAGTTTTGCCCTTGAACTAACCAGTTCAATATGATTGAACCGACCGATTCATCTCAAATCATCAGATGACCATCTGGGTGAGTGAGACAAGCGTCTCTCTTGTGTGAGACAACTCAGTTGGGATGAACAAAAGTTTTGGAGTTTTTCTGAATTCATTTCAATTGCACATATTTGGGGTGCAAGTAAATTAATGTGTGAGATTAATTAGGAAATGATTTGACAATTCATATCGGACTAGGAAAGCACGAAACGACTGTCTCACTTAGTGAGATGACCGTCTTATATCCCAGACGACCATCTCTCTTAGAGAAATGACTGTCTCGCATGCGAGATGACCGTCTCAGCTTACGAGATGACTGTTTTGGCTGACGCAAGTTGTGCAGCTTCCATTATTGTTGCAAAAATTCAAAATCTTTCGGTCCTTTCCACTTCCTTTGTAGTCTCGCATTGGCTGGGGACTAGGAACCTTGACCCTAACCCCTCCTTTATATAGAGGGGTATAGGGGGATTTCCAAAGACCAACACGGACAATTGAGAATCAGTTCCTCTGACAACTATTGTCCTCTCTAGTTGTGGTAACCAAGAGAGCCTGGAAAAGTCCAATCTAAAAAGTAGGGATAGCCAATGGGAGAGAACAACTGAGAAGTTGTCATTGTGGGAGAGTAGGTTGGTGACTAGTACACCAACGGGGAGGACAACTCCTTGTTTGTTCTTGGTGAACGATAGGAGTTAAAGTTGGTCCATGTGGACTACTCTAGAGGCAGGAGTCCTTTGGCGGCTGTTAGGAGAGCAAAGTCAACCTACAGTCTGTGGCGATATCATTGGAGACATTGTAGATGTTGTACATATGTTGTTCATGGTGAAGACTAGGAGTTGCAAAACCATCGTCCAAGAGCAACTTGTCAACAGTTGCAAAGAAGCGAGTTTTGTCACTGGACTTGCTCCAGGACTAGGTATAACTTGCTAAAACCATCCTTCCTTTTTCATAGTAGTTGACGTGATCTTGCTGTATTGGGAAATACATATAGATAAAAGGTTTTGTTTCTATTTCTATACTCTGTTCCCATATTTCCCAATAATGGTATTAGAGTCACGTCAGTTTATTATGTTTTAAGATAATCGATATGATCAGATTTTGGTTTTATTATTTATTTGTTGCATACAATGCAAATACTTAAACTTGTCTCATATAAGTATCTGATCAAAAGACCACATGATCCCAAACTAATATATATATATATATATATATATATATATATATATATATATATATATATATATATATATATATATATATATAAGATATGATATATATGCAATTTATACACATCACCCTAAAAGCAGCTTTGATGGTGGATGTATAGTGTGGTTATGGCAAATATTTTTTATCTATGCATGGTTGGATGGTTTGGTTCCTTTTATCTCAGTCTGCATACTGAGACTTTACCTCTTTCTTCCCAATGTGAAGTTAATGCTTTCCTATCTTTTCTCCCCTTGAATGTAACTTGAGGTTTCTCTTATTAAATGTAATAAAGTATCAATAGGATAGTTTATTTTCATGCAACAACATTCAAGATGTTCATCACCGGTTGAGACGAACAGTTTGTGAGATGAGCCAACCGTTAGAGGATCATGGAGGACAAAGGATGATGGAACCAGATGACCACCTAGAGGCCCAACTGACTGTTTGGAAGGAGTCCAAACATTAGTTGGACTGGAGGACCAGCCGACCGGCCAAGAGGCAAGATGACCAGTTCAAAGGTTGAACCGATCTACCCAGATTGACAAACACAGATCTACATCAACCACAAGTTCATACATGTGATGTGATGATTGACCTAGGTGGTAGTAATTCCTTATGGGTCCAAGGAATTACAAGTAGATATGGGCATAACCATCGCCTTTTGTTTTATATTGCATGTTTACATTTTGGGATATAGCATGTATATGATATGTATTATATATGTGGTGATTGGATACAATATATATATATATGTATGTAAGTATATATATATATATATATATATATATATATATATATATATATATATATATAAACCCCTCAATCAAACATATTAAGTCTTAGATGCTTTCCAATAGCAATACACATGAAAAACTTGTTTGACCAATTGTAGGTTACGTCAAAGCGTGGTGTGCCATCTACCTCATGGAAGTGTATGGTAGTAATGCAGATTCTGCCAAAGTGGGGTGCATTATTATTGTATTGGCTATTGGATCGGGCTTAACTAGTGATTCTCAAAGAGTATGGGCCCAAAAGCATGCAAATGATTATGTCCAAGAGTTGTACATGTCATCTATCCAAGAATTGCATATGATGCAATTGGCATGATTGCCTACCTTAATGGTTGATTATGGACGTTGGTGTAGGCCACATAATGATCGAATCATTTTGGATCTTGGCTCATTAGAAAATTATACGCTACAATTTCCCGAATTGATACTTGAGGGTTGTCAATTTGAAAAAAAAAAATAATGAGAGCGATAATTAATTATATACCTAATCGTTATTGCCTAAATTTTAATCAAATCAAATCAAAATTGAGTTCTTAACAAAATTGCAAATTGTTTTGTAGACTCAAATGGATACATCAAACAATCACTTTTCTATATGATTGGTCCTTGAGAAGGACAAACTTGTTGGGAACAACTGCCACGACCAGTTCAGGACGTTGAAAATTGTTCTCACGCAGGAGCCCAAGCTCAATGGTCTGGAAATTCCAGAACCAGAGGATCCTACTCAAAATGCCCCAAGGGATGACAAGCAATGCATCCAGGTTTTCACCAAGATGTATCATAGTCTGAAGGACTTGTATTGGTGGCCCGGTTTGAAGAAAGATGTAGCTGAGTTCGTGGCAAGATGTGCGGTTTGTCAGCAAGTGAAGGTTGAGCATCAGAAGCCGGCAGGTACGTTGCAACCTTTGCCAATACCACAGTGGAAATGGGATCATATAACCATGGATTTCGTAGTTGGCCTACCCCAGACAACTAGGAATCATGATTCCATTTGGGTGATAGTGGACAGATTGACGAAGTCTGCCCATTTCCTGCCTGTGAAGACAACGTATACATCAGAGAAGCTCGCTAGAGTGTACGTGGATGAGATAGTCCGTTTGCATGGTGTGCCAGCGACGATAGTTTCTGACAGATGTCCTCAGTTTACCAGTCGTTTCTGGGAGCAGTTGCACAGAGCGTTGGGAACGCAGTTGAGGTTCAGTACAGCCTTTCACCCATAGACAGATGGACAGTCTGAGAGGACTATTCAAATTTTGGAGGATCTCCTTAGAGCTTGTGTTTTACAGTTCCTAGGCAGCTGGGATGTACATCTGAGTTTAATAGAGTTTGCCTACAACAACAGTTATCAGCGAAGCATCGACATGGCTCCTTATGAGGCTTTGTATGGAAGGTAGTGCAGATCTCCTTTGTGTTGGTATGAGTCTGGTGAATATCAGCTTTTGGGTCCTGAGTTAGTTCAGCAGACGACAGATAAGATCAAAGTGATACAACAACAGTTGAAAGTGGCACAGGACAGACAGAAGTCTTATGCAGACAATTGCCGACGACCTTTGGAGTTCCAGGTAGGAGACAAAGTATATCTTAAGGTCTCACCGTGGAAAGGTGAGCTAAGGTTTGGTCGGAAGGGTAAGTTGGCACCCAGGTATATGGGGCCTTACCCGGTGATAGCACGTGTTGGTAAAGTAGCTTACAAGATAGAATTGCCTCCAGAGTTGCACAGGTTGCATCCAGTGTTTCATGTCAGTATGCTGAAGAAAAGTCATATGGATTCAGGTACAGTGATACAGCCAGTTGAGGTTGAGCTTGATGCTGATGTAACCTACGAGGAAGGTCCTGTGACGATCTTTGACAGAAGGACCAAGAAGCTGAAGAAGAAGGACCTGGTTCTTGTGAAAGTTCTTTGGCAACGTTGTGGCGTTGAGGAAGCCACGTGGGAGCTTGAGGAAGAGATGAGGAGGAAGTATCCCTCGCTTTTCTCTTCAGATTTCAGGGATGAAATCCCTTAAAGGGGGTTAGATTGTAAGGACCCTGACCTTCATTTAGGGCTTACCCTGTTTGCTTTGCTTAACCCTGGTGTTTTGGTGCTTGTCAATCACCTTTGGTGGTGATTAGGGTTTGGTTGTGCTTTGTTGAGAGTTGAAGGTGCTACTTGCAAATAACCCAAGTCTAGAGTTTTGTGAGCAAGTTTACCACCTTGAGAGGTGTTCTTCTCTCTCTTTTCTTCCTCTAGAGTTGAGGGGAAGGCTTGGGCTTGTTGCTTGAGCTCTTTGGACCTTAGTTGAGCTTGTTTCGGCCTTGAGGTGCCTTGTTTTGGCTTGGTTGAGCCTTGTGTCGCCCAAAGTGAAGAGTGTGTCTACCTAGGGTGTTTGTGTCGGCCAACAAGGAGGTGTGTCGCCCTAGTGCAAGCTTGGTGTGTCACCCATGGTGCTTGGTCTTGTTTGGTGGACACTTGGTGCATGTTTTGGACAAGTATCTTATGGCTTGCTAGAGTGGTGGTTTGAGCTTGTAGACAAGTGTCCTTTTTGGGGGAGACACCTTGCCATGTTCCACCTTGTTTTCTCCTCCCTTTCTTTCTATAAAAGATGGTTCCTTCCTTAGCTTAAGGACCCTTTGGTTCCTCTCCCTCTTGTGCACGACACACTCCCTCCTTCCCTTGCTTGGTGGCCGACACACCCTTGAAGGGGTTGCTTGGAGGTCGACACACCCTTGGAGAAGAAGAGTGGTGGCCGATACCCACCCTTGGAGGAGCTTTGGTGGTCGATATTCCTTGAAGCTTGGAGCTTGAGGCGGGTTGCATAACTCTAACCCTAGCTACTCTACTCTCTTTTCATATATGTTGCTTTAATCTTGCCTTTATGCACGTTAGTAGTTGGTTTTTGGTTATCTTGCATGTTGGCCGATCCATGTAAGTTAGGGTTTAGGGAGAAACACTCCTTTCTCCCCTTGGTCTAGAAGAGCGAGTTTGGGTCCTAATACCATGAGCAACACCCCTCTTTCCTAGATGATTGAGGTGAGCTTATGACTTAGTGGCTTGAGCAAGACTCTCTTCTCACCTTAGGCAAGAAGGTGAGCTCATTAGATAACCTTGATGAGATGCATCTTGAGCATTTGGTGCTTGTAGAGGTGCTTCCCGACAGCCCTCATGGCTTAGCTACTCTTGCACGGCATAAGTGAACATTGTATCCCTTTTATTCCTTGGGTGGGTGAGCATTCTGTCCTTGCACGCCTTGAGCTAGTTCTGCCCGACAGGCTGCACACCTTGGGGCTGCTCGCCCGACACCATGTTGCTCGCCCGATACATCTGCTCGCCTGACCATCCTGCTCGCTTGATGTTTTGCTCATCCGGCGCCCCTTTGCTCGCCCAGTTTCAGTGCTCGCCCCGCTTCAGCTCGTGTCGACCAGTGTTGCTCACCCTCGCACGATCCATAGTCTGCATGCCTTAGTGAACGTTTCTCTGTTGCACGCAAGTGGCGCGTTGCCCTGCACGCTCGGCAGCCTTGCTCACCTGGAATAGCACGTTGTTACCCCTGCGCGACACAAGGAGTAGCGTCTCGCCCGACGCAGCCTGATGCCCGATACCATGTTGCTCGCCCGACATCAATCTGTGTCGCCCGACATCCACTCTGCATGCCTACTAGAGTTGCACGCCCGATAGGGATTAGATGAGAGTGGGTCCTGCCCGGGATGACCTTTAGTGAGGGTTTTGGTTACCTCTTGTGAGGGCACAGTCTGTCATGAAAAAGTGATACATCAACTAGTTTTTTTTATGAATCGTTGAAGCTTGTTCTTTATATCTTCTTATGACTAAGCACATGTGTACGGGTGTGACTACCCTGGTTATCTCTTTAATGCTAAGAATAATGTTAAGCATGCATTAGGGTTGTTTGATAATGTACTTACCTAGGTGACCTTAAGATGAGGCATGGATGTAATTATCATTGTCATTATGTGCTGGCAATATACTTAACCCTAATTGTCACCTTATGGTAATAATACGAGTCTCTTGATTATTCATATGGTTATTGAACGATGCTAACCATGTAGGTAATGCTTAGCCAAATGAAAGACTATAAGAAATGGTTATATGTGAATACTGTGGTGCACAGGTGCATTACGAATGATGTTCCATAATGATGATGAAAGCTTTGATAGGCTATGGCATTATGTGATGAGGGATTGAGATCCCATGTTCTGTGATGATCCTTGAGGTGGATCTGGATGGTTGGAAAGAGGCCAAGGGATAACATGTGATGCTGGATCCTTGATATGGATCAGGTTGATGTAATTGCAATAATAACATATTATTGAGTTTATGTTGGTTATTTTCCTTTCTATAGTTTGCATGCTATACAACTTGGTTGAATCTTGCAATCCATCTAAAAGATACTAATTAATCACAGTGACATCTACCATGTAGTTTGCCCTAGCCATAGATCCATCATCAGTCAGGATAGGGTGATGGTGAAACGGGTTCTCCTGCGAGTTAACCTGGAGCGCATATTTTTGAATATGCGAGGTTTCTCCTAACCTCAAATAGAGAGGTGAAACGAGTGCAACTGCGGTTGCAGACTCGGATATGTGATGAGCATGGTGAACATGGCCCATGGCTCTGGATATGTGATATGTGATGAGCATGAATGCATTCATGGCTCAGAGCACGGTGTTGAGACCCGTGGCTCGGTTTTACTAGCGTCGTGACCTGTACCAAGGTGGGCTAGAGGAAGGGTAGCTTGAGAAGCTGACCCTGTGGCTTAAGACCACTTGAGCATGAGACTGTGGTCCTGCTGTGTTTCTCGTGTACTGACCACGAGGGGTGAGGTCGTGGACTCCGGCTCTTCCATTGACCTTGTATGGCACCAGTTATGGGCTTCGCAGCCGAAGGTTGGATTTGAACGGTACGGTTCATTTCTTCAGGGCATAATAAAACGTAATCCAGCCATTTAGTACTCGCTACTTAAGTCAAACACGAAACATTGGTTGAGGCCTTGTTTGTGTAGTTACTCTCTTTATATATTGCAGTTATTCATATGTCTTTCATATGCAGTAGAATTTGGGTATCCTATCTCATAAATTGTGTCTCACATGTAATACTTGAATATATCTGGTAAGTTTAGTTAGATTTATTCCAATAAACTATTCTTGCTATATCCTCTATCAGATAGCTGCTTAATGTATATGATCTTGAGGTTTTATAGTTTTGGCGAGGAGTTATGCCTCCCGCTGGGACAATGTTCAATTGTCTCACTCCGCTAGTTTATACCCCCTTTTTAGGTGGTCGAGGTAGACGTGGTCATGGTCGTGGTGTTGCGGCCGAGCAGCTTGAGGAGCAGTAGAAGGCAAGCAATGGGCATGCTGCTGTTTCGGATGTTTTGTAGTAGAGTCTAGAGTCATCCCTGTACTCTCAGGTCCTTGGCGATGCTTTGACGTTGTTTCACGATGTGCATCTACAGATGTTTTGTATATCCTGTTGTTGGCCAGGTGTGGGCCTTATGTATGTATAAACAGGTGGTGAACTCATGATGTGACAGGATAGTTGTTTCTCTAAGCTGTGGACATGTATCCAGGCTTGTATGGATGTGTATATAACATGTTTTCTTGCAGGATGATGACTGATATGTAATAAGTTTCTCAGTTTACCAGTTTTCCGCAATCGGCTTTAATTAACTCGTGTTTTTGATAATCTGTGGTTATGGTGATTTCCGCACGTTCTCGCGTAACACCTCGTTATCTGTATGATAATGGGATGTGTTGCCACAAGTTTGGCAACACATCCCATTATCACATATAGATAAATAATTAATACTTCATTTTGATTTACTGCTAATATTATGATATGTACCAAATGAAATGAAAGCATCAATCTCTTAAAAATGTTCAAGAATATTGTAAATGAAGTATACCATTTATGAAAGTATTAAGGTACTTTGATATGATCAAAATTTGAAATACTTTATATTAATACCTTGGATACCTTCAGGAATGAACTATGATAACGTATCACATGACAATCCTTCTGAACATGATGATGTGTCAGAATGAAGGATTTACACCATGATGAGTCATGATATAATTACCAATTAATCTAGCTTCTTATATCCTCATAAATATATACCTATCACTAAGTAATGTACCATCATAATGGTTTAAAAGGACATCATATATGATATGATTTGGGAATGTCCCAATAGGTCTAAAGGATTGAACCTCACCTTGAGAAAGTAGTTTCTCGAGAAGGTTTATCCATAAATCGTGATAGTTGACCATTACTAATCCCTTTCCAATAACAAAATTCTTTTGTTAATAGGATAACAGAATTCCTAAAGAATCAGTGGGAGATAAAGTATAACTCAAAATGTTTGAGCTCAACAACAAGGGTACAATGAGAACAATGAGAATCACAAGTTGTTGTGGAATCTCAAGTTAATCATGTAATACAGAATAAAATATTCTAGTAGAACACATCTGAGATTGGAGTCAACTAGTCAACAAGAAGCCTTTTTTTGAGCTATATGGAATCCATGATAGTGCCACCTAAAGGGTGGAATAGGGTCTTATGATCAAGACCTACATGGATAAAATAAAAGGACAAATCAGTTGAATAAATCAAGTTCAAAATGTTGAACGTGATAGAAATTCCTTTACCAATTGTCATGCTTGTTGTTGTAGTTAGAATGGACTATGATATTTTGCATGTGAAAATGGAAACTGGATTCCTTAAGGGAATACATTAGAAGATGTGTATGTGACTCAACCTAAAAGGTTTTATAATTTCATGGTTGCAAATTAATTCCATAAACTATAAAGTTCAATCTGGGATTGAAACTAGCAACTCAAAAGTGGGATCTTTTGACTTGATAAGATAGTCAAAGAGTTTGACTTGAAACAAGACAAAAGAAGAAATTTGTATTTACAAAAGATTTAGTGGGAGAATATATGAATATTCCACATATGATGAGGAATAACATCTCAATCTTGTGAATATTGAGAACTGGCTTAAAAAACTCCTTCGACAATGAAGGATAAGGTCAAACATTTTATGAGATAAGGACCAAGACCTATGAGATAGTTCTTGAATGTTTCACAATGGAAGTTTGCATATAATAGCAATATGTTGAAATAGTTCAACATGGAAGGATTCCATGAGAGAGAATACAGATTGGTCTCTCATGAACCCTATATTCCAATTCTTGTAAAGAATGGAAATATCATGAATAAGATTCCATGGGCCAACCCAACAATGAATCTATCATGTAATCTATTGACAAGCTTATCACATATGATCTTGTATGTATTGGACATGACAAGATGATATAAATTCCAATAAGGTTATTGGAAAGGCATTAAAGATATCCATTTGTACTTGAGAAGTGACTAAGCATAGATTTCTAGTCAATGATGATAGCAATAAAAAGGAAGAGTTGGATATAAAAAGTTACATCATTGCAAGCTTCCAAAAATGACAAAGTGGACGCAAAATTAAAATATTTTTTGATATAAAAGAATAAGTGATGATTAGTTGGAAAGGTTCTGAACTAATAACCATTAATGCTAAACTAAAATAGAAGTCGAGTATGCTTTTGTTGTGAACACAGAGTGATACTATATGGATCTAAAAGTTCATATGATGAATTTATATATGTTCCCACCATTGATGACTCAATAGAGATATTGTGACAACAATAGATCTAATTGATAGGCAAGGAATATCAGATACCATATAGCAGTTGTTTCATCTGAGAGTGAAGACATAAGAAACATGCAATATACCGGCTATAAGCAAAGTGTTGCTAACCCGCTAAATCAGCACTAACACCGCAGAAGCATGTTGGACATGTTTAGATCACTAAGGGTAAGATCCGTTGGTGATTGGATCTAAGTGCAAGTGGGAGTCTGTTGGTAAGGTATGTCTGTAGAGCCAATCATATGATGACTGACATGGCATATTTACCTGAAAGGATTTGATTAATAATACCATACATGAAGGCAAGCTTCCAATTCATTTGTTTCACTCAGTTATGAGATAATGAGGATACATAGTGAATGTCTAGAGAATTATCTTAGCAATGATGTATGTTGTCAAGTTCCTATCCTTGTCATGAGATCATACAGATGTTAAGAGTACATATACATATTCTCATTATGTCCATGATCATTTGTTATTGTGGAAGGTTGATAGACGACAATAACACATAAGATCAGAGTGTGAGTTGATTGATGACTAAATCTCATTAGTCATGATATGGCAATATCAAAGCAAGAACACAAATACATGCTAGAGAATAGTGTATCGGATAGGCCCACCTTGAGAGTGACACATGGTTTTGTGGTCATAGTCATCTCTCACAGTGAAGGTGGTGATTGTAATTCTTAGACCTGAAATCACTGCACTCATCACATGTCGTTAGGAATGCTTTGACATCATGAAACACAAACCTAAAATGTGGGTTGTTATAAAGGTGATGATTGGGTGACTTTGACATATGGGGACAGACCGTGAATGGTAGATATGGGATTTGTCCCTCCCACAGGAGTATGATATCCTGGCCAATTGATTAGCGAGACTGAGAAACACATGTGCATGCACATGTGAATCAATATATAATATTGAGATCACATTATCTCAGGCAGTCTGTTCTTGGTTCAAGATACATGGATTGAACATTAATAGGATGACCAATCATGCCTCAACTTCATCTTGGATATCAGAGACAATAGAATTATACAATCATTGCAACACTTTACACAGATTGCAGGTTGAAGTTGTTCTCCAACTTTCCATTTCACTTGGGTAGCATTGATGTGTGACTAGGCACCACTCTTTACTTGTGATGTCATAATCTAGTTATAGACATTCACTTTCAATGTGATATGGGACCTATAGGGTCACACACACAGGAACTCATCTAGAAGAGAAGTTTGATCTTTAACGATAATTGGATTGATTACTAAAGTGTTTAGGTATTCAATTCACACAACTGATTGCTTGAATGGCTGACCAGGTTTTCCAAATGACCATCTCACTGAGTGAGACAACCATTTAGGCATACTGACAGGCATATCATGTAGTTGAGATGGTCATTTGGGGGTCAGGTTAATCAGAGATCGAATTGGCTAAATTTTTCCCTTGTACCGACCAGTTCAATATGATTGAACCAACTGGCACATCTCAATTCACCAGACAATCATCTGGGTGAGTGAGATGAGTGTCTCACTAGTGTGAGATGGCTCAGCTAAGATGAACGAAAGTTTTGGAGTTTTTCCAAACTCGTTTCAATTGCACATACTTCAGGTGCAAGTAAATTAATGTGTGACATTAATTAGGAAACGATTTGTTAATTCATATCAGACTAGGAAAATGTGAAATGACCATATCGCTTAGTGAGACGATCATCTCATGTCCCAGACGACCTTCTCGCTTAATGAAATGACCATATCACATGCGAGACGGCTGTCTTGGCTTATGAGACGACCATTTTGGCTGATGCAAGTTGTGAAACTTCTAGTATTATTGTAAAAATTCAAGATCTTTCGGTCCTTTCCACTCCCGTTGTAGTCCCGCATTGGCTGGGGACTGGGAACCTTGACCCTAACCCCTCCTATATATAAAGGAGTATTAGGGGCTTCCCATAGAACAAAATAGACAACTGAGAATCAGTTCCTCTAACAACTATTGTCCTCTCCAGTTGTGGTAACCAAGAGAGCCCAGGCAAGTCCTATCTAAAAAGGAGGGATAGCTAATGAGAGAGAACAACTGAGAAATTGTCATTGTGGAAGAGCATGTTAGTGACTAGTACACCAATGGGGATGACAACTCCTTCATGTCTGATCTTGGTGAATGACAGGCGTTCGAGTTTGTCTTTGTTGTCTGCTCTAGAGGCATGCATCTTTTAGTTGCAGCTCGGAGAGCAAAGTCAACCAGCAGTCCATAGTGAGACCACTGGAGTCACTACAGAGCTTGTGTAGATGTTGTTGGTGGTGAAGACCAGGAGCTTCACAGCCACCGTCTAAGAGCAACTTGTTAGCAGTTGTAAAGAAGCAATTTTTATTGCTAGACTTGCTCCAAGACCAGGTATAACTTGCTAAAACCATCCTTCGTATTTCATAGTAGTTGACGCGATCTTGCTGTATTGGGGAATACAGATAGATAAAAAAATTTGTTTCCCCTGCTATACTCTGTGCCCGTATATTCCACATATAAACCCTAAAGTGTCATCAGATATTCATATTATTCAGATTAAACCTAACTTAGGCCGTAATCTAGGATTTAAGCATATAAGATGTAACTCTAACTAGACATTAGATTCTAATTATCAAATTGAGCATATGATGTCATTAAGAAAACCTACATTAGGTTATGCCGATTATGATTATGAAAAATTGTAATCATTGGTCTCAAAATACTAATTCCCTTATTTATGGATTAGAAATCTCAAAAGATAATAAATATCATCCTAATACAATTTAAGATATTGGGTTCTTATCATTATTTATTAACATCAGAATATATCTTAAATAGGTAGCATGTTAATAAAAAACTAGGGTTTAGATGTATTAATCACCTTACATTCATGTATTAGAACCAAATTTGGAATTAGTATTGAAATAGGTCTTCAAACCATTTTATATATATTCTACACATTTTCTGATCAATTTCATATGTATATTCATTATTGTACGACACACCAATAATTAACTACAATTATGGCAAAATATTCATTGAAGGACCAATCTAGGAATGCCACATCAATAGTTTGCTTTATCATCCAATGTGTAGTGGGGCCATGTCTGAGCCAATGGGCTTACACCACCTTGGCACCCCCACCCTCATGGTAGGGGAGTAATAAAGGAAGCAAAAGACTAGACCAACCCTTACCTTAATGAATCACCCCAGGGCTACAGATATAACTTCACTGATCCTCATCTTTTTCATCCAGTTCACTTTACCTTTTGTAGTGCCATAGAGAAGTCAATGTCACTGTTGACTTCCTACCTCAGGCCATCAGTGGAATATTTAGAGGTCCAAGAAGCTTTACGACTGCCTCCCAGGTCAGATCGACTCTTTTCTAGTTGTGTGAGGTGGTCAGAGATATGCATGCCAAAAGTTAGCTGCATAATAAGAAGGTTAGGCATAGGAAGGAAACTAGGAAATCCATGGGGTGCAATTAATGGCAAGGAAGGGGTCATCAAACAGTGGAGCTTTTGAACAGCTTACATAGATGAGAGGGGTTGCAATACCCCTAGCAGCTCCAAGCCTTGAGAGTCAGTCTGACTAGGATTTATCTCTACTCACCGAGATATGGTAAAGATAAGAGTCATTAGAATCTTTTCTATCTTCTGATAACAATGAGCCCGAGATAAGGAATGGTGGTTCTTATATATAGAGAGAGACATTGGTGATCATAGCTGGAGTCCAGCTCCTGAAGGCCTCTGCCCGTGATGTTGAAGATCAGCCATGGACCCTCAAATCTGGGATGGAAGGTTGAGAACTACAATCACTCTCTGTGTCATATCTCCTATGGTCCCAAATATTTTGGACCTTTGTGTGGTAGTGCATCATCATCTAATAATCAATGTTATCCACATATTGTATTAGATTTATCTCCAACTCCTAAAAAATATATTGGCCAGCAGGATAATCCAATTAACCCCAAATTTTAGGATTGTTTTCCTAATAGGATTATATGAGATTAGATCAAGTTTGAAATAAAAATACCAAAGAAAAATACTTATTTCTTTATATTAGTATATTTTCTTAATGTAATTCCCCAAGTCTCGTAAAATCATATAATTATCCCAAAGCTTGGATTTATCTTCATTTATTCATTGTCTCACATGGGACCAAGAATTAGATCAAGTTATGTTTATTTAATATCAAGTACTTGGAATTCAAACAAAGACTATATAAGAACTCCAGTAATTATCTAGAGCACTAATCAATTCAGAACTTCCTAGAATCCTACACATCAACTCACCAATAAATAATGTTATTAGTACCATAATTAGTCATGAAATATTATTTCTCTAATATGTAACTCATGGGCCTGTTTGCATCTCCAAATAGTCCAATTGATCCTTAATTGGGCCATGGGTTGAAAGTATGACTTACAATGTATCCAAGTGATCCATTAAAGTCCTAATTTTTTCAATTAGCGATGAATCACCATTATTACTTCAACAAAAAGTTGAATCTAGATAAAAAGCATAATAACCCTATTAAGTTATATTAGGTTAGGTTAAAGACTTAATCATAGTCTTTTGCATTCAAAATAATCCTATTGAGGTTATTATTCTTTAGGTGATTAATATAAATATAAAACCAATATTCTTGAAAAACATTTGTAAAATTTGAGTATCTTACATTCACCCCACCTTAAAAGGGAATTCTATCCCAAAAATTTAAACCTAATCAGGTTAGGGTAAATGAAAACTAATATTATCCTCAAACATTATGGATATCAATTTTCGTTGGATGGGTTTGAGCTAGGTTATTATAACAAATTTTTATTGATATGGAACTTTTTGTTGGAACCTAAATTTAATCCAAGGGTATATCTACATTCTCATTCATTGCATGATATTATCACTTAGTGATTTAGTTTTCACTTTGTGATTTCATTTCCACTTGGTGATTCCACTTTCACCTAGGTCCCAAAGCTTATAATCATTATTCGCTATATTTCATTGAAGGGTGAAATAACACCCCTATATCTTAAATCATTAATTTTAACTTAGGGTATTCATTCTCATATGTGAATTATGTTTCAAATGTGACTACTCAATCTCTCTCACTCATAATAAGATCACATAAGCATTTGACTATAGCTCAAATACAAATTTCATCCCATTCTAAGAGTAGAGATGGTGTATCCATATATTATCTTCTAATTCAAAATTTTGGTTGAATCATCCTGAATAATGACTACATACCATGAGACATTTTCTTTTCCATGAATTTTCTTAAATTCATGAGCTCAGGGATAGTGCTTTTCTCAACTCTTAAACTTATGCACAACTTCCTTTAAGATTTCATTTCAAACATTTTACATAACTTCTTGTATTCCTTACATCTACATCTCGTGTATCATTAGCCTTAGTCATTCACATAAGGTCTCTAAGGGTATAATAACCTATGGAGTGGTCTCCTTTTGACAACATAGGCCTTATGTATTTACTGAGTGCCTTATATAGTGACCCCTTGTGTGACGACCGTCTCGCGAAAACAAGATTAACTAATGCGGAAGCGAATTATTAGCAGCGGAATTACTGAAAATCACTAAAAATTAAAATTTTTTGCAAGAAGATCCACAAATTGTGAAACTTTGACATAAAGAACCAAAGTAAGTTATTTACAAATTGATTCATCATTACATCTCTGTATCATTTCATCTCGAGAGTCATAACATTGTCAGCCCTGTTAAACTATACATGAGCAGGATACAAAAATCTCGAGGCTTAAAGCCGAAATCTCAGATCGATCCATCAAAACATTACTCCTAGGACCTGAGAGTACAGAGATGACTCATAGGACTTTCTATATATAACTTGATAGCTCATATCCCCACCTGGGATTTACTGTTGTCCCTGCTACTGCTGCTGCTGCTCTTCCTCTGTAATAGGTTCCTTGCCTTTTCGTCGGCGGTTACCTAAAAATTTAATCCCATGGGGGTGAGACAATTATAAAATTTTTCCCAGCGAGAGATATAACTCTCCGCCAGAAACATTGTTATTGCCGATAATAGAATAACACTGAGCAGTAGAATTATATTTTCTCAACAGCAGGTAAATCATTGAATAAGATATGCAGAGCAGTATTCTCTATGCAATCATTTCAATTATAACTTGATTAAGCAGCAAGTCATTCATTTAAGAAGGAATATGAAGAACATGTATATCATTTATCCAACTAGAACATGTTAATCAATGTATTCTCAACCATTGATTCTCGTAGTTCAACCCTAAGCAAATATGCTACACGGCTGATTACATATTACAAACATACTTATGCCCTGAGGAGATGAGATATACCGCTCATACTCCAACCGACCACTGCGAAGTCGAAATCGGTACCATACATAGGTCATCGGAAGAGCCGGATTTCTATGACCTCATCCTCCTCAGTCAGTGTGAGGAACAACATACAGGACATCTCGTGTCTCTACTATAATAGCTTTCCAGGGTATTCTGGCAACTTCACTATTAGAGTTACAGTGGCATTCTGTACTCTCTTCACCATCGAGGGATTTCTTGTTTAGTGATACATCATCCCGGCATATACATATAATGAAGAATTGAGAGATTTAGTGTTTATCTCACATCAATTCCTTCATTAGGGCGTAAGGATATTTGCGCCCATAACCCCCACATACTCAAAAGTATGCTCTCCAGGAGTTCCCTTAGGAAAACCTGTTTCACCATCACCTAACTACTGACGATGATGGATCTATGGTCAGGGCTCTACATGATATCATTTCACTTGATTATTTAAGTACATTATAGCATTCTTTTAGCATCATGCATGTTTTCAATCATATAACATTATAACATTTGCTATAAAGAATGAGTACTATTTCTATCAAGTTCATTTCACAGCTTTGCTACCATTAGGATCTCAATCCCTTATCATCTCATCATCATGATTCAAGAATATGGGTGTTCAAACCCTTAAATCATCAAGACACATGTTACCACTTTAGCAGGTAACTTAATGCCATCAAGTCATCTAACAGTGTAAACATGATAAATGTAATGCAGGTATTTCACATGGCTCTTAAAGCCTAACAAACTCTTTTGTTACCTTTCACTAGGCAACATGGCATATCATTGCTTATAGAACTTATAAAGTGTTTTCAATACACAAGGCATCATAGCTCATACCTGACTATGTTCAATACCTCATGAAACCTGCATGATTAGTACAGATGAAAACAACACATCAATTTCATATCAAAAGTAATGTACCACGGCCGTGCTGCCAAAAACGGTCGTGCAAAGGGGAATCACCACGACCGTGATACCTTGCACGGTCGTGCAAGAGGTATCCACCACGGCCGTGCTGCCTAGCACGGTCGTGCTACAGCAGATCCCAATTATTTTACATTTGTGAATTTAATACTCCAAACCAATTAGGGTTTATTGTTATCCCTAAGTGGAGATGATTAATAAGTACCTTTAATTTTTAAGCTTGCCATGTCATCATTATGAATTAGGTTTATATCATCATCATATAATAGAACTTCATCTATCAATGCCCTCAATTAGGGTTATGATTCATTAACCTTCATAACTAGGGTTTCATGATCTCACTATTAAAAATCATGCCCTTACTAGGCATTCATACATGAAGAATATCTTATCCCTCATCTTCTATAAGATGAAGTTACTTCAACCTTGATTAATCTAAGTCAACTCAATCTTGAAAGAAGAATTGACATCATAGGATATGTTATTATATCAAGATCATTAAGAACTCAATCTCCCTTGGATTACATCATGTGATTGATTACATAAACCACTGACCTTCATCCAATTTGAGAGTTCATACTCTTTGGTTGATTACCTTCCAAGTGATCTTGGAATAGGTGAAACCATTTAGTAGAATAGCAATTGAAACCACTTAACAAAATTGAACTTCTGAGACTGTTTAAGCCTCAACTGATTTGGGATCGGTTGGTCCCAAACGGTCTTGAGACCGTTTGGACTCAAACTGTCCTGAGACCGTTTGGTCCAAACCACCTCAAAACCGAAAGGACCAAATATGGTTTCCATCAATCACATTGAATTAGGGTTTTCAATGTTGAACCCTTCAATCGATCTTGCACATGTTAGACACTAATCAATTGAGTTAATTAGATCAACCCTCAACTGATTTGACACTCAATTGACCCTCAATTGATCCTCAATTAGGGTTGGAATCAATTGAATTAGGGTTTAGAATCAATGAACCTTCAATATTCATCAATGTGTGACTAGTTACTTCATAACTATTGAACCACCATTCAAATGGGGTATGACCTGACCCCAAACGGTCTTGAGGTCATTTGGATGACCTCCAAACGGTCTTGAGACTGTTTTCCCATCATATCACTCAAAACCAAGCAATCCAATTAGGGTTTGGTTCATTGAAGTGCTCACCAAATCAGCAATTTATTGCAGATCAACTTGATATCTTTAGACCTTCAACCACTGAACTATACCCAACCCTAGACCTCCAAACGGTATTGGGTGACCACCAAACGGTCTTGAGACCGTTTGGATGAGCTCCAAACGGTCTTGATACCGTTTGGCCCATCCAACCTTTGGACTTTAGTGAAAAATCATCATGAATTGGTCTATCAAGTTGATCAACAAATCAGCACTACCTTGCAATATGATTAGTACCTTTGGACCTTCAATTGGTCAACTATACTTGAACCCAGACCTCCAAACGGTCTTGGGGTGATCCCCAAACGGTCTTGAGACCGTTTGGGTGATCCCCAAACGGTCTTGAGACCGTTTGGGCTAATCAACCCAAAATCTCAACTTAACTCATTGGAATTTCAGCACTGTTTTCAATTAGGGTTTGCCTAATTGATTAGGCTTCAACTCACGATTCCTTGGGAGTTAACCCATAAAAGTTGGTGAGTCATTAGCCAACATAATAGGGATCAATAATCCCAAACGGTCAATGCTTGGTCAACGCACTCAAATGGTCTTGAAACCGTTTGCCGAAACAGGTCAAGTTAATCAGGTTGAAAATCAGCACTTAATTCAGTTTGATTTGCCTAATTGATTGGCCTTCAACCTATGATTCCTTTGGAGTTAACCCCTAAAATTTGAAGGGTCATTATCCTACATAATTAGGAACCCGATATTCCCAAACGGTCGGCGCTTGGTCAACTCTTTCATACGGTTTTGAAACCGTTTTCCACCAAACGGTTTTGGTGAAACCGTTTGGTCCCAACCAATGAGATCATTTGCTCCCAAGATATTTGGTGAGGTGCTTGCTTATGATGATTTCATCATCATCTTCCTTCGTGCACCCAAGAACAGCAACCGTTCTTGATGGAATTTGCAGCAAATAAGCAAAAGTTTATCAAATTGAAGAAATCAATCAACAAAGCATAGAAGATTGATGCAATAGCAATGTTTGAGGGTTTAAGTTATAAAACCCGCCTCAAATTTGATCTCCAAGCTCCAAGCTCCGTGGCTTTAATGGTGGATGGAGCTCCAGCAACTATCCAAGGTTCTTTCTTGAGCTTTTGGATGAAATGGATGGCTAGAAATGGAAATCGAGTGAAGAAAACCTAGAATCAATCATTGATTTAGGGTTTTCACCATGAATCCAAGGTAGAAGATGATCAAAACTTACCTACAGGTGGTGTTCGTCCTTCTCCTGCTCCTGAGCTCTCCTTAGGTCGGCAAAAGCAAAAGGAATAAGGAAAAGGCTAAGGGAAACGTTCCTTATGTGTTATTGAAATAAGGTATATATAAAGAATATGTATATTGGTCTTTGATGAAAGAGAAAATGAAATCATTTTCCTTAAATAAATTCCATACTAATTTCCCCCTAATCCTCCTCCATTACTTGATCACGAAACCACCTTCAAACTTTCGTAAAAGCTCTTCAATATCCAAGAATTAATGGAAAAGAAATTAAGCACCTTAATCCATTATAATAATATATATATTTTTGAGTGGAAATTCTTTTCCTTATAATAAGGTGAGTGGAATTTCACCTCCTTAGGATATTTTTGATCCTTGAAAGCTCAAGTACGTCCACACACACATCTGAATTCCACCATTCAAGTTTTGATTGAAAGCCCTTCAATTATTTTTATTTATTTTTGCATTAGGGTTTCAATTATGCTTATATCTTGATTATTTTAATGTCAAGATTCTCTCTCCTCCAAGATAATTCAAATGGGGTGCCCATCTCATTTTCTTTGCTATACTTGATGCCAAAGATTATTAGGGACCTTATTGAAGTGGTAATTTGCATATTGAACCCTAGGTTTTGGGTAAATTGCACTTTACACCAAAACTAGGTTTTAATGTACAAACTTTGCTTTATCAGCACTTTCTTGGTATTCAGGCCATCACAAGCCATACCTCTGCATTATCTTCATTATTATGATGCATCAACACATGAGGAACTTATTATCATACACAATTTGCAATCTAACCCCTCAACTTGGGTAATTTGCACTTTAGTCCAAAATTAACAAAACAATGTTTCAACATTATTCAAAAAGGACTGAAATTGAAATATAAGTTCCTAAAGAGCCTTAATTACATTTCAAAAGTTAACCACAAGCGTCAAATCACATATTTAAGCAAAACACCTAGGGTTAGTTCATAACCCAGGTCAGGGATGTTACACCTTGGGCCTTATGTATTTATGGATGTGTCCATTTTCCTGGCCACTTGGGACTTAAGTACTCATGCATGTTTTTCTCATGAGCCTACGGGGCTTATGTGCTCATGGCTATACCTTTAACCATCCCTAATTGACCCTAGGGTTGACTTAGGGCTACTAGGGTTTATTGATATGTAATACCTTTATTTTGTTACTCTTATTAACCAGACCTTGTTCTAGGACAAGGGTTCCCAATTTCATTATATTTCTTCATCTCATGACTCATCCTGCTCAAGGAGATTCTGTGTTTAGGTGCATGTCATATGATATCTTTCAATGTGTTAACTTACATTAAACATTTTACCTAAAATTTCTCTAACCAATGTTCTCATTCTTATTTATTCATGCATCCAAGGCAATGCACACCCTTCTTTACTAGAATTTTTGGAAGTAGGGATTCTATACCTTAGATGCACGATTATTACAATTCTTTAGGTGTAATTTACTTGCCATTACATATTTATTGTGGGATTTTTACACCAAGGATTTCACATCTAATATATGTTGGAAATATATTTCCCTTTTGTTAAGGACAACTTATTTTGATTAGGTAGGGGTAAGTGCTTCCATGCTTTATACCCATGCCATCCTATCATATCCCATTCCTTTATGGTTATGTCCTTTGAGGACGTCTAGGGTTACCTAAAATCTAATTATAAGGTTGGTCAACACACCCTTCAAAAGGAGGTCCTTACATAGGATGTCTTCTTGACTTCTAGGAGGAGATTAGGCTTACTGTCCACAACCTAGCCCCATCGGTTTTGGGTTATGCCCCCTCCCACATGTCTTTCCCCATTCTTGGGTTGACCCACCCCCGGTCATGTCAGGACACCAAACCTAAAAGGTGAATTGAGGGTATACTATTTTCCTTATGTAATTACTAATTCCATATGCTTCATATGAATATAATTAACCCCTCACGTGTGTCATGCATCCATTACTTCACATACCTTCGTGCATGGGAAACTAGGGTTTTAACTTCTGGTACCCAGACTGGATTACCCAATCTAGTTTGTATTTTCTCTTTACTTTTCCATGATTAGGGTTCATATTTGGGTAGGGTTATGATTTCACCCACACTTATCCCATCAAATATGATTAGGGTTTAGGGTGAGGGTTATTATTCATTCATTATGTATAACAAACTTAGGGATTCTGATTAGGGTTAATGGGTAACCACTTCATATTAGGGTTTTATTTCTCCTTTAACCCATGTATGTTTAGTACCCAATGGTTTATACCAACACTGATGGGGTATCCCTAACCATATATAGGTATTTCTATGATGTATAATCACTAGAAGGACATAAATTGCATGTCCCATCTTTCACATCTAATTTTCCAATTAGAATTATATTTTAATTGGCAGAGGATGCCTTAATCCCACTTCTTCTTGAAACTTAACTTGAGATGAGGATAGAAGTGTGTTTTAGGGTTTATTAAGCAAAGAGATGATAAGAGGATGAAATTAGAGATGAGAAAACCAATGGAAACATTATCTTAGGCAAACCTTAGGTTTTGGCCATGTAGGTATCACATTTTCTAAGGGAGTCCATGTATACCAATTTAGTGGAAAATATTTCCGGCCCATAAAGTTGTGCCTCTTTCTAGATATCAGTACCCCTAGGTTATACCGTAATAATTTTCCTCATAATTTCATGTATTATTTGAAATTATCAACTATTCAATATTGAAAAATCTAGGCTCTGGTACCAAATGTATTGACCCCCAATTCTGAGCATCCTTTTGTTAAGAGAGACATAGAATATAAGGTACTTAACTTTTCTAGGATTAGATTTTACTAATTATAAACAATAGTTAGTAATATCTATTAATTTGAACAAGTAATATTTACAAGATGTCTACAAGTCTCTTGTTACAAAATTACATGAGTTTTATAGAAAAAAGTAACATAGACGAGAAGAACTATCTAACTAATCCTCCTTGACATTATTTGTGCATTCCATTGTTTTCATCTGAATCTTCAATATTTCCCAAATCTCCATGTCTTCCAGTAATTGACTTCAATTAACCTAAAACATCAGAAAACAAATATGGGGATCATTATATTTCTATATTGTGTACATGGTGAAACCAAAATGTGTGTAATTATAATAAAAACATATTATGCTAACCATAAAATTATATGCACATATGAACTTGTGTTTTCATTTCATATTCTAATCCATGCTTGGTCTATTGGTATGTATGCCCAGAGAGCTAGTCTTATGATGATTGTAATGTGGAATCATTTACTAAATTTGATAATATCAATAAAGCCAATTCTATCTAATTGTGTTTGTTTCAGTTATGAGATGAAGACACAACATGATAGATGTCTAAAGAAATCTTTAGGTTGAGCACCTGAACAATGAGGTCAAATGTATGATAACAGTACATACATTCTTGTTAAGTCCCTAGTCAGATATTATTGTGGAAGAAAAATAGATGACAATAATACATAAGACTATAATATGTTTTGACTGATGATGGAGTCTCATTATTCATGATATTGCATATCAAGCCAAACATATAGGTACTTTTTAGAGAATAGTGTATCAGAAAGACCCACCTTGAGAGTGATATATAGAGACTGTAAAATGGTAGTTAGAATTAGCTCTCAAAGTGATAGTGGTGATTGTTGCTCTTAGACCTAAAGTTGCTAAACTCATCAAAGTCATTTGATGAGCTTTAACACTATTCAACATGACCTTGAATAAGGGTTGCCATATAGGTGGTGCTTGGGTACGTTGTGACACATGGGGATTGACTGTGAGTGATGTAGATGGGATTTTTCCCTTTTACTTGAGTTTATATCCAGGTTGATATCCAGGCCACTTTATAAGTGAGGCTAAGACATGCATGGCCAAGCTCATGTGAGTGATATGTGATATTGAGCTCACATGAATCTCAATAGTCTTCTCTAGTTCAAGATTCATAGATTTAGTAGTAATAGGATGACAATTCCATGTTTCACATTCATCATGGATATCTTAGACAAAGGAATTATATGATCATGGTAATACTAATCATAGATGTAGGTTGAAATTGTTCTTTAACTTTCCAATAACTTAGGTAGTAATGATGTGTTTCTAGATACCGCTCATTGCTTGTGATGTTATAAGATGGTTATCATAAATTGGGACCTATAGGGTCACACACATAGGATGCACAGGGAAAAGGAGTTTACTGGCAGATAAGATTTTAGTTGATTACTAAATCAATTTGAATAATATTGGTTATCGGACAATCGATTAAAATGTTCAATTGATCAATTAAAGCCCACTCGACTGACTTGAATGTCTAGTAAAGTGACTGGATTGTATCTGAATCAAACTGACCAGTTTGATAGGGCCAACTAGTTGAATTGGGTCAAATAATTAATGATAGGCGTCATGCCCATTAATCATCATATTAAAAGCTAGTGTTATTGTTCTGTGATCAACTAGATTATCCAGTTGACTGAATGGATGTGCCAGTCAACCTAATGGATAGTCCAATTGATAGATTGCCTATGCACAACCATTGTCCAGTCAAGAAAAGTGACCTTTCCTCTCCTAAGGGTTTTGGAAACACTTGCCCATCCACTCCTATATAAGGAGGGGGTGGCGCGGTCCCTCAACACGCTCCTCTTCTAACAGTTGAGGTAACATGAGAGCCTAAGAAGTCTTACCCAATAAAGGGAGAGACAACAAGGGAGAAGGAAGTCGATGTGAGCATGTTAACAAATAAAAGGGCTGCTCCTTCCTGTCGGCTCAAGAAGTGCAATGTGGAGTTGGCGGTGGTCTGCATGGATTATGTAGAGGTGTGGAAACATTTACTACTATGCTAGGAGGATGTTGTCAACCACCGTTTGTGGTTGTCACACCATGAAGACACTATCACCTGTCATCCATGTACCACTTGTGAAGGGAGCACATTACCATGCAATGATAGTCATTGGACTTTCTCCAGGACAAGGTATATCATGCACCCTTTTTCCTAATACATCAGTGTGGATTCAATTTTCTACTTAGGAAATATGGATCAAATTATTTTCCACTACCTACTTTGTCTCCATATTTCCTGTAGTGGTATCAGTTCCACATCAATTTACGGTGTATCAGGATTCAAATTGTTACGATTTGATTTAGTTTATTTGTGTCTTTGTTGCATATGATGCAAAAATGCAATCAAATACCATATACTCTAGGGAATTCTTGACAGATCCTTTATATATAGGTCAAGTTATGATTATTTTATATTGAATACTTGGAATTAAAGTAAACATTAGATAATAAATCAATTAATTATCTAGATCACTTATCAATATATATTTGTCTAGAAATCTTGCACATAATATCCAACTTGATTTACCAACTAATTTGATAATATTATTAGTACCATAATTAGGTAGGAAGTACAAGTTTCAATAAAATGTTACACAAGGACCTATTTGCAACTCCAAATAATCTAGTTGGGCCTTACTTGTCCCATGGGTTGAACACATGCCTTATAATGGATCCAACTGATCCATTAAACTCCAAATTTCATAATCATAGATCAACCATCATGATTACTTCAATAATAGGTTGATTCCATTATAAAAGCATGCTAACCATAATAAAGTTGTTTTAGTTTAGATTAAATCATAGTCTTATGCATTCAAATCATCCTATTGGGTTTATTATTCTTCATTTGACATAAAATAAATCTCAATCCTATATTCTTGAATACATTTGTAAAATTTGAGGATCTTGCATGGTGGATCCGATCCATATGTCATGTGTGGCATGGTAGATCTCCTAAATCTACCCACCCTCCTATGTGGTGTATTGCACTAATCGCCTCCGCTTCCAAAAGGTTCAGTCTAGAACCCCAAACCCTAATATTATACTATAAATAGACCCCCATATCATATGTATTCGAGGCCCCTCTCATCTCTCTAGAATATAGAGAAAAACTATCTCCTCCTTTTATTTCATATTGCTTTTGATCAAAGGATCCTTACTATAACATCTCATGTCTTGTTAGCATCTGTAAAATAGTAAACTGCTCTAATGGATACACCTAACTACTATAACTACTATATGTGATCTATAACTATTCTAACATTGCTATAATTGTCACCTACATTCGATAATCACCGACTAAATACTAAACATTGGTCCTGATCTACAATGAGGGATCTCCTACATGAGAGGTCCTGAGGTGATTAGGACCCCAATTCGCATAAAAAATTAGGAATTTTGGGCTACAAAGGGAAGGATACGACCATCTCAAGCCTCGAAATCCTGACCACCAATAAAAAAATATTTTCTTTTGTTTTTTTCTTTAGTTTTCTAATTTTTTGGTAAGATGTAGAGACTTATTTCATTCTTCCTACACTCTACATAAGGCCAAAGTTTTGAAAAACAAACATTGGTCTTCTCATGGAGTCAAGGAGGTTTACTAGAACGAAAAGTAAAGCTAGTGCTTACATTAAGTTAAAATCTAGCTACGCTATCTGCAAAAAGATTGTGGGATATCAGGACAACAAAAATGTATAGTTTTCCCACCTCATCATAGAGCTTCTTGAACTTCCTAATGATTGGAGGAAATTTAGTTATTGCAGGGGAAACCTCAAAAAAACTTTGTATTGCCATGGTTGCATCTGACAGAATAACAGGGGACTGTCATCCCGTACTTTTGTAGATTTCTAAGGCACTGATGATGCCTAGGAGCTCCACCTCCAATGCCTAACTGGCACAATTGGGTGAGTTGTGACCCGGTAGTAGCTTGCCAAGCTTGTCTGCAACATGAATACTTGTTCATGCACTGAAGGACTGAGGCTAGTAAGATGCATCAACAAACATGAGGATCTAGTGAACGTCTGGGGGACTTGTTAAAGTTGGAGTCACTAGAGAAGGTATCATGTATTTCTTTGTATGGTTTAGGATAGTTGTAGATCTTGCCTTAATGAATGCCACACAATCTACATTAGATTGCATTCTCCCTATATGGACCATTTTGTTCCTATGCATCCATTTGGCCCAACTGGCCCCGATTGGCATGAGAGTAGACATGGCTTCTCGATTGGAGGTAACTACTTTGAGAATCCATTCCTCTTCAGTAAGGAGGAAGAATGATGTTTGCATTCCCAATAAGATTGGCTTACTTAAAGGGTAGTCCCAAAAGCAATGTATCAATGTATATCGTGCATTTGCGCATATTGGGCATGTGTATTCAATTGCAATATGTTGAAAAACCTTCTTAACATTTTTCCATATAGTGTGGTGTTGTATGAGGCATAGGAAGACTCACTTCCTTGTCAGGATGTGTGAATTTTAGACATCCTTCCAAGAACCATCAATGGGGGATGGTAGTACTATGTTGCAACCACTGGTAAGTGGATTTAGTTGGAAAATCCCCATTATGGGTCAAGGGCCATTGCCAGGCATCAAGATCTGATGTAGGATATGGTGGAATGATGTATTGAATCCTTGACCAGATCGACAAAGGAATGTAACTGAGGATAAATGACCTGTCGCATTCACCATTCTTTGTAATCATAGAGGTCATGCATAGATCACTAAGGTTAAGAGGTGGAATGAAGGTTGGGTCAAGGTCCATAATGGAGGAACATTGGATCCATTTAATGGTCCACATGTTGGAGTCATTTCTTGAGTTGATGGTAACCAATGAGGATTACTTAATGGCCTCAATATGCTTCTTGATGAAGGGTCATGCAGAGGATCCTGGTTGTTTGTTAAGAACTCCATTAGGAATGTATTACTCTCACATAGTTCTAGTTTAACTATCATAAATTTCTCTTTTCTTGAAAATAAAAAAGTGTCTTCATACTAGTTTATTGGTCGGCATGAGGGTGCTAATCCTTCCCCACTCGTAACAAGACCGTCACATATGGTCTAATGTTTTATCTTGATTTCCTTTTTTATCAATCTAACTTAGATAATCACTTAGATTTAAATAGTGGCTTCAATCATTTATCTTGTTTTTCCTCATTTTCCATATAAAACATGATGGTGACTTCAAACACTCATATTTTTATTTTGTGACAATAGACTACCAAAAAAGGTAAGTTTTCTCATATATCTATATTTCTATTTTTTGGATAGGTTGCAACACATTGTCAAAGGATGGAACATCTCCAGTATCATCATTTTCTTGCATGATCTCTTTGTTGACCTAATGGTTTTCCTTGATGGTGGCAAGAACATCATTGTGAAGATATATATATCGAAAACATTCCATCACATGGTTTAGGGAATTTTTATGGTAGACCATCCTAGTATTTGACTTTGTCGATGTACAACCATTGACCTAACTTAACCTCTAGTCATGTTAGTTGATAATATTTGAGTGCCTAATTAAGTTATTGACTAATTTCTGCTCATCATGTTTTACCACTTGTCCCCTTTGTAAGGTTGCATCCGTACAGTTATAATGATCAACCAACCTTGGTTGAATCTATTCTGGAGGATAAAAAACCAATTTCCATTGCATATCTTATTATTACTGACAATGTGGTATAACCCTAATAGGAGGTACACATTCCACCTCTACTTCAATTTTCCACACCTTCTCCATTTATACTTCTTGCAAAACCCATGGAGGAGTTGGGTATGTTCCACATGGAGGAGATAGAGCTACATCTTGAGATTGTTAACGACCCTACTGTTTTTTTATACCAATCTTGAGTAGATGATTATTCATGAGGATGCATGACTACATAAGAAAATTTGACATGTTGATTTTACATATGAGACAGTTCCTCCTATGCCATCACCTCATCTTCTATATGCATATCTAGGTGATGAGAAGAAGTCAGAGCCAGATCCTCCACCTGATGTAGAATAGTTGGTAGTACCATATGTATATTTATTTTATACTAGCTTATCCACAAAAGAAGGTACTCCTCCTTCAGTATTCACATATGAGAAGATCTTGAGGCCACCAGAGAGGCACCATGCCTACTTTGTGTCAGTTGTGTAGATCCACACATAGCTACTACACTACCTCTATTGACAATGGAGTATATGTGGATATAGTTGGATGCATTATAGAATAAAAAATAGAATTAATGGAAAAATTATCAAAATCCATTTGAGCTATCATGGCCACCTAATCACAATTTGCACCATAGAGCTCTCATGTTCAAGGTGTCACCCTGTTGATTTTCCTTTAAGATCACCATTTTTGTGTTTCCAGGACTACCTAGATGATCATTGATGGTTTCTTAACCTCCATCTTGGGTTTATTGTTTGCTAAACGATAAGCAAACTTCTAAGCTTACGGTTGAGGCTAGGTGGTACATACTCTATACACAAGAACCTATATTTTATAAATTTCTTTTTTAACTCAGAATGTTAGAGCATGTTCATTTTCATTTAGAATACTTGCATTTAATGAAGCCTAAAACTATTTTTTTTCTTGCAATGTCAGTTGAAGCCATTATCTAGTCGGATTATCTTATATTGATGTTTTCATAGCATATAGATTTTTTTCATACAATCTCCTCATTTGAAATTTAACTATATTTATGGAAACATGTAATTGTTTGAAATCACCCTTTGTAGCCAATTAATGTAACCATCATGCTCCCTAAAAAGGATGGAAAATGTTAGAGGAAATGATAGGCATCAAATATGACATTCCTCCTACTGATTATTCAATTAGTATCTATGAAATTTCCATGCATCCCCTTATCATATTATTATTTGGGTGTAGTGAATTATATGAATAACTTGAAGTGCTTAGTCATAAAAAAGTGTGGCACATGATCCAAACCCTCTTATATACTTCTTATTCCATATTCTTACCTTCCATACATCAAAGGTAAATGAAATACAAAATTATCTGTGAAGTGTGCCAAACTCTAAGTTCAGATAAACACCACCCCTTCCATCTATAATGACTTCTTCCATACCGCACACCATGTAGTAGCAGTGTATCACAAAAAATAAAGAAAAGGTTCCAATGTGATCACAAAAATGTAATATATATTTACATAAATTAAATAAAATTTTAATAAAATATAAGATAGATGTGCATTGTTCCTCCATTTACTCCATTTTCCACCTAGGATCTTGTTACATGCTCATTATATCCATTAAACCCTAGTGTTGGATCATGTGCGTACTTGTGATTTTTTGAGATTCTTCAAATTTTTATGAAACCCTTAGACATATGTGGCAATGAAGATGGTGGTGAGGAAGTAATATTTTGAAGATAAGTTGGAAATGGGGATATTACAAGTCATGTTATGTAATCTAGGCCATTTGGGTTGCTTGGCATATTAGTGGTTGGAATTCAAGCATTATGTGAGTATTAGGCATGTAAATGGGTTGAAATTATTTACTTAGAGAGTATATTGGATGTGGTGTTACTCAAGGACAGACATCATTTAGGCTCGGGTTCTGATGAATTTGTATTCATCATGTTTTTAGTTCTATTTTATAATTAGTTTTGCATATTTAGTTAGTTTTGCATATTTCTATTACATTTTTCTTCTTTTTCCCTTGTTTTAGGTTTTCAATTATTTATGAATTTTTCTTGATATTTATCCAATTTTGGTATTTTATTTTTATGTTGATGCAAGAAGAATAAAGAAGGAACTATACTTCCATGAAAAGCCCAAGAAAATAACCAAAAATTTCATATCCTCACTCCTAACTCCCACAATTAGTGTGGGGATCATTAAGTATAAATGATCAATAAAATGGCACTAACTTTCGCATCTGAAATCTAAATTGAGAAGTTCAAAATCCCTTGGATGAAAAATTAAAACATACACAAAACAAGTATACCTATTATATGTGTCTGTCAACTGATTGAATGACTAGTATGAGAAAAATTTCATAGGAAAATCTAGAAACTTTTGATACCCTAGCACTAAAATGGCTCTAGATTGCATTTTTCATGTCATAATAATTGGATGACTAAAGTTGGGTTAAAATCATAATTTAATTATTTACATAATTTGTATATTTATTGAGTTCTTGTAGCTGTCTGGTTGGCCTCCAGTCGCCCAAAATCCCTATGACCAAAATCTACATGAAACTATCCAAAACCATTAGATTTTTCCAGATCAACTTGACACTCTAAAGCATGCTATGCATACACCTGAGAAATATCTAATATAGAGGTTCACGAGCTATTCTCTCTTGTAAACAACCCTAGACGTCACCAATGAGACCTGGAGACGGGAATCAATGGCTTGACGTGGACATGCATTCCTTGAAGATCAGGATCAGAGGATGCAACTACTAATTGAGAATGGTAGTGAGACCGTTGATCTTCTTCTATACATATTTATTTTCTTTATGAACTTTTGATGATCTCTTTCTTTTTGTATCATGAAGAAAATTAGAGAGTATATCTTATGGGGCGTAGGTCTTAGTCTTGTTGCCTATATATTGTACTCTCATGTTATAAATTGCTATTCATATGGATTTTAAGATTGATTACTAATTGATTGCTTGCCTTCTCTATAAATTAGATACTTATCTTTAATTATTTTTATACTGATAAAAGTAGAGACCCTAAGATCTAGTATTAGATATCAAGCGTCATAGTTATACCCCAAATAGGATCAAGGAAGGGAGTTCTCATTGGCAATAGTAAGGACCTATCAGAAATGAGAACTCGATCCAACGGGGAAATATGTTCTTGGGAATGTCATACTCCTAAAGGAAATAAAAAAGTTTCACCCCAATTTAAATATCTTTATGAACGAGAAATGTAATGTGAAAATGGATATGTAAGCAATGATGGTGAAACATGTCATCTTGGTAATTTCATCATAATGTTAAAAATCAATTCTTGATTATCTTAATTTATCTTTCTTTCTTAATATAGTTAACCAAACAAACTTTCCAACAATCATCCTTATTAGTTACTTTTTCTTAATTAGGATAGAAATCTATTTTGTTCTTATTAATGTTGTCCTTTGGGTTTGATCCTTAAATGTACTACAATAAGACAGTCTGCTTGCATATGGTAGTTATTGTACATAGTTTAGGTAATATAGGGACCTTTCCTTAGGTTAATTTGTTAGTGTAGTAATTTCCACATTAGTTATGAAATCAATATATTAAGAGAAATCTTTAATGTCACTCAATCTGCACTTTGTTTGCCCTGAGTTCATGTTTTCCTTACAAATTGTGGTGATAATTGCAAATTCACCATAATAAGAGGAACCGATTGCAATTTCTATGCAAATATCTAAGATAGTGTTATCCATCGTATTCATGTTTGATCTAACCAATGCCTTGATATAAGACTGGTGTTGATCCCTAAGGTTGACAAACCATCATCTGTGCAGACTCTCGACCTATTAATGCTTAAAATATGGTTCTTTGCCTCATCATCAAGGCAAGGTCATCTCTTGTCGAATAGATCCTCTCCTCCCCAAACTCATATCCATTAAGAAGAATGACTTTTTCACCAAGAATCACATCTAGAGCCACAACATCTTCTTACATGAGCTCTCTGGTGACATAAATGTTTTCCTTGATGGTAGTGAGAACTTCATCATGAAGACAAAGGACATACAAAGCACTCCATCACATGGTTTAGAGAATTTTTTATGGCAGGTACTCCTAGCATTTGGATTTTATGATGCAAGTCCCATGACCTACCTTAACCTTTAATCATATTAGTTAATAATATTTGAGTGTTTCATCAAGTATTTTGATCATTTGATTAAGAGAAAACTCTAATTTGACTCAATCTATACTTTGTTTACACTGACTTCAGTTTTCTTGAAAATTGTGGTTATAATAGCAAATTCACCATAATAAGATGCATTGATTATAATTTGTGTGAAAATTATCTAAGCACAAATAATACTGCATATTCATGGTTTATTTTATGATCTTTGGATGATTTTGAACTTAAATTGTTTAGGGTCTCTCTAGGGTTCAAATTTGTAATCCTAGTCTTAAGTTGGTGCTTGGATGGGTGAGGCACAATAGCCTACTCTTGATCATCAGCATACTAGGTCTTGATCAACTTCATTGGAATCTCCTTTGAGAGTTTGTTGGTGGTTAGCTATTGACATACCTCGATAGGTTAGTAGGACCCCTAATAGATTGGTGGGAGAGGAGGTTCAATTGGTGGTTAAGGGTGAGTCCCTCGATAGCCTTATTTCTTTATTCTTTGTAGGATGATCTTTGGACCTAGATAGGCCACTTCTTGAGCCCCGACAAGCCTTGTGAGGATGAACTTTATCATTTTACATTTGACAGATGGACCCTCGATGGGCCCTTTGACACTTGCGGGATAAGCACCTCGATAACTCACTATTTCTTACCCCTTGATAGCTCCATTGTATGGGGTTTCTTTAGAATCTTCACCCTTCACTACTACATAAATGACATATAACGTCACTTTTGATGGCGTCGGTTACCCAAAAAAATGACGCCAAAGTACAATGACGTTGGTTAATTAATCCAACCATCACCATATGTGAAGTCTTGTCAATTTAGAAAAGATGCGAGTACAACTTTTACTTTAATGTCAGTTTCTTTTCATAGAAACCGACGTCTAAATTTACCCGCGAAATATAACTTTTAGGGAAAAAAATTTCCTCGAAAATTTTCAGTCTGGCGTCGGTTTTTGTTATAACCGATGACACATGTTTTGCGCCATGTCCCCACAGAAAAATTTATCCCCTCATTATTCATTG
This sequence comes from Alisma plantago-aquatica, assembly GCA_963693085.1. NCBI lineage: Eukaryota > Viridiplantae > Streptophyta > Magnoliopsida > Alismatales > Alismataceae > Alisma > Alisma plantago-aquatica. The sequence continues at coordinate 324,526,677 of OY856415.1, forward strand.
GCTCTAACAACTACTCGATGACTGATCCCCCTTAGTGAGACAATTTCTTTTAGGGGATGGGTCTATGCATCGGTTTTGTGGAGGAAACTGACGACTAGGTGTATATGTGCCTTGTCCCAGTAAAAATAGTTTTTCCCCAATTTTCTCATTCATTGCCAGTTTTTATTGGATAACCGATGACTATGTTCCTAACTTGATATCAAGAATTTTTGTTTGGATATGTATATAGATGTTGGTTTTGTAGGTGATAACCAATGACTATTTTTGAACTATATCATCAGTGCCATTTTAAACCAACAATTATGGACCTAATCTGGGGTCTATTTTTTGTTTGGTTTAGAAGTTAATCATCGATTCATCACAACTGACCGAAGACTATATTCCTAACCCGAGGGCAAATTTTTTTGTTTAGATTTGTACATAGTCGTCAGTTTTTGTGGACGTAACCGACGCCTGTTGCCCTTCCCCGGTGTCTATTTTTTTGGATTTAGGAATTAGTCATCGGTTTTTCTCTAGCAACTGACGACTAAAACCCTAACCCGAGGACAAATTTTTTTTATTTAGATTTGTAGTTAGTCATCAGTTTTTACAGACATAACCTACGACTATTTTCCTTCGTCAGTGTCTATTTTTTGTTTAGGAGTTACTCATCAGTTTTGTCTCTAGAAACTGACGAATAAGTCCTTAGTTGTCAGTTTTTTGTATAACTGGTGACTATGTCCCAATTAACACCCCTGAAATTTCTTCCCCTTCCCGCATTCTCTTTTTCATTCTTCGCCCAACCTATCTCTCTAGCGATTCTAGTTTCATCGTCACCACTGCTATTCCACCATTGTTCACTCACCACCACCACCATCATTGTTAGAGTTGTTGGATCTTACCATTGCTACTGTTGGAGCTCACTGTAATGCATGGGCTCACTACCCAAGGCTCTAGTGGAGTCTTAAGAATGACGATTGTCCCAACATACCACCACTAGCCTTAACTACACATTTTATCCTCACTCACGTGCAAGTCAGGTTCAACTTCTCTATTGGTCACCCATTCTAGTACTACTTCAAGTTCAACACACTTAACTATGGAGTTCTTTAGTGATGGTCTCCCAGAAAAGGAGGTGCACCTTAGAGATATGGGTAGTCCAATCATTCCTTTTAAGATCATTTTATCTAAAGCCTCAATTCATGAGACATTACAATCTTCCCCACTTAGACTCTTGATGTCTTCATCAAGGATCAATTATATGGCCTCATAATATTTCCCCATTTTAGTGTAGACCCATAATGGCCCATGAACACTCAGCTCCCGATCACGGAATACCAGCACAAGGGTGGCTACATCAGCCATGGACATCCATTTCCAACATGCCTGGACCGCACGACTCAAGACTGACATGCCACATGCCCATGTGGGCCCCACCTTCTAGATGGGAAGTGGCTCTGATACCATTTGTAATGATCGGTCCCACTGCCCAATGCTCTAGTAGAGTTTTAGGAATGACGAATGGCCCCATAGACAACCACTAGCCACAACTGCACACTTTATCCTGACTCACTCGCAAGCTGGGTCAACTTCCTGAATGGTCACCCATCCTAGTACTACTCCAAGATGAGCATGCTTAACTATGGAGTTCTATAACGATGGCCTCCCGAAAAAGGAGGTGCACACTAGTAATATGGTTAGTCCAACCATTCCATTTAAGATCATTTTATCCGAGGCCTCAAATCCTGGGACGTTACACTTGTCGCCTCTGCTACTGGAGCTCGCCACTATCACTACTGGAGCTTGTCTCCCCCGCCGCTGCAGCTAGCCACCATCATCTCCATCGCCATCATCTCATGTTGGTTGTTGTCACCTCTTTGGTGTCGTCTAAGAAGGTATGTTCCCTGCATTCACTTCTTTGATTTATATGACATAAAAATATATGAATATGACTTGTTGGATTGTAAATGACAAAAGTTTCTCTATTTTGCTATATTTTCTTCATAATATTGCATCCATTTATCTATTTTTCTTCTTAAAGAAATTTGTATTATCCATATTAACCACAAACCTAGATGCATAGGTATAGAAATAAACCACGGGGTAGAACAATTGATGAAATACCCTATTATAGTTCATGTATATTGTATGTGTGTTTGGAAACATAATCAAGAATGATTTGAATTTAATGATGTTCCATAAAACCTAGGATATGAATGATGAAACTATGATCATATGTATAGGAATGAAAACATATATACATTTTTGACATTGGCCTAGAAACCCGTATGAGATTACTCATTAGGAGTAAATCTTGGATAGTCCCCAGTTTGGGACTGTTCTTGAACACTTAATCTCACTTAGGATGTAAGTGTATAATGTATATTTGGTTTTCAAGATGTTTCATTAGCACTTCCCCATTTGTTCTCTAAGTACATATGTTTGTAATTGGAGAACTGTGGGGAAATGCTGCTGAAATTTTCTTGAAATCTGAATATAGACATTATACACTTACTAGTGAGATTAGGTGTTTAAGAATGGGATAGGTGGTACACACATTCATTATTGAACCCTAAACCTTAGTTTTTAACCCTAAACCCTAATCTTTTAACCTTAAGCCCTAATCTTTAAACCCTTATGCCTAAATAAAAAACAATAAACCCTAATCTATCTGTAAATCCTTAACTGAATTTGTAAACCCTAAACCCTAATACTTGTTTTGTCTTTGATCATAGAATGGATAGATCGTGTATGTCCATTCTAAATCACTACACCCCATAGTTTATTGTTGGTCTTGATTAGTTTATAAGAATTGTGGAGGAACATAGGAAACAACCTGGAGATAGGTTCTATATTCCATGTAGGCATTGCGGTAACAACTTGAAAGTTAGCACTGGTGACAAAATCAAAAGTCATGTCATGTGCTATCGGGATTGTACAGGGCTATACAGAATGGTACTGGCATGGAGAGATTTCAAACCTGGGATCAGTAGATGTCGATAGCAGTAGTTGTGTTGAAGAAAAAATTGTTGACAATGACATAGATGTGAACGAATTGATTCTGATAGACATCATTGATGTGATGCTAGATAGTTGTGGGGTAGAGCAGACCAATCCACCTTCCTTGTTTAGGAACATTGTGCATGATTATGAGAGACCACTATACACATGTTGTATTAAGTTTAAAAGCTTAGCGTTGTGTTGAGATTTTATAATCTGAAGGCTAACAATAGATGGAGCAAAAAAAGCTTCACGTCATTGTTGTCTTTGTTAGTGAAGGCTAAGAAGATACATGCATGCCTGTATGATTATGTATTATTTCAAAAGGACTACGTCGATTTGAAATATTGTCCAAAATGTGGGGCGTTAAGGTATAAAGGATGACTTTGGGGAAGTCCAAAACTAGCTCTCTGCCAAGGTGATGTGGTATCTACCTATAATACCATGGCTTCAATGCTTGTTTGCCAATCTAATAGACATGAAGAATGTAAGGTGGCATGCATAGGTTAAGAAAAATAATGATGGGATCCTATGACATGTGTTTGATTCCCCACAATGGAAGAAGATTGTTTTATTGTACCCTAAATTTGGTGATTAAGTCCAGAATCTAAGACTTGGGCTTTGTACCAATGAGATGAATCCATACAGCACATTGAGCATCCAACATAGCACTTGGCCTATTATGCTTGTTATATAATCAAATGTCAAACACAAACGCGTTCAAATTGCGATCAATCCTTGAAAAGGACAAAATGGGATAAAGTTCAACAATTGGTTAAGGACTTTGAGAAGTGTTCTCATCAATGAGAGAAAGCTCTATGTCCTTGATAAACCAATGCCAGAGGAACCCACTCCAAATACACTTAAGGTTAAATGTCTTCCTCCCTAGTTGTGTATGAAAAATAAGTATGTTATGCTATTGTTGTTGATACTGGGCCCTAAACGACCTGGAAATGATATTGACATTTATCTTGAACCTCCAATTGATGACTTAAAGAAACTATGGGTTAAAGGTGTGATGACCTATGATGTTTCACGTAGAGAGACAATTCATTTTCATGCTATGTTGTTTTACACTATTAATGATTTTCCAGCATATGGGAATTTGTCTGGATACAGTGTAAAATGATCCAAAGCATGTCCTATATGTGAAGAAAACACTGATTCAATATGTCTAAAACATGAAAAAAATATTGTATATCTTGGTCATCGAAGGTTTCTTCCAAAATGACATCCTTATCGAAGGTTGCACAAAGCGTTCAATAGATTGAATGAGGAAAGGAGTGCCCCAAAACATATACCAAGAAAGGTTGTTTATGAAACAGTAAAAGACTTTGTCAATGAATTCAGTAAGAGATCACAATGTACCATTCCCACACAAAGTGATAAATCTTTATTCAAGAAGAAGTTAATATTCTGGGATCTTCCTTATTGGAGTTCTTCGATAGTTAGGCATTGTATCATGTCATGCATGTTGTGAAAAATGTTTGTGATAGCATCATTGGTTCTCTGTTGAATATACTAGGTAAGACTAAAGATGGCATAAAATCTAGAATGGACCCGCATGAACTGGGAAGAAGGAAAGAATTAATAGAAGTAGTTTGTAGTGATTGGAGAACATATTCACCTCCTAATTGTTACATGTTGTCTAGAAAGGAAAAAAAACTTTTTGCGAGTGCTTGCTTAATGTTTAGGTACCATAGGATTACTCTTCCAATATTCATAGATTGGTATCAATGAAAGATCTGAAGCTGATAGGTCTTAACTCTCATGATTGTCACACTCTAATGCAACAAATATTGCCTGTGGTAATTCGATCTTTATTGTTGAAGCATGTAAGGTTTGCAACCACCAAACTTCATTTCTTCTTCAACAGACTATGCAACAAAGTTATTGATCCTGAGAATCTCGATAAGTTGCAAAGAGATGTGGTTGTTACCCTATGTCAGCTTGAGATGTATTTTCCTCCTTCATTCTTTGATATAATGGTACATCTTGTTGTCCATTTGACTAGGGAAGTGAAAATATTGGGACCAGTTTTCTTGCATTGGATGCATCCTTTTCAACGATACATTAGTGTTTTTAAAGGTGATGTTCAAAACCGTTATCAGCCTAAAGGGAGTATTATTGAGGTTATGTGGCCAGGGAGGTTATAGATTTTGCAATGACTGTATGAGTGGTAATGAAGCTCCTATAAATGACAAGAATATTGAGGAGTATTATGGAAAACAGACTTTAGGAGCACAAATGAAAGTAATCAATCATGGGTTGTGGGAACAAGAAAACTTGTATATTTTACACCACATCGACGAAGTGAGTGTTTATATCACCAAACATACCAATTTCATCAAGAAACAATGCCCTTGAGCCAATTCAATGTGACTTTCTAGACAGCATAACAAGCCATTTATTAAGTTGTTTGAACATAAAGTCTTACATCAACTATCTTAAACACCATATAATGTTGTTGAAAATATCAAATGCCTCACCTTTAAACAAAAAATGAATGTTATGAATTATGAAGGGTTTGACATAAATGGGTTCTCATATTACACAAATCCTCAAGATGATAAGAGCGTCATCCAAAATAGTGGGTCCACCTTGAAGCGTCTTCATTGTTTTTTTCTAGTGTGAAGGATAATAGTCTATGTGAAGTTAAGATGTCATATTATGGTGTCATTGAAGACATGGGAGTTTGACTAGTTAGATTTCACAATTATGCTCTTTATGTGTAATTGGGTTGATAACACCAAAGGAGTTATAGTGGATGAATTGGTTCTTACATTAGTGAATTTTGAAAAAGATTGGCGAGAAGGGTGAATGATTCATATTGGCATCACATGCAAAGCAAGTATTTTATATCGATGATCCTACAAATGAAAAATGGTTGGTTCTTCATGGTAAAAGATAGTTCATTGAAGATTCTACAGATGTAGAAGCGTACTATGATAAGTATGATGACTCTAGTCCATTCTCAGTTGACTTGCCAACACCAAATATTGAAGCTAACAATGACTTATATGTGTGTGGATATCACACTGAAGGAATGTTAATTGATAAAAGATCTCAATATTAGAGGCATGTTTTTAAATTTTAAATGTTTTTTTAATGTTACATTGATGTGAACTTTACAATGTTATATTAATCTCATTGTTAAATGTTAAATGTTTTTTTATATGACACTTTTTCATATGGTTGTTCATGAGTATGATGATCGTGATGTTGATCACCATGAGGGTTGGGCGCCGCGTCATGATGTAAGTTGTACAATATATCTAGCTATATGTCCATTTATAAGTTATATCCTATATGTGTTTTTTTGGTCAATTTTTAGGTTGAGGATGTACCCCATGAAGACCTCGTACCACTTGATGAGCAACATAAAAAAATTGAAAAAATCAGGGGCATCACTATGATAAACAAGTTACTACAACAAAGGGGTGATGGAGCAAAATTGGTTGTAGATTTTGATCATGTAGGAAATCAAGTTGGAAAGAACCGCAGCTCATTTATTTCATATCTTGGAATTCTTACTCATGGCCATTATAGTGTAAATACAGAATCTTGGCATACAGTTGATCAAATCAAGAAAGGCTTCATATGGAAAGAACTATGTGTGAGATATTATCATTTTCAATTATGTTTTTAAAGTTATTTACACTTCTATTTTTTAGAATACTCTATTAAATATATGAAATTTTGCAGAGTATATTTCAACTGGATGAAAGCCTACATCACAAAAAGGTGATGCAACACTGTGGGAGGGTCCTAAGGAACTATATAACAACTCTCAACCAACAATATATATGAGAGGTTGATAAGAGGAAGAAATCAGCCACTGAGCAATAATACTACCTCGACTCGACTCAATGGGAGGTCTTTGTTTCCAAGAGAAAAATTGATGAATTCAAGGTATTAAGTGTCACTCCCAATTTAATTAGTATACATTCATATGAATTCATTATTTTACGGTTGACCTTGATTGTTACTAAATAATTCAATGTTCTTGCTAACAAGGCTATCAACTATGCTCAAAGATCAAGGTGTGCACTAAATTTGCATTACCACACGATGGGTCCAGGTGGCTATGTAGTCATTAACCAAAAACTACAAGCGTCTTCCATTCAGTAGCCTACTGCTCCTACTACTGAGACTGCTGATTCCTCTATTCCTCCTGCACCTCTGTATCACCATGATGTGTGGATAGTTGGGAGGAAAAATAAAAAAGGAGATATAACCAACCCCGCAACTGCTAAGGTGGCTGCAAAAATGGTAAAATTCAACTCTCAAAGCAATTAGTATTGATGATTGGTATGCTTACTAACCAATTTCTATTAATGATGATTAGCGGGAGCTTCACGAGCATAGGAAGCAAGGCTCGTTCATACTTTAGGGCACAAGGGATGAATTGACAATTGCTCTTGGTAATCGAGAGTGTGACTCCCCATGCCACATCCACGAGATAACTCTAAGGAAAACACAGAAACAAAAATAAAAAATAGAGTACTGGAAAACACTAGAAATTAAAACTATTTTTTCTAATCACCAAAGCAGAAAAAAAACCTTTACTTGCAAGTCCTCACAGGACACAAAGCACTTACATCAGCATGTACATACCATGTATGCCATCAAACTATTACAAGGGGACCTGTTCCAAACATATATATACATATCCACTATATCTTTACATAAAAAAGGGGCACACGAGCCAAAGCCATGCATTGAAAGCATGTCTACAAAAAACACCCAAAAACCATCCCGAAGACCTGAGTGTATAGGGATGATGCTAGGACTCTACTCCAAAATACTAGCAGCACTTCCAACCTTATCAACTACTATCCTTCTTGTTGCTTCTCTTCCTCAACTGCACAATCTCTACCTCCTCATGCAAGTCCACCTAAAAGATGTGGAAATCCACAGGGTGAGATTCCAAATATCAGCGGGAGATATAACTCTCCACCAACACTATTATTAGCACATATAAGCCAATAAAGAACAGCAGTAAGGTTACAACTATGATAAGCAGGTAATCATTTCTAACAGTATAAGCAATTATAGTTGGATTGTGAAACATCTTATCACATAAAAGGAATATGAAGAACATGTATATTCACTACCAATTACTTTGTACAAAAGCAAGCAAGGCCTCATCCAAAGTTTGCATATTTGACCCTAAACAAGTATGCTACACGGCTAATTACGTATTTTATTATGCCCCGAGGATTTGAGTCGTACCACCCAAATCCAACCGACCACTACTAAGTCAAAATCAGTGTCATACAAGGTCTATGGAAGAGCTAGAATCCACGACCTCACCAAACATCATGGTCATTACATACACAGCAGAAACATATCATTCAAATGCAACATGTGACATATAGTCAACAGTGAAAGTCCTAGCCCCCTTTGGTACAGGTCACAACACTAGTGAAACTGATCTACAGCTCGCATCCGCACTCATACTAGGGTATGGCCCATAGCCAATCCTGTGAAACCTCATAAGAATTATTGAGCTATGTCCCGTAGCCGCATTCATACCAGGGTATGGCCTACAGCCAATCATGTGAATGCATATACTCAACAATATATCACTCCAAGCTTCCTCTAAGGGAAAGCATGTTTCACCATCCAACAAGTGCTAACATTGAGATGGATCCATAGCATAGGGCAAAACTACATGATTAGGTTCAACTTGAATATTTAAGTCAATTAAGTGTCTTTTAGCATCAGTCAAGTTACAACATATAACGTCATAACAAACTCTACAAAGATAAGGGCATAACACACTTCTAGAAGATATAAACGTATAGGGTGTGAACTGGTCACACTATCACTAGATGATGCTTGTTTTATTTTCATTCACCACTTCATCAATACCAGAGTCACATGCAATGGGATATCAATTAATCATCTCAAAATTCATGTATCACAATTATTTCAACATGCCTCTTGAAGGCTCTTTCAACATGTGTCATATTTAATCACCATAGCATACAATAGCTATGATTATCAAGCTCATATAACCTGCACGGTTAGAAGTTCAAAAATAAGAGAGATAACCACATAACATCATAATCCTTTCATGATAGAGAAAAAAACAAGATCATTGTTCATTATTAGGGTTAGGGTTTCCTCTTAGCCAATTAGGGTGTACAAAGCTAGGTCCAACCATCAACCCTAGTACCATCACCCTCCATCATCTTGGAGTGCATAAGGAGTAGGAGGCATCATTAGGGATGAATGGATAACATTCTAAATAGATTTATACAAGGCTTATGAATCATTCATATATGCTATCATTAAGTGTTCATATGTGCTTCTCATCCACCTACCATCACCCTATGTTGACCATATAACCACATGGGTCGCATCCACCCATCATGGTCCATGCCATGACAGCAGCACTCATGTGTCTCAACAAGTCATGACCTCCACCCTTGAGGTCATGTCGTGCTCGCGACACCTAGGGTTAGGTTTCCACAAAACATCTTGACCAAAGGTGTCTCAGCCTTAAAGGGTGTCTCGACCTCCACCCATGTCTCTACCCAAGACCATCATGGTCGCGACCCTACACACTAGGGTGAATCTCAACTGAAGCAAGGTAGGAATAAGACACCAACACCAAGGGTGACTAGGCCACTTAACACCAAAAGATGTGACCTAACACCATAAGTTCAAACTCAACCACTAGGAAGCATCTCGACTAAAATCTATCAAGGTACCAGCCACCAAGAGGGAAGTGTCGTGACCACCCTAAGATGCATCATCTATATCTCAAAATAGAACTAAAACCAAGGGAAGAATCATAGTCACCATAAAGGAAAACTCAAGCAATTGGTCACTAATCCCTAAGGCATAGGTCAAGAGACCACCAAGAAAGAACCTATCCCCAAAGAAGGGAAAACCAAGATCAAAGTAACCAAGGTCGAACCTAATATCTATCCAACATTTAGGTACACGAACACCATGCATGGGAGCAAGATTAGGGGCAAGGCTTAGGGAAGAACCTCCATAACTCATCATATACTAAATTGGGTACACATAGATTAGGGTTTAGGATTTCAACCAAACCAAGCAAGGTTTCTCTACCAAACAAACTCTTGAGATTACCACTAAGTACAAGCATGATGAGGAACTAATTTAGAGAGAGAATATAGTAATAAAATGCATAAAGAACTACAATAATAGAGTAGGTTTAGTGTTATATAACTCGCTTTATGATGATCACCACCAAAAGTTCCAAACTACAAGATCAAGATCTCCAAGCACATGATCCAAGGGTTGAAGAAGCTTCACCAAAATATCCACACTGGGCCACAAGAGTACCTCAAGAAGGATAAGACACCATGGTCAAAGTTAGCTCAAGAAAAGAAGCAAAGAAGATCATGGTCGAATCAAAGAAGAAAGAGAGGATAAATCCTCTTCACACTTGGGTCTACCTTGTCAAGACATGGTCTATGACCCTTGATGAGGAGATTCTCTCCCAAAATGACCACCATGGAAGAATCATGGTCTAGGGCCGAGAAAAGAGAGGAAGATGAAGGTAGGAGATCAAAAGAAACATCAACTTCGAAGACAAACACTTACTAAGGATGGGAGATGAGATCGGATCATCACCGCCACAACATGTAAGAGGAGATAAGGGGTTATATAGATGGAAGATGAGAGAGAGATCAAGGTGTGAGGTGTCAACATACTAGGGGCCCAAGGGATACTTGTCCTCACAAAAGACCAACATGAAGCCACATGCAACCACTTAAACATGACATGCGAGACTTGGTGATAGGCTCTAGGTAGTGTCTCAGACACCATGGACTCCAACATGGTCACATTCATGACCCTCCTAGGTTGCACCATCCATGGTCGCAACACCACCTATCACTATCTCCTCTAGGTCGAAACAAAGCACCTGCTCAAACCCTAGGTCGAGACAACCCAAGATAGGTCAACCATATCGACCCAAGACCACCCTAGACTACCTAGTTCATGACCTAAACTCCTAAAGGAGGTGTCTCGACCATGACAATCTCCAAAACCAACCTTGGTCGTGACCCAAGGTCGAGTGAACACAACCAACACACATGGTCAAGGCACTCAACACTCACATCAACCCTAATCACAACCTGGAGTGATGCTCCTCAAAAAAATCTCAAACATGGTGACATCCTCTTTCTATTTCCTCTAGATGATGTCAAGAAAGAGAGGAAATACTTCACAGGTGGCAAGTTGCACATAAACCTCCTACATTGGGTAAATTTCAATTTGCACCAAAACTAGCACAGAATGCACAAATATTATTCAAACAAGCTCAAATTGGAGACTTAAGCTCTCTACAAGCCCTAATTACATATCAAGAGATTATAAAAAGGTTATAAGCTCATGATTAAGCCAAATAAAGTAGGTTTACACAAAACTCAGGTTAGGGGTCTTACACAGAGCATCCTAGATGTGTTAGGGCTGCATGCGCTGGTGTGGGCCTAACAATGTTCTTTGGGCCATCAGAACGCAAACATGTCCAAAAAGAGGGATTTTCAAAAGTTGAGGTAACCTATTCTTTTTTTAGAATGTTGTTGTAAAGGGAATTCAGGAATCAAAGAGTTTTTCTTTTAGCCATGTATAGGTAGATGAGTTAATTGATAAGAGAGTCCAGAAAGGAATGAGCAAGTTGCAAGCATCTCACGCTGCCACTTAGATAGTACCTGTGTCGTGCTGCTCTTCCCCTATGATAGAGGTGGTTGGGATTTATCATGTAGACCCACCACCTAGAACGTCTTCTGTAAGTATTTTTTGACATAGTAGCTAGTCTTTTCAAGATGATATGTTTAGGTATATATATAACATACTCTATGCAAATATGTAGGGGTTTAGGCCATGTTGTATAAAATTGCAATAATACATCATTTTAGGGGGTGAGGCTTACTCATGCCTTCCTTGCCACGTGATTCATGACACTTCAGTACCCGATGGTGTGGTTTGTGTGAGACTGAGGCTTGTCTTCCCCACTTGAAGGCAGCATCCATTGCCATATGCCCACTCAAATGCTGACACACTTGGTGAAGTAGAAGGCATAGTGGTCTTGTGGCTCAAAGTGGGAGTCATCTATATTGATCATGTATGGTAAATTTACATTATGTGAATTTTTATATGTATATCCATGACAATTGATATGAAATTATGTATGCAAAACAAAGGGAAGAAACCCGCTACAACTCTCCTCCACCTTCACCTCTTCCTAAAGTACCTAGTTGGATTGCAAAGGACCTAATTGACTCAATGGGTCCTCAACACAAGGGTATGGAAATATGGATAGGCGAACGTCTCAAAAATTCACCTATTATTGTTTCTATGATGGGGGATGCTATAGGTCAATCATACGATAATAATATATTTCTACAGGATATTTTTGAGTTGTTTCATTATGCTTGGCTGAATTCATCTATGACAGAACTATGGATATGGTGAGATCTTATTTATATATCTATATACCTCATTTTATATATGGTGATATGTTTTCTTATATATTAATGCATATGTAATATATGTTTTGTAGCCACTTACATAGGTTCTATAAAGATTTTTCAATGACCCATGTGGGATTTCTATTTCCATCCTTGATCAGTCTTGTAAATGAAGACCCTACATCAGTTACCTTATACTACTCTATCACTTTTAGATATTTTGGTGAAGAAAACAACAACGTGATAATAGCTCCATATAATGTTGGGAAAGTTTACTTTGCTTAAAATTTTGACTTAAGAAAATTGCATTTCATTGTGGATTTTGTGTAATATATTTTTTACTTTCTTATCACTAGAGGTAAGCATTGGGAGTTACTGGTTGTTGTCCCTGAGATGATGACTGTTTATTATCTAGATCCGAAGGGGGACTTATTAGACCATTTGGGACACGATTTGAAAAGGCCATTATTCATGTGAGAAATTTTTTTATATTTATATCCATTAACATCTACTATTATATGACTATTTACTAATGCAATTCAATGTGTTACATTAACATATAGGGCTTTAAAAGATTTTAAAAAAGTTGGTGGAAACTTGGATAAGAAAAAGAAAGCGATATTTTGGAAGAATGTGGTGTAGTTTCCCGACTCCAATGCATATTTTATTTATGTGAACTATGCTTATTTTTTTTTTATTAAAATTTTGTATGTTTAAATTTATAGTGTGTTGTACAAGACAACAACTGGGCATGTGGATACTACGTGATGCAGGTATATGGATATAATTGTCAGATATGATGCATGCGATATCAAAAACATATAACATGTAATATATAGTCATGATCATCATAAGTATATAGCTAGTCTCATTAGATAATATGAAAATATCAAACTTATTAATTTATATATATATATATATCATCTCTTTGCAGGTGTTTAAAACTAATGACTTCAATCCAGGATAAAAGCTATTAGATGTACATATGTCATATACGATAGAACAATTAGATGACATAAGGGAACAATGGGAAAAAGCCTTTGAAAGGGAGGCATTTTTTTATTATGATTGGGGTATTGATGATTAAAGAATGACATTTCTAAACTTTGATGTCATTGTTTCTGTATATATGTGGTGCTTATATATACATATGTGAATGACTTTTTTTAAATTGTCTCATTGAAAGTTGATCTATATACATGTGTGTGAATGTGAAGATGGATGAATGAATTGTGTTTATACATGTGTGTGAATGTAAAAATAGATGAATGAATGGAACTAAAAGTTTCTACATGTGTGTGAATCATGTGAATGAATGAATTGTGTTTCTACATGTGTGTGAATGTGAAAATGGATGAATGAATCGAACTGTAGGTTTCTACATGTGTATAAATCATGTGAATGAATGAATTGTGTTTCTACATGTGTGTGAACCACTGGATGTATATATAGTCTTGATATATAGATAGTCTTAATTATCTTGTTATTGTAGGTTTGTGGCCAGTAGTTAGGCTGAAATCACAGGATGTTGTAAACCTACAGTTCAGAACTGAACTGTAGGTTCTGCATCCTGCTGACCGGCCAGACAGTAGATTGGAAACATGATATTTTAAAAAAAATGAATCTTAGTCGTCGATTATTTAAAACAGCCGTCATTGTAGGTCTCTGTCGTTAGTTATTTATAGAAAACATATGACTATGTCCCTAACCCGGGCCAATTTTTTTGTTCGGGTACAATGATAGGGGTCGGTTTGTGAAATCATAACTAACGAATATGAACCAAACTTGAGATGACTTTTTGTTTGGAAATGGAGTTATTCATCAGTTTTTATTAAAATAACTGACGACTATGCATGTAGCCCGAGCCAATTTTTTGTTTGGTTATGAATATAATCATTGGTTGTCTATAAATAACCGATGACTATGGCTCCTAGTGTTGTTTCTTATTTGATTGTAATCGAGGTCGGCTCTGTGTTGACACCGTAGGCATCTACCTTTAGTATCTCTCACTTAGGTGTCGCTTGGAAATTGACGTAAAATATCCATTTTAGCCGACATTAAAGGTAGTATATGTACCGGTGCTTGGATATATATAATTGCTACCCATCAAACCCTTGCCTCATTTGGAAACCTTGAGACTTTCTTGGACAAGTAGGACAAGCCCACAATCCTCGATAGGCAATCTTGGGTGTTGATAGCTTGGTTTGGAGAGTGGGTGATGCTTGCATGTGCTTGGAAGTTGAAGATCTAGCCTTACGTGGTGTATTTAAACTTTTGTAGAATTGTTTTGGGTTCATACGTGCAAGATATTTTTTCTATTATCTATTTTTGAATGTTTCCACTATGTTCTTCTCCTAGATGCATTCCATGGAGTTCCATGGTGGAGCTCGGTGCATCTAGCTAAGAACCCTCTTTTCTTCTCTTTTTGCCCTAGTTGACCCTAGATATTTAGCTTGGAGGTCCTATATTAGAGACTATGGAGGGTTGTGTGATGGGTGTTTTACTAGGTTTGTGGTTTTATTGTGTCAATCTCGAGTTCATCTCCCTTGGAGGTAAGTGATATAACTACTGTAAGCTTCTTTTGCCTATTTTATGCAAGCATGGCCCTTATCTTGCCTAAACTTTGTTTAATATACTTAGAGATGGACTTTTAATGAACGTTTATTTTAGACGGTAATTCCTGATGGAAGTAACATGCCTTTCTATATTTGTAAGGGCTAAAATTTCTAAATAAATGCATTTTCCCTAAAAATGCTCTTTTTAAGGCTTTAAATACTAGTTACAAAATTTTCAACAAAAGAAAACTATTAATAATTCTAGGAACGAATCGAGTAAATCTTTTGTGTATATTCAACTTTACATCTTGTGGGTTATCCCTTTTGAATTCCATATCATTATTTCTCAGATATGTGGAAAACCTAAAACGTTGACAAACAAAACCCAAGTCAACATAAAACTAAGTTGTGTATGTGGGTGCAACAAAAAATGTTTGCATATGGTATTAGAAACATATGTAGCAGTAAAGATAAAAAAATGCAACAAATGAATTGTTCATGTCCAAGCTACATTTCCAACCCTTGAGTATTCCACTTCATTTGATGTTCCACTCCTTGCTTCACAATGGAGTCTATGGAGTTACCCTAACAATGACTTTTATGGTGATTTTTTCAGTAATGGGCATTCTTCATCTCATCATGTTGTCTTTGTCACTCTCTTAGTGACCATATCTTATATACTGTGAGTGATTATCTCCCTAGATCTCTTTTATGAAATTCTGTATCAGGCTCGAGTACCATATTGACTATATAGTAATGCATATATATTATAATAACTAGAAAGTATTGGAGCAACTGATGAAATTTTGCATAAGAATAACTTTGTGTAAACTCTAGGGATCTTTGAATACTCATAATTAACCCACATACTTGATTCATGGAAAAGATAGGTCCAAATCAACTCAAGCAGTATGTACAACCACGATTTAATCTAAAAACTTTTAGTCAACATTCAGATTTAAAAACTTCTCAAAGGTCCTTGTCTTAGGGTTTTGAGGTCTTATTTAGAGTTTGGATTAACTTATTAGGGTTTGCTTCCATGGATCCTCAATTTAGGGTTAGCAATCCCATATCATCATGTCAAACCTTAGATCATTTTATTAATATTCCCATTGTTCATACTAAGGGAAGTATACATTAATATTAAGAAATAATTATTTGTTCACATGATTAGTACTAATGCACTTTATTATGTTATCATATCCAAATTCCATGGGCACATTCACCTTGTTAAGTTATTAAGACTAGGGTTTAGCACATAAGTATCCCAAGTTACATTTTTCATAGAGCTTCAAAGTATTTTGAGTGTCTTCACAAGAAAAAGTGGCTAAATCTGAGTTAGGGCTTCAATAAATGATACAAGCAATGATAGATACCCATATTATTGGATCTGGGTTCAAAGAATCATAATCATAAATAATCGGTCACTAACAAATATGTAATCATCACTCAGAGGTTACTAGGGAAATAAGAAATTGAGGATCTGAGTTAAGCCCCTACAAGTACATTCATAAGATTCTCACATTATTGTGATCAATTTAAAGTACTTATACTTCATTTTTTGCCTAGGGAGTTTATTACTACGATTTTTCTAAAATATGTGTATCAATCAAGAAAGAACTTGGCTGGGTAGATGAATCCCATATGTTGTATGAGAATACAACAACGCAAGGAATGTCATGCCATCCATCTGAGGAATGTAGATCTTGAGTGGGCAAAGTGTGGACTATCTTAGATGCAAGACTTGGGCTTGGGTCCTAGTATAATCTCGAGTTGTTGCCCCATACTTGACCCAAAAAAGTTTATGGTGCCTCCACATTACGGATGCACAACATGTGAACCCATTGACGAGTCTATGTCGACCTGGTAATATCACTGTGAGTTTTTCCCTTTGATGACGTCTATCCCTCTATTTGTTCCTTCATCTTAAGGTGGTTGTTAGGACTGTAAATGGGTAGGGTATGGTGCGGGTATGGTCATATCCATAATCGTACCTATTTAGTTAAGTGGATAGGGGTACATTTATGTACCCATTTTGTCAAAATCTATACCCGCAACATACCCATATATGTATAACCTCTGGGTATATGGATGGGTAAATGGGTATATGGTTATGTTCAAATTTCTATAATAATACACCACAAACTTGAGATACAACAAACTACCTCACTAAATAGATAGGTTATGGAAAAATATCATTCAAGATAGAGAGGCCTTCTCGCTCTAGGGTATCCGCTCCGTCTTCTCTCCTACCTTCACCCGGCGGCTGCCGCTGGGGGAGAGCACGCCGCCTATGCGTGTCCCTCCCCCTGGTCTCCAACGGCTTGGGTGGTGCTCTGTGTGAAGGCTGCGGTGGACATCTGAAGCTAGGTTTCCTTTGAATTCGCTGGCGTCTCCTCGGCGGATCTGGGTTGGTAGGGCGATGTTTGGCGCTGCGAGTGTGATCGGTTCTGGGTAGTGTCTCGGCGATTTTGACTTTGTCGATGCCACTCTGTTCAAGGGTGATAGATGGTGAGTGGCCGATCTGTCCCAGACATGCGGGCTCTGCGTGCTGCCTCATCAAGCTGAGGAAGGTAGGGGCGTCCTACCCTTACTTCTCTAGCACCTCCTCTTTCCTTCCCCGGGCAAACCTGGCTTGCCCAGGTTGACGACTTGCCACGATTTCGTCAGATTCCCGTTTTGGCGATCATGGCGTTGCTGGCTTCCTAGGTGGGTGACGAGCTCCTCTAACCTACCTGGCGATGTGGTCTCCATCATGGACCTTGTCCTTTTGCATGGAGATGCTCTCCGGCGTATGCCTCTGGATTGCAGGTGGTGATGGATGTTGATCCCTTCTCTCCTACTGTTGGCATCCACGACGGGCGCGCTCAGGCTTGGCGGCAGGTGTGGCTGGTTACTGAAGCTACGAGGGTGTGCACCCTCAATGTTTGCGACCAGTTGCTTCTTCGGGGACACCCTGAAGGTGGTTGTTGTATAGCCTCTTCATAAGAAGTTGGCTCCTCTGGAAAGGGTGATAGGGTTCCCCCTTTTATCCCTGCTGCTGTGAATCAGCATATATGAAGAGGGACAGGGGTTGAGTTGTTACTTTTATCCCTTTCCTGTTCTTATGTTGTTGATGGTCTCGAGCTGGACTTATGGAGTTATCAGTTGTAATCTTGGAGTCGGGGTCAGAGGTTCACACTGCCCTCAGGATGCTGACCAGTCCTCACAACTTCAGGAAACAAGTTTATTGTTAGTGTGTGAGTAGTCAGTCATCTGGGCCCTATGTTTTGATGAGCCCAGCTCAGAGGTTTTTCTTGATGATTGCTCAGTTTGTTGGGGATCGTTTCTGGTTTCTGGTATAGCAAAAGGATTGATCAGATGGTCTTTGGACTTTGGTTTATCTGGTTCAGAGTGTCTCTAGTTGGTTGGTTAGTCCACAGTCTTTCAGAAGTATGTTTTTAATGCTAGTGTGTGAATGATCAACTAGTTGAGTTAGTCTGTGCTAAAGGACCATTGTGTTGCAGGCTTTTTTGGTTGGTTCTGTTGCTTGCCAGAAATGTGTGTTCTAGATGGTCGTGATGGGGCTTCATACCATGTTGCTTCTCGGGTATCCTGGATGCTGAACTGATGATTCTGGCTGCTCATGCTGCCATATTTTCAGAGAATGGATCTAGTGCCAATGTCAGTTTGAGTTGTTGTTGAATGGTCTATTTTGTATCTCTGGTTACCTTTGAGTCTGTATTGTGGGACTACCCCCTTCTGTTGTTAGGTAGATAGTTACTTTTTAGTAGCTTAGTTCAGATAGTTTATCTTGTTGTTTGGATGGTTCATCTAGGTTTGTTATGGGGCACAATCTCTTATACCCAAAGTTTTGGGAATCAAAATTTTAGTAACAGGATTTTTTTACCGACCAAAAAAAAAAGATAGAGAGGAGAGAGGAGCGGAATGAGGGGACAAATTTATGGCCTTCTTAATTTAATGAAATGTACTTGTGTGGCTATAAATGTGCATCAATAGATTTGTTCATTTTACTACTACAAGTTACTTATATTTACTATATGTGAGTGGTACAATATGGAACACTATATTATAATATAAATATCCACTATTTAAGGTACATACACTTGCTAGATGTGAGTCCTACAATATGCACCATTACATTTCAATGTAAATTATCTACATAAAAATATAAGTAAATTGGTATATGGATATACAGGGTATGGGTATATACATATCCATAACCTTACCCTATAAGAGACGGGTCTGTGGGTATAAGGGTAAGAGGTTACATGGTTATAAAAATTTATACCCATGATAGCTTTAGTGGGTATGTGTTTGAGGGTATGCTGGTATATCGATATCCATTTACAGCCCTAGTGGTTGTATCCTCATGGTATCAAGGGGGATTTATGCATCCGTTAATCAAGGCACTACTCCTCACTAACAGATGGTCAGCCTAGTTGTCATGAAGGAAATGGTGCAAGTTGTAGCTTGAAGGTGGTGCGTAGAGGCAGAGATACATGGGGTAGACAAAACACAAAGGGAACTTGTGAAGATGAGATATGAAGGTGTTTCCTAACCAAATGATATACATATATATACATACATATATACATACATATATATATACACACACATATATATATATATGATTAGGGTGTCATTTAGGGTGTATAAGAGTCAAGATTTCCCCTCCTCTCCAAAATTGAGAGAGGGGGAAATGGAATTTCAAACACCCTCTACAAAGGGCCAAATATGTTAGTATTTATGGGGGAATGGCTAGAATGATGGAAGGGGAAAATTGGTGGGGTTTCCATGTGATGAGGGGTCATTGTATAGAGAGATCAAGTTAGATGTCTATTGGTGCTCTTTCCTTCTGATGTATAGATGTAGAAGATAACTCTTGGCCATTAGTCAGGGCTCTTGTGGCTCTAAGATTGTGTAAAAGATCAATGATGTTGTACCTTGGCTCCTCTAGAGATTTGTTGGAAATTAAGGCATTGAATACATTACAAACATACCAAAGATGATTTATACTTTCAAATAAAAGATAATAAACTTTAACAATTTTTCTAGACCATAGCGTTACCACTTGACTTGAAATTTTGAAATAATCTTTCTGTTGTCTTTATCTTGACATGATCAAAATGTAGAGAACTCAAGAAAAGAAAACACGATAGAAGAAATTTGGTGAGAATCATTGTTGTCCAACACTCAATAATACTTGACTATAGATATTTAAGAATATTGTTCTTAGTATCCATTAGGATCTCATGTTCAAGTCACCTCTTTATGTCTTGTGGGTTTGAACCAATCACCTAAGTATAATTAAATTGCACATTGATATTGTATTAATTAAATGTGCATCAATAAATTAGAATTACCTTTATTAATCAAATAAAAAGTACAAAATATCCCTATAGACATCATCTAGTGGTTGGATTCTAGGATATATACACCAACAGTCTCCCACATGCACTAAAATTAACCACTCTATCTAATATCAAGAAATATGACATGATGGGGAGAATCACCTCCAAGATCTCATCTTGGAAACACCGGCTTCTCTTTATGGCTTGGAGAATCACTCTGATCTAGCATGTTCTGTCATATATCCCTATCTATCTGCTTGCCTCTTCTCTATACCTCTCTCATCCCGTAGGACCATCGAGAGCCTCTTAGCTCAATTCCTTTGATCCTCCTCTGTCAGAGCTGCTTGTAGACAATGGAGGCCTAGGATGTCATATCTAGGTCCAAGGAGAAGGGTGGCCTTGGGATCCCTCACCTTGCCCACACCATGTAGGGGCTTCTCACAAAAGAGGCATTGTACATTCTTGAGGGATTGTGTATGTGGGATTGTTATTGTCATCTCAAGTATACCAGGAGGACACCCTCCCTTGACATGGAGCATCTAGTGCAGATGAAGCTCGGTCATAACGCCCTCATTTTTCAGAAGAAGATCTGAAGGATGTTCCCCTTCATCCTCTTTCACACGCGTTGGAAGTTGGGAAATGAAGAGAACTTGTTCTATTCAACCAGATGGTGTAGACAACCTCTAATAACTCATAGTATGGATGAGAATTTGGTGGAGGCTGATGCTAGAGTTTGAGACTTCATCACCATTGATGGAGATTGGGACTGGAGCTTGCTGATCAGCCTCGTTTCTGAGGAAGGCCGCCACATCATCAGGGTGTAGGGAAATACAAAATCAGATAGGCAGCAGAAATAAAAAATGTACTGACAGATTTCACATTAACCAGTAGATCATGTCAATAATTTTGCAATGGGAAGGATGGTTTTACAAAGATATACCTGGTCCTGGAGCAAGTCCAGTGACAATCCTCGTTGATGTGGATGCACACTCTATCTTGGACTGAGTCTGTGCAGGTCCTAGTTGCACTGGGACTCGTCTGATTTCTCCTCCACAGACAGCAGACTCAGATAACTACTGCAGTGGCTCCTCTGATCTCACCAGTGTGACACCTCAGCACACTAAGTGAGATTACTCAAAATACAAAACTTGATAAACTACTAAATTAACCACATAGTCAAAATGTGGAATAATTAAAACCAAATTTCACATCGTGGACAAATTTTGAAGCATTTACATAAAATTCCACCTTTTCCATTCTCAAATATTATAATAGGATTTACATTTTTACTCATTGGCCTCAGCCACACCCTGTGTACAAAAGAAGCATTTACATGTTCATGCCATATATACATAAACTGGCATACTGCAAAAATCTCATGTCGATACAAGTACATCATCTAGAAAACACCTCCATACCTAGACTTGAGAGTACAAGGACGACACTAGGACTCTACTACTGATATCTACAGCTGACCAACCTTCTGAATCTATTGATCACTAGGCTGGTTTTCTTCCACATCATGACCTCGACCTTGTTTCCCACGACCACTTAAAAGGATGTGGTGACCCTCGGGTGAGATCATATCCCAGTGAGAGATATAACTCTCTCAAACAAATATTGGTTACAATAGATTATTTGGCAATAAACAAACTAGGCAATTTAAGTATTAATCAGCAATTGAGCGGATTGAATAGTTTAATCATTCTAAGAAATTAAGCAAATAAGCCTTAGCAACAAGTAGAATTAATCAAATTCCATAAGTCTACATTCTATAAGAACTTTGTAGTATAAATATAAAAAAGGGTTACTCAACCGATGTGAGACGTATTTAACCCTAGAAGTTATATACTACACGACTTGGATTACATCTTTTATTATATTGCCCTGAGAGATTTGAGGAATACCACACAGGTCCTAACTAACCACTACTAAGTCAAAATCAGTTTCATGCAGGATCTAGGATAACCAGATTCCTAAGATCTTCTCTGCCCTCAGTCAGTACCATCCTGCCACATCAACACATCAGGTCAAGTTGCTAACAACCTAGTCTGTCCTTAGTACAAGTCATGACACTAGTGAAAGGAGGTGGGAATACAAACCCTACCATTCAAAGTACAATCATATTTGTCCTCAAATTTCATCATATATATATATTTGAGACATGACCATAGCCATTCTCCTGCCAATGTATGACAACAATCATCCTCCCAAACATTTGCAGTCGGGATGACAGGCACCCTGCATACTCAAAAGTATGTGCTCTGAGTTTCCCTTATTAATACTCATTTATCCATTTGGCAAAACCCGACATTGAGATGGATCTATGGAATAGCGAACTACATGACTAGGGTTACACTTAATTAGTTATTGCCAATTGGGTGAATTAAGGTTTCATCATACAAATGGACATATAAACCCTAATTCATTTCTATCAAGTGTATAAGCATTGCAACTTCAGAAGATATAAAATGTTTGAAGTATATATCTTAATCGCATTACCAC
This sequence comes from Alisma plantago-aquatica, assembly GCA_963693085.1. Lineage (NCBI taxonomy): Eukaryota > Viridiplantae > Streptophyta > Magnoliopsida > Alismatales > Alismataceae > Alisma > Alisma plantago-aquatica. The sequence goes on from OY856415.1 coordinate 324,549,528, forward strand.
ATGCTATCATCCATTGCATTGTAATGAACCAAATTATCATCATATCATTTTAAGATATCCATTTCTTATCACAAGATCCAGGGTTTCAACCCTTATTAGAACATGAAAATGATTTCACATCAATTAGGGCTCAACATGCCCAAAGGTCATTAAGACCATTACATTAATCCCTGCAAGATCATCATTATCATTCTAGGCTTTAGAAAAGGCTCAAAAGATCATCAACACATATGTATCCCATAGGTTTTAACATGGCAAGGCACTATGATATTCAATTAGTACTACATTGAGGTTTCAATACAAGGAGAGTGTAATAAATTGTCACATTAATCATTCAATAGGTCTAATTATAATCAATCACCATAATTTAATCATATTAGAGTTGGTGTAACAAGCCAAGTTTCATTAAGGGTACACATCTACTAGTTATGGTGATTTATCAAATATACTCATACGAGGGAAAAGTTAAGACTACAAATTCAAGGGTGGTGTACCATCAAATTCTCATTATTAAAAACCACTTATAACACTATGGGATTCATTCTAATTTATTTAATGTTGAAGCATCCAATCTCATTCATTGAATTGTGGTCATTATTCAAAATCATCAATTAGTGTATAGGACCAACAAATAGATCCATTGAACCAAGAGATCATTGGTTTAGGGCTAAATTACAAATACATTTAAGAGCTTGACTCACCATCGGTTGTGGTCATCTGACCCACCATCAGTTGTGACATCTAGGATCACCATTGGTTGATAGGATTAGCACTACTATCATATTTCACCATCGGGTGTTGTATTGATATCACCATTGGTTGACACCTTCACTAGGGAACTAACCATTGATCATTAATATTCTAGTTAAGCCAAAACCTAACCTAAGGGGTGAACATAGGTTGACACCCTTGGTAACCACCATCGGTTGTCATCGTGTCACCATCAGTTGATGTGGTAGTGAAGGAAATAGCTTGAAAACCCTTAATTTGGTCCATCGATTGTTAGGTGCTTAGCACCATCGATTGTTAAAGTAACCTGCCATAGAACATCCTTTACCTTAGGAAGGTCGTACACCTATCTAAAGTTTCATCTAGATCTGGAATAGAATATGGAACACCATAAAAATCTAAAATCCTGGCAAGCATAGCTTCTATATGCAAGGATCTTCGTTTTTAAGCAAGAACAGAAGCAAACAAGCTTGGAGTAAGTAATATAAGTGAAGTGAAAAATGTTATAAAACTCACCTCCACTGATAAGAATAGACTTATAGAAAGAAGGATATCATGCAAAAAAGGCAAGGAAACTTAAGTTTTAGGTCTAAACTCGGCCAAGTAGGCACCCTTCTCCACAAGGAAGCAAAACCCTAGAAGAAGAAGCAAGAAAAGATAGGTTTTTGAGTTCTAGAGCAACATCTATCATGGAACAACAAGGTTCCTACCTGGAGATAGGTAGGAGGAAGAAGAATAGAGAAGGAAATGGAAGAAAGAAGGAACTACTTACTCATTTAGGTCAAGTTCACCAAGAAGAAGCTTTAGAAACCCTAGAAGGAAGCAAATCAGAACCCTAGATGCTTCTTCCAAGAAGATTGCCTTCTTCTTCTACCTTGGATGGGTTCTCCATAGAAGAATAGAGAGAGAATGAGGTTCTTAGTAGGAGGGAAGTATTAGAGAGAAAAATATTCATTTAGGGCATAAGGATAAGTATATAAAGCTTGGAGGATAAGGCTGAGAAGAAGCATGAGGTGTACAAGCAGCTCTCTGTATGTCCATGGCTTAAAGCTTGCATGGATGAGCAAGCATCATGTCCACTATCTATTGGGGACTTCTGGGCCATTGGTTGATGGTCTCCCAGCCCATACACCAGCTTTTGGTTAAAGGTATCCATCATTTGATCATGGTTTAGGTATAAAGATGGGTGAACCATCGGTTGATCATGTCCATAAGTGAACCATGGGTTCAAGTGAAGCAAACCAACTTGAAACATCGACCTAGGGCCTGATAGTGGTGACCACCAGCTGTTCCACTATCTGTTGGCCAATGGCTGATGCCCAAGCTAGTTCATCCATCAGTTCATAGCCATGAAGGTAGCTCATTAATGGGGGGTAAACCCTAATTCGACATAGAATGAAATCACCTCCAATTCAAGGTACAATTGAGCACCCCATGGATCAAAAAGATCAAGAATGATGAGAAAACATCTAAGGAACATAATTGATGGAACCATTTGCAAAGAAAAACCCTCAATTGGGTAAATTGCAAAAAAGTCCAAAATGTACATAAAATTGCATAACTTGCTCAAATAGTGTCCAAATTGGACCAAATTTGAAACTTAAGATTGTATTATGATTCTAAAGCATATCGCAAGGATAGAATAGGTTCTAAGAATTCAATTATGGTACTTAAGCTTATTCAACATTTTAAGCAATTTCAGGGGACTTACAGCTACAAAATCCCTAACAAGGATTTCATCCTGAAATCCTAAGCAAAGAGAGATGGGTACTTCCTACGCATCTCATCCTATAGATCCCAAGTGGATTCCTATACACTATGATGATGCCAAAAAACCTTTAATAACACTATATCTTTCTTCTTCAGCTTCTTTACCCTCCTATCCAGAATCAACTTTGGTCCTTCAACTTAAGAGATATCCTCGTCTAACTCAACCTCTACTGGTTGGATTGTCTACTCTGTATCTAGATGGCATTTCCTTAGCATGGAGATGTGAAAAACATTATGTAACATGTGTAGCTCTAGTGGTAACTCCAACTTGTATGCCACCATTCCAACACGAGCTAAAATAGGGTATGGTCCCATAAATCTAGGAGCCAACTTATCCTTCTTCCCAAACCTTAGAACACCTTTCCAAGGAAAGACTTTGAGATATACTTTGTCTCCCACTTGGAACTCAAGCGGTCTATGAATATTGTATTCATAAGACTTTTTCTATCCTAGGCTACTTTCAACTGTTTTTGTATTACTTTAATCTTCTCGGTAGTTTGATGTACAAGCTCAGGACCAAAAAGTTGATACTCACCTATTTCATACCAACAAAGTGGAGACCGACAATGTATACCATACAGAGCCTCATAAGGAGCCATATCTATGCTTCTCTAGTAGCTATTATTATAAGCAAACTCTATCAAACTGAGATGTATATCCCAACTTTCAAGAAATTGTAAGACACATGCCCTCAAGAGATGCTCTAAAGTCTAAATAGTCATTTCAGAATAGCCATCTATTTGTGGATGGAAAGCTATGTTGAACCTCAGTTGTGTTCATGTCATTGTATGAAGACATTCCCAAAAATGACATGTGAACTGTGGACCTCTTTCAGAAACTATAGTCACTGGAATGCCATGCAGACAGACTATCTCATCAACATATACTTTTGCCAACTTATCTGCTATAAACACAATCTTGACTGGAAAGAAGTGGGATGACTTAGTCAATCTGGTCAACTATCACCCATATGGAATCATGACCCTTGGTTATCTGTGGAAGACCAACCACAAAGTCTATGGTAATATGATCCCATTTCCATTGTGGTATTGGAAAATGTTGTAGTGTCCCTGTAGGCTTCTAGTGCTCAGCCTTCACCTGCTGACAAAGTAGACATCTAGAAATGAACTTTGCCACATCAAACTTTAATCTTGGCCACCACTACAACTCCTTTAGGTTGGTACATCTTGGTACTTCCTGGATACATTGCATACATTGAGGAGTGAGCCTCTTCAAGTATCATCTTCCTCAATCCATCAACATATGGAACTACTATCCTATTGTGGTAACAAATTGTACCATCATCTGTCTCATGGAAGCCATCATACTCCTCACTACTTAACATTGATATGATATTTTGTATCACAATGTCATTTTGTTGTACATCATGAATCTGTTGCCTTAGGGTAGGTTTGATATGTAATTGTGCCAAAAAACCTTCGAGCAAAGAAACTTCTAGCTGTACATTCATATGACTAAGAGACACTAGCATATCTCTCTTGTGGAACACCAAGGAATACATTTGTGCATTATCTACATATGAGTATGTAGATGACTTCCTTCTCAACGCATCAGCTACCACATTTTCTTTTCTTGGATGGTAATCAATCATGCATTCATAATCCTTAATCAATTCCATCCATTTCCTCTACCGCATATTCAACTCCTGCTTCGAGAAGATATATTGTTGATTCTTGTGGTCGGTGAAGATCTGACACTTCTCTTCATAAAGAAAATGTCTCCAGATCTTTAAAGCATGGACCAACACTGCAAGCTCTAAATCGTGTGTTGGATAATTATCCTCGTGCTTCTTTAGCTGTGGTGATGCAAAAGAAATCACATTCTTATCCTGCATTAACACACATCCCAATCCATTCTTTTAAGCATCACAAAAGACAATATAGCCTTTCCCTTGCTCTGGAAGCACTAACACCAGTGCACTGGTCAAATTTTCTTTTAACAGCTGGAAAGAGTGCTGACACTTGTAATTCCAAGCAAAAGGAACCTATTTCCTAGTTAGCCTGGTTAGGGGTAACACTACAGAACTAAAGTCCTTGATGAACCTCATGTAGTATCCTTCCAAACCTAAGAAATTGTGAATCTCTGTCGATGTCTTGGGTTGTTCCCATTCTATAACACACTCTACTTTCTTGGGGTCGACACAAACACCTTTAGCTAATATGACATAGCCCAAAAAAGACACTTTTGACAACCAAAACTCACACTTGCTAAAGTTAGCATATAGCTTATGCTTCCTCAACATGGTCAATGCTTGGTGAAGATGTTGCTCATGTTGTTGACTATCCTTAGAATATATCAACATTTCATCTATAAATACAACTACACATTGATCCAGAAATGGCCTGAACACTTGGTTTATTAAATCCATAAAGGTTGCAGGTGCATTGGTTAGCCCAAATGGCATAACCACAAACTCATAATGACCATACCCAGTCCTAAAAGTAGACTTGGGTATGTCATCTGCCTAAATCCTCAACTGATGATAACCCCACCTAAGGTCTATCTTTGAAAACATAGTGGTACCTCTCAGCTGATCAAAAAGGTCACCAATCATTAGTAAAGGATACTTATTCTTTATTATCACCTTATTCAATTATCAGTACTCTAAACATAACCTCATGGAACTGTCTTTTATTTTTACAAACAACACGGAAGCACCCCAAGGAGAAGTGCTCGGCCTGATAAAACCTTTCCCTAAAAGTTCATGCAACTATTTCTTTAACTCATGCATATATTATGGTGCCATTCTATATGGTGATTGTGCTATGGGTTGTGTTCTAGGAACAAGATTGATCTCAAAGTCAATCTCTCTAGGAGGGGGAACTCTAAGAAAATCATCATGAAAACATCTTCAAACTCCTGTAACACTGGTACCTCCTAAATACTAGGACCTCTCGCCTTAGTATCCACAACATGAGTTAAGAAAGATTTGCATCCTTGTCTCATCAATCGCTCTGCTATCACAACTGACATCAAACAGGTAGGAAGAATCTTCCTATTACCTTGAAAAACCCACTGTACCTCTCCATCATGGAATGTTGCCACCTTAGTACTATAGTCCAAGAGTACCTTGTACTTTTCTAAGGTATCCATTCCTAAGATCACATCAAAACCATGCAGATCAAGTGGCAAAAGATCCACTTGAATGTTGTGTCCAAAAAAGGATAGAACACAAGAAGAGCACACTTGTCGCAACTCAGTGGAACCAACCAAAGGAGTCTCTAGACACAGGCTATCAGATCTATAACTAACATGTAGATAATAACTATCTATCACTTGTCTGGTGATAAAGGAGTGTGTTGCACCCAGCTCTACTAGAACAGATACAAAAAAATAAGTAGACAAATCAGAATGAAATAACTCCATTTGACCTATCATGAATCATGGATTGACCGCTGCTTCTGGCTGGGTCCTAGCATAGAACCTATGTGTCACTTTCTGCCTTCCACGTACTCTGTTATCTAATCCAGAGGAGCCTATCTGTGATGCATGTCCATGTCCCCTGCCACTAGTGCTGTTGAACTAGCATTGCTATTGTGAACCCTATTGACTTTGTATTGGGTGTTGGTTCACCTCCTCATTCTTCATAGGGTAATTCCATCTAATATTCCTAGTTTGTCCACATTGATGACACACTCAGTTATCACTCTGTGGTCTAAATGGCCATGTAACAGAATTGATGATGAGCTGTGAGGTCCCGTTGGTGGAAACTTGTGACCTCTACCTCAACTCGGGGTCCACTGTGACGGTGCATGTGATCTTGGTTCAGTGAAGGTTGACCTTGGTTGCGACTGCGGTGGGAAAAACCTTGACTTCTTGAAGCCCCCATATGTTTGTCCTTGGAATTGAGTTGGTCATTTATTAGCATTAGCTTCACACTTTTCTATGGAAGACCTCTCAATCCTCCTTATAGATTCCAAAAAGGTGGAAAACCTCTCCCTATTCTCTGGGGTTGATGTTGTTGTAGTCAACTCTGTGCTTAGGCCCTTCTCAAACCTACATATCCTTTCCTTATTAGTGGCTTCCATGCGTGGGAAGAACCTCATAAGTTCCATAAACTTTGACTCATACTCATTGATAGTCATCAAACCTTGATGAATCTTCTCAAACTGAGAGATTTTCTCATCTAGGTAAGCCTTTAGAAAGTATCAGCTAAAAATTTCCCGTCAAGATTCCTCCCATCCTATCACAATTTTTGGCCTTTTCTCTTCCTCTGTGACCCACCAGTGGCCAGCACTACCCTTCGATAGGTAGATAGCATGCTTAACTTTTTCCTCTTCAGGGATGTTCAGGACCTTGAATGCCTTCTCCATCTCTGTAAGCCACATGTCGGTGTCTGTTGGGTCAGAAGTACCAGCATATTTGATCATTCCAACACATTTAAGATGTTCAGACGTCTTTCTGACTCCCTGAGGCTCCACATTAGGGACAGCTTCCCTAGCTTGAGGAGTTGGTGTTCTGTCTGTTACATGGGTAATCGTGTCCATCATCTGTCTAAACATAGATTGAAACTCCAATTTGGACATCATTGTTGTATCCATATGAGGCATTGCAGGCTGTTCTGGCCCTATCTCTGGCACTCTCTCATCATGTGCCTGCCTCCTAGTACCACTTCCTGGTGCCACATAGCTACTCTCGACATGTTCTTCATGTCCTCTAGACATATCTGCACACACATAAGCTATGATCAGATATGTTGGATTCATAAGAATACTCTCAAACCTAAGTCATATGTCCATGTAGACTCAATAAACCTAAAGCTATGACACCAACTTAACTATGACAACTTGTCACACTAAATGAGATTACTCAAAACACAAAACTCGATCAACTACTAAATTAATCACCTAGTCAAATTGTGGAATAATTAAAACCAAATTTCACATCATGGACAATATCTGAAGAATTTACATAAAGGTCCACCTTTTCCATTCTCATATATTATAATAAGGAATTTACATTTGTACTCAATGGCATCATCCACACCCTATGTACAAAAGAAGCATTTACATGTACATGTCATATATACATACACTGACATACTGCCAAAATATCGTGTCGATACAAGTACATCATCTAGAAAACACCCCCCATACCTAGACCTGAGAGAACAAGGATGACACTAGGACTCTACTATTGATATCTATAGCTAGCCAACCTTCTGAATCTATTGATCACCAGGCTAGTTTTCTTCCACAACACGTCCTCAACCTTGTTGCCCGCGATCACCTAAAAAGATGTGGTGACCCACGGGTGAAACCCAATCCCAGCGAGAGATATAACTCTCTCCAACAAATATTGCTTACAACAGATTATTTGACAATAAATAAATTGGGCAATTTAAGTATTAAATCATCAATTGAGCAGATTGAATAGTTTAAGCATATTAAGCAATTAAGCAAATAAGACTTAGAAACAAGTAGACTTACTCAAATTTCATAAGTCTACATTCTGTATGAACTATATAGTATAAAGATAAAACAAGGGTTACTCAACCAATGTGACACGTATTTAACCCTAACAATTATATACTACACGACTTGGATTACATCTTTTATTATATTGCCCTAAGGGATTTGAGGAATATCACTCAAGTCCCAACTGACCACTACTAAATCAAAATCATTACCATACAAGATCTAGGATAACTGGATGTATAAGATCTTCTGTGCCCTTGGTCAGTAGGAGTCTTCCACAGCGACACATCAAGTCAAGCTGCTACTAGCCTAGTCCGTACTTGGTACAAGTCATGACACTAGTGAAAGGAGGTGGGAATACAAACCCTACCACTGAGTAAAACTATAGTTGTCCTCAAATTTCATCATATATACATATCTGGTACACGACCATAGTCTTTCTCCTACCGAGGTATGACCGCAGTTATCCTCCCAAACATTTGGAGTCAGGATGACAAGCACCTCGCATACTGAACAGTATGCACTCCGAGTTTCCCTTAGGAATACTCCTTTCACATTCTGGAAAATCCTGACACTCAGATGGATCTATGGCATAGGACATAACATGATTAGGGTTACACCTGATTAGTTATTGCCAATTGGGTGAATTAAGGATTCATCATACAAATGGACATAACAAACCCTAATTCATTTCTATCAAGTGTATAAGCATTGCAATTTCAGAAGATATAAAATGTTTGATATATAGATCTTAATCACATTATGACATGCTATCATCTATTTCATTGTAATGAACCACATTATCACCATAGCATTTCAAGATATCCATTTCTTATCACAAGTTCCAAGGTTTCAACCCTTATTGGAACAAGAAAAGGATTTCACCTCAATCAGGGTTCACAATGCCCAAAGGTCATTAAGACCATTAAATTAATCCATGCAATATCATCATTATTATTCAAATCATTAAACCAGACTCAAAAGATCATCAACACATATGTATCCCATAGGTTTTAACATGGCAAGGCACTATGATATCAAATTAGTACTACATTGAGGTTTCAACACAAGGAGAGTGTAATACATTTAACATTAATCATTCAAGAGGTCTAATTATAATCAATCACCATCAATTAATCATATTAGAGTTGGTGTAACAACCCAAGTTTCATTAAGGGTACATATCTACTAGTTATGGTGATTTATCAAATATACTCATACGAGGGCAAAGGTAAGACTACAAATTCAAGGGCGTTGTACCATCAATTTCTCATTATCAAAAACCACTTATAACACTATGGGATTCATTCTAATTTATTGAATGTTGAAGAATCTAATCTCATTCATTGAATTGGGTACATTGTTCAAAATCGTCAATTAGGGTATAGGACCACTAAATAGATCCACTGAACCAAGAGATCATTGGTTTAGGGATAAATTGTAGATACATTTAGGAGATTGACTCACCATCTAGGTTTTAGAAAGCATGAAGCATGCAGATTGTCTCCATTGAAGTGGGAAGCGGGTTTTGAACTGGACTAAAGCGGGCGCTTTTTGAAAAAGCAGTTCACATTGTTTTAAAAAAATGAAGAAAAAAAATAATGATTGTCTCAATACCAACAAGAACATATATTACTCAACAATCAAGTATTTTGAATAACATTTCACTGCATCAAATGTATTTCAAAAGTATTTTGGATATTACTGTATCATACATTTAATTATGAGTATAACATCTTACTGATATGATTTATGTATATAGTCACGCCATGAAATTTTTTTGAAAGTACATTGATGATGTGGGAAATTTGCATACAAGTTGTACTACTCTTAGAGTAGTCATATAATTATCAAAAATACTGATATAGTTATCATATTACTGTTGTACTCCTACAAATATTAAATTCTGAGTAGGAGTCCCAAAAATTGTTTGGGCAATCAATTGCATGAACTTCATCAAATGAGAGTGGCACTTTGATCTTGTTAATTGTGAGCCATCATATTACTGACGGCTGAAGTCTTGACATTGATACAACTATATTTTTATCTTAGTTGGTTAACATAAATCTCCAGAAATAATGATGCACCAACATAATTTTGTGCAAGTACCATGTACGAGGACATATACACATGTATGTACTAAAACCCCAAATTGTTATATCAGATGGTTATGTCCGTGCCACTTGAATATGCGGCTATAGAAATGACTATGGAAGGGGAGTAGAAGGATAATAGATGGGAAATAATGTGCACTTACCAAGTGCAAATGTACATATCATTGTTTGCCAATTGAGCAAGCAGTAATATTGGAATATTGTTCAGTAGTAAACGTTGAAGAATAGAGAATAGAATAGAGAACAGGGGGTAGGGGAGAGAGGATTGAGTAAGCGCAACAGAACTGTGGCTGTAATAAAATATGAAAAAAAGGGAAAACAAAACTAGGAAGAATGTAGAGAGAAGACTGTACAAAGAACAGGTAGAATACTTACTTGTTGTCTCTGTTATTGGTTCGCCTACGCCCTACTGACCTGTGCGATATCCAGGAAGGAAGGATGACGGGAAGAAGCCGCTCTCCTTCCACCTCCATTCTCCTTGCCACCTTAAGGGGATGTCACTACAGATGTCGTCTGACGTTGTGCTCCTTTGGTTTGGAGATAAACTTGCAGCTGGTTTTCGATTTGGAAAGAGTTATCGGCGACGGTTCTGCTTCTTTCTGACTGGGAAAATGATCTGGGAGTGAGGGATTTGGAAGCAGTTCGGAGAGCGTCCTCTGTAGCCGCTAAAGCGGGGACACAAAAAGTGGCCCGCGACCCGCTATAGTGGACAAAAAGGCCCGCTACAGAATAAAACGCAAAATTTCCACCTCAGCTTGTTTTGGAGCGGCAGATTGGTCTGGACGCAAAAGCGGCCACTTTTTAATTCACTGCTCACCATTGGTTGTGGTTATCTGACCCACCATCAGTTGTGACATCTAGGATCACCATTGGTTTATAGGATTAGCACTGCTATCATATTTCACCACCAGATGTTGTATTGATACCACCATTGGTTGACACCTTCACTAGGGCACTAACCATTGATCATTAATCTTATAATTAAGACAAAACCCAACATAAGGGGTGATTATCAGTTGTTACCATCAGTTGAAACCCTTGTTCACCACCATCGGTTGTCATGGTGCCACCATCGGTTGTCATGGTGTCACCATCAGTTGATGTGGTAAAGAAGGAAATAGCTTGAAAACCCCCAATTTGGTCCATCGGTTGTTAGGTGCTTAACACCATCAGTTGTTAATGCAACCTTACCTAGACCATGCCTTACATTAGGAAGGTCTTACAAATCTCTATAGGTTCATCTAGAGCTGGAACGGAATAGGGAACACCATAAAAATCTGAAACCCTATCAAGCATAGCTTCTATATGCAAGGATCTTTGTTTTTAAGCAGGAACATAAGCAAACAAGCTTGGAGTAAGCAATATAAGTAAAGAAGGTTATAAAACTCACCTCTACTAATAATAAAAAACTTTTAGCAGCAAGGATCTTGAGAAAAGAAGACAAGGAAACACAAGTTTCAGATCTGAACTCAGCCAAGTAGGCACCCTTGTCCACAAGGAAGCAAAACCCTAGAAGAAGAAGTAAGAAAAGGTTGGTTCTTGAGTTCTAGAGAAACGTCTAACATCGAACAGCAAGGTTTTGACCTGTAGAGAGGTAGGAGGAATAAGAATGGAGAAGAAAATGGAGAAAAGTAGGAACTACTTACTCATTTAGGTCAAGTTCACCAAGAAGAAGCTTTAGAAATCCTAGAAGGAAGCAAATCGGAACCCTAAATGTTTCTTCCAAGAAGATTGCCTTCTTCTTCTACCTTGGATAGGTTATCCATAGAAGAATAGAGAGAGAATGAGGTTCTTAGTAGGAGGGAATTAGTGGAGAGAAAAAGCTTCATTTAGGGCATAAGGATAAGTATATAAAGCTTGGAGGATAAGGTTTAGAAGAAGCATGAGGTGTACAAGTAGCTCTCCATATGTCCATGGCTTAAAGCTTGCATGGACGAGCAACCAGAAGGTCCACCAGATGTTGGGGACTACTGGGCCATTGTTTTATGGTCTCTCAGGCCATCCACCAGCTTTTGGTTGAAGGTAGAAAACGTTTGATCATGGTTTAGGTCTAAAGATGGGTGAACCATCAGTTGATCATGTCCATACGTGAACTATGGGTTCAAGTGAACCAAACCAACTTGAACCATCGAACTAGGGCCTGCTAGTGATGACCACTATATTTTACACTGTATTTTGGTCACCAGATGATGCCAAAGATAGTGGAGACATCGGTTGATAGCCTTGAAGGTAGCTCATCCATGGGGGGTAAACCTTAATTCAACTTAGAATGAAATCTCCTCCAATTTAAGGTATAATTGAGAACCCCATGGCTAAGTATGATGAGAAAACATATAAGGATCATTATTGATGGAACAAATTGCAAAGAAAACCCCTCAACTGGATAAATTGTTGAAAAGTTCAAAATGTACATAAAATTGCATAACTTTTTCAAACAGTGTCCAAATTGGACCAAATTTGAAACTTAATATTGTATTATGATTCCAAAGAATATCAAAAGGTTAGATTAAGGTTATAAGCATTAAATTATGGTAATTAATCTTGTTAAACATTTTCAACAAGTTCAGGGGTGTCACAGCCACAGACTGCGAGTTGATGTTGCCCTCCTATCAGTAGCCAAAGGACTCTTGCCTCTTGAGTAGTCCACATGGACTAACTAGAACTCATGTCATCCTGATATAATGGATAGGAAGTTGTCCCTCCCATTGGTGTACTAGTCACCAACCTACTCTCCCACAACAATGATCCTCAGTTGTTTCTCTCCCTTGGCTATCCCTCCCTAGTCAGGTAGGGCTTGCCTGGGCTCTAACGGTTACCACAATCAGAGAGAAAAACAATTATCAGAGCAAATGATTTTCAATTTTCTGTGTTGTGCTCTGGGAAGACCTCAATGCCCCTCTATTTATAGTAGTGGTCAGGGTCAGGGTTCCCAGTCTATGCGGGAGTGGAAGGACTAGAAGATCTTGAATTTTTGCAACAATTTTGGAAGCTGTGCAACCTACGTGCATCGAAACAGTTGTCTCACTAGAGAGGTGGTTGTCTCGCTTAGTGAGACGGTCATTTTGCACTTTCCCAGTTAAATATGAATTAACAAATTCGATTCAAAATTAATGCCATTCATTAATTTACTTGTACCCCAAGTAAGTGTAATTGAAACATGTTCGAGAAAACTCTAGAACCTTCATTCATCCCAACCAGGCTGTCTCATACAAGAAAGACACCCGTCTCACTCACCCAGATGTCTGTCTATTGAGTTTGAGTCAAGCCAATCGGTTCAACAGCTTGAACCGCTCGGTTCATAGGGCAGAACTAAGCCAATTCAATTTCTAATCTGCCTAACAACCCAAACAACCATCTCAACACTTGAGATGCCCATTTTGTTTCCCAAATGGCCATCTCACATAGTGAGATGGTCATTTTGTTGTTCAGTCAGCCAATCCATTGATTTGTTGCATGAATTGAGTACCTAAGCACTTTATCAATCAATCCAATTGTCATTCAAGATTCAACTCCTCTTCTAGATGAGTTCCTTTGTGTGTGACCCTATAGGTTCCATTTCACATTGGTAGTGAATGTCCATAACAACTTATGACATCACAAGCAAAGAGTGGTACTTAGTCTCACTTTTGTCCTACCCAAGTGAATGGAAAGTTGGGGGGAAACTTCAACCTACAATCTATGCATGGTGTTACATTATTTGTATAGTTCCTTTGTCAGTGATATTCAGATTTAACTAGAGGCATGGAGAAGTCATCCTCATTATTATTCAATCTTGTTTCTTTAACCAGAGTAGACTATATGAGATATATGTAAGCTCAATATCACATATTGACTCACATGTGTATGGCCATACTTTGTCTATCTCGCTAATCAAGAGGCCTTTGGATATCGTACTCCTATTGAAGGGACAAATCCCATCTCTATCACTCACATTCAATCCCCATGTGTCAAAGTCACCCAGTGATTACTGTTATAACAACCCATATTTCAGGATTGCGTCTGATGATGTCAAAGTGTACCCAATGACATGTGATGAGTGTACTGATTTCAGGTCTATGAACCAAAATCACCACCATCAGTGTGAGAGATGACTATGACTTCCATGATGATGGCTTCCATGTGTGAGTCTCATGGTGGGTCTGTCTAATACACTGTTCCCTAACATGTATCTATGTTCTTGGTTTGATATTGTGATATCATAACTAATGAGACTCTAGCATCAACTAACCCACAATCTGATCTCATGTGTTAGTTTTGTCTATCTACCTTCCACAATAACAACCATTCAGGGACATATTTAAAATGTATATGTTCAGGTCCTCAACCTGAAGACATACGTCATTGAGTAACATCATTATCTAGACATTTATTATGTTATTCAGTATCTCATAATAGAATACACAAAATAAATTAGAAGCTTTCCTTTATTATTAATCTAATCATTTACATGTTATGACATTATAATAATCATATGATTAGCTCTCTAGGCATACATACCAATAGACTCCCATTTGCACTTAGAGCCAATCACCCACGGATCTCATCCTGAGTGACCTTACATGACCATCATGCTTCTGTTGCACGAGTGATTTATAGAGGGTTTAGCAACTTTTTCTTTAAGTCAGTATTTTGCAATTTTCACATCTCTTCACTGTATGACTACTCGTATGAGATGCAAGTATTGTAGTATGCTATCTGAGATTCCCACCCTAACTAGTAGCTCCATTGTTGTCATCAATATTTCTACTATGTCATCAATGGTTGGAACCTCACATAATTTCACCTATATGAACTTCTTGATCCATACAATATCCTCTGTTGTCCTTATAACATAGAGTTACTTAGCTTCTTTTGTAGATTTGAATAATTGTCATTAGCTTAGAACCCTTTCTAGCTTACAGTTCTTTTCAAACATTAAACTAGATTGCCCATCCTTTATTTGTCACTTTGGAAGCTTGCACTGGTGTAATCTTTACACCCAACTCTTCCTTATCACCATACTCAAGGAACATATCCTTTTAGTGTTTCACAAGCACTTAAGGATGTTCATTATTGTAGTTTAGTGAATTTCACTAGCATCTAGCATATATCATATCATCATGTCCAATACATATGAGATTGCTAGGTAGGTATATATATGTCCTCTCATCATGTTACTACATATGAGATGATTGGACATCTCATGTCCAATACATAGGAGATAACAATATATCTTCTCGTCATGTCCAATACATATGAGATAATGGGATACGTACATAACACTACATTCAAGATAGATCCAATTGCATATGGCATCTATCTAGTGTTCATGTTTTCATAAGAATTGGGATACTAGGATTCTGAGAGACTAACTCCATGGAACATGGGAACATTTTCTCTCATTGAGTCTTGCATTTTGAACCCTTTAGCATCTTGCCAATGTATTTTCTTTTTCTGAGGTCAAGAAGCTTTCCAGATCTATCTCTATAGACCTCGATCCCTATCACATAGGAATCTTCACTCAAACCCTTCAGAGAAGGTACTTTCCTTGCCAAGTTTTAACATATGCAGGATAAGGACGTTATTCCCCATCATTATGTGGAATATAAATACATTACCACTAAATCTTTTATAATCACAGATTCCATCTTCATTCTGACTTAATTCAACCCTTTAACTATATTTTTAAATAGAAGATTCCAGCTATGAGATGATTGCTTCAATCCACAGATTCACCTTTGTAGCTTATAGACTTTATTTGCATAAATGGACTTATAAAACCATTATGTTGTGTCACGTACACATCCTTTTAATTATTCCAATTAATGAATGTGATTTTAACAATCATATGCCAAATCTTACAATCATACTAAGTTACAACAACAAGTATGATCCAGATGGATTTAACTATTACAACTGGAAAAAAAAATTCATCATTTTCAACTCTTTGAACTAGTATGAAACTATTTGCAACCAATTTAACTTTCAATGTTGGTCTTCTTACAAAACCCAGACGCACCTTATTGGTTTTACCCCTTTAGGAGGATCCAACAAGGTCATACCTTGTTGGTTTACACAGATTCCATCTTTGATCCCATGGCCTCAAGCCATTTCTTAGATTGTGGTCCCTCCAATAGTTTCTAGGTAGTTTTTTTACTCATCACTATGATCAACTTACTACCTTCTTGAGTTATAATCTTTCAAACTCAAGGCTTGTTCTACTAGAACTATGAGTTCTGTGTGTTACATAAGGAACTTGAGATTCCACAACAACTTGTGACTCGTCTTGTCCCTATTGTACCTCTTTAGGTTCTATGTTTTCTTGTTTGTCTCGAACATTTTGAGTTCTACTTTTACTCCCAATAATTCCTTTGGAACTAATTTCCATTTAATAATTCAGCCATCCTAATACAAACACTTTGTTGCTGGGTTGGAATATAAGTAGTATTCAACAAGATAACATCCATGTGATTTTTGGATAAAGTCTTTTAAGAATGTATTTTCTTATACAAGCTTTCAATCCTAATCACTATAAAGACATATCGAGACACTTCCCATGTCATGTCTTATATGGTGCATGTTCCAAAAGAATATTGGAAGATTAGCTATATATGTTGATTGTAACGAACATAAATCTAGATATATTGTCTTTTGATCCTTTTCCTAAGATTTTACTTTCTTTTCTATCCCCTTTGACCGTTATGTTGAATTTTTGGAAACAATAGTGATTTGGTGAACATACATATCGAGACACTTCCCATGCCATATCTTATATAGTGTCTTTTGAACCAATTTACATGGTACATTAGTGTAAAGCATGTGCCAAAAGAATATTGGAAGATTAGCTAGATATGTTGATTGTAATGAATTGAAATCTGGATATATTGTCTTTTGACCCTTTTCCCAAGATTTTCCTTTCTTTTCTATCCCCTTTGGCCTTTATGTTGAATTTTTTGAAATAATAGTGGTTTGGTGAACATTTGATCAATCACCATTTACGCCAATTTAAGAGTTTATGCACAAATAGTCAAATACCTTGGTGAACATTTTAAATAATAGTCTAAGATATAAAGTCACCACTTAAGTGGGATAATAATAAATAAATTCATACTAGAACTTTCTATGGCCTTTTAGAAAAAGAAAGAGAAAAAGGATTGTTTAATATATCCTTAAACATGAATATGTGGCAACAAATGAATTACTTTACAAATAATGAGAGCATGAGTGTTTTGCCTTAAAATCATAAAAGGAAAACTCAAAAGAGAATTCTAAGCTAAAATTCATTTTACTTGAGTTACAGTTTACTTGAATGAAAAGTTTCACAATTTTGGAAAATTAATAACTATCTTTGCAATAATTGGAATTGGAAATTATGAGTTTTTCTCTATATTATTAAATAAATCATTATATTACTTCCAAAGTGGAAAAAAACCTCAAAGTTATAATCTACATATCAAAATTAGTCTATGTGTGAATTTTCATCTAATTTAGACAATATTAAATATTTTATTTTATCTAGGAGAGAGAAAATGATTTAAAGACCAAAAATATTAAATAATATGTTAAAAAAATTAATCAATGGAAAAATCGTATTCCCCATACTTACTATTTCTTATAGACCAAGTGTCATATTTTTAGAAAGTTTCTAGATGCCTCTAATCATTAAAAGGATAAAATACGTGATAAGATTTAAATGTATTAAAAAAAGTCTTCAAAAAATAAAAGAATGGAAAATTCGTATTCCACATGCTAAAATAGGCCTTTGAATCAATTTTCACTCAATTTTGAAAATATTTGACGAAAAGGTGAATTTAGGAGAGAGAAAGTGTGTAGAACCTTCACATCATTAATTGAAATAACAAACAGCTTCAACAAATAAAGTTAATGGCAAAGTTGTGTCTAACACACTTAATATGACTTGTGGGTGAAGTTTTATTAATAAATAAGGAAAGAGAAAATAAGTTTTGCTTAATTAATAAATAAAATTCTTCAAAAGGTAAATCTAATTACATTTTTGGATTCTACATACTCAAATTACCTTAGGTGTCAAGTTTCATTAATTTTGGAGATCATTTGCAACCTCAAATAAAGAGAGAGAAAAATAGAAATAAATGTGTTCACACTTTATTCGAAATCATATTCAGACTATAATTAAATGTCATGCCCTATAGTTGGTGCAAGCGAGCCCCACCCATCATCATATTGTGATTTTATGGCACACTGGTTGTCTTCAACCTCGTGTTAGATTAGGAAACTTTTCAAGAAATGTGCAATTTTCGAATCCAAATATCCCACTCATTTCTTAATAATTTTGCATGATTCTTTCTCCTATGAGTTGCATTTTAGATTCTGCATCTTTTGATCGATTACTTGTGCCATTTTGGGAAGTATCTTGGAAACTCCCAATATGTGGTCCACAACCTTCTTCGTAGACTTGTTCTTTGCTCACATACATACATATATATATATATATATATGTATATATGTATGTATGTATGGGTACTCTGAGCACCGCTAGCCCTAGATAAATTGTTCTCTCTATCCAATTTCTCCATTTTGGTTGTGTACTCATCGTCGATGGTCTCAGTTCAAGGTTGGCTTGCGAATGTTTCTACTCTCTCCTCTTGTCTCCTCCGGCTGATTCCTTCTAGTAGTAAGTTCCCCTGACCTTCCTCTTTCTTTTCCTTCTTTAGGTTCCTTGTTGGTGGTGTTTTGCAAAAATGCCCAATCTTCCACATGCAAGCAGCTCTCTGCTCACAGCCATGGTGTTGGGCTAGAAGGGGATGAATTCCCCATGTTCATTTACACTTTTGCCCTTTGCATTTCTTGTCTCACCATTTTTTTATGTGAGGGTTATCTTGGTCCATTCACCATTTTTTAGTTGCCTTGGATGAGTCAAAACAGACCTTTGACCTACTAACACAGTCGCCTGTGATTGGGCCAAGTCGGCAGGGCCTGGACCCTCTCTCCCTCTCTCTCTCTCTTCCGCTCCCATTAATTTCTTACTTAGTTGGCAATTTGAATTTTTTTGATTGATCAGCTTTATAAAAATCATATCTTTTGACTCGCTTGTCCAAAATTAACAAATAAATATATATTGGAATTGGAAAATTATGATCATTCTGATAAAAATTCTTTTGAGTTTTGTTTTTGAGTTTTATGGAAAAGTGTTTTCTAGAAATGATTTTTAATGCTTAAAATTCACCAAAAATAACTTTAATAATCATAACTTCAAAATTGACAAACTTATATGTTTTGTTAATCAGGATAACCTAAAAAGATCAATAGTGATGATTTCAGAGTCTAAATCGAGTTTTTGTTCAAAAAGTCCTAAATAGGGGTTTTCTTTACATTAATGCATATGAAAAACCCTAATACATGATTATATATTGAAAATAGGAAAAGTGGACCTTAGACTCAATTAAAGTGGTGAAAGTGAGTAATAGAATTCCATAAGAGAGGTATGTGTATCCTTAAACCTTAGTTGGAAATATTTGCAACCCTAACCTAATTTCCCTAATGAGGCACTCATTAAACCCTAATCTCTCTATTATTATTTCCTTTATTATACTTGCCTCAAAATTAGTTTTGATATTTATTTCTTGGATCTTATACCCCACTGCCATGTTTCTATTATTTGATGCTTATACTTGCCATAGTTCATTAAAATGTTGATTATATTAGACGATTTAACTAGTGTAGTGGTACTTTTGTTCAACCACCCATAGATAGGGCATGTGTTATTTCGCCCTGGGGAATGTGTTACTCTCCCCAACATAAAATATTTATAGGTTGCTAGAATTTTTTACTCTCCCTCATCTATTGGTTAAGGTTAGGTTGATGCTTCAATCCTACATAGTTTAGGTAGTCAATATTAATCATGCATGTGAATCTTCTACTATTTTTCTTGTTGTGGCAACCATCTATTTGATTAAGCCTCATACTCTTGACCATCTTTGTCTTATGATGAAATCTTAGACTTTATTTCCATGTTATTTCTTTACCTTTTGTCCTTGTTCACTATTAACACATACCTTGCTTCTTTCTTTTTCCTGGTGTCTTCCCAACCACCCAGGGTTTGATCAAGGTGTTGATCAAGGCTTAGGATCATAGTGCACAATAGGAACATGGAGGACCAACCTAGGAATAGGATATCATGTACATGGCTTTCATCATGGACCTATCTCATGAAGTTGTTGCTTGGAGAAAAAGTTGGTTTAGTATAGACTTCCCTCTATCTTAGATCCTTATGTTGTATTTTTCATGCAAAACCCTATATGGGAGAATGATGATGTATTCAGGTAAAATTGATAATAGTCATGAAAATTATATTCCGCTACTATACTCTATGGTCTTTTGTATACCATTATATAAAGATTTAAAAAAATTATACTTGTTTTAGCATACCTTTTGAGTACGTTTGGGATGAATGTTTTCTTAAAATGTTTAGTAAATGGGTGATTTCACTCTTTTACATCATGGTATCAAAGCCCATGGTAGTTGGAATCTGACTATTTCAATTTTGTCTCCCTAATTAAAACCCTTGCCTTACATAGTTTCCCTTTTAGTGACATGTTTGCCCTAGAGTTGATCTATAGATGACGAAAGGTTGATTTAGGATCATATGAGTTTTGCACTAGAAACATGTTTAGTTAACCTTTATGTGGTGAGCTTGTTAGGTAGATACTAGGGCATAAGTTGAATGCAAAGGTTTCTATAGAGGATCAGGGTTTGGGGGCTGACAAAATTTTCCTCCACACCAGTGGCTTGGTTTATGAGGACTCCCAGATCCGTATGGTATCTGCCTGGCCTGAGCTGATACTAATTGTCTGAAATAGCATGCTTTTAGGCAATAATAACCTTAGACATCTATGTTGCATATCTTTGGGAACCTTAATATGTTGACCTTGTGACTTGTTTGAAGATGGATACAGATATAGTTCCCTTATGTCCCTTAGGACCACATGTTTGGTCAGCCAAACCCTAGAACCTAGACTTTGAAGTTTGGTGTTTAGTAAGCTATCTGAGTGCACAGTGGAAGCATGATGGATCTTATACATGGTTTAGCTAGACTCACCCTTTTACCTATAGTTTAGTTTCACTTGGTAGGTCAAACCTTTTAAGGGGTGGAGATTAGTTGGTTGTTGATGCTTGTGTGGTTAGATTTCGAGGATGAAATCCTTTTATGGGGGGTTGTGTCTTGCATCATACCGAAATCTAGTTGCTCTGTCTCTGGAAACCCTAACTCCATGAATAGGAAGATAGTGTGCCTGAATCCTTAGTTTTGACCAAATAATTTATAGTTATAACCTAACATGCTTATTTATATGTTAATTAACATATAATGGTCATATAATGAATAGTTCATATGTCTGAACCCTAATGAATATTTAATGCACATAATAGGAGTAAGTCACATATTAATACTAGTTGTGGATATGTAAGATGTTGACCATGACATAAACCAAAAAACCCTAATCATATGATGAGTAAGATGTTCTAACCTAATCTTGGACTTAATGCATGCTAAGAAGGTACAAGTAAAGTATAATGATCATATTAACCTAAATCCTAAGTTGTAATCATCTAACCTTAACTTGTACATCCTTAATTCCTTTCATGATACATTAGTGACATTAGGTGTCATAATCAGATTACATACCTTGATACACCAAAATGATATATAGTCACCTAATCACAGATTAATAAAGTTATCAATATGTAATGTATATCTCTGTGTTGTCTAATACACACCTAATCAGTCACCTAATCATGACATGAGGTGTACATCAAATCATTAATATATAATATGTTTCATCTAATTAATGAATATACATATAGTGACTCAAACATGGATAAAGAGTAATTAGATTCACATAAATGTGCATAATTAATAAAAAAAGTGAATAAATATGAGAAAATTATTAATGATGATGTTAATGTGAACAAGAAAGGTAATGTGACAATGTTTAATATAGATTAATGTAGTTAATGTGACATTAATTTGATTAATTGTAGACTTAATAGAAAACTGGATAAAAAAATTTATTTCATGCAAAATAATCTGATATAATTCAATATGGTGATAGCATGGTGATAATGAAGTCTAAATCCAAATTATTAAGGATAACAGTCGAATATATTAATAGACATGTAAATAATTTAGTAACCTCTAATTGTGCTAAAATTCTTATGAAATAAATAATAAATATATATAGAGCTTCATACATAATAATGAAATGTAACTCCTTTAGCAACAAAGTGAATATGACATGGAACAATTAAGAGAATAATAATGATAAACTGATATCCTAATAAATATAATGCTAATAAGCTTAAAATGTTTATTTTGTTATATATAATTAAAGAAAATCTTAATAGTGGAACCCTAGGTGGTCTTTGATAACCTGTCCTATGAGGAGTTTCGTGTGAAGATTCTGAACTCCAAAGTTAAGTAGTTGAAGAATAATGAGTTTGAGTTGGTGAAAGTTTTTTGGTGGAAGTTTTATGGTTTGTTTAGAGATGAGATGTTGCACACTCACCCTTCCCTCTTTGCTTGAGATTTTGGGGATGAAATCCTTTTTAAGGAGTGAAGTGTTGTAATGAACTAAATCTAGTTATATTGTCTTTTGACCCTTTTCCCAAGCTTTTCCTTTCTTTTCTATCCCCTTTGGCCTTTATTATGAATTTTTGGAAATAATAGTGGTTTGATGAACATTTGATCACCATTTATGACAATTTAAGGGTTTATGCACAAATACCTCGGTGAACATTTTAAATAACGGTTTAAGATACAAAATCACCACTTAAGTGGGATAATAATAAATAAATTCATACTAGAACTTTCTATGTCCTTTTGGAACAAGAAAGAGAAAAAGGAATGTTTAATATATCCTTAAACATGAATATCTAGAAATAAATGAATTAATATTACAAATAATGAGAGTATGAGTGTTTTTCCTTCAAATCATAAAAGGGAATCTCAAAAGATAATTTGAAGCTAAATTTCATTTTACTTGAGTTAAAGTTTACTTGAATGACAAGTTTCACAATTTTGGAAAATTAATAACTATCTTTGTATCAATTGGAATTCAAAATATGAGCTCTTCTCTATATTATTAAATAAATCATTATATTACTTTAAATCATTATATTTTAAATCATTATATTACTGCCTTATGGAGAGTAGAGCTGGCTGGCGACTACTGTTTACACAGAGAGACTGCAACAAAGCTACTGATGGCCTAGCTAAGTTCCATCTAAGGAATAGATCTGGTCAGTGTTCTTATACTAGGCCACCGGAGGTGATTATTGATTGGTACATCATAGATAGATGTAATGGTAGTAGTACTACCACGTTTAATTCTGATAGCAACTCGTGTACCTTTCCTTTTAAATATTTGCCTGCGCGAGGAGAGCGGGATGAATAGATGATCTCCTGACTTTGCCAAAAAACAAAAGTAGAAGCAAGCCTCAAATTCATAATCTACATGTCAAAATTAGTCTATGTGTGAATTTTCATCTAATTTGGACCATCTTAAATATTTTATTTTATCCAGGAGAGAGAAAATGATTTAAAGACCAAAAAGTATTAAATGATATGCTAAAAAATTTAATCAATGGAAAATTTGTATCTGCATACTTAGTATTGCTTGTAGATAAAGTTTCATATTTTTAAAAAGTTTCTAGATGCCTCTAATTCATTAAAAGGATAAAATAAGTGATACGATTTAAATGTATTACGTAAATAATAAAAGTATTCAAAAAATAAAATAATACCAAATTCGTACTCTACCTGCTAAAACAAGCCTTTGGTTCAATTTTCACTCTATTTGGAAAATATTTGATGAAAATGTGAATTTAAGCGAGAGAAAGTGTGTAGAACTTTCAAATCATTAATTAAAATAACAAACAACTTTGAATAATAAAATTTATGGAAAATTTGTTTCCAACACACTTAATATAACTTTTGGATGAAGTTTCATTAGTTTTGGAGAATCCTAGAGTCATTGATGCATGAGGAAAGAGAAAATAAGAAATCAAAATTCTTTAAAAGGAAAATCTAATTAAATTTTTGGTTTCTACACACTCAAATTAGCTTAGGTGTCAAGTTTCATTAACTTTGGATATCATTTGCACCTTCAAATAAAGAGAGAGAAAAAGAAAAATAAATGTCTTCACACTTTAGTCAAAATCATATTCAGATTATAATTAAATGTCACACCCTATAGTCGGATTGTGCGACCTGCATCCATCATCAGATCGTGATTTGATGGCATTCGGATTGTTATCAACCTCGCGTTAGATTAGGAAATAGAATAAAAAATGTGCAATTTTTGAATCCAAATATCTCCCTAATTTCTAAATAGTTTTTCCCGATTCTTTCACCTATGAGTTGCATTTTAGATTCCACGTCTTTTGATCTATTACTTTTGCCATTTTGGGAAGTATCTTGGAAGCACCCAATCCGTGGTCCGCAACCTTCTTCGGTAGACTTGGTCTTTGCTCGTATATGAGATCCCACCTATATATGGGTACTCTGAGAACTGTTAGCCCTAGAGAAATTGTTCTCTCTACCCAATTTCTCCTTTGTGCTCATGTACTCACCGCCGATGGTCTTGGTTTGAGGTTGGCTTGCAGTCGTTGCTTCTCTCTCCTCTCATCTCCTCCGGTCCATTCCTTCTAGTGGTAAGTTCCCCCGACCTCCCTCTTTCTTTCCTTGCTTTCAGTTCCATGTTTGGTGGTGTTTTGTGAAAATTCCCAATCTTCCCCATGCCAGCAGCTCTCTTTCTCACAGTCATGGCATCGGGCTAGAGGGGGATCAATTCCTCATGTTCATTTACCCTTTTTCCCTTCTTGTTTCTTGTCTCATCATTTTTTTCACGTGAGGGTTATCTTGGTCTTTTTGCCGCTATTTATTTGCCTTGGATGAGTCAAATTGGTCCTTTGACCTACTGACACAGCCACCTATGATTGTGCCAAGTCAGTAGGGCCCGACCCCATTCTCCCTCTCTCTTCCTCTCTCATTGATTTCTTGCATAGTTGGCAATTTCAAATTTTCTGATTGTTCTGCTTTATAAAATCATATCTTTTGACTCGCTTGTCCAACATTAACAAATAAATATGTTTTAGAATCCAAAAAATGTGATATTTCTTATAAAAATATTTTAGAGTTTTTTTTTTAGTTTTATCAAAAGGTATTTTCTAGAAAATGATTTTTAATGCTTAAAATTCACCAAAAATAACTTTAATCAATATAACTCCAAAATTGACAAACTTATATGTTTTCTTAATCAGGAGAACCTAATAAGATCAATATTGATGATTTCAGAGTCTAAATCAAGGTTTTGTTCAAAAAAGTCCTAAATAGGTGGTTTTCTTTACATTAATGCATATGAAAAATCTTAATACATAATTATATATTGAAAATAGGAAAAGTGGACCTTGGACTCAATTAAAGTGGTGAAAGTGAGTAATATAATTCCATAAGAGAGGTATGTGCATACTTACACCTTATTTGGAAATATTTGCAACCCTAACGTAATTTCCCTAATGAGGCACTCATTAAACCCTAATCTCTATATTATTATTTCCCTTGTTATACTTGCCTCAAAATCAGTTTTGATATTTATTTCTTGGGTCTTGTACCCTACTGCCATGTTTCTATTATTTGATTCTTATACTTGCCATAATTTTTTAGCATGTTTACTTTATTAGACTATTTAACTAGTGTAGTGTTACTTTTGTACAAACACCCATATATAGAGCATGTGTTATTTTGCCCTGGGGAATGTGTTACTCTCCCCCTTATAAAATATTTGTAGGTGACTAGAATGTGTTGCTCTCACTCACCTATTGGTTGAGGTTAGGTAGGTGCCTCAACCCTACATATTAGGTAGTCAATATTAGTCAAGCATGTGATTCTTTTACTATTTTTCTTGTTGTCGCAAGCATTTATTTGATTATGCCTCATAATCTTGACCATCTTCATCTTATGATGAAATTTTAGTCTTTATTTCCATGTTATTTCTTTTACCTTTTATCCTTGTTCACTATTGACACATACCTTGCTTCTTTATTTTTCCTGGTGTCTTCCCGACCACCCAGGATTTGATCAAGGTGTTGAGCAAGGCCTAGGATCAGAGTTCATAGTAGGAGTGTGGAGGACAATCCTAGGAAAAAGATATCATGTACATGGCTTTCAGCATGGACCTATCGCATGAAGTTGTTGCTTAGAGAAAAAGTTGGATGTAGTTTATACTACCCTCTATATTATATCATTATGTTGTATCTTGCATGTAAACCCTATATGGGAGAATGATGATGTACTCTGGTAAAATTGATTATAGTCATGAAAATTATATTCTACTGCTATAATCTTTGGTCTTTTGTATACCATTATATAAAGATTTCAAAAATTTACACCTG
The DNA here is from genome assembly GCA_963693085.1 of Alisma plantago-aquatica. Lineage (NCBI taxonomy): Eukaryota > Viridiplantae > Streptophyta > Magnoliopsida > Alismatales > Alismataceae > Alisma > Alisma plantago-aquatica. The sequence continues at coordinate 324,575,986 of OY856415.1, forward strand.
TTTCAGCATATCTTTTGAGTATGTTTGGGATGGATGTTTTATTCTTTAAATTTTTAGTAAAGGGGTGATTTCACTCTTTTACATTGATAATCACATTGTGACTTAAAATGGTGTGATACCTTATTTCTGACACCTTAGTATGTTTTAGGTGGAGTTCATTGTGATACACTATCATAGTCTCTCCAGAAGGTTCTCAAACTCTTAGTTTGAAATATTTCCACATTGATCACCTCAATGTATCTTAATACTTTACCAAGTGAGTTACGTACTTCATTCATTATATCCTTGAACATTTCAAGAAATTCATACTTGTATTTCATGAAATACCAATTTTAATATCTATTGATCGTATCAATAAATATAATCAGGTGCTTGTAACTACCTTTAGTATTCATTCTAAAAGGTCTATGTACATCATTATGTTTTGGTCCTAATGGAATAGTTGATCTCCCACTACATCTAGTAAAGATGCTTTTGTCACATTACACAAGAAATAAGACATGCATATCTCTATTGGTTCAATAACCAAAAGAGTTGAAATAACTATCATATGGATTCTAGAGATGCATTTCTCATTTATCTGCTCTTGATGATAATTCTATAGGTATTCAGTTATTTGAGTTATCAAGTCATTCAATATATGTATCATACACATTTGTCTTTACAACTATCAAGTATAGTTTGTGAGACATAGGGCATTGCCATAAAAAATCATATCTTTGAAAAATAAAACATAATATTCTTGTCACACAAGACATATCATTTTCATTAATGGCAGGTACATAACAACAATTCACTAATTCTATTATGTGCCCAAGAATGATAGCCTTTAACTATAGCGACAACAACTGTTGCTCCATATAGTTCTAGCTTACTTATTCTCAGGTCCTGAGTGGAGATCTATATCTCTATCTTCTTCCTAAGATCCTCTATGAATAGGATAATTCCTTTCTAATTTCCATACAAGTGACAGTGGTGGCACTTTGTGTTCTTTATCCTTTAAGTAAAAAGGAAATACTCCTTTTACACTTACCCTTCTCCATATATTAAGTGTTGACAAATTAAATTTTAGCTTAGCCTCAGAACACTTCTTAGCCTTGCCTTTTCCCTAGGACTCACTTATTTTGAACACCATCACGGATCTGTCCTTCTTCTGCCTTGCTTTGGCATCAACATGCCAAGCATTTGATAACTGACTATATGATTCATGCAACACTTGCATAAACATATTCATGGTCAACTCTTGACCTAAGAGAAATCCCAATCATTTCATATGTCCAATCATATTGAGCACATGGGGTTCTACTGGACTTCCCTTTGTCAGTTTACACACAATTAGCACTTTGGAGACATCATACCTTCTATTCTTTTCATGATTCTTAAGATGTGTTACCATCTCGAGAATATGCATGTTTTCATGCTGTTCATGCAACTCATAGTTCATACAATAGATCATTAGGTATTCAAATTTTTATTGCATCATTGGCATTCTTCCAATAGGAATCCATTTAGCCTTAGGCACATTTGTAGCAGATTCCTCTAGAATTAGTCTATCAAGGACATAGGGTTTTCTCTCATTGATTAGAACATTTATCAAAGTCCTTAACCAATTGTGGAACTTTATCCCATTTTGTTCTTCTAAAGGACTGATCGCAATTTGAACGTGCTTTGTGTTTGACATTTGATTGTATAAAGAAATATTGCAATTTTTGAAAATATTTTTTATTTGGTTTTATTTGATAAATTTGAAGATATTAATTAGGTCTTCAAATATTATTGCTCCTACTATTTTATTCAAATTGATAGCCCTCAATATCAATTCTGAATATTGCACCGTACAATATTCTAGTATGCTAAGATTCAAAACAATTAAGTCAATACCCAATCAATGTTGGTGCTCATGACCAATTATTAAGGTAGGCAACATTTTCCAATTGCATCTCATGCAACTCTTGAATAGATGATATGCGCAACTCCTTGCCATGATCATCAGCATGCCTCTGGGCCCAGACCCTTTGATAATCACCAATTAAGCCTGACCCAAAAGCCGACATGATAATAATGCACCCCGCTTGACGAGCCCACATTACTACCATCACACTTCCAAGAGATAGACGGAACACCTCCCTTGGGGAACCCACACTTGGTCGATCAAGATTTTCATGTGTGCCACTTTTGGAAAGCATCTAAGACATGATATTATAATTGAGGGAGTTTGTATAAATACATATACTTTATTCAATCACCACATATATATTATGTATTTTATACATGCTACAACCACAAATAAGAACATGCAATGAATAAAATACAAAAGTGATGGTTATGTCCATTCTAATGCAATCCCTTAGAGCCACAAGGAATTACTACCACATATGGTCCACATCATATGCACCCTATAGTTGGTAAAGATATATGCTCAAACCAATCCAGGTTGATCAGTTCAACACTTGAATCGGTCGTCCCGCCTCCTGGTCGCTCGGTTGGGCTCTTATGAAATGGTTGTCTGCTTCTCAAGTCCAAGAAATGTCTGGATACCTCTAGCCGATTGATTGGGCCACCAGTCGACTGGTTCATCCTCCTATCATCTGGTTTCCTTGGTCCTCCACTCAATCAGGTCATCTCATGAGCCACTCATTTCACCTTTGTGTAAATCGTCATCTCACGTCGAAACATAAATTAAAACCATCATATTTCATATTACATTGTATATGGGAAAAATCTCAAGTTACATTGGAGGGGAAATAGGAAGAAGAGCATTAGTTTACATTTGGAAAGAAGAGAGAGGCTCAGTGTACAGACCAATTAACAAGAGGAATAAATAACCACTACCATTCACACATAGATCTGGGGTTTAGCAATAACCATATTCACATCCACCATCAAAACTGATTTTATGGTGATGCATGTAAATTGCATATATATATATATATATATATATATATGTTTGTTTGGGTTCTTTATATGGTGATACGATAGACATGCACACCAACCAGTTTAAATATTCACATCGCATGCAATAAATAAACTTGATAAAACCAAAATCCGATCATATCGATTATCCCAAAACATAATTAATTGACATGGATATGATACCATTATAGAGAAATATTGTTGGTATGTATGCCCAAAGAACCAATCCTACGATGATTGTGATGGCATAACATGTAAGTGATTTGATTAATAATAAAGGCAAGCTTCCAATTTATTTTGTATTTTCATTTATGAGATAATGAATAACATTATAAATGTCAAGAGTATTATATTACTCAATGACGTATGTAATCAAGTTACTATCCTTTTGGATGAGATCATGTGGATGCTAAGAGTACATATACATATTCCTATTGTATCCCTGATCAGTTGTTATTATGGAAGGTTGATAGAAAACAATGACACATAACATCAGAGTGTGAGTTGATTGATGACTAAATCTCATTAGTCCTGATATGGAAATATCAAACCAAGCACATAGATACATGTTCGATTATTATATCAGACAAACCCACAGTGAGACAGACACATAGAATTCATAGTCAATTCCCACAGTTATGGTGGTGGTTTTGGTTCTTAGACCTGAAATCACTACACTCATCACATGCCGTTAGGTACACTTTGACATCATAAAATGATGTCTTGAAACATGGGTTTTTATAACAGTGATTATTGGGTGGCTTTGACATATGGGGACTAACTGTGAGTGATAGATATGGGATTTGTCCCTCCGATAGGAGTATGATATCCTAGGCCTCTTGGTTTGCAACACTGAGAAAAGTATGGACACATGCATGTGAGTCAATATGTGATATTGAGCTTACATATATCTCATGCATTTTGTTGTGGTTCAAGAAACAAAATTAATTAATAATGAGGATGATTGATCCATGCATGTAGTTCAATATGGATATCAGTGATAAAGGAACTATACAAACACTGTAACACCATACATGTAGGTTGAAGTCCCCCCCCCCCAACTTTCCATTCACATGGGTAGCACTAATGTGCAATAAGGCACCGTTCTTTGCTTGTGATGTCATAAGTTGTTATGGACATTCATTGCCAACATGATATGGGACCTATAGTGTAACATCCCTGACCTGGGTTATGTGTTAACCCTAGATGTTTTGTCTAATAAGGTTGAGTAGATGCTTAATCTTATCTTGTCAAAAGTAAATAGGGCTCATGAGAAACTTATGTTTCAATTTTGGTCCTGTTTGAATAATGTTGAAGCATTGATTGCTTTTTTTGGACTAAAGTGCAAATTACCCAAGTTGAGGGGTTTAAGTGCAAATTGTGCATGATAATATGTTCCTCATGTGTTTAAGCATCATGAGAGTGAAGATGATGCTGAGGCATGGCTTATGGAAGCCTGAATACCAAGAAAGAGCTGATAGAGCAATGTTTGTGCATTAAAACCTAGTTTTGGAGTAATGTGCAATTTACCCAAAACTTGGGGTTCAATATGAAAATTACCACTTCGATTAGGTCCTTAATGTTTCTTGTCATCATGTAGAGTAAAGAAAATGAAAGGGGCATCTCATTTGAATTAAATTGGAGGAGAGAGAATCTTGATATTAAAATAATCAAGATTTAATCATAAGTGAAACCCTAATTCAATTTAGGGCAAAAATAAATGTATTAATTAAAGGTCCTTCAACCAAAATGTTATTGGTTGATTTTGAATAAGTATGGATGTTCTTTTGCCAAGATAAGGAACGAAAATATCTAAAGGAGGTGAAATTCCACTCACCTTATTATAAGTTAAAGAATTCCCACTCAAAAAGATATATTAGTATTATAATGGATTAAGGTGTTTATTTTCTTTTCCCTTAATCCATGGATAATGGAAGGGAGTTCTGTGGGGATAGATATGCCCTTGCATTCAAGAAACCAAGGGGGAAGTGGTGGCAACAATTTTGGAATTAAAAGACTTTATAAAGTATCTTCTCTCTCATCAATTTCCTTATAAAAATGCCCTTTCCAAGCCGAATGAAAGGCTTTTCTCGACCCTTTTCTTTCTCTACTTGCTTTGGCCGACCAAGGGAGCTTAGGAGGAGAAGAAAGAAGAAACCCAACCTGTAGGTAAGGTTCTTGATCCATTTATCCTTGATTTCATGGTGGAAGTTGAAAATAAATTATGGATTCCTTCTTACTTTGATCTCCTCTTCAACCCTAGCCAACTTTTACAATCAAAAGCTTGAGGACGAGCCTAGGGGGAGTTGCAAGAGCTTAATACACCATTAATGGCGTGATCTTGGAGCTTTGGATCTCAATTGGAGGCGGGTTTTATAACTTAAACCCTTAAACATTGCTATTGCATCAATTCTCTATGCTTTGTTGATTGATTTCTTTAATTTGATACACTCTTGTTTCTTTGCTGCAATTTCCATCAAGAACGGTTGCTGTTCTTGGTTTTTTGAAGGAAGGGGATGATGAAATCATCCTATATGCTTATACAAAGAAAATTACCAAGCCAAATGGTTTTGGTAGCTACTCCAAATCGTTTTAATTTGATTGGTTATGCGGTTTCAGCAAACCGTTTAAGGGCAAACGGTTTGAAACCGTTTGGGAGAAAATGGTTTCAAAACCGTTTGCGATGGTTGACCAAGCGTTGACCCTTTGGGAATTTTATTCCTAATTATGTAGGATGATAACCCACCAAATTTTAGGGGTTAAATTCAAAGGAATCGTAGGTTGAAGGCCAATGAATTAGGCAAATCGAATTGAATTAAATGCTGATTTTCAACCTGATTAACTTGACCTGTTTGGGCAAACGGTTTCAAGACCGTTTGAGTGAGTTGACCAAGCGTGGACCATTTGGTATTCCTGTTCATAATTATGTTGGTTGATGACCCTTCAAATTTTAGGGATTAAATACCAAGGAATCGTGATTTGAAGGCTAATCAATTAGGGAAACCTAATTGGATTAAGTGCTGATTATCAATCTGATTTAATTGAACTTTTTGGGAAAACGGCCTCAAGACCGTTTGAGTGCATTGACCAAGGGTTGAACGTTTGGTATTACTGTTCCTAATGATGTGGTATAATGACTCACCAAAGTTTAGGGATTAACTCCCAAGGAATCGTTAGTTGAAGGCTATTCAATTGGGCAAACCCTAATTGAAAACAGTGCTGAAATTCCAATGAGTTAATTGGAGATTTTGGGTTGATTAGCCCAAACGGTTTCAAGACCATTTGGGGATCACCCAAACGGTCTCAAGACCGTTTGGGGGTCACCCCAAGACCGTTTGGAGGTCTGGGGTAAAGTATAGTTGACCAATTGAAGGTCTAAAGGTACCAAATCATATTGCAATTAAGTGTTGATTTGTTGATCAACTCGATAGACCAAACCTTGATGAAATTTCACTAGAATCCAAATGTTGGATGAGACAAACGGTCTCAAGACCGTTTGGTGGTTAACCAAGACCGTTTGGAGGTCTAGGGTTGAGTATGGTTAGGTGTTTGAAGGTCTAAAGGTACCAAGCTGATATACAATGCAATGCTTATTTGGTGATCAATCCCATGATCCAAACCTTAATTGGATGGCTTTGATTTGAGTGATTTGATGGGAAAACGGTCTCAAGACCATTTAGAGGTCATCCAAACGACCTCAAGACCGTTTGGGGTCAGGTCATACCCAATTTGGATGATGGTTCAAAAGTTTCAAAGTAAACAATCTTGCATTGCTGAGTGTTGTTGAATCATCGATTCTAAACCCTAATTCAATTAATTCAAACCCTAATTGATGACTAATTGAGGGTTAATTGAGGGTCAAATCAGGTGACGGTTGACCTATTTAACTCAATTGAAGTATGAGGATAGGTCCAATTGGTGATTGGTTCCATGAATTCAATGATTGAAGGAATCAACATTGGAAACCCTAATCCAATTTGATTGGTTGAGACCATATCTGGTCCATGCGGTTTTGAGGAGGTTTGGACCAAATGGTCTCAAGACCGTTTGGGGCCAAACGGTCTCAAGACCCTTTGAGACCAAATGGTCCCAAACCATTTGAAGACCAAAGACCATTCGGTTTCAAAATCGTTTGGTGATGAAACCTCAAAAACCGATTGAAGGTTGTTGGTGATTTAATCACTTGGTAATTGAAGGTAATGATAGTTCCAATAATCCTATGATGGTTAGTGATGATAACCAATGAAGGTACAAAGGTTGAAACCCTAATAGTACCTAAGTGATTAGTGCCAATTAAGGGATGAACCTTAATCGCTTATAGGATCAATGACTTGATAATCATAGTTGTATGTACTCAACTGAAGGGTGATATGACCTAATCAAGTTGAGAAGTTGATAGCATGAATTCATACATGAATATGATTCATGTGGTGATTAAGGGTTGTGATCCTTAAGTAAAGAGATCATGAAACCCTAAATACGAACATAAACCCTAATTGACAGGGTTATTGAACTCAAATCATAGTTGAGGGAGTATCCATGTAAATCCATAGTTGAGGGTGTATCCATGTGAAAACCTAGTTGAGGGAGTATCCATGTGATACCCTAACTGAGGGTGCATCCATGTGAAACCCTAAATGAGAGTGATTTCATGAGAAACCCTAATTGGAAATGATTAGTAAACCCTAATTATGAGCAAAGTGATATGAAACCCTAATAAAGGGTGATGCTATATGCAATCTCTATTCTAAATAAGGGAGATGGTATGTGAAACCCTATTCCCTAATCAAAGAATAGAATTCATACTTGAATATGATTAATGAGGTGAACTTCTGTAGCACGACCGTGTAAGGATGCACGGCCGTGGTGGCTTCCCTTTGCACGGTCGTTTTTAGTTGCACGGCCGTGGTACTCTATGCTTGACCTAGAGTTGTTTTTAAAAGGACCTAACATGGTCTTTTTGTTAATTCCTGACTTATGGATGAATCCATAGTATTAGAAATGGCTGTATATTCCAAGTGAGTGACTAATGATCACTACTTTACATGATGAATGTGATGAACTGGTGCATAAAGTATTAGGATGGGTAATACCCTAATACAAGCTAAGTATATGAACTCAAATAAGATAATGGTGTTGAGGGAAGTGATACATCAAGATATGATAGATATCACATCCAACACCCCAATACTGGTATACCTTGATATGTTATAAGTCCAATATAATTGGGTGAATAACACATGAGATGTGCCATGTCAATGGTTACATTAAGATGAAATGTACCCTGTTGAATGTAGGCCAACATGCCTTATGAAAAAGGGTTAATCCAAACCTATAAACTATGATGTAATCATAGTCTGGTAAAGATGAAAGAGAAATTCATGTTGTGTGTTGATAATTCATTTAATGATAAATGATGAGAATAATGAAGTATGATTAAAATACTTATTATTCCATAATGATTCCTCGCTATGTGAACCCTAATACAGGGTAATACTATATGAACCCTAACACAAGGTAATTGCTATGTGAATCCCTAATGTAGGGTAAATGCTATGTGAATCTCTAATGTAGGGTGATTTCTATGTGAGTCCCCAATGCAGATATGATGAGAAGATGAGCATAGACAGGTATGGGCTATGATGTTCTGTACAGTGAAAATGTTCTATAGACCTTATAAGCTTTCATATGTCTTGTTGCCTATTAAGGGGTAATAAGAGGTGATATGAGCTTTGTGAACTATGTGCAATACTTTGTGTAGCAATAATTATAATGTCCTTGGTCAGATGACCTGAAGGTATGAAGTTACTCAATAAGTGGAAACAAGTGTTCTATGATGAGATAAGGATTTAAATACCCAGATTCTATAATCATAATGATGAATGTGTTAAGAAGAGAAATTGTACTTGATGAGTTGAGGGATTGAGATCCCAATACATTGAGAAAAGAGTGTGGCTACAAGCCATGACTCCACTATGACAATGCCATGCTTTAGATATATGATCTAAGCCTGAAGAGAGTTAATGTTGTGATAACGATTCTGTAGTGGATAAATGTTATACATGTTCTTCATATTCCCTAATGGATATGTGATATGATGCTCTTTCAAGTTATATTTGCAATGCTAAATAAGATTAATGTTCTAATCTGTTAGACATTAAAATATCTGCTACCATACAAATATGGTTCCTCCATTCATAATTATCTTCTTAAGTTGCAATAATAATGTTACTGGCAGAGAGTTATAACTCTCGCTGGGGCAATTTTTATAATTGTCTCACCCCCGTTGGAACCACATTTTTAGGTGGACGCGGACGAGGAGACAGGAATCCTTCAATAGGCGAAGGACAACAACAACAGCAGGGACAACAATGAAGTCTCAGGTGGATACATTGGCTGTTATGTCATGATTAGATGTATATAGAGTCCTATGTGTCGTCTCTGTACTCTCGGGTCCTTGGAGTAGTAGTTAGTGCTTTTAAGATTTTGGCTCAGTGCCTTGAGATTTTATTCTGCCTATGTTGAGCTTACCAGTGCAGTTGATGTTGTAAATCTTGAGAAGAGATAGTACAAGACATGTACTTTGAAACAGAATGTAAATGTTATACTTTGGCTCTTGAAGAAAAAGATTCCCAATGTGTGGATCTCTTCGCAAAAAGTTTTCATTTTTAGTGATTTTCGCTAATCCGCTGCTTAATAAACGCTTCCACATTAGTTACTCTTGTTTTTGCGAATCGGTCGTTACAATAGTGGTATCAGAGCTCTAGGTCCGCTGAGTCTACAGAGACATAGGACTAAGGTTGTAGAGTCTGTTCTAAGTGTCTTCCAGTTTATCTGATAGTATCTTCTGCTCACATAGGAGAAGAAGAACTTGAAAATGACTGGAAAACATGAGGAACACATTGCTGAGGGCAATGTTGTTGCACCAGAAGGGGGTGCATGGGACCAGGCAAGAGGAGAACAAGTGCCTGAGAATTCCCATCTTGACCTAATCAGGATAGAGAATCCTATGTTGTGCTCTTGAAGAGCAGGTTAGGACAATAGTGATGCATAAAGAAGACTAGATACTGGTATTACAACCTAGGTTACCAGTCCTCAATGCAGAAACTTTGGGCTTTGAAAGGATTCCTGAGTGACATGGTCATGATAGAATAGTGGAAATGTGGGAAAGATTATCATATGGCAAGAATGTAGACTCTGCCATAAGTTTGGACAAACAGTACATCTGTGATGGTAGTGCCCAAGGAAGGGCAATAAGCTAAGAATTAAGGTAAGATCTCTATAATTTTAGAGACATTTGCCTAAATATTCTGAAAAGCTAAAGTTTTTGGTGTCACCAGTACAATAAATGCCTAGTGCACCAGGGCAGTAGCCACTAAGTGAAGGCAAAAGTAGTAACATGAAATAACTAAACACTACGTGTTGAGCCAACCTAAAGTAGTAGATAATCATGATGGGTAAATGTCAAATGAAATATATTCATTCTAATACTTCATTTCATGATTCTATGTGTTGTAGTTGTTTTTGAGCTTCCTTTGACTAGTCCTATAAGGACACAAGGAAGATGAGAATCTACATTTTACTCAGTGATTCCTTAAAATGTTTTATAATCTCCCTTATCTGTGTGTTGAAAGATGAAATATAGAAGTGATACCTGAAGAAAATTTAAGAATGGAGAATCTTGTGTGTATAATGATGTGAAAGTGAGGAATATGATAGAAAATAAAGTGCATACTACCTAAACTCAATACTTATATACCCTGGCCAGGTATATGATTATTGAGGATAAGGCAAGTATGAAACTCTTAGATTGTTATCTTTTTGATTACTCTGATCAAGTAGTCATTCTGAAACAATCTAGTGAGTATAATGAAACTATAGAGAAGAGCTATGTGAACATTCTCAACTTATAGGGAAGAGATATGTGAACATTCCCAACTAATAGAGAAGAGCTATGTGAACATTCTCAACAAAAAGGGAAGAGCTATGTGAACATTCCCAACTAATAGAGAAGAGCTATGTGAACATTCTCAACTTATAGGGAAGAGCTATGTGAACATTCCCAACTAATAGAGAAGAGCTATGTGAACATTCTCAACAAAAAGGGAAGAGCTATGTGAACATTCCCAATTAATAGAGAAGAGCTATGTGAACATTCTCAACAAAAAGGGAAGAGCTATGTGAACATTCCCAACTAATAGAGAAGTGCTATGTGAACATTCTCAACAAAAAGGGAAGAGCTATGTGAACATTCCCAACTAATAGAGAAGAGCTATGTGAACATTCTCAACAAAAAGGGAAGAGCTATGTGAACATTCCCAACTAATAGAGAAGAGCTATGTGAACATTCTCAACTTATAGGGAAGAGCTATGTGAACATTCCCAACTAATAGAGAAGAGCTATGTGAACATTCTCAACAAAAAGGGAAGAGCTATGTGAACATTCCCAATTAATAGAGAAGAGCTGTGTGAACATTCTCAACAAAAAGGGAAGAGCTATGTGAACATTCCCAACTAATAGAGAAGAGCTATGTGAACATTCTCAAAAAAAAAGGGAAGAGCTATGTGAACATTCCCAACTAATAGAGAAGAGCTATGTGAACATTCTCAACAAAAGGGAAGAGCTATGTGAACATTCCCAACTAATAAAGAAGAGCTATGTGAACATTCTCAACAAAAATGTAAGATCTATGTGAACATTCCCAACTAATAGAGAAGGGCTATGTGAACATTCCCAACTAATAGGGAAAAGCTATGTGAACATTCCCAATTACATAGAGTTTGCTAAGTGAACTTTCCTAAATGAATAAAAGATTGCTGAGTGAATTATCTCTGTTAGATATATATGTTTCTCTTTTGATAAATATTCTTGAGTAATGATTGAAGTATGTTCTTTTATGCTTCTCTCTAGGTGAGATGATCATTTCGGCACATGTAGGTTGTGAAACTTCTTGAATTGTTGTGAAAAAATTAGATCTTCTGGTCCTTTCCACTCCCGCACAGACTGAGAACCCTGACCCTAGTCTCTACTACAAATCGAGGGGCACTGGGGGCTTCCTAGAGCACAACACAGAAAATTGACAATCAGTTGCTCTAATAATTGTTGTCCTCTCTAGTTGTGGTAATCACGAGAGCCCAGGAAAGTCCAAATCGACTAGGGAGGGATAGCCAGGGGAGAGAAACAACTGAGGATCATTATTGTGGGAGAGCAAGTTGGTTACTAGTATGCCAATGGGAGGGACAACTCCTTGTCCATTCTAGAAATACAAAATGAGTTCTAGTTGGTTTGTGTGGACTACTCTTGAGGTAGGAGTTCTTTGGATACTTCTAGGAGGGCAACATCAACTCACAATCAGTGGCGAGATCAAAGGAGCAGCTGCTGTAGTTGTCTGAGTCTGCTGTCTATGGAGGATCAGTCAGATGAGTCCCAGTGCAACTAAGAGCTGCACAGACACCGTCCAAGATAGAGTGTGTATCTACATTGACAAGGATTGTCATTGAACTTGCTCCAGAATCAGGTATATATTCATAAAATGATCCTTCACATTGCACAGTTATTGGCGCGATCTACTAGTTAATGAGAAATTTGTCAGTAAAATTTTTGTTTCTATTGCCTATTTGATGTTGTATTTTAAAAATATGACAGCTCAGGTGTGGTATCACTTTTGGGGGCATGAGATCCCTTCCTCCCTTTCTAGGCATCTCCTTGGCCTCTACTCTAGCTGATTTGTTGGTTCATTTAGAACAATAGATGCATGTCATGTTACGAGGGTCATCGAGCAAGCCCAACAGTCACCTGGCACAATATCATCAAGATGTCTACTGATTTATGCTGACACATCACTTTTGTAGGACTAGATGGTGGATCTGACTTCTTTACGCTTCTTTTACACAACTTCTCACCCCCAACTCCATGGTGAGCGTTAGGCAAGCTAACAAAGGGTTGAGACTTGAGATGAGATCAATGTTTTTTCTTTTTTGGGATTGACATTTTTGTATAGTTGTACACATAGTTATAGTATAGCTCCCCTTGTGTAGGGTCTTGGCGTTGGAACAATGATTTTTGTTGTTGCTTTGTCAGTTGAGACTCATGGGTGAAAAGATGAATACATATCACCTATTATAACAAAAAGAAGCAATCTAACATGACCGGTATGCTTATTCTATGATAATGCTTTTGTCAAGTGATCAAAAACATTGTTTTCTATCAGTATTCTACTAATCTTCACATCCCCTTGCTCAATGATCTCTCGTGTGAGATGAAAGCGCCAAAGTATATGCTTGTGTTGATGTGATCTGGGTTCCTTAGATTGCACGATAGCTCCATTGGTATCATAGTATACTGCATCAGCAATGTTGGAAACCACTCCAAGTTCACTAATAAACTTCTTCATCCATATATCTTCCTTTACAACATCTGATGCAACAATATATTCAGCTTTTATTATAGAGTCAACTACTATCACTTGCTTAGAACTCTTCCAACTAACATCACAAACATTAAAACAAAACCCATAACTAGATTGCAATTGATAATCATCTTTATCAAGTTTGAAAACTTGCCTCAATGTAACCCCTTACAACCAATTCTTCCTCACCTCCGTGTATGAAGAAACTATTGGGAAATTGGGCACAAATATAGGCAGCAGAAACAAAAATTTATTTGACTATTTCCCAAAAACCAGTAGAATCTCATCAACAACAATGTATCTAGGAAGGAAGGGTTGCAAGGTCATACCTGGTCTTGAAGAAAGTCCAGTGCATCACCTTACAATTACAATCTTGGACGGTGTCAATGCAGCTCCTGGCCTTCACCACAGATGGCAGACTCAAACAACTCCTACAATGCCTCCTATGGACTCACCATAGACTGTAGGCTGACATCATCCTCCTAGCAATAGCCAAAGGACTCATACCTCTAGAGTAGTCCACATGGACCACTGAGAATTCCATGTTGCACTTCTAGAGCCAACGGGGAGGAGTTGTCCCCTTCTATCAATGTACTAGTCAATGACATGCTCTCCCACAACAACTGATCTCAGTTTATCCTCCCTTTCTATCCCTCTCTAGTCATGTAGGACTTGCTCGGGCTCTCATGGTTACCACAACCAGAGAGGACAACAATTGTTAGGGCCACTGATCCCAATTGTGTGTATTAGGAAGCCTACAATACCCCTCTATTTATAGTAGAGCATAGGGTCAAGGTTCCCAGTTGATGTGGGAGTAGAAGGGTACAAAAACATGAATGTTTTGGAATCTATAGACCGTGAGATGGTCATCTCTCACTACAAAATGGTCATCTCGTGCATGTTTCGGTCGTTTCACAGTGTGAAACGATCGTCTTGTGCTTCTACAGTTTCCTATTTGCACACGGAATTGGCAATTCACTTCTAATCAATGTTAAACATTGATTTTTCTTGTACAACAAGTATTGTGCAATCCAAACGAATTTGGGGAAGTATTTAGAACCTTCCCCAACCTAACTGAGTGATCTCACACATGCGAGATGGTCTTCTGGTGAGACAAGCTGAGCAGGTCAGTTCATCGGCATGAATCGATCAGTTCACCTTAGTTTGGATAGCCAACTTCATTCTAACTAGCCTGACTAACTAGATGCCCATCTCAACACTTGAGACGGTTGTTTGACATCCCAGATGTAATGAACCACACTTTTTGAGTGTCTAAAAGACTTAAAGTCACAAATCATTACTCATCAATTCCAGGATCAGATTTAAAAAATAATACAGAATAGTAAACAATTTCCATTAATGAACAAATATTTACATGTTTGCCTAAAAAGCTCCTCTAAGGAGTTACATAAATTTATAAACAATTAACTTGTACATGTGTGAATATATACCCACTATGAATAATGTAACATACTCGATTCCAGACACATAGGCTAGTCCTCCATTCTTCTAGGTCCCTATTCGATTCTGTGGATACCCAATCTCCCTTCCCCTTTTTCAGTTGGCTACCTTTGAATATCTAAATTTCACTGTGTTAGCATAAATGAAACCATATTTTGATCTTCAAACCCTAGATTGACTCATTTAGGGATCCTTAGAGATGAAGTCATATGATATTGCTACCTTAGTACCTGAATTGGGAAACTTATTAACAATAATGATAATCTAGATTACTTGACCCAAGATTTGTGAACTATGATACTTTTGGATATCAGATAGGATAAGAATCGAGTCTAGGTGAAGGTTTCACCATAATTGACTATTAGACTAAGTTCATCACATTAATTGAATTATTAATGCACAATGGTAAAATTATAGCCAAAGTAACCTCAAAACCCAAATCTAAGGATATGATCGGGTTCCTCACATCTTAATTAGTCAACCCTCAAAACTTGGGGTCATTTGGACATTAAATTCACCCTTAATTAGGCCCTAATAGAGTGTGTATGATTTAACCTAAAGTGAGGGTCAATTTATTTGATTTAATGTGTCACGGCATGGACTTTAGTCCAAGGCCATATTTCTATCATGCGAGTCAGGCGTATTGTTTTCAGGTCAGTTTTTTGGGAGGTGGACTTTGTCCCCTTCCTCTGACTTCCCCACTCGCACACGACTGGTTCAATCCAGTGATGGTCCTCCTCATCGTTCTCTCGCCCCAATCAACTATTTCTCACATTTACTTTGCCTTCCTCTTCGGCTTACACTACCAAACACAATGAGCCCTAATTCTTCCCCTCTCGTGGCCTAGAGAAAAAATGCCCAATATCCCTTCCTTCCCTTCCAACAGACTCTGCTATCATCTCCTCTACGACGAACTGCACGGGCTCACACCTACCCGTAAACTCGTGCACGGTCTTCCTTTACTTTCTCCCTCTCTCAATTACTCTTGAGGATCACTGGTTTGGGCCTCTGAGGTCCACCTCCTTCTCTGACAATCACTGAGGATCCATGACAACTCCCACTTCCCTCGACAAATTAACTGAGAGTTAACCATCTTGGATACCCTTCGTTCCTTTCCGTGCACTCATTTTACCCTGGCGTCGTCTGTTTTGCTTGGTCGACAAATGCACCCGTCCTTCTCTATTTTGGGCCACCGCCGGAAGGGGTTTCAATGATCCCCGATCTCGTTTTGGGTTACAGGACTCATCGCGAGCACACATCGAATGTAATGAGCATGTTGGGGGCCTTGTGAGGGCCTCTGAGACCTCCTACCTATTCCAACCTCTACCTCGCATGTTCTGTGATCTGCGACAGATCCTCTCTAGTTTCTCTTGTTTCCAGCCTTCCTCATGCCTGCTTTCTCGTGAACCTCTCTGTCAGGTGGTTTCCTACTAAGTTCTAGCATCGTATGCTAGTTCTTGTTGAGTTCCCCTCGTCGTTGTCTTTGCTAGGCCCATCCCTGGTCGTCTCCACAGTGGGACTCGGCTCCCGGCTACCTCAGGACCAGAGCAGTAGCCCTACAAGTCCAGGGTGAGGAGGTAGAGTTATTGGGATGTCCTCCCACTCGTTAGGGTGCCTGGGTGGAGGCATGCCCCTAGTCCGGAGGTCCAGTGAGCATCCATGGCGCGGGACGTAGGGGAATCAGTCCCTGGGGCAAAATCCCTGGCCTGCCCATGGAGCCTGGGCGCAACCTGTATCCCCCGCAAAGGGTATTTCAAACCTTTTTGCACACTTTGACCCCGCATTAACCAAGTGATATAAGTGACATTTCCCTATAGTCTAGTGTCACATTGTTTCTTAGTTTTAGTGATTCATTTGGGGGCATCTCTGTCAATTCACATTTATTTTCTGTCTTAATTAGGAAATTCTTTTAACTTGTAAAAATCATATCTAATTGTTGGTTCTGTAGAAAAATGCAAATATATATATATTTGGAATCAGAAAAATTCGAATAATTTAATGGGATAGGTTTCATGACTTGATTTTAAAGTTACAGTAGGGTCATTCTCTAAGTAAGAGTTTTAATGTAAATTATATTAATTGAATGCACACATATTGTGACTAGGTTGAGACAACCCTGACCCTATGCTTAGGAGGTGTTACTGAGTATTTAGGTCTAATCATAAGGTATGTACATCCTCTATTTTATTTTAGGCATTATTTGACTAAAACCTACTTTCTTTTAATGAGGCATCTTTTGAACTGTTATTCCTTATGAAGTCTAAATTCTTGAACATTTACATTTCCTGATGTTGACTCATTATACCATTCTGGTTTTTGAACTACCTTATTTATAAGGGTACTTGTACCCCACTTGTTATGAATGCCTTTTTATGAAAATTGACTGAAATACTAGTCTTTCCTCTCTATTTTATGCATGCTACATGTTTGACTAGAATATCTAGAATAGTGGTACTTATGTAAAACCATACTTATATAGGGCGTGTGTTTTCACCCGGGTGTGTGTTTCCACCCTTATTTCTTTTTAGGCCATGATCCTATGGTGTTATGGCCCTATTTAAGGTATATTTAGTCTACATTGTTAGGCATGCAAAATATTGAATATATGGACATGGATATTAAGGATAGCTTGGGATAGTTGGTTTCTGTAACATCCCTGACCTGGGTTATGAGTCAACCCTAGGTGTTTTGCCTAAATATGTAATTAAAATCTTTATGATTAACTCTGAGCATGTAATTAAGTTTCTCAGAAACGTATATTTCAGTATTTGCTCCTTTTTATTTAAAGTTGTAGCATTGTTTTGATATACAGGGACCTATGTGCAATTTACCCAGTTAAAAGGGTTAGCTTGCAATTTGCACATGTTGAGATGTTCTTCTGATGTTGAGACATCATGAGAATCTTTTTGGTAAAGTTTGAGGGATTTCCCAAGCTAGGGCACCAAGGTGCAGCTGTGGAAGCAATCCCGGTGCTTGAAACCCTAGTTTGGGGTAAAATGCAATTTACCCAAATTAAGGGATACAAATTGTGAAATATGTCATCTAATGTATCTTTTTAGACTCTTGCCATCATTAAGAGAAGAAATGATGAGGAAGTCACCTCAATTGAATTATCAAGTTATGAGATATGCCTTGTGATTGAATAATCAGGGTATATGTGTAATATCTCTTTATGTATGTACCTCATTATTAGCTTGCTCTCCTTTACCTTCTTTTCCTAAGACCTTAAGAGAAGGTTTGTCCTTAGAATAAAGAGGAAGGGACGATCAAGTAAAGAAGGAGGGACCTAGTTGGAATTATGGACAACTTATGAACTAATGTTGAAAATCCTACCCCATGTATATAAGCTCTCCTTCCCTTAGTTGCAAGGGAACTTACCCTTCGTTCCCTTACTTTTTCATTTCACCAAAGACGACCAAGGACTGCCTTGGAGCTAAGGAGGACGACCAAGGGGTGCAAGGTAGGTTTAAACCCCTCTTCTTGCCTAATTCCATGGTTAGAACTCGAATTCAAGGTCAGCTTCATGGCTAACTCTAGAAATCCTATCTTTCTAGCCATCTTTCCCTGACCTTCCTTGGAGTTTTCACCTTGGACAACCTGTGGGAACTCAAGGACGCCATTAGAGCTTGGAGCTTGAAAGCTTGGAGCTCAAGAAGCAAGCTTTAGGTGGGTTTTATAACTCTAAACCCATGCTTTACTATGTGCATCTTTATATGCGTTTTGATGATAGCTCTTAGTGTTTCCCTACTTTTCCCTGCTATTTTGCAAGCAAATCCATGGGATATTCGTACTGTTCTTGAGCTAGGAGATGAAGGCGTGATTTCCAAGAAAAACCCACCGCTTTTCACTTCCTTAAATGGTCTCAAAAGTTTGCTCTCTCGGTCTCAAGACCGCGAGGTGAGCAAACGGTCTCGAGACCGCGACAGGGCAAACGGTCTCCAAGACCGTTTGTCCCCGTTTACCGAGCCTGGACCGTATACGAAATCTGTTCCTAATTATATAGGCTAATTACCCTCAAAATTTGGGAGGCTAACTCCAAAGGAATCGGGAGATATGACCTTTTTAAGTAACAACTTTATTTGAATTTATTCCTGATTTTCAAACGGTCTGAAATTGCCTTTTTGGGCAAACGGTCTCAAGACCGTGTAAGGTCGTTGACTAGGCGTTGACCTTATGAGATTACTGTTCAAAATTATGTTAATTAACAACTCACCAAGTTTGATGGTCTAATTCCAAACGGGCTAAGAGTTGAAGGGTGAATACTAGGGATAACCCTAGATGAAATCAGTACTGAAATTATGGTGACCTAATTAGGGTTTTTAGGGTTGATTGACCTAAACGGTCTCAAGACCATTTAGGGGTCACCCAAACGGTCTCACAACCGCGAGGGCAATCAACCATGACCGCTTGTAGGTCTGGGGTCAAGATTAGTTGACCAATTGAAGGTACAATTACACCAAATTATATTGCAAATAAGTTGTCAATTTAACCAAAATTCTGTTTGTGGATCAATCATAGTTCAACCCCTAACAAATCACATTGGACTTTGATGAAATCTTGAACAAACGGTCTCAAGACCATGTGGGGTCCACCCACATGACCTCAAGACCGTTTGGGCCAAGTTTGGGCCCAATTGGAGCTCAATTGAAGGGTTCAACCTTGTGTTGAGTCACATTGTTGAGTGTTGATGGGTGAACATTGATAGACCCTAATTGAATCGACTTCAACCCTAATTGGTCAACAATTAAGGGTCTATTGAATGACTAAGTGGTCAAGCATAATCTTAATTAACCCAATCCATAAGTGGTCAACGTAGCTTTGACCTTTTGAGGGCTTCAATATTGGTTGACATTATCGGTTGTATCATCGAATCCCGTTGTTGGTCTAAGTGGTTAAGACCATGTGAGCTCGCGGTCTCAAGGTCGTGTGAGGGCTCACGGTCTCAAGACCGTGAGGGGGCTCACGGTCTCAAGACCGCGAGGGGCCTCGTGGTCCTGAGGTCAAAGTGGGCAAACGGTCAACATCTCTTCGCGGTCTCAACTTCAATTCGATCTTCGCGGTCTTGAACCACTTGAAGGGCTGCGCGGTCTTGAACCACTTGAAGAGGCTCGCGGTCCTGAAGCCTAAGGAGGCTCGCGGTCTTGAAGATAGAAGAGGGCTCGCGGTCTTGGAAAGTCAAAGTGGGCAAACGGTCAACACTTTCAAACGATCTCAATTCGATTGAAGGTTGATAATTGAAATTAATCAATGTGATTCAAGATTGACTTCATTCAATCAATTGATGATATAAATGGTCCAATGTTGCCCTAATCGAACCCTAATGACAACCTAGGATATTAAGGGGTTAATTGACTAAGGTTTGGACCATGATGATGATCAATGGGGTGAATTACCAAAATACCCCTGAAGGGCCAATTGAGTTATATCTTGCTCAATTCAAAACCTAATCACATGATGATGATGTTTTAGCCATGTTAGCCTATGATGACTTAATCCGACCTGATCTAGGGTGATGTCGACATCACCTAACCTTATGATGAGAGAGAAAGTACTTCTAGAGAGAGAAAGTACCCTTTTTAAGTGGAAACTCAATTGAAGCATCCCCAATACACAGAAATGAGCATAATTAGGGTATGATCCACCTGTGTGAGATCATAGAAACCCTAACTATGATAAATGATGAACTTTTAACTAATCTAAGATCATCAATGAAGATGTTACTCATACATGATGATGTTATGAGTTCAATTCACCTTAATGTGAATAGTAAACCCTAATTCAAGGGTGATGACATGTAATGTGAATAGTAAACCCTAACTCAAGGGTAATGGTATGCTTTTGAATATTAAACTCTATTTGATAAGAATTAGAGATTTAAACTCTTATGACAAGAGTAGGAAGGATATTCCTCATTTTTTTTGTATTACCTTTATCAGTTGTATTAACCATGCAGGTTCTGATATGAAGGTAATCATATCCAGGTATGGATAATGATGTTATATTCATTAAAGGCATGTTGTTAGCCTTATGAATAAGTAAAGTAATCTGATGTCTTGTCAGTGGCATCCTATGCTGATAATGGGCTGTGAGAGCCATGGATACCATCAAAGTCATGCCTTAGAAATGGCTTGTGATGAGGATAATGAGAAATGATGACTGATATGAGTTAGGCCTGTTACATTTAGTATTCTTCTTTTATAGCTGCTATGCTATTGTTATTGTTTGAAGAACAATGTATGTTGTTAAAGAATACTGAATGTACCTAACTAATCAAGTATAATGTAGAGCCCTGATCATAGATCCATCATTGTCAGAGATTAAGTGATGGTGAAACAGGTTTTCCTCAGGGAACTCTTGGAGCACATACTTTTGAGTATGTGGGGTACATGGATGTGTAGAACCTTACATCCTAGTGTAGGAAAGTGATGTAGATGTGGAATCCATCCATCCTTCACTATAATTCCATACCGTATCAGTGGTAGGTAAACATGAAATCTCCTGATGACGAAGAAAACACAGATATCCGTATCAGTGGTAGGTAAATATGAAACCTCCTGATGACGAAGAGAGTACAGAACGCCACTGTGACTCTAGAATAGCGAAGGACCAATTTACCCTGGTGAGCTATATTAAGTAGAGACACGAGATGTCTTACAAGTGATCCTCTTACTGACTGAGGAAGGTGAAGGTCATGAGAATCCAGCTCTCTTAATGACCTATGTATGATACTGATGCGGCTTCTCAGTGATCAGTTGGAGTATGAGTGGTAAGCCTCATCTCCACAGGGCATAATGTTGTTTGTAAAACATAATCAACCATGTAGTATAACTTGTTAGAGATGACTCCAAGTTAGTTGATTGATGTTACCTTACAATAATGTTTATATTCTCCACATCTCCTAAATTATAGAGATCTTGTTATACCTGCAACTGTTATAGAATACTTTGAAGGCTTTACTGCTTAAAATATTCTTTGATGTTATAATAAAGCTTCTGGCGAAGAGTTATAACTCTCACTGGGACAATTATGTATAATTGTCTCACCCCGTAGGCTTCAACTTTTTAGGTGGACGTCGGAGACGAAGGAACCAGCCTACAGGTGATCAGTCTCAGCAGCAGCATCAGGGGCAGCAGTAATCTCAGGTGGAGATTGTCCTGACATATGGTGTAGTTAGAGTCAGTCCTATGTGTCCTCTGTACTCTCAGGTCTTGGAGTCTTTTGTATAGTGATCTTAAGATTTTGTATCTTGATGTATATAATTACTCAAGAAGTAATTATCCTGAGATGTAAACAGTTTACCTCACTTTATGAAAGAAGCTTTTATGGATTCAAGCTCTTGTCACGAAAAGTTTTGATTTCCCGTGATTTTTGTCTTCTGCTGATTACCGACTCACTTCTGCTAAGTTTTAATCGTGTTTATGTCATGGTTTGGAGATCAGAGCCCACAACTAGTGGTATCATAGCTCCAGGTTTAGTTGAGTCTATAGAGGCATAGGACTTAGGATGTCGAGTCTACCTTTAGTACTCCTTCCTCATCTAATAGAATCTTCTTCTCCTCAGGAGAAGAATATACATAAGAATGTCAGAACATCACGATGAGCACGTGGCAGAAAGTAGTGCTAGTGCACCTCGAGGCGGTGCAAGAGTTCCGAGAATAGAACAACCTGCACCTGAGTCGCCAAGAGAGCCACCCCAGTTCGACCCAGCTGACATGAGTGATCCACCTGTACAGACGATGTTTGGGCAATTCATGACTGCCATGACACATATAACCGATAGGATGCCCATTCCTACACCTAGGGCACCTGTCCAGCCTGAAGCACAAGGTATTGGTAAGACATTCAAACAACTTCGTCGTGTCGGAGCTACCGAGTACTTCGGAACTGCCGACCCTGCAGATGCTGACTTATGGTTGACATAGTTGGAGAAGGCTTTCAGGATTCTTATGATTCCGGAAGCTGAGAAGGTTAGACATGCTGTCTATCTTCTCAAAGGCAGTGCTGGTCACTGGTGGAACATGGAAGAATAGAAGAGACCTAGAGTAGAGTTCTCATGGGAAGAGTTTCGTCGGGAATTTATCAATAGATATTTTCCAAAGACCTTCCTAGATGAGAAGATCTCTCAGTTTGAGAAACTAAGGCAGGGTATGATGAACATTAGTGAGTATGAAGCTAAGTTCATGGAGTTGTTGCGGTTCTGTCCGCACATGGCCGCTACGGATGAGGAAAGAATCAGAAGATTCAAAAAGGGTTTGAATTCTGATATATCAACCCCTGTGTCTGCCTTAGAAAACAGAGAGAGATTCTCTACCTTCGTTGAGTTAGTCCGAAGGATAGAGAGATCTGTGGTTGAGAAAAAACAAACCCATAAAAGATATCTACAGTTCCAGGGTTCTTCATCTAGGGATTCCAAGAAACCTAGATTCTCTGCACCTAACCCTCCACCACCCAGATCAAGTTTTCAAACTCAATGGACACCAAGCAGAGGTAGAGGACGGAGTCAACCGCTTCAAGGGATGCACAGTTCTGCATCTGAGTCAGTCAGTGGACCACCCAGACCACAACAACAGGAGAGGAGTTGCTACAACTGTGGTAAGGTGGGACACTTGATGAAGGATTGCCGTTCTAGGCCTGTCAGTGTGACGCAACAAACCCCGAGACAGAATCAACAGGGATCTCAGAATAGACAACATCAAGGAGCAGCTCGAGGATGTGGACAAGCGTCTCAAGCTGGATCATCAGCACCACCTCAACACCAGGCGACTGCGAGATTCTATGCTATGAACCCACCTGAGGCAGTGTTCAATCCACGGGTAGTGGCAGGTCAGATGAAATTTTTATATTCCGATATGTCTATATCCTGTGATGTATCTGTTCTGATTGATTCGGGTGCTACGCACTCTTTCATCACTCATGAAATGATTCGTAACTGCAATGTGACTGTTAGTCATAGAGCAGATAGTTTGATGTTAGAGACTCCGTTGAGTGGGTCTGCCGTTTTGCAGGAGGTATGTTCTTCCTGCATCCTTTTCTTTTCTGACCATCGCATTCAAGTGGATCTTATACCACTTGATATGCAGGGATTTGATATAATCCTTGGGATGGATACCTTAGAAAGGTATAGAGTTGTCTTGGATTGTGAGTCCAAGTTGGCTGTGTTTGCTGATAAAAGCAACACATGGATCTTTCAAGGTGAAAGAAAGATTCTGCCCACCTGTCTTGTGTCAGCTATGGTTGTTGATAAGCTGTTGAGGCAAGGATGTTATGCATTCTTAGCCCATGTGGTAGATGTTACCAAGGAAAGTTCCAATCCTGCCGAAGTTCCTATAGTTAGGGAATTTGAAGATGTGTTTCCTGAAGAACTTCCTGGTATACCACCACCTCGGGAGATTGATTTTGAAATTAATCTGGTCCCAGATACGAAACCCATAGCTCAAACTCCATATAGGATGGCGCCTGCCGAGATGGCAGAACTCAAGAAACAGCTTCAAGAGTTACTTGAGAAAGGTTTTATCCGACCGAGTACTTCACCTTGGGGTGCTCCGGTCTTGTTTGTTAAAAAGAAAGATGGGTCAATGCGGTTATGCATTGATTACAGACAACTCAATAAAGTAACAATAAAGAATAAGTATCCTCTGCCGAGGATTGATGATCTCTTTGACCAGTTGCGTGGTGCAACAGTCTTTTCAAAGATAGACTTGAGGTCTGGATATCACCAACTCCGTATTAAGGATAGTGACATATACAAGTCTGCCTTTAGGACAAGATATGGTCACTATGAGTTCACGGTTATGTCGTTTGGACTAACCAATGCACCAGCTGCATTTATAGAACTCATGAATAGAGTTTTTCGACCTTTCCTTGATCAATGTGTTGTCGTCTTCATAGATGACATTCTGATTTATAGTAAGGATGCTCAGCAGCATGAGCAGCATCTTCGCCAAGCTTTGACCTTGCTAAGAGAACATAAGTTGTACGCTAAGTTTAGCAAGTGTGAGTTCTGGCTGCCGGAGGTATCTTTTCTTGGACATATAATATCCTCCTCGGGAATTCGTGTTGACCCTACAAAGGTAGAATCTGTTCTACAATGGGAACAACCAAAGACACTGACAGAGATTCGAAGTTTCTTGGGGTTAGCTAGCTATTATCGAAGGTTCATTAAGAACTTTAGTTCTATAGATTTACCTTTGACCAAGTTAACCCGGAAAGATGTTCCTTTTTCTTGGAGTGATAAGTGTCAACAATCTTTCCAGTTGCTGAAGGAGAGGTTGACAAGTGCACCTGTGCTAGGGCTACCTAAACAAGGAAAAGGATATATAGTTTTCTGTGATGCTTCCAAGAACGGACTAGGATGTGTGTTGATGCAGGATAAACGAGTGATTTCTTTTGCTTCCCGACAGCTTAAGAAACACGAGGAGAATTATCCAACACACGATCTGGAGTTCGCTGCTGTGGTTCATGCTTTGAAGATCTAGAGGCACTATCTCTACGGAGAAACATTCCAGATTTTCACAGACCACAAAAACCTTAAGTATATCTTCTCTCAGCATGAGCTCAACATGAGGCAACGTCGCTGGATGGAATTAATCAAGGACTACGACTGTACAATTGATTACCATCCAGGCAAGGCCAATGTCGTTGCAGATGCCTTGAGTAGGAAATCAGCAACATCAACCATGAATAGAGCACAACTAAACTCTTTAGTATGCTCTAGAAGAGATATGCTTATCTCTTTAAGGCAAGACAATGTACAGTTGAAGGTGTCATTGTTAACAGGTTTGTTAGCTGAGATGCATATTAAACCTACTCTAAGGGAGCAGATTAAAGAGGCACAGCTAGGTGATGCTGTAGTTCAACATATAAGATCTAAGTATGGAAATGAGAAGCAAGATGGTTTTCATGACTCAAAAGATCAAGTAGCTTGTTATAATGGAAGAATGATAGTGCCGGATGTGGACAACTTGAGGAAGTTAGTCCTGGAAGAAGCCCATTCTTCCATGTATGCTATGCATCCAGGGAGCACCAAGATGTATCGGAATTTGAAGGATCTGTATTGGTGGCCTGGGATGAAAAAGGACGTTGCAGAGTTTGTTCTGAGGTGTCCCGTGTGTCAGCAAGTTAAAGCTGAACACCAGAAGCCTGCAGGAACAATGCAACCTTTAACCATATCACAGTGGAAGTGGGACCATGTGACCATGGACTTTGTTGTTGGCCTACCCAGGACAAGCAAAGGACATGATTCCATTTGGGTAATTGTTGATAGGTTGACTAAGACAGCACATTTCTTACCTGTCAAAACAACCTATTCTGCTGAAAGGTTATCAAAGTTGTATGTTCAAGAGATAATGCGTTTGCACGGAGTTCCTGTCACAATAGTTTCTGATAGAGGTCCTCAGTTTACAAGTCGTTTTTGGGAACAGTTGCACAGAGCCTTAGGCACCAAGCTAAGGTTTAGTATGGACTTTCATCCACAGACTGATGGACAGTCGGAAAGGACCATACAAACCTTAGAAGACATGTTGCGAGCATGTGTTCTCCAGTTCACCGGAAGTTGGGATCTACACCTAAGCTTGATAGAGTTTGCCTATAACAATAGCTATCAGCATAGTATTGATATGGCACCTTATGAAGCCTTATATGGTAGACGTTGTAGATCACCCTTGTGTTGGTTTGAGATTGGTGAGCACCAGTTGTTAGGTCCTGACCTGGTGCAGCAAACCACAGAAAAGATTAAAGTAATACAACATAAGATTAAGACTGCTCAGGATAGGCAGAAATCTTATGCTGACAAACGTCGTAGACCCTTAGAGTTCCAGGTTGGAGACAGAGTGTATCTTAAGGTCTCACCTTGGAAAGGGGTCCTTCGTTTTGGAAGGAAAGGGAAGTTAGCTCCTAGATATATGGGGCCTTATCCAATCATTGAACGGATTGGAAAGGTAGCATATAAACTAGAGCTTCCCCTAGAATTACAGAGGTTACATCCTGTGTTTCACATTTCTATGTTGAAGAAATGTCACCCAGACACCGAGTCAGTTCTACAACCTATGGAGGTAGAATTGAATGATGACATATCCTATGAGGAGGGACCAGTGTCAATCCTTGATAAACGAATTAAAAAGTTAAAGAAGAAAGATATAAGTCTTGTGAAAGTCCTCTGGAACCATCATGGTATTGAAGAAGCCACTTGGGAGTTAGAGGATGAGATGAGAAGGAAGTATCCTGCCCTTTTCTCGTAGTATGTTTTATCGATTTCGGGGACGAAATCCTTGTAAGGGGTGGATAATTTGTAACATCCCTGACCTGGGTTATGAGTCAACCCTAGGTGTTTTGCCTAAATATGTAATTAAAATCTTTGTGATTAACTCTGAGCATGTAATTAAGTTTTCTCAGAAACGTATATTTCAGTATTTGCTCCTTTTTATTTAAAGTTGTAGCTTTGTTTTGATATACAGGGACCTATGTGCAATTTACCCAGTTAAAAGGGTTAGCTTGCAATTTGCACATGTTGATATGTTCCTCTGATGTTGAGACATCATGAGAATCTTTTTGGTAAAGTTTGAGGGATTTCCCAAGCTAGAGCACCAAGGTGCAACTGTGGAAGCAATCCCGGTGCTTGAAACCCTAGTTTGGGGTAAAATGCAATTTACCCAAATTAAGGGATACAAATTGTGAAATATGTCATCTAATGTATCTTTTTAGACTCTTGCCATCATTAAGAGAAGAAATGATGAGGAAGTCACCTCAATTGAATTATCAAGTTATGAGATATGCCTTGTGATTGAATAATCAGGGTATATGTGTAATATCTCTTTATGTATGTACCTCGTTATTAGCTTGCTCTCCATTACCTTCTTTTCCTAAGACCTTAAGAGAAGGTTTGTCCTTAGAATAAAGAGGAAGGGACGATCAAGTAAAGAAGGAGGGACCTAGTTGGAATTATGGACAACTTATGAACTAATGTTGAAAATCCTACCCCATGTATATAAGCTCTCCTTCCCTTAGTTGCAAGGGAACTTACCCTTCGTTCCCTTACTGTTTCATTTCACCAAAGACGACCAAGGACTGCCTTGGAGCTAAGGAGGACGACCAAGGGGTGCAAGGTAGGTTTAAACCCCTCTTCTTGCCTAATTCCATGGTTAGAACTCGAATTCAAGGTCAGCTTCATGGCTAACTCTCGAAATCCTATCTTTCTAGCCATCTTTCCTTGACCTTCCTTGGAGTTTTCACCTTGGACAACCTGTGGGAACTCAAGGACGCCATTAGAGCTTGGATCTTGAAAGCTTGGAGCTCAAGAAGCAAGCTTTAGGCGGGTTTTATAACTCTAAACCCATGCTTTACTATGTGCATCTTTATATGCGTTTTGATGATAGCTCTTAGTGTTTCCCTACTTTTCCCTGCTATTTTGCAAGAACTTCCATGGGATATTCGTACTGTTCTTGAGCTAGGAGATTAAGGCGTGATTTCCAAGAAAAACCCACCGCTTTTCACTTCCTTAAACGGTCTCAAAAGTTTGCTCTCTCGGTCTCAAGACCGCGAGGTGAGCAAACGGTCTCGAGACCTCGACAGGGAAAAAGGTCTCCAAGACCGTTTGGCCCCGTTGACCGAGAGTGGACCGTATAATAACTATATTCCTAATTATATAGGCTAATTACCCTCAAAATTTGGGAGGATAACTCCAAAGGAATCGGGAGATATGACCTTTTTAAGTAACAACTTTATTTGAATTTATTCCTGATTTTCAAACGGTCTGAAATTTCCTTTTTGGGCAAACGGTCTCAAGACCGTGTAAGGTCGTTGACTAGGCATTGACCGTATGATATTACTGTTCAAAATTATGTTAATTAACAACTCACCAAGTTTGATGGTCTAATTCCAAACGGGCTAAGAGTTGAAGGGTGAATACTAGGGCTAACCCTAGATGAAATCAGTACTGAAATTATGGTGACCTAATTAGGGTTTTTAGGGTTGATTGACCTAAACGGTCTCAAGACCGTTTAGGGGTCACCCAAACGGTCTCAAGACCGCGAGGGCAATCAACCATGACCGTTTGGAGGTCTGGGGTCAAGATTAGTTGACCAATTGAAGGTACAATTACACCAAATTATATTGCAAATAAGTTGTCAATTTAACCAAAATTCTGTTTGTGGATCAATCATAGTTCAACCCCTATCAAATCACCTTGGACTTTGATGAAATCTTGGGAAAACGGTCTCAAGACCATGTGGGGTCCACCCACATGACCTCAAGACCGTTTGGGCCAAGTTTGGGCCCAATTGGAGCTCAATTGAAGGGTTCAACCTTGTGTTGAGTCACATTGTTGAGTGTTGATGGGTGAACATTGATAGACCCTAATTGAATCGACTTCAACCCTAATTGGTCAACAATTAAGGGTCTATTGAATGACTAAGTGGTCAAGCATAATCTTAATTAACCCAATCCATAAGTGGTCAACGTAGCTTTGACCTTTTGAGGGCTTCAATATTGGTTGACATTATCGGTTGTATCATCGAATCTCGTTGTTGGTCTAAGTGGTTAAGACCATGTGAGCTCGCGGTCTCAAGGTCGTGTGAGGGCTCACGGTCTCAAGACCGTGAGGGGGCTCATGGTCTCAAGACCGCGAGGGGCCTCACGGTCCTGAGGTCAAAGTGGGCAAACGGTCAACATCTCTTCGCGGTCTCAACTTCAATTCGATCTTCGCGGTCTTGAACCACTTGAAGGGCTTCGCGGTCTTGAACCACTTGAAGAGGCTCGCGGTCCTGAAGCCTAAGGAGGCTCGCGGTCTTGAAGATAGAAGAGGGCTCGTGGTCTTGGAAAGTCAAAGTGGGCAAACGGTCAACACTTTCAAATGATCTCAATTCGATTGAAGGTTGATAATTGAAATTAATCAATGTGATTCAAGATTGACTTCATTCAATCAATTGATGATATAAATGGTCCAATGTTGCCCTAATCGAACCCTAATGACAACCTAGGATATTAAGGGGTTAATTGACTAAGGTTTGGTCCATGATGATGATCAATGGGGTGAATTACCAAAATACCCCTGAAGGGCCAATTGAGTTATATCTTGCTCAATTCAAAACCTAATCACATGATGATGATGTTTTAGCCATGTTAGCCTATGATGACTTAATCCGACCTGATCTAGGGTGATGTCGACATCACCTAACCTTATGATGAGAGAGAAAGTACTTCTAGAGAGAGAAAGTACTTCTAGAGAGAGAAAGTACCCTTTTTAAGCAGAAACTCAATTGAAGCATCCCCAATACACAGAAATGAGCATAATTAGGGTATGATCCACCTGTGTGAGATCATAGAAACCCTAACTATGATAAATGATGAACTTTTAACTAATCTAAGATCATCAATGAAGATGTTACTCATACATGATGATGTTATGAGTTCAATTCACCTTAATGTGAATAGTAAACCCTAATTCAAGGGTGATGACATGTAATGTGAATAGTAAACCCTAACTCAAGGGTAATGGTATGCTTTTGAATATTAAACTCTATTTGATAAGAATTAGAGATTTAAACTCTTATGACAAGAGTAGGAAGGATATTCCTCATTTTTTTTGTATTACCTTTATCAGTTGTATTAACCATGTAGGTTCTGATATGAAGGTAATCATATCCAGGTATGGATAATGATGTTATATTCATTAAAGGCATGTTGTTAGCCTTATGAATAAGTAAAGTAATCTGATGTCTTGTCAGTGGCATCCTATGCTGATAATGGGCTGTGAGAGCCATGGATACCATCAAAGTCATGCCTTAGAAATGGCTTGTGATGAGGATAATGAGAAATGATGACTGATATGAGTTAGGCCTGTTACATTTAGTATTCTTCTTTTATAGTTGATATGCTACTGTTATTGTTTGAAGAACAATGTATGTTATTAAAGAATACTGAATGTACCTAACTAATCAAGTATAATGTAGAGCCCTGATCATAGATCCATCATTGTCAGAGATTAAGTGATGGTGAAACAGGTTTTCCTCAGGGAACTCCTGGAGCACATACTTTTGAGTATGTGGGGTACATGGATGTGTAGAACCTTACATCCTAGTGTAGGAAAGTGATGTAGATGTGGAATCCATCCATCCTTCACTATAATTCCATACCGTATCAGTGGTAGGTAAACATGAAATCTCCTGATGACGAAGAAAACACAGATATCCGTATCAGTGGTAGGTAAATATGAAACCTCCTGATGACGAAGAGAGTACAGAACGCCACTGTGACTCTAGAATAGCGAAGGACCAGTTTACCCTGGTGAGCTATATTAAGTAGAGACACGAGATGTCCTAAAAGTGATCCTCTTACTGACTGAGGAAGGTGAAGGTCATGAGAATCCGGCTCTCTTAATGACCTATGTATGATACTGATGCGGCTTCTCAGCGATCAGTTGGAGTATGAGTGGTAAGCCTCATCTCCACAGGGCATAATGTTGTTTGTAAAACATAATCAACCATGTAGTATAACTTGTTAGAGATGACTCCAAGTTAGTTGATTGATGTTACCTTACAATAATGTTTATATTCTCCACATCTCCTAAATTATAGAGATCTTGTTATACCTGCAACTGTTATAGAATACTTTGAAGGCTTTACTGCTTAAAATATTCTTTGATGTTATAATAAAGCTTCTGGCGAAGAGTTATAACTCTCGCTGGGACAATTATGTATAATTGTCTCACCCCGTAGGCTTCAACTTTTTAGGTGTACGTCGGAGAAGAAGGAACCAGCCTACAGGTGATCAGTCTCAGTAGCAGCATCAGGGGCAGCAGTAATCTCAGGTGGAGATTGTCCTGCCATATGGTGTAGTTAGAGTCAGTCCTATGTGTCCTCTGTACTCTCAGGTCTTGGAGTCTTTTGTATAGTGATCTTGAGATTTTGTATCTTGATGTATATAATTACTCAAGAAGTAATTATCCTGAGATGTAAACAGTTTACCTCACTTTATGAAAGAAGCTTTTATGGATTCAAGCTCTTGTCACGAAAAGTTTTAATTTCCCGTGATTTTTGTCTTCCGCTGATTACCGACTCGCTTCCGCTAAGTTTTAATGGTGTTTATGTCATGGTTTGGAGATCAGACCCACAGTTTCCCTCTACAAACGGCCTTATGTGTTCTTAGGTGTATACTTTTTATTTTATTTTTTTGTACCACCTTAAATGGTGAGGAATTATTGTACAAAAAAAATTTTGTAACTATATAATAGTTTTGTTTCCACTGCTTATTCATTATCATGCTCTGTAATATGTACCATTTGAGAAATGAATGAAATTCCTCCTTTCCTTCTTACCTTTTTGGTATTTTGGGATTGGATGGAATAATTCTTCAATTCAGTGAAGAGTGGATCCTCTATCGGGTCTCACTCTTTACAACTAAGCTTTCATGAACAACTTTATTGTCTTCAACATTTATATCTTGTAACATGATATACACGAATCAAGTATACCTGATACCTAAAATGCCAACAAACAAATATGCGGTCAGTATATTTCTATATTGGTACGTGGGTTCAAAAAATAATCACAAGTACACATATAAGCAAACATCTTTATCTTGCATATAAGAACATAAACTTATTTTCATATTCTAACCCATATCTGGTCTAATACCTCAAGTGTAATCATTGTCCCTCCAGGACTTGTGTGCATTACCC
Organism: Alisma plantago-aquatica; assembly: GCA_963693085.1. Classification (NCBI taxonomy): domain Eukaryota; kingdom Viridiplantae; phylum Streptophyta; class Magnoliopsida; order Alismatales; family Alismataceae; genus Alisma; species Alisma plantago-aquatica. The sequence continues at coordinate 324,608,439 of OY856415.1, forward strand.
TAAAGATCAGTCTACCCCAGGGTTCAAAATATTGTTATTTACTTTATATGATACTCATAGGAACTTTATAATTTGCAAGAAGTAAATAAATAAGCAAGCAGTTTATCTTCTGTTAAATCTCCTTGAGAAACCTCGACAAACTCAGAATTTGAAACATGTATTCATAAGAATATCCACGTACCTTATGCCGTTATAGAAACCATACAGAATATATCACATGTACTTTAAGACTGTATCCTAACATCCAAGCAACAAAGCATTCAATCTGAAATATACATACTACATATGTATCACCATATATTCACATTACATTAATTCAGATCTAGGTTTGCTCCTAAACTAAGGTCTATGTTTTCCTAGTTTCGAGTTATCAAGTTATAACTAGAGTCATGTTTGATATTTTAATTCTCATGTTCATCATATGGATGGCTACTCACATTACAAACACTAATTCTACATTATTATGATCATGAACTTGTTAAATCATCATCATGTTCCACATTATCAGATAACATCTCAAATTAGAAAGATTTACTGATTTAAACATCATAATCACTAAGACTATGGTTTTTATGTATATTTTACATTAAAGATTGTATCTTTATATATTTTTTAGAAGAGAAAGAAAAATATGATATCACTGATATTTTATTTGCATTGCTCTCATTCTCATGATCATTTTTCATATAAGACTTGTCTCAAACTAACCATCCTAGTAATTACTATGATTTTTACAAGATAATCATTAATTGACCAATAAGAAAATGCCATGTCGGAATTTTACATATTACCTGAATATCTGCATGGCCCAGGTCCGCAAATGGGTAGCCACCTTGTCAGCTTCAAGATTCTGTGTGGGCTGGCTTTAAACTAGGGTTAAAAGACAAAACAACCCTTACTCTTTGAACGTGTGCCCAAGGGCTCTTTAGTAAAATGACCCTTTGATTTGTCTTCCTCCTCGTGAGTCAAGGATCTCATCCCGATCCATCACCCTCAGGCGCCGCAACCGGTGCCCAATTGTCGAATGCTACCTTCAGAGGCCACAACTCCTTCAACAACACCCACCCTTCCCCTGCCACCAACCAACTGGCTCCTCCTTAGGGACGAGGGATTCTTGCCCGCACGCCCATGCATTGGTGGCGCTATGAAGGGCAGCGTCGACCATGATAGAACAGAGTAGGTATCTGAGCCACTAACGCTGCTACACCGTGCTAAGAAGCTATATCCTCCTTCTAGGCCACACAACAATCCTCTGTGGGTTCTTTGGCAATACAAAGGCGGGGAAAATCCCCTCTGTGGTAGAGGTACCCTCAGGGAGTAGGGAACACCCCTTGTTGGTCATGGAAGAAGGGATGATTCCACCTTCGTGGATCTGTCGGGTATAGTCCAAGGAGCAGCCTATGAGAGTGAGGAGTCTGGGCGAGTTGCAATGGCTAAGAGATAACTTTGCATCCTCAACTGTCCTCGAGACCACCCTACAGATCTTCTCCTCTCATCTCCTTCCTTAAGGATACATGGGTGGAAGTCAACCAAGGTCTTCCCTAATACAGGCATCTAAGCCCTTAGGGTTTACACCATAAAGAAACTGGTGGATCTATCTTTCCAGAACCACATGGAAAGGATTGGATTTTGTATAGGAAAAATACAGTACGAAGTCTTCTCCCATCTTTCCTTGCATGGATAGGTTTGAAGGGAAAGTACCCACTAACTTCCTTATTTGGATATAAGAAAGTTTGTTTCAATCAAGGAATTCAATTAATATCTTTCCTTGAACCTAGAAACATCTTCTTTCCATTATTGGTATATGATCCCTTTATTCTTATTATAAAGAGTTATCTCATTGATTATCATGGAAGTCCACGAAACACCACCAAGTAAACTCCCTATCTTTCTCTCTCTTCATCTTCCTTTAAAGTATTTCCTAAATCAAATATTCTTCCAACATGGAACTCATTAACTCTTTTTCCTATTATACTTCATAATCGGGGTTCATTAGGTATCCCTTTTACACACCAAACTTCTCCTTTTTCTTTAAACCATGTTTCCTATTTATTTTAGGATACTTACAATTGTTCCTTTATTTGGATTCCAAGAAAAAGGTGGATAATCCTATAATTAATTATCTAATCCACATATTATCTTAGATATCTATTATGATCACAAACATCCTCAATGTCCAAAACATATCTCAGGGACCCATATATAAACCTTGATTATCTTGATTGGGTCAGGATGCGTCCCTAAGGCCCATGAATCACATCTTGGGCCTTCCCAAGGTTCCATGAGCTTAGGCACATGCTTAATTACCAAACTTGAGGCTTTGGTAACCATTGTATCTTATATTAGCCTCATTTGAACACATATCTATGAATTTCAAGGATGTAACATTCACCCCTCCTTAAAAGAAATTTTGTCCCCAAAATTCAGGCCTACTAAACCTAGGTGAATGATAACTTATATTATCCTCAAAATGTAGTGTTAGCACCCCACTTAGATATCTTTAACAACTTTTCCATAGTATATCAATTTTCATTTCATTACTAAGATTGATACCTGAATTGAAATTCAAATATATCTACATCTATAGTATACACATCTTATCATCACTTGATGATTTTATTCTTATTTTGTGACCTCAATTTCACTTGGTGATTTCTCTTTTCACCTAGGTTTCCAACCTATTATTCATTATTTTCACAAAGGGTGAGGTAACACATCTAACCCTAGTTCATGTCATTACACATTCAATGTAAGATATTCATCCTCTTTATCTCAATTTTAAGCATAATGTGTGTCTATCCAATCTCCCTCCCTCATAATGAGATGAAATAAGCATTTGACTATAGCCCAAACACAAAATTCATTCCATTCCAAGAGAAAAGATGGTACATCCACACATTACCTTTCAATTTCACATATTAAGTTGAATCATACGTGATATGACTCTAAACTTACTTGTTCTTAATTTCATAACATTCTTATATTCCATGAAGTCAAGAGTTCTTTTACTTACTCTTAAGTTAGGGCACAACTTATCTCAAGTTTTCATGAATTCATTATATATTTTATATTTCCACCTCATGTTTTATAAGTCTTAGCCAATTCCTTGAGGTCTCTAGGGGTATAGGTACCTTTGGAGTGATGTCATCCTTATGCATCAAGGGAGTGTCTTTAACATTCACCATTAGGCTACATGATCATCATGGAGATAGCTAATCTCCTGAGACATGGACCTTGGGCAAACTCAGCTGTTACCTCCCAACCACATGGTCTTGTGCATTCAGGGTACACTCAACTCCCAACCCATCGGTCCTATGTACCTCTAATACACCCTACTTGACCCAAGGATTGCATTAGGACTCTACCCTCCCTAAGGGTTTCTTTTGAGATGTCACATCTTTTAAGCACATTATTCTCTTATTTAATTCTTTAACCCAGATTACCTTCATCTCTCTCTTTTGAGTACACATTATGCAGTGTAGTCCCAATAGTGGGCTCGGGCCACCTTCCCTCTGGGGCTTGGTGTTGTTTCGGTCTTCCCTCCTGGTTTTGACCTTCTGTGATCTTCCCCTCCAGGGGATTGATCCTAAACATCTGCACTATAGACTTGGGCCACCTTCCCTCCTGGGCTTGGTGCCTTACTGGTCTTCCCTCTTGGGCTTGACCATTTCATGACCTTCCCTCTTGGGCTTGGTCATCCACTCAGGCCACCTTCCCTCATGGGCTTGGTGCCTTACTATTCTTCCCTCCTGGGCTTGACCAATTGTGTCACTCAGAGATAGCATCCTTGGGTTCAAATAATGTAAGTGCTTTCATCCTTATATATTTAACTCTTCACCCCTCTAGGTGAGGATTAAGGTTATCTCAATACTTAAATACATTTATTCACTTACCTTTTAAGGGAAAGTCCTAGCCTAGGGTGCCTTATTGGCTCATAGGAGGGGGGTAGGATCTCCAGCCACAACCTAATCCCAAGATCTAAGGTTTTGCCTCCCTCCTAGGTCATCTTCCCACTCTTGGGTTGACCCACCCCAGGGTGGCACACTAACCTTAAAGGTTTCATAGATATCCTTTTTTATCATTAGGCATATGTTTTATCATTATAACTTATCAACTCATGTTTGCTCAATTTCTAGAATACCCCCTCATGGTTTATGTCCATTCAGTGAACTTGGGTCACCTTCCCCTCCAGGGGCTTGGTGCTACATCGGCCTTCCCCTCCAGGGGCTTGGACACCATCACCAAACTTTTAGAGACAACATGAGGGGTTTGAGAAAGTTATATCAAACTTTCATCTTCATATATATATAACTATTGGGTTCAAATATTTCTTAAGACCTCTTACATATGTGTTATTCTCCTCGTGCACACATGCATGGGAGACTGGGTTACCTCAAACCATCCCTTTATCTTTCTTATTTTTGATTTCAAGTTTCACATGGGTGGTGTCCCGTACCACCACACCATGTTCATTATTTAAGATTAAGGTTTTAGGGTTAGGGTTAGGGACAATACTTTACCTCTTAGAGTTTCCATATCCCTCGACCCACTAGAGTTTTCATATACTAAACAAAGTCTTTCCTCTAAGAAAGGGCTTACCCATACACATCTCTTTCTAGTGTCTACCCTCTCTAGAAGGACCTACACAAAGGTTACATCTTTTCACATTTTACTTCTCTAATTAACAATTTCTTTTCAAGGCTAGTAAGCAAAGAGATGATAAGTTGATGAAAATGTGAGATGAGAAACCTAAAAGATACATCATGCTTTAATATGTTTCCCTTAAATTTCTAAGGATGATTTGAAATTATTAACTATTAAGTATTAGTTGATGAATCTGGGATCTGATACCAAATGTAACGACCCACACTTTTGAGTGTCTAAAAGACCTTAAAGTCATGAATCATTACTCATAAATTCTAGGATCAGATTCAAGAAATAATACAGAATAGTAAACAATTAACATTAGTGAACAAATATTTACATGTTTTCCTAAAAAGCTCCTCTAAGGAGTTAAACAATTAACTTGTACATGTGTGAAGATATACCCACTATGACTAAGCCTTCATGAACAACTTTATTTTCATCAACATTTATATCTTGTAACCTCATGTCCACGAATCAAGTATTCCTAATACCTAAAAGGTCGACAAACAAATATGCAGTCACTATATTTCTATATTGGTACGTGTGTTCAAACAATAATCACAAGTACACATATAAGCAAACATCTTTATCTTGCATATAAGAACATAAACTTGTTTTTATATTCTAACCCATATCTGGTCTAATACCTCAGGTGTAATCACTGTCCCTCCGAGGCTCGTGTGCATTACCCTTAAGATCACTCTACCCCAGGGTTCAAATATTGTTATTTACTTCACATGATACTCAAAGGAACTTTATAATTTGCAAGAAGTAAATAAACAAGCAAGCCATTTATCTTGCATTAAATCTCCTCGAGAAACCTTGACAAACTCAGAATTCGATACATGTATTCATAAGTGTATCCATGTACCTTATGCCATTGTAGAAACCATTCAGAATATATCACATGTACTTTAAGAGTGCATCTAAACATCCAAGCAACAAAGCATTCAATATAAAATATACATACTAAATATGTGTCACAATTCTTCACATTACATTAATCAGATCTAGGTTCGCTCCTAAACTAAGGTTTATGTTTTCCTAGTTTCAAGTTATCAAGTTATAACTAGAGCCATGTTTGGTATTCCAAATCTAATGTTCATCATATGGATGGCTACTCACATTAGAAACCCTAATTCTACATTATTATGATCATGAACTTGTTAAATCATCATCATGTTCCACATTATCAGATAACATCTCAAATTAGTAAGATTTACTGATTTCAGCATCATAATCACTAAGACTATGGTTTTTATGTATATTTTACATTAAAGATTGTATCTTTATATTTTTTTAAGAGAAGGAAAAATTAGATATCACTGATATTTTATTTACATTGTTCTCATTCTCTTGATCATTTTTCCTATAAGACTTATCTCAAATTGACCATCCTAGTAATTACTATGATTTTATAAGATAATCATTAATTGACCAATAAGAAAATGCCATGTCGGCATTCTACATTTTACCTGAATATCTGCATGGCCCATGTTATCCAATGGGTAGCTGCCTTGTTAGCTTCAAGATTCTACGTGGGCTGGCTCTAAACTGGGGTTAAAAGACAAGACAACCCTTGCTCTTTGAACGTGTGCCCAGGGGCTCTTTAGTAAAACAACCCTTTGATTTGTCTTCCTCCTCGTGAGTCGAGGATCCCATCCCGATCCGTCACCCTCAGGCACCGCAACTGATGCCCAATTGCAGAACGCTGCCTTCGGAGGCCGCAACTCCTTCAACATCACCCACCCTTCCCCTGCCACCGTACAGTTGGCTCCTCCTCGACGTCGAGGGATTCTTTCCTGCATGCCTGTGCACTGGTGGCGCTATGAAGGGCAACTTAGACCATGACAAAATAGAGTAGGTATCTGAGCCACAGACGCTGCTACACCGTGCTAAGAAGCTATATCCTCCTCCTCGACCACACAGCAATCCTATTCGGGTTCTTTGACAAGACAAAGGCAGGGAAAATCCCCTCTGTGGTAGAGGTACCCTCAGGGAGTAGGGCACACCCCCTGCTGGTCATGGAGGAAGGGATGATTCCACCTTCCTGGATATGTCGGGTATAGTCCAAGGTGGAGCCTACGAGGGCGAGGAGTCTAAGTGAGTTGCAATGGCCAAGAGATAACTTTGCATCCTCAACTGTCCTCGAGACCACCCTACAAATCTTTTCCTATCATCTCCTTCCTCAAGGAAACATGGGTGGAAGTCAACCAAGGTCTTCCCTAATACATGCATCTAAGCCCTTAGGGTTTAGACCACAAAGAAACTGGTGGATCTATCTTTCCAGAACCACATGGAAAGGATTGGATTTTATATATGCAAAATACAGTACGAAGTCTTCTCCCATATTTCCTTGCATGGATATGTTTGAAGGGAAAGTACCCACTGACTTCCTTATTTGGATATAACAAAGTTAGTTTCAATCAAGGAATTCAAATAATATCTTTCCTTGCACCTAAAACATCTTCTTTCCATTATTGGTATCCGATCCTTTTATTTTTATTATAAAGAGTTATCTCGTTGATTATCATGGAAGTACACAAAACACCACCAAGTAAACCCCCTATCTTTCTCTCTATTCATCTTCCTTTAAAGTATTTCCTAAATAAAATATCCTTCCAACATGGAACTCATCAACTCTTTTTCCAATTATACTTCATAATCGGGGTTCATTAGGTATCCCTTTTATATACCAAACTTCTCCTTTTTCTTTAAACCATGTTTCATATTTCTTTAAGGATACTTACATATTGTTCCTTTATTTGGATTCCAAGAAAAAGGTGGATAATCCTATAATTAATTATCTAATCCACATATTATCTTGGATATCTATTATGATCACAAACATCCTCAATTTTCAAAACATATCTCAGGGACCCATATATAAACCTTGATTATCCCAATTGGGACGGGATGTGTCCCTAAGGCCCATGAATCACATCTTGGGCCTTCCTAAGGTTCCATGAGCTTAGACACATGCTTAATTACCAAACTTGAGGCTTTGGTAACCATTGTATCTTATATTAGCCTCATTTGAACACATATTTTCAAAAGCACATTATTTCCATAAATTGATCATTTAATATCATTCAAGGGTTTGGAATTATCAACCAAGATCCCTCAAATCACTTCGTTGTTATATGTCCCCTAATTGATTTAGGCTTGAAATCTATGAATTTCAAGGATGTAACACCAGACGCCCAACTCCACACTTGAGACGTCCGTTTGGTAGTGCAGTCATCTATTGGTGTGTGAATTGAATACCTAAACACTATAGTAATGAATTCCAATCAACCTGACACTCCAATCAGTCATTCCAACACTTGAACTTGATGATTCTGAGTCCAGTCAGTTGATCTATTGTTTAATTGAATACCTAAACATCTTTAGCATTCAATCTAAACATCATTCATGAATATACTCCTTTAATCCAAGTGTATCATATGTGTGTGACCCTATAGGTCTAGAATTATGTTGGCAGTGAATTTTCATAACAACTTATGACATCACAAGCAAAGAGTGGTGCCTAGTCACACATCATCACCGTTAAAGTCACTCAAAGTCTATTCCCATGTGTCATAGTCACACAATCATCACCGTTAAAACAACCCATGTTTTAGGATTGCATTTGATGATGTTAAAGTGTGCCCAATGACATGTGATGAGTGTAGTGATTTTAGGTCTAAGAACTACAATCCCACCATCACTATGAGAGATAATTCTGACTACCATTCCATGGTTTCCATGTATCACTCTCATGGTGGGTTTGTCTGATACACAGTTCACTTACATGTATCTATATGCTTGACTTGATATCACATATTATGACTAATGAGACTCTGCCATCAGTCAGTATATACTCTAGTCTTATGTATTATTGTTGTCTATTTTTCTTCCAGCATAATATCTGACTAGGACATAATAGGAATGTATGAACTCTTATCATTCGTATGATCTCATCCTCCAAGTCACGTACTTGAAGACATACGACATCGAGTATCATCATTCTTTAGACATCTACTTATGTTTGTGTCATCATCTCAACACTGATACCAACATAATAGATGGAATTACCTTTATGATTTATTAAATAAAGTAACTAATGCCTCACTCCAATCATCATATGATTGGCTCTCTGGGCATACATACCAACAAACTTGCACTTGCACTTAGATCTGATCACCCATAAATCATATTCTGAGTGATCTTAACATGTCCATCATGTTTGTGTTGTGCAAGTACTCTAGCAACATTTAATTTTAGTCTGTATTTTGTAATTTTTCACATTTCTTCACTATATAACATCTTGTATCAGATGGAAGTGTCGTAGTATGCTATCTGAGATTCCTTTCTTATCATATATCTCCATTTCTATCACAATATTTCTACTGAGTTATCAATGGTTGGAACCTCTCATAAGTTCACCCATATGAACTTCATACAATATCTTCTGTTGTTCTCATAACACAGATATACTCAACTTTTATAGTAGATTTAAACAACTGTCATTAGCTCAGAACCCTTCCATCTTACAGTTCTTATTTTTAAGGTCAAACACAAAAATAGATTGCTAATTATTTATTTGTCAGTTAGAAAGCTTGCATCATTGTAACACTTTACACCCAACTCTTCCTTATTACCATGACCAAGTAACTAATCCTTTTTGTGTTTCACAAGCACCTAAAGATGTTCTTTTATGGTAGTCCAGTGATTCTCATTGGAATCTAACATATACCTTCTCGTCATGTCCAATACATACGATATTACTAGATAGGTATATATATATCTTCTCATCATGTCTAATACATATGAGATGACTGGATATTCTCTCTTCATGTCCAATACATACGAGATTATGGGATATCTTCTCATCATGTCCAATACATATGAGATAACAGGATGAGTACATACGTGATAGATCCAATTGCGAATGCATATGACATCTATCCATGTGTTCTTATTCTTCATAAGAACTGGGACACTAGGAACTTTAGAGACTAACTCCTTGGAACACCGACTAGTTTTCTCTCAATGAATCATGCATGTTGAATCCTTCAACATCTTTCCAGTGTATGTTCACTTAGGTCAAGAAGCTTTCCAGATCTATCACTATAGATCTCAATTCCTGTCACATAGGATGCTTCTCCTAAGTCCTTCACAAAGAATGTACTTTCCTTGCCATGTGTCAACATTTATAGGATAAGGATGTTATTCCGCATCATTATGTGGAATATAAATTCTCCCACTAAATCTTTTGTAATTATAGATTTTATTCTGACTCAAGTCAAACCCTTAGACTTTCTTGTCAAAATAGAAGATTCTAGCTCTGAGATGCTTACTTCAATTAGTAGATTGACATTTGTAGCTTACATACTTTATTTTCATTAATGGATTTATAAAACCATCAGGCTGTGTCACATACATATCCTATACAATTATTCCAGATATGGAATGCGGTTTTAACATCCATATGCCAAATCTCACAGTCTTACTAAGTTGCAATTGCAAGCATGATCCTAATGGATTCAACCATGGTAATTGGTGAAAGACTTCATCATGTTCAACAACTTGAACTTGTTTGAAGCTCATCACAGCCAATTTACCCTTCCATGTTTGTTTTCTTTCAAAGACCAAAATGCACCTTGTGGGTCTTGCCCCTTTAGTTGGATCCATCAAGGTCATACCTTGTTGGTGTGCATGAAGTCCATCTTTGATCTCATGGCATAAAGCCACGTCTCAGACTCTGGTCCCTCAATAGCTTCTAGTCAGTTTGTTTGACTCATCATTATGATCAACTCATTGCCTTTCTGAGTTATAAGATATCATATATTCTTCAAACTCAAGGTGTGATCTACCAAAACTATAAGGCTTTGTGTTACATAAGGAACTTGAGATTTCACAACACTTTGTGATTCTCATTGCTCCCATTGTACCTCTTTTAGGTTCAATGTTTTCTCATTTGTCTCAAACATTTCAAGTTCTACTTTTACTCCCACTGATTCCTTTAGAACTAGGCTCCTTATTAGTAATATATCCATCCAGGTCAACAAACAACTTTGTTGTAGGAATTGGGATAAGAATATTATTTAACAAAATGACATTTATGTGATTTATGGACAAAGCCCCTTTAAGAAACAACTTTCTTATGTATGAATTCATCTTTAATCACTATCAAAGACATATAGGTACACTTCCAATGCCATATCACATATGATGTATTTTGAACTATTTTAGATGGTACATTCTTTTAGTGTTTAGCATGTACTGAAATGAAATTGGAATTTAGGTAGTTTTATTGATAATCATACCTTAACATGGTGTGATTCCTTCCTTATGACACATCATCATGTTCAGGTGGAGTTCTTTGTGATACACTATCACATATCTCCAAAAAGTCCTCAAGATCTTGGTTTAAAATATTTCAACATCGATCACATCGAAGTATCATAATACTTTTACCAAGTTAGTTATGCACTTTATTTATGATCTGCTTGAACACTTCAAGCGATGCATACTTTGTATTTCATTAAATACAATTTTCCATATATGTTGATCACATCAGTAAATATAGTGAGGTACTAGTAACCACCTTTAGCATTCATTCAAAAAGGTCTATTGTACATCAACATGTACTAGGCCTAATAGAACACTTGTTCTCCCACTACATCTAGTGAATATGGTTTTATCATATTGCTCAATAAATAATATTTGCATGTCTCTATTGGTTCATTAACTAAAAGAGTCTAGACCAACACCATTTTAGAATCTAGAAGTGCATTTCTCATTTATGTGAATTAGGTGGTGATTCTATAGGTATGCATGTTTGAGTCATCAAGTCACTCATTATATGTGTCATACACATTTATCTCTATAACTATCACATATAGTTTATGAGACATAGACAGTTTCCATAAAAGATCATATCTTTTGAAATGAAACATAATGTCCTTTTCACATAAGACATTTGATGTTTTCATTAATGATAGGTACATAATAACAATTCACCAATTCTATCATGTTCCCTTGAATGACAACTCTCAACTGCAGTGGTAGCAACCCTTGCTCCATACAGTTTTAGCTTATTTCTTCTCAGGTTTTGAAGTAGAGATCTCTATCTCTATCTTCTTCCCGAGATCCTCTATGAAGAGGATAATTCCTTTCCAATGTCTAGACAAGTGAAGTGGTGGCACTTTATCCTTTAAGTGAAAAGGGCAGATTCCTTTTACACTTACCCTTCTCCGTAAATTGAGAGAAGAAGAATTGGACTTTAGCTTAGCCTCAGAACACTTCTTGGCCTTGCCTTTTCCCTAGGACTCACTTCTGTTGATCATGATCATTGATTTGTCTGTTATCTTCCTTGCTTTGGCATCAACATGACAAGCATTAGATAAATTGACTATATGATTCATACAACGCTTGCATAATCATATTCATGGTCAACTCTTGACCTAAGAGAATTCCCAGTCATTCCATATGTCCAATTATATTGAGCATATGGGGTTCTACTAGAACTCCCTTTGTTAGTGTGCACTCATATTATACCTTGTTTGCTTTACATGATTCTTAAGATGTGTTACCATCTCGAGAATGTCCATGTATTCATGTTGTTCATGCAACTCAAAGTTAATAGAACATAGAATTAGGTATTCAAATGTCTATGGCATCATTGTCATGCTTCCATTAAGCATCCATTTAGCCTTAGTTGCATTTGGAATGAGTTTCTATGGCTTTGGTCTTTCAAGGACATAGAGCTATCGCTCATTGAGAACATTTCTCAAAGTCCTAAACCAGATTCAAAAGTTAATCCCATTTGGTTTGTCCTATTTGAGGACTAATCACAACTATATCGTATTCATGTTTGTCTACACAAGAATACTGCAACTTTTCAAAGCATTTTTTATTTGTTTGATTTGATAATTTTGATGAGATTAATTATTATTTTAATTAATTGTTGCTCCCACTATTTTATTCAAATTGATAGCCCTCAATATCAATTTGGAATATTACAACATACAATGTTCTAGTGGGCCAAGATCCATATTTCATCAAGTCATGAGTCAGCTTTTGTCGATCGCCCACAACCTGACTATTTAGGTAGGCCATCATTCCAATTGCATTATATGCAACTCTCAGATAGATGATATGCACAACTCCTTTCCATAATCATTTATATGCCTTTGGGCTTGGGCTCTCCAAGTCACCAGCCAAGCCTAACCCAATAATCAATACGATGGATATGCACCATACTTTGTGCAAATCTACATATCTACCATCACACTTCCATGATATAGACGGTGCACCATGCTTTGTGCAAATCTATACTTGGTCGATCAAGATTTTCATATGTATTGAAAATGGAAGACATCTAAGGCTTTGATATTTTAATTGAGAGAGTTTGTATGTATAAATACATATATTTTATCCAATCACCACATACTATAGTATGTATCATATACATTCTATAACCACAATGTGAACATGCAATCAGAAATATACAAGCGACGGTTATGGCCAGTCTAATGCAATTCCTTGGAGCCACAAGGAATTGCCACCACCTAAGGTCCACATCACATACAACCTATTTTTGATGAAGATCCATTCTTGCTCCAATCCTAGTTAATTGGTTCAACACTTGAACCAGTCATCTTGCCTCTTGGTTGCTTGGTTGGGATCCTAAAATGGTTTCCCGGTCTCCTCCAGTTGGATGGTTGGTCCACCAGTTGATCGGTTTTCCTCCTATCGTCTGGCCTCCTCGGTCCTCCAAACGGTCGGTTCATCCAATGCTAAACAACTTCTCACGATGATGCATAAATTAAAACTATCATATTCTTTACATTGTAAAAGGGAAACCTCGAGTTACATTTGAGGGGAAATAGGAAGAAGAGCATTAATTTACATTTAGAAAGGAGAGAGGGGATCGGTACACAGACTGATTAACAACATGAATAAACCACAACCATGCACACACAGATGTGGGGTTTTGGCCATAACCACGCTAACATCCACTATCAAAACATTTTTACGACGATGTGTATGGATTGCATATTATATCATATATATATATATATATATATATGTAGAGAGAGAGAGAGAGAGAGAGAGAGGTTATCAGGCTAGAATACACTCGAGTGTATCCGGAGCGGAATACACTCAAGTAGTTTTTTATGATGCAATATTTTTTTTGAAAATCTAAACCGTCGATCTTCTTAAACATCTTGTGAATAGCTCATATATAAAATTTTAGCCCATTTGGATATATATAGCTCATGTTATGAAGATCACAAAAATTATACATTTCAAATTAGTTTTGTGCATTGATTTTGTTGCCCTTGGATGAGTGACTTACACTCATCCAAATGGGCTCAAAATTTGTATGTAGCCTAGTTATAGTATGACAACGAAGATCAACGATTTACATTTTGCAAAAAAGTAGTCTTGATATGCAAAAACACTTGAGTGTATTCGTGTGATCCGTACACTCGAGTGTATTCTAGCCTGACTCTCTCTCTCTCTATATATATATATATATATATATATATATATATATATTAGTTGTGATTGTATGTGGAATTTAGTTAGTTATGCACATTAATCATTTTAATATTCGCATCATATTCAATAATAAATAGAAAATTAAATACGATCACATCGATTTAGATCCCAGATACACCGTAGATTAAAGGGGCTCTGATACCACAGTTGGGAAATCGGGCACAAATATAGACAACAAAAATAAAAATTTATTTGTCTATTTCCCAAAAACCAGCAGAATCTCGTCAACAATAATGTATCTAGGAATGAAGGGTTGCAAGGTTATACCTAGTCCTAGAGCAAGTCCGGTGACATCACCCTACAATTACAATCTTGGACAATGTTTGTGTAGCTCCTGGTCTTCACCACTGACGGTAGATTCAAACAGCTCCTATAGGGCCTCCTGTGGACTCGTCACAAACTACAGACTAATGTCATCCTCCTAGTAGCATCCAAAGGACTCTTTCCTCTAGAGTAATCCACGCGGACCATCGAGAACTCCACGTTGCACTTCTAGAGCCAATGGGAAGGAGTTTTCCCCTTCTGTCAATGTACTAGTCACTGACATGCTCTCCCACAACAATTGATCTCAGTTGCTCTTCCCTTACTATCCCTCCCTAGTTGGGTAGGACTTGCTTGGGCTCTCATGCTTACCAAAACTAGAGAGGACAACAATTGTCAGGTCCATTGATACCAATTGTGTGTGTTGGGAAGCCCCCAATACCCCTCTATTTATAGTAGAGGGTAGGGTTAGGGTTCTCAGTTGATGTGGGAGTAGAAGGGTCTAGAAACATGAATGTTATGGAATCTTCAGACCATGAGACGGTCGTCTCGCACTGTGAAACGATCTTCTAGTGCATGAGACGATCGTCTTGTGCTTCTACAGTTTCCTATTTGCACACGGAATTGCAATTCACTTCTAATCAATGTTAAACATCGATTTTTCTTGCACAACAAGTATTGTGCAATCCAAACAAATTTGGGAAGTATCTAGAACCTTCCCCATTCTAACTGAGCGATCTTTCACCTGTGAGAAGGTCGTCTCACTCACCCACACAATCGTCTGGTGAGTCGAGCTGAGTCAGTCGGTTCACCAGCATGAACCGGTCAGTTCACCTTAGTTTGGACAGCCAACTTCATTCTAACCAGCATGACTAACCAGACGCCCATCTCAACACTTGAGACGGCCATTTGGCACCCCATATGTTCGTCTGAACATTTGAGACGGTCGTTTGGAAGTGCACTGAGTTGTTGGTGCATGAATTGAATACCTAAATACTTTAGTAATCAATTTCAATCAACTTGACACTCCAATCAGTTAGTCCAACACTTGAACTTGATGATTCTGAGTCCAGACAGTTGGTCTATTATTTAATTGAATACCTAAATATCATTAACATTCAATCTAAACATCATTCATAAATATACTCCTTTAATCCAAGTGTATCGTATGTGTGACCCTATAGGTCTAGAATTACGATGGTAGTGAATTTCCGTAATAACTTATGACACCACAAGCAAAGAGTAGTGCCTAGTCACACATCATTGCTACATATGTAATTCAAAAAGTTGGAGAACAACTTCAACCTATAATTCGTGAATGGTGTTACCGTGATCGTATAGTTCCTTTGTCTATGATATTTGTATTGAACTTGCAGCATGAAATCGTCATCCTCTCAATGTTCAATCCATGTTCCTTGAACTAGAGAAGACTAACTAAGATGCATGTGAGTTCACATATCATATATTGAATCACATGGGTATGATCATACACTCTCAACCTCACTTATCAAGGGACCCTGGATATCAATCTCCAGTGGGAGGGATAAATCCCATCTCTATCTCTCACATCCTATCCCCATGTGTCAAAGTCACACAATCATCACCGTTATAACAACCCATGTTTTATGACTGCGTTTGATGATGTCAAAGTGTACCCAATTACATGTGATGAGTGCAATGATTTCAGGTCTAAGAACCACAATCACCACCATCACTATGAGAGGAAATTCTGACTACCATTCCATGGTTTCCATGTATCACTCTCATGGTGGGTATGTCTGATACACTGTTCACTTACATGTATCTATGTGCTTGACTTGATATCACATATCATGACTGATGAGACTCTATCATCAGTCAACACACACTCTAGTATTATGTATTATTATTATCTATTTTGCTTCCACTGTAATATCTGACTAGGACATAACAAGAATGTATGAACTCTTATCATTTGTATGATCTCATCCTCCTAGTCACGTACTTGAAGACACACGACATCGAGTATCATCATTCTCTAGACATCTACTTATGTTTGTTTCATCATCTCAAGACTAGGACAAACATAATAGACAGAATTACCTTTATGATTTATCCAATCAAGTATCTAATGCCTCACTCCAATCATCATATGATTGGCTCTCTGGGCATACATACCAATTTAAACCATCCTTTGTTTTTTTTTCACTTAAGGTTGTTCTTCACTGCAGTCTAGTGACCTTCACCTGGGTTTGTATGATATCTACTCATATGATACATCTAGACGTGTACATCACTTTTCATACATGATAGATCCAAAGGTGGATACATGATATATCCAATTGTGGAGGCATACATAATCTTACTCATGTGGTTCCTTTCTTCAAAAGATTTGGGATAGTTAGTCTTATAAATACTTATCCCATGAGACATGGATAAGTTTTCTTTCTTAGACTCTTATGTGCTAAACCATTTTAGCACTTTGTCAATATATGTACTTTGACTTAGATTAAGAAGCCTTATAGATCTATATCTATATATCTTTATGCTTAGAATATAGGTGGCTTCTCTTAAGTCTTTCATTGAGAGACTATTTTCCAACCACGTGTTAACCTTTTGTAGAGTTGGAATATCATTTTTTGTGAGTAGTATATCGTCCACATATATACATTATGTGGAAAACTACAATGCTTCCACTAACCTTCTTGTAGACACAAGTTTCATTTTCATTCCTATTGAAGTCAAACTCTTAGATTAATTTATCAAAATAAAAATTCTAAATCTGTATGCTTGCTTCAATCTATAGATTGACCTTTACAGCTTACACATTTTCAGCATCCTTTAAAGATTCAAAATCCTAAGATTGTGTCATATACACATCCTCAAGCATATTTTCATCAAGGAATACGATTTTGACATCCATCTGCTAGATCCAATAATCATGGCATGCTATAATTGCAAGCATGATTCTAGTGAACTTGACAATAGAGATTGGTGAGAAAATCTTTAGAAAATATCTTGTCATTACTAGATTTAACTGAGATTTCATGGTGGATAATTTGGTTGGGTTGTTGGGGGTGTGTGGGTTTAAGACTTGACAACCTAGGGAAGAAAAAGATCGTTGTAAATCAAATTCAAATTAATTTCTATGTGTAATATCACGTGTGTCTCTCTCTCGTATGCGTCTATGTGACTATTGTTGTACCATATTACCAACTCACCAGCACTGACGCCTGGTTTCATTCATGTTTTTTTAATGAGGCTAGTGACCAGAAGTTGTGTGATATTTGTACAATTGTACATCGTGCATGTCCTTCTTGCATGGTTCTGGTCCACCTGTGCCACTCATAGGACATCAGACTCAAATCACGCACCCTTTTTTACAACTATGGGGGAATTCCATTCATCCCGTTCCTCGGTGGGCAAGTAAAAAGGTTTTAATTACAAGAGGAACCCGGCTAACTACAAAAATGGGCCCTCAACTCGAGACTTTGATCAGAGAAATCTAAGCGTCCTCAGCTACAACTGCCTCCCGCCTCAAATAAGCAAGGAGAAAAGTTGTTCTAAGCCAACCCCATAAACTGCTAGTTGGACAGCTAAACGGTTGGCTTCTCGGTGGATGAAGGTGAAATCATAAGATCCAGCCCTAACCTGCATCAGATCATGGATTTTTTGGAGGGGAACCTTTACCCTCCAAAGGGTGAGGGAGGTCTCATCCAAAAGAGAGATAAGCCGCCGATCATCACATTCGATGGTAATGTCCGCCAAAGAAGGGAACACTACTAACTTAAGACCCATTTCAACCGCCTTGAGGATACTTTGTAAGTGGGATGTGTCCCGGGCAGGGCTAGAGAAACGGACTATTATATTGCCATAAGAAGATCTAATGATGCCACCGAAAAGCTCTTCCTTTTAGGCCCACCCCGCCCCCTTTCCAAAGAGCACTCAAATCACGCACCCGTCACCGTTTGTCCACCCATGCAGGCGCACTCAATCGGATATCATTTGCAAATGTTGATAACTTGATGCATAATACTGTAGAGACAGATTTGTGTTTAATAAACAATACTTTCCTCGTATGGGTTTTGCTTCTTCTTGTAAATCATATCAACGCATCTCTCCTTCATTCATTAAAAACACAAGGCCCGTAACGTACCTAAACAGTAGTTGCTCATTTCCTACGTGTGAGGTACAAAGAAACATCTTGGTTGGTGTTCCTGTAGGTCGGAACTGAGAAGAGCTAAGGTCGTCGTCAGTTTAGTGGAGAGACCCACAATGCCACTACTCATAGTCACTACTAAAAGCAAATTTTGTTGGAAGTAAAACAAATCCTCATGATGAGTTGTAGCACATGTAATCCAGATGAATAAATTGAAGTTGCGACAGAATTATTTGATTCAGTACAAATGACTTCTGTAATTTAGTTTGCTTCTATCTGGTAGGCTGCAGTTGGGGGACGTGGTTTACATAAATATATTTGTCAATTCATGCAAAGCTACCTATAACAAAAAGGAGGTATAAGAGCTTGTAGAGCAACAGCACAGAGATGGATGCGTGAAAACGGACTGCGCCATTTGTCCAAGCAGTTAGTTTTTTGTTAGTTTGTATTAAAATTCCATCACACAACGTTTTCAGATCATGTACAACCAAATGTTTTGCTAACAAAATCATAATAAAAAATCAATTATGTCGGTTGGATTTCAGTCCAACCAAACGAGCTACAACTTTCACTATCACTGAATCTACATCATCATATATGCACCCACATCCTAGTATCATCCAACCTAGGAACTACCAGATATTACATTCTAGATACTGCATAGTCTACCGTCTACGTCATCATCCGCCATATAGAACCATGTGTGGCTTGTGTTATTAAAATAAAGCCATAGTGTCGGCTGACTACTTGTCATCAAGGATGAGCATTAAGTCATATTATTCCGGGTTTTAACTTTTAACATGATGTGCTAAAATTCATATTATTGAACGGTTGATTGGTTGGGTCTAGGACCACATAATATATGAAAATTGCAGCTTGACATGGCCCACGTAATAGTTAAGGAGTTCAAGTCGCTTTCAAATCTACCTAAATATAAGCAAAAATGAAAATATTTTCAAATAGATATATGTAGGTATATAATTATTAATGAAGTTTTAGAAGTGTATACACCATCATAAACCATATACTTATCAGATATAATCAAATTATCATTCAATTATTTCTGAAATTTCTACAAGGAAAATCTTTATTTAATGAATAGTCCACGAATTTAAAATTGAGATGATTCTTGAAGTACATTTTATGTAAGCATTATACATCCTTATCTTCTAAAATATCATAAACATGTTAGATAGAAATCCAATACATGTAACATAAAATATTCTTTTGTACATATGAATATGACAAACTAAACATTTTCTAGGTAAAAATGTAATTTGAATTTTGTACAAATCTCAAGAAAGATAAATCACATTCATAAAAATGTGGTTATATATATAATATAAATCTGATTATCTAAGTTTTTTAGTTTTAGAATATGGATTCATGTCGACCCAGACCAAAACATTATAGAGATCTAAACTCAAAGAGTCTTACCCAATGCATACAAAGCGGGCATAAATCGAGTTATACACAGATCTAACCAACTAAGTCCAATGTTCATATCTTTTTTACCAAGTCAAGTGCATTGTCATTATCACAGCCATGGGGGTGATTCAGTACCAGTTGCTTCAATATTTATCCATTGGTTTTTTCTTACTTCATATGGAGTTTAGTATCAGTAATAACACCAGTGATGCCAATACGTTGATCGAACAGGATCCAACCTCAATCCAGAAATAACAGTCAATCATTCTTATATGAAGTTCATGCTAAGGCCTGCTAGTTACTTCTTCCGCTTGCGTTTTAGTACATACAAGGATATAATTACCAGGTGGCGACGGTTTGCATTGATTCTGTGGACGTTTGGATTGTCCAGTAATCGGAAAATGGCGAGTTACGAAGATGCTGCAGAATACAAGATTATGTTTGGTCCAGATGGGAAGGGAATGGGCGACAATACATTTTGGTAGATTAAAATTGACGGGTAACGCACGGGATGCGTGAGGGATTTCGGCGTCCGGCAGATTTGAACGGGAGAATGAAATGCAAAACTTATATATTGTCTTTAGATGCTGGAGTTGACCACTTTTGCTGGAGTTGACCACTTTTGTTGCTCCCCCTAACCAAACCTCATCTTCTTGCTGCGGGGATTATAAATAAATGCAATCCATTACGGACGTATCCACCAAAACAAACGTTCCCTCTATAGATGCAATGCGCCACAGACAAACGGAGCCGTTTCCACACAAGGCCATAGGAGCACGTATGTGCTTTTAATTAAAAAAATAAATGAGCACTATTCTTGTACACATGAGGTGCCTGTGTGTGTGATTCGGGCAATCTTAATGATAAATAAAAAACGAAAAAAAATGGTTTTGATAAATTTAATAATTCATTGTCAGTTATGCTGGAGAGAGGGGAAAATCATCATCATTGCTCTTACGCGTCTTCCCGTCCTTATCGACGGCGATGCCAGGTGCGGCCAGCTTGCTTTGGTCTGAGTAACATATGGAAATATTTTAACATTTCATTTTTCAACAACTGAGTAAGAGAGTAGTTGCTGGCCATGTAGCTGGACCGGCGCGCATGATTTAGTACTACGGTCCATACGACCGCACATGCAAGCCTCAGATGTATTACAATATACATATATTATAATGTATAACTACCGAGGTGATGACAGATGAGGGAGGGGAAGGTGCGAGGAAACAGGGCGGGCGTGGGGGCACGAGTCGTCAAGGAACAAGGCAGTTGGTTGGTTGGTTTGTTGGAAAGTGGCTTGATGGCCGTTAGGATAATAAATCAAATAAAAATAATAAAGATTTGCTGGCGGGAGACAAATTGACCTAAAGGATGGGCTTTGAAAATTGAAATGTGCTCCATATGGACTAGAGGACGATGTTACCGGATTGAGAGCAGGGATGGCAGACATCCACACCAGACACAAAACCATAGCAACACATAAAGGCAGCAGGATATAGTTGTGAAGGTGGTCAAATGAGTTTTCGATTCTTCGGCTGGATCCTAAATGGGGAAGTAGGGTCCGGTGTCTCTTTTCATTATTGATATGTCAGGCATAGGGGTTAACAAATCACATTCAAGCATGTTGTTTCAGCAAAAACTCTTTATAAAAACGCAAGTATCTGGAACCAGTAGAAACGTGTATAAATTGAACTTCTTGTTTCGGTATTAGCTATAAGCATAACTTCCCGTCAAAAAAAAAAAGCTATAAGCATAACTCATATCCAAATACAAAATTATAATATTTTGTTAAGTATGTTCTGTTTTTCTCTAAAACTATGTCTAAATTGCTTAGTGGCAGTCTCATATGTATCAACATATCTTTCTGCAGAAAAATTGGATCAGAGTTCATATATGAGTTTTGTATAATTTTCGAATCTCCTCATATTTTCACACGCTGCAGCTAGCTATAATAATTTTTTTCGTGTTACAAATTGTATAATCCTTACGTATTTTTCTATTAAAATTGTAGTCATCTTTTTTCAAACAATTTGAATATATTTTCGTTAACATGGCATCAATGTCCCAGGTTTTGTTTCATAATTATTTTTTTTCTATGTAGCCGATGCGGGGTGAATATATCCAGCTCATTATGTGCCACATAGGTGAATGCGTCCGAAATCACTTCGAAAGATCAATGCATCCGGGATTCAAGCGTATTCATCACTCACATAAGAAAAATATATTTTATTGGAATTTGTTAAAGAATGATCGTTGTAAAGATTTGTTACTTATTTTGTGGAAAATGTTATTTTTTCTTATTTGATATTAAACAATCCATGTAAGTTTCCAGACTTAATAGTTCTTAGTTACTTTTCTCATTCACAATAAATATTTGAGTACTATTGTTAATCTTTTCATATTTCACTATACATTATTATATAAGTTCTAATTTTATTAATAAGATTTATCAGTCAATCGATGTCACTTTGGTGTTTCTGAGCAAGAGATGCACACATTAGCCAACAAGTGGTGACTAGATGCGCCCCACGAAACTTGAACACACGGGATCTCTTAAAATTTATAATAACCCTAACAAGATTCGATCACAACACTAAATAAGTCACCTGCAAGCACACGGGTACTATTGTAGTTTACATGATAAGAAAGAGTAGAGGTCGATCCTCAGGGACAGAGGGGGCACTAGAGCTAAGTTAGCTTTGGCTACGTTCTTAACGATGAGACTAGGGTTGGAGAGTTTAAAATGGGTTGTTTGATTGTTAAACTAAGTGAACAAGCAAGTAAAGGCAATATGAAATCTAAGTTATCGCAAACCCTAAATTATCCTAAGCAGGTAAGTCTAAGAAACTAGATTAAGCAACTAGCTAGACAGGAGCAAAGGCTAACTACACTACACTAGTAGAGAAATTAGTAACTAAGAACTAAATCAACCACTAGAGAGAGAGTAAGAACCTAAGTTAACCCTAAAGAGCAAGACTAAGCAATTAACTAGATTGAACAAAGTCAACTAAACTAGATTAGCATGAACAAGCTAAGAAGGCAAAATGAGTTTAAGCAATGAGATTAGGTAGGTGGGCCGTTTGGGAATGTGGTTTGATATTAGTTGGGGGATGTCAATATAGTATGAAATTATCACAAATCAATCTAGATTACCAAACCAAACAACAAGATAAGTGTTATGAGAATGTATCCTATACTACTAGTTGGAGAACTAGGGTTAGGTGTGATTCTAGTAGAACTTGTCAAGTCTAGGTTTCTAGGGTAAGTGGTATTAGGAAAATTTAGAGCCAATGGTAAAAATGAGAGTAAAGATGAGGGGTTTTCACCTCATGCCACTAGCCATCTAGCCTTTAGAAAGCTCTAGGCAATTGCACTAATCACACTTACACTAGCCACTTAGATCTCACACTCACTTGTAGAAGGAGGAATATGTATGTAGGAATAAAGCGGGGTAGCTAGGGATCCACTAATTGGACCTAAGAGCTACTCCTAAGATTACCACATACACTCCAATTCCTCCTAGAAGCTAAGTGTCATCAAACATATCAAAGAAAGCAATCCATGTTAAAAGCACAAATCACATGCAATAAAATAGGAAATGAGATAGAAGTAAGAGGCAATCATCATAGATAGAAATCATAGTCATTACAAGTTATTTCCCCCCAACATGGTATCAAAGTCATATTTTTATCCCAAACAGCCCACCACTAGGGGTTTAGTTAGACATAATCAAATAAAGGGAAAAAGAAAGGAGAAGAAGGGGATATGACTCCATGGAGCTCGGGGTAGATCTTCATTCTTCACCTCCTAGAAGCTTCGGGATGACCTCTCTCCTCCAATGGTACAGATGGGCATGAAAATATGGGGGTTATGGAGGAAAACCTAAAAATCTAGGTTTCCAAGGTGGAAATGAGGTGGAAATGGTGGATGGAGAGCAGTAGGATGCAATGAACGCTCAAGGAATGGGTAGAGAGGAGTAATAGCGGCTAGGGAGTATAATCTTTGCGCTCCATCCACCACCTATGTATATATAGGTGGTGGGGAAGCACTAGGGTTAGTAGGGGTAGAATAGGAAAAATAGTGTAGAAAATGGGTATGGTTAGTTGGTCACCACGGCCGTGTTGATGTGCCACGACCGTGATGGGGGTAGCAAGAACGGTACTGGGGGTGTGGACACGACCAAGGTGTGAAAGGGAGTAGAAAGGCTAAGTATAGGTGGTGGCCATGACCGTGTTGGAGGAGGAGGTCATGGGTGTGGGTCATGCCACGGGCAAGGTGGTCTTTAAGGGCCACGATCGTGGTGAGTGGCCACGACTGTGGTCATCCAAGCATAAAATGGGTCGCTTCCCCATTGATTTTGGGGGACTTGGTGCATAATTCCAACAGCCGTTAAGGGAGGCCACGAGCGTTTTGTCTTCTACTGGCTACGGTCATGTTGATGGCCATGGTCGTGGTGTCTTCAATGGGCCACGACCGTGCTGATGACCACGACCGTGGTGCGTTTGGTGCAAAAATGTTGACTTCCCTGTTGATTCTTGAACATAATTCACACGAGCGTGGTGGATGCCCATGGGCGTGCTAGGGTCTTCAATGGATAAATTGACTTCAATCTTCATCATCAATTTGGATCCCTCCATGAGCGGAGGAACCCTAGAACTCCTTCCTTCTCTCTCATCCATCCAAAGCATGATCTAAGCACCTGAAAATAATGCAAAGAACATCCATAAGTGCATTTGATAGTAATACTCATATTGGGGGATTTAACTTGCATTCTACTATGTTTAGATGTGAATAAAGTACAAAATGGCACAAGATGGAGCCCTAAAATAGGGTTGCATCACGCTTCACTTTTTGATAGAAATACATTAATTGTTACCTTCCTAAATTTTTTGAATAAAAATTTGTAATTTGAAAACCTTGGTATGATCATGGTGGAGTTTGGTAGCATCACATTTAGAAATAACTACTTTTGTATATAATTGTCATCCAAATGAAAAACTATGTAAACAGAGTTTACTAGTATGAGCACATTTCTGCCTAACCATTACATGTTAAAAACACTCTACACATGTTCAATTTTTTAATATATAGAATGGTTCATACTTAATTTGACAAATAATCAATACGTCAACGGGACACTCACCAATTTTGATACCATAAATTTAAAGACCCAAATGCCTTCAAAGAGATAACTTGCACTACAAATCATGAATGCTTCAAAAACTCAAAAAATTGCAACTAGTTGAAAATATCAGTTGCATTATTTAAAATCAAATCAATCAAGATCTAATTACAATATTGAAGAACTATTATTCTACATGAGGGATTTTCAAAGCCACTATCTAGAAAAATCATAATAAGGTTGAGGATGATGTAACAGTTAAGGCATTGTGGTATGACCATATGATAATAATGATGATTGCGCCTCTAATCTGGGAGAGGTAATCTACCTTGCATGGTTTATGCTATACATCAAACAACATATGTCTGATCATACATGTATGCATTTGCACTCATACAACCTTCCAAATTGCAACTTTCTAAACAATACTCAAACATGTAATCTGGTCATATCTGTTGGGAAATACGGTCACAAATTATAGAAGTAGAAATAAAAAAATTTATCTATATGTATTCCCATAATAGAAAGATCACATCAACAACTATGAAATAAGAATGATAGTTTAGCGAGTTATCCTTAGTCTCGAAGTAAGTCCAGTGACAACAACTCGCTTCAATGCAAGTGTCAACTAGTTTCTCTAGGACGGTGGTTGTGCAACTCTAGATCTTCACCACAAACAACAAACATGAACAACTTCTGCAGCACTCTTGTGATCTCATCATGGACTGTAGCCTGACTTTTCTCTCTAAGCAGCAATCAAAGGACTCTTATATCTAGTGTAGTCCATAGGGACCAACTAGAACTTTTGTCAATCAATTAAAATAGACAGGACGGAGTTGTCCCTCCTATTGGAATACTAGTCACCAACTTGCTCTCTCACAACAATGATCTACAATTCTTCTGTCCCGTAGATATCCCTCCCTTGTTAGGTAGGACTTGCTTGAGATCTCTGAGTAACCACAACTAGAGAGGACAATAATTGTCAGAGGACCTAATTCTTAGTTCTATGTTTTGTGTTCTGGGAAGCATCTAGTACCCCTCTATTTATAGGCGGGATTTGTGCCAGCGTTCCCAATCTATATGGGATTGTGTAGGAGTGCAAGGGACTGGAAGATCTTGAATTTTTACAACCTCCAAACATCGAAATGGTCATCTGACAGTCCAAACTACCATATGACCGCCTACCAATTTCTCAATTAGTTATCAAATTAGCAATTTGTTTCCCAATTAATGTCAAATATTAATTCCTTAGACCACAAGTTTGTGCAATTGAAACAAGTTTAGGAAACATCAAGAACCTTCATTCGGCCCCAACCGAGCTGTCTCACTCATACGAGACACTCATCTCTCTCACCCAGACGGCCATCTAGTGAGTCTGAGTTGCGTTGATTGGTTCAACATATTGAACCGGTTGGTTCACTCCTCAATTTGGTCAGAACTTAGCCAATTCGAACTCCAATTAGCCTAACAACACAAATGGCCATCTCAACACTTGAGACACCCGTCTGGAATGTCTAAACAGCCGTCTCAACACTTGAAATGATCGTTTAACAGTTCAGTCAGCCAATCTGTTGTGTGAATTGAATAACTAAATACTTTAGTAATCAATCCAATCATCATTCAAGATAAACTCCTCTTCTAGATGAGTTCCTTTGTGTGTGACCCTATAGATCCCATATCATGTTGGTAGTGAATGTCTATAACTAACTTATGACATCACAAGCAGAGAATGGAGAGGTAATCTACCTTGCTTGGTTTATGCTATACATCAAACAACATATGCCTGATCATACATGTATGCGTTTGCATTCATACAACCTTCCAAATTGCAACTTTCTAAACAATACTCAAACATGTAATCTGGTCATATCTGTTGGGAAATACGGCCACTATAGAAGTAGAAATAAAAAATTTATTTATTTGTATTCCCATAACAGCAAGATCACGTTAACAACTATGAAATAAGAATGATAGTTTAGCGAGTTATCCTTGGTCTCAAAGTAAGTCCAGTGACAACAACTCGCTTCAATGCAAGTGTCAACTAGTTGCTCTAGGACGGTGGTTGTGCAACTCCAGATCTTCACCACAAACAACAAACACGAACGACTTCTGCAACACTCTTGTGATCTCGTCATGGACTGCAACCTAACTTTGCTCTCTGAGAAGCAATCAAATGACTCTTGTATCTAGTGTAGTCCATAGGGACCAACTAGAACTCTTGTGAATCAATTAAAATAGATAGGACAAAGTTGTCCCTCCTATCAGAATACTAGTCACCAACTTGCTCTCTCACAACAATGATCTTCAGTTGTTCTCTCCCGTAAATATCCCTCCCTTGTTAGGTAGGACTTGCTTGGGATCTCTGAGTAACCACAATTAGAGAGGACAATAATTGTCAGAGGACCTAATTCTTAGTTATTTGTTTTGTGTTCTGGGAAGCACCCAGAACCCCTCTATTTATAGGCAGGATTAGTGCTAGTGTTCCCAATCTATATGGGATTGTGTAGGAGTGCAAGGGACCGGAAGATCTTGAATTTTTACAACCTCCAAACATCGAAATGGTCATCTGACAGTCCAAACTACCATATGACCGCCTACCAATTTCTCAATTAGTTATCAAATTAGCAATTTGTTTCCCAATTAATGTCAAATATTAATTCCTTAGACCACAAGTTTGTGCAATTGAAAAAAGTTCAGGAAACATCAAGAACCTTCATTCGGCCCCAACCGAGTTGTCTCACTCATGCGAGACGCTCATCTCTCTCACCCAGACGGCCATCTAGTGAGCCTGAGTTACGTCGATTGGTTCAACATATTGAACCTATTGGTTCACTCCTCAATTTGGTCAGAACTTAGCCAATTCGAACTCCAATTAGCCTAACAACACAAACGGCCATCTCAACACTTGAGACACCCATCTGGAATGTCCAAACAGCCATCTCAACACTTGAGATGGTCGTTTGAAAGTTCAGTCAGCCAATTTGTTGCGTGAATTGAATAACTAAATACTTTAGTAATCAATCCAATCATCATTCAAGATAAACTCCTCTTCTAGATGAGTTCCTTTGTGTGTGACCCTATAGGTCCCATATCACGTTGGTAGTGAATGTCCATAACTAACTTATGACATCACAAGCAGAGAATGGTGCCTAGTCACAGATCAGTTCTACCCAAGTGAATGGAAAGTTGGAGAATAACTTCAACCTACAATCTGTATAAGGTGTTGTAGTGATTATATAATTCCTTTGTTGCTGATATCCAGGATGAACTCGAGGTAAGGAATCATCATCCTCTCAACATTCAATCCATATTCCTTGAACAAAGAGCAGATTATCTCAGATAATGTCACCTCAATATCATATATTGACTCACTTGTGCATGTGCATGCGTTTCTTGGTCTCACTTATCAAGTGGACAATATATCATACTCCAGTATGAGGGGCAAATCCCTTATCTATCACTCAAAGTCTATCCCCATGTGTCAAAGTCACCCAATAATCACCTTTATAACAACACATGTTTTAGGACTGCATTTGAGAATGTCAAATTGTACCCAACGACACGTGATGAGTGCAGTGATTTTAGGTCTAATAAGCACAATCACCACTTTTACTATGAGAGACAACTATGACCACCAATGATGGTTTCCATGTTTCACTCTCAAGGTGGTTATGTCACCAATATGTATTTGTGTGCTTGGTTTGATATTGATATATCATGACTAATGCGATTCTATCATCAACCAACCCACACTCTAGTCTTTAGTGTTACTGGTGTCTACCTACCTTCCATAGTAACAACCGACTAGAGACATAATAAGAATGTACACACTATTCACATTTGTATGATCTCATCCTCTAAGTCACATACTTGAAGACATACATTATTGAGTATTGCCATTCTTTAGACATTCATAATGTTTCCTCATTATCTCATACTGAATAAAATAGAATGAATTGGAAGCTTTCCTTTATGAGTATTAATCAAATCCTTTATGGTTTATGCCATGTCAATCATCACATGATTGTCTCTATGGGCATATCTTACCAACAGACTCCCACTTGCACTTGGAGCCAATCACCCATGAATCATATTCTTGGTGATCGAAACATGTCCACCATGTTTCTGCTACGCTAGTGCTCATTCAGTGGGTTAGAAACACTTTGCTTATAGTTTGTATTACATGTTTACTTCTTTCTTTGTTGTATAATTTCTCGTATGAGATGACATTGTAGTAATATGGTATCTGATACTCCTTGCCTAACAATTATCTCCATGGTTGTCACAGTATCACTATTGAGTCATCAATGGTTGGAACATCTATAAGTTCATCATATGAACTTTAGATCCATATAGTATCACTCTGTGTTCATAACACAAGTATACACCACTTCTATTGTAGAATAAAATTAATGGGTAATATTTCAGAACCCTTCCAACTAACATCATTTCTCCTTTTAAATCAAACATATTTTATTGAAATCATTTTGTCATTATGGAAGCTTGATTCGATGTAACCCTTTAAACCCAACTCTTCCTTTAATTTCTATCCCTATTGACTAGAAATTTATCCTTAAGTACTTCTCAAGTACTAATGGATGTCTTTAATGACTTTCCAATAACCCTTATTGGAATACCATCTTCTCATGTCTAATACATACAAGATTATATGGGATAATTACACTTATATCATTCATGATAGATCCATTGCTACATCCTTCGACATCTTAATCAAGTCATTTCCATTCTTCACAAGAATTGGATCTTATGGTTCACGAGAGACTAATCTAGATTCCCTCTCATTGAACCTTTTAGTGTTGAACTCCTTCAACACTTCGCTATTGTGTGTGCTCAAACTTCCATTGTGAAACATTCAAGAACTAACTCATAGGTATTAATCCTTATCTAATAAGATTTTTCATCTTATCCTTCATTGTTGAAGGGGTTTTCATGCCAGATCTCAATATTCACAATATTGAGATGTTATTCCTCATCATATGTGGAATATTCATATACGCTCCTACTAATTCTTTTGTAATCACAAATTTCATCTCTATCTTGATTCAAATCAAACTCTTTGACTATCTTGTCAAGTCAAAAGATTCCTCCTCTGAGTTGCTTGTTTCAATCCTTGATTGAACTTTGTAGTTTATAGACTTTATTTGCATTCTTAAAGTAATAAAACCCTTTAGGTTGGGTCATGTACACATCCTTTGATGTATTCCTTTTAAGGAATCCAGTTTTAGCTTCATATCCAAAATCTCTTAGTCTATTTTAACTACAACAACAAGCTCGACAATTGGTAAAAGGAATTTCTGTCATGTTCAACAACTGGAATTGATTTGAAAAACTTATTCAACCAATTTGTCCTTTTATGTTATCCATGTAGGTCTTTGTCACAAGACCCTATTTTACCTTTTAGTTGTTATCCTTATAGGTATCTCTATTAAGGTCCTACCTTGTTAGCTTACATGGATCCCATAATGGCCATAAGCCATTACTCAGATTATAGCTACTAGTTGATTCGTTGGCTCATCCTTTTATGACCAACCTATCTGAATTGTTGGATTCACAATCCTCCGATCTCAGATGTGTTCTATTAGAACTATTTTATTTTGTGTTATATGGCAAACTCGAGATTCCACAACGACTTGTGATTCTCTTAGTTCTCATTGTACCTCTTTGTTGACCTCAAACATTTTGAGTTCTACTATTACTCCCACTGATTCTTTTAGAACTCGGTTATCCTATCAACAAAACACTTTTTGTTATTGCATTGGGATCAATAGTAACAGTCAACAATTATGGTTTGTGGATAAACATTTTTCAAAAACTACTTCTCAATTTAGGTTTCAATCCCTTTAGACATATTGGGAAATTCCAAATTCATATCATATATGATGTCTCATAAACCATTCAGATGGTATATTATTTAGTGATCAGTGTATATTTATGAGGATAAGAATCAAATGATAATCATATCATGACTCATCATTGTATAATTCTTTCATTCTGGTACATCATCATGTTCAGATGGATTTGACTTGTGATACATTATCAGAGTCCTTTCTTTGAAGGTACTCAAGGTATTCATTCAAAGTATTTCAATATTTGAACTCATCAAAGTTTCTTAATACTTTCATCTAAGTTGTACTTCATTTATAATCTCCTTGAACATTTCAAGAGATTTCATTTTACATAGTTCTATCATCATATTACCAATAAATGAATGAGGTATAAGTCATTATATCATTCATTCCATAAGATCATCATATGCTAAATCTCATGTATGAGGTCAAATGGAAGGCTTATCCTCCCACTACATCTAGTGATGGATGTTATGTCACTTTGTGCATTAATAAGGCTTTACATGTTTCCTTAGGTTCAGTAACAAAGGGAATCTAGATTAACAAAAATAGGTATTCTAGACATGCATTTGTTATACGTACACCCAAGATGACTACTATTAATGATAGCCTTGAGCTATCAATCATGATCCTTTGGTATTAACGTTATAAATATTCATCTCAAAATCTTCCGTACAAAGACCATGTAGATGGTTGAGCATTTCCATGCAAGATAATATCTTTAGAAACATTAATATCTTACTTTATTGATTTATCATCCTTGTCATACAAGACTCTTTAAAGTAAATGTTTCTATTTGATGGCATAATAAAATAGCAGTTCCACTAACACTATTACATGCCCATTAGGCTAAGATAAATTTAAATGTAGACCAAAGCTTTTGCAACACTTGCTCTGCATTGTCCATCTTTGTGCTTCTATGAAGGGCTTACTTCTTGTCAGATCCTACACATCAAGTATGTGAGATCTCTATTTAGTATCATATATCAATTTGAAGAAGTAATCAAATTTATCTTATAATGTTTATACCTGAAGTGGCGGCCTCAATGCCTTCTTCTTATTTAATTTCTATAACCAGAGTGGGCAATTCATTTTCCAATATCCAGACTGGTGACAATGGTGGTAATCGCCTCTTACTTTCTTCACTCTACCTTTTTCTCTAAGATCTGAAGACTTGGGCTTCTCACTAGCTTTAGAACTCTTCTTAGCTTTGTCTTTGCCTTTAGAATTTTCTTTTATCTTGTTGACCATCATCACAGAGTTGGGCTTGTCTTTCTTCATTTGTGTCTCAGTTGCTCTCAACATGCCCAACAACTCTATCAACAGCTTGTCAAAGTCATTCAAGTTGTAGTTCATGACAAACTGACCATATGACTCTAGAAGGGACTGTAGAATTACATTAGTGTCCAACTCTTGACCCAAGGAGAATCCCATTCTAGATAGGTTGTCCACATACCTAATCAGCTTGAGTACATGAGGACCTACTGGGTCACCTTCTACCATGTTATATTTGAACAACGCCTGAGAGACATTGAATCTCTTGTATCTTGACTGATCTGGAACATGTTCTTGAGATGTGTGACCATCTCAATCACATCCATGTTTTCATGCTGCCTCTGCAACTCATAGTTCACAGAGCATAGCATCAGACACTTGACATCCATGACATCTTCAATACGCTTCTTATAAGCATCCTTTTCAATCCTTGGTGCATTTTGAGGTGGTTCCTCTAGTTCTGCCGTTTATAGGACATAGAGCTTGTGCTCCTGTGTGAGAATGATTCTCAATGTCCTAAACTAATCGTGCAAGTTGTTCCCAGTAAGTTTGTTCTTTGTCAAGGACCGGTCATAGAGAAAAGTAATTGTTGTTTGTTCCATTTGATTCTATTAAAGAATTTGCAATTTTGTCAAAAACTCATTTTTGGTTTGATTTGATTTTAAATTTTGGCGACAATAATTAGGTCTTTACTTCATTATCATTCTCATTATTTTATTCAAATTGACAACCCTCAATTATCAATTCGGAAAACTGGATTGAATCAATTTTCTAATGAGTCAAGATCCAAAATGATTCAATTATTACCCAGCCTACACCATCATCCATAATCAACCATTAAGGTAGGCAATCATGCCAATTGCATCATATGCAACTCTTGCATAGATGATATGCACAACTCTTTGCCATAATCATTTGTATGCTTCTGGGCCCAGATGCTCTAAGAATCACCAGTTAAGCTTGAACTAATAGCCAATATGATAATAATGCACCCCACTTTGGCGGCACCTACATTATTACCATCACACTTCCACGAGATAGACGACGCACCACGCTTTGGCGTAAGCTATGCTTAGTCGAACATGTTATTCATGTGTATTGCTATTGGAAAGCATCATAGACTTAATATCTTTGATTAAGGGATTATATATATATTATATGTATGTATGTATGTATGTATGTATGTATGTATGTATGTATGCATGTAGACATATAATGTATCCAATCAGCACATATATAGTATGTATCATATACATGCTATATCACACAATGTAAACATGCAATATAAAATTTCAACAAACAATGAGTGTGGCCATGTCTGGTAGTAATTCCTTGGAGACATAAGGAATTACTACCACCTAGTTCAATCATCACATCATATGTATGAACTTGTTAATAGTGTAGACTTGTTCTTGCCAATTGGGGTAGATTGATTCAACCCTAGAATCGGTCATCTTACCTCTTTGCCGGTTGGTTGGTCATTATAGACAGTCGTCTGGACTCCTATCCAAACGATGTGTGGACTCCTTCCAAACGGTCGGTTGGGCCCATCAGGAGGTCATCTGGTTCCATCATTCTATTTTCCTATGTGCTCTAAATAGTTGGCTCATCTCAGGAATCAGTCGTCTCATCTGGCGAGATCATCTTCCTCATTGTTGTAAGAAAAGAAACTACCATATTGCTACTAAACTATTACATTGTAAAGTGAAACCTCAAGCTACATTTAATGGGATCAAAGGTAAGAAAGAATTAACTTTACATTTGTTAAGAAAGAGGTAGATGCTCGGTATGTAGATTGAGATAAATAGGAATACAATTAAACCATCCAACCACACACATATATTGGGTATTGGCCATAACCACGCTAAAAATCCACCATCAATATTACTTTTAAGGTGACGCGTGTAAATTGCATATATATATATATTAGTTTAGGATTATTTGATCTTTGATTGGATACACATATGAGACAGTTTAAATATTTGCATTGTATGTAATAAATAAATGATTAAATAAAAAATCCTATCATATTGATTATCTTAAAATATAGTAAATTGACGTGACTCTAATATCACTATTGGGAAATATGGGCACATGATATAGCAGCAGAAATAAAACTTTTATCTATGTATATTCCCATAATAGTAAGATCTCGTCAACTACTATGAAATACGAAGGATGGTTTAGTGAGTTATACATGGTCTTGGGCAAGTCCAACGATAATAACTCACTTCAATGAAACTATCAACTAGTTTCTCTTAGACAATGGTTATGTATCTCCTGATCTTCACCACAAAGAATGAACACAAACAACTTTTGCAGTGCTCATATGGTCTCGCCACAGACTGCAGGCTGACTTTTCTCTCCGAGCATCAGCCAAAGGACTCCTGCTTCTAGAGTAGTCCATACAGACCAACTAGAACTCTTGTCGTTCAACTAGAACAAGTAGGAAAGAGTTGTCCCTCCTATTGGCGTCCCAGTCACCAACTTACTCTCCCACAACAATGATCCTAAATTGTTATCTCTTGTATCTATCCCTCCCTTGTCTGGTAGGACTTGCTTGGGCTCTCTTAGTTACCACAACCAGATAGGACAATAATTGTCAGAGGAACTGATTCTTAGTTATTTGTGTTGTGTTCTGGGTGGCCCCCAATACCCCTCTTTCTATAGGCGAGGTTTAGGCCAGGGTTTCCAGTATGTATCGAATTGTGCGGGAGTGGAAGGGACCAGAAGATCTTGAATTTTCACAACATGTGAACATCCAAATGGTCATCTGGAATTGTGAGACGATCGTCTTGTACTTCCAGACATCCGTCTGGAAGTTTTCCAATCATATATCAAATTGGCAATTTGTTTCCCAATTAATGCTAAACATTAATTCTTTGCACCACAATTTGTGTAATTGAAACAAGTTTGGGAAATAACCAGAACCTTTGTTCGGCCCCAACCGAGCCGTCTCACCCATGCAAGATACCTATCTGGATCACCCAAATGGCTATCTGGTGAGCCTAAGTTGAGCCGATCGGTTCAACAGATTGAACCAATCGATTCACTCCTCAATTTGGGCAGAAGGTAGCCAATTCGAACTATGATTATCCTGACAATCCAAATGTCCATCTCAACACTTGAGATGCCCGTCTGGAATGTCCAAATGGCCGTCTCAACACTTGATATGGTCGTTTGGCATTTCGTCAACTAATGTTTTGCGTTGTTGGGTGAATTGAACACATAAACACTTTAGTAATCAATCCAATTTATCATTCAAGATAAACTCTTCTTCTAGATGAGTTCTTTTGTGTTTGACCCTATAGGTCCCATATCACATTGGCAGTGAATATTCATAACTAGCTTATGATATCACAAGCAGAGAGTGGTGCCTAGTCGCACATCAGTGCTACCCAAGTGAATGAAAAGTTAGAGAACAACTACAACCTACAGTCTGTGTAAGGTGTTGTAGTGATTGTATAATTCCTTTGTCGCTGATATCCATGATAAACATGAGGCAAGGAATCATCATCTTATCAATGTTCAATCCATGTTCCCTGAACCAAGAGCAGACTATCTGAGATAATGTGACCTCAATATCATATATTGATTCACATATACATGCGTATGCATTTCTCAATCTCGCTTATCAAGTAGACAGGATATCATACTCTAGTAGGAGGGGAAAATCCCATATCTATCACTCATAGTATATCCCCATGTGTCAAAGTCACCCAATCATCACCTTTATAACAACCCGTATTTCAGGACTGCATTTGATGGTGTCAAAGCATACCCAAGGACATGTGATGAATGTAGTGATTTTAGGTCTAAGAATCACAATCACCACCCTCACTATAAGAGACGACTATGAACACCGATGATGGTTTCCATGTGTCACTCTCAAGGTAGTTCTGTCCTATACACTATTCTCTGACATGTATTTGTGTGCTTGATTTGATATTGCCATATCATTTCTAATGAGATTTTATCATCAACCAACCCACACTCTAGTCTTTAGTTTTACTGGTGTCTATCTACCTTCCACGGTAACTACCGACTAGGTACATAATAAGAACCCCAGGGAACTTCGTCCGGTCCCTTTCCAAGTTTAATCAGAGGTTCAAGTGTCAAACCAAAGACATTCATATGATCTCATCCTCCAAGTCATGTACTTGAAGACATACGTCATTTGGTATTGCCATTCTTTAGACATTCATAATGTTTCCTCATTATCTCATAACTGCATGAAATTGAATGAATTGGAAGCTTGCCTTTATGAGTATTAATCAAATCCTTTATAGTTTATGCCATGTCAATCATCACATGATTGGCTCTATGGGTATACCTTACCAACAATATCTTGAATCAAAAACTTTCTCTTAAACCAAAAAAATATATAATATTTGTATTGCCCATGTACTACTAACAATATTATTGATAAAATTGTAGGAGTCATGAGATGTATGCTGAGAGGACGCCAACACAGTTGATAAATCAAAGTTCTTTAAGGTTGTGAAGTTAATCGTGACAAACTTTACTCTACATGAATCAAATAGTCGTTAGATGACATAAACAACTAATATGTGAAGAAAAAATTCACTGGATGATATAAACAGCTAACATGTGAAGATAATGACTCCCCTTGATTTCTTTTTAAATATGAAGTCTTTTATTCCAAGACAGTCTGAGTTGTTTCTTTGTATCCATGATTTAAACTGGGAATTTACTCGATAAAGTTTTCTCCTCAATTATAACCCCTCGATAAAAAGCATGTATCTTATTTTCAATCACATAACAAGAGAGTGTTGAACCTCCTGACCCTTCCCACATTAGGATATCCTCCTCCAATGATTGTGTTCATGTGTCCAAAAGGATGTTCAAATTATGAATATGAAATTTAGCACATCGAAGCTTGAACTATAATAGAAAAAACAAATCAAATTGGATGGGTTTGGCTAGACTATTGATAAAAGGCTGAGTTTGCAATTTTTTTAATATAGACAACTTCACAAGGAGAGAGAGAAGCTGATGTTTAATATTTATGTATTCCGTCAATATTAATAATTCAAAAAAATCTAATATATGTTGCATATTGTGTTTTATGTTCAAAAGTTTATAAGAATTGTACTATAAATTTAATATAATAGTTACATGTCACATATTTATTATATTGATAAGGATATATTTTATATTCATAAATATATTGTTTATATATAATACATATTTAATATATATCTAATATAATAGTTACAAAACAAATATGTATTATATTTGTTAACATCATATTTATTATCTTATTTTGGATGGAAACAGAAAAGAATCGTTATTTTGGTTCTTTTATTTTCCTTATGTATCCTCTTCTGACCTGGGAGTAGAGGTGTCAGATGAATGTTGTTTACGGCTAGTCTCAGATCGGATGACAATTTCTACTTGATGTTAGTGGCGGAGCCATGCACAGGCCACATGAGGCTTGTGCCTCATCCTATTTCTGGATAGAAAAATATTACCACCGGATTTGAACTGATATACAACTCGTTATATATTGACAGTCTGCTAATATTCTTCGTGTGGTGATAAGGAAGAAGTCCAACTAGTACCCTTATCAATTATCCATTGTAACTGAGGCCGATGATCAACATCTACTGGTGGTTTTAGTTGTTTCTATCATGGCATGTGTGTATTGTGCGGATGTATTAAGTACTATGTGTTTAAATAACTTATATTATCATGTGACCGGGCAGTAATTTGTGGTTTTTTGTTATTCTATCCTCTACTCCGATGTTCAGTTGGACTGCAACGTAGTACAATTATAGTCTGACCGGGCAGTAATATGTGGTTAATCTGTTATTCTATCCTCTACCCCAACGACCCCAACTTTCAGTTGGACTGCAAGGTGTACAATTAGACACCACGTCATGCTTTGGGCTGCTCTCGGCGCTCAACTGCCACCTTGGAGTCGTCAAAGCGTTAAAGAAGAAAACAACAACGTACTGGGCGAGCATTAACAACCCTCCCTTCTCATCAAGCAATAACGCATGTGATACATAAGTAGGAAAATTTTAGCCACAGTTAAGTCCACCCACTGACATACCCAGAACATGAGAGAAAATGAGATTTAATGCATTTGAGAGTTATTCCACATGCAGCCATTATTGTCCATGCAACAGTCATGCAAAGTGCATGCAAAGTGTAGTATTGTATTCATTTTCTAAATAATTACACCTGTAATATCTTAATTTCACCACAAATTACGAAAAGTGTTTAGAATTAAATTTATGTTCGTTTGTAATTTCTTTCAATTCCCGTACTGACGTACTGTACAAACATTTATTGATACTTTTGTTGTAACTTATTTCATTGTAATATTACAAAAATACATTTTACATACATTACAATGTAGGCTTGTCAAAATTGCACACAAGAAGTACAATACTAACAACTACATTGTACACGAATACAATACTAACCGCCACATTTTGTATATATTCAAAATGTAACATTTGACAAAAGTATGTACAAAAAATGCAATACTTTCAACCATAAACATACATATTGTACTAGTGCGGGACCGTTAATGGGGTGAAATGGATTTGGAGAGTGTAGTTGTAAGAGAACAAATGAATTTTTAAAAATTAGGACTGGTGAGAGAAGTGGAGAGAGAATTTTGGGATCCTTCAACTTCTGTATGGAGTTAATTGGTGTGCAGTTAATGCGTATGAGAGAAAACGGCTGGTCATTCAACTTCTGCATGAAGTTAATTGGTATGCAGTTAATGCGTATGAGAGAAAACGACTAGGCCATTCTTTTGTAAGTTCCCAAGAACTGGGTACGTGAATAGGTATGTAAGTTACTGTGGGTAGTGGGTAGCGTAACTCCATCAAGTAAGGTTGTGATCTTGTTTTCATTCTACTAACATCTTGAACACGGAAAATCTATTGTTTTCCTGCTATCAAAAATATTGTCTTTCAAAATACCATATTCATGTATAAGGCCTCACCCACTTTGGGATTCTGGCCCGCCAGTGGTTGATGTAAAAAAATGACAAACAAGGGTCGGCTAGGAATTGGATTCTTAAACGAGGTTGTATATCTTGAAGTGGACCTCGTTTCGTATGTGTAACCCCGGATTTGTATAATTTCGTTGACTTCTCATTTTATATAATGATTTCGTACATGATTACACCTTGTATTGTGTTAAAAAAATTAAGCCAAAGTTTAAACCAACAAGAAAAGAAAAGAAAAAATTACAACTCAGAACCGACTCAGTTTTGATTATGACATCGACGTTCAAACCTGGAATTGATATGGGTTGGTAGAATCCAAATTGGAAAGCCGGGTTTGGATGTGGGTTGAGATCGGGACATAATTGGACGACCATGATTTGGGAATTTGGAAGATGGTCTCTGGATCAGAAATCACGGGTCAAATCCGAGTATTGTTACAAATAAGATCTGAACGTTTTTAGTGCTATGCTCTGATACTAAAGTTGATTGTATCGAGCCAGCGTTTATATATTCGACAACATGCAATCTAGCTAAAGAGGTTTAGCATTTTGTCAAAGTTAAAAGTATTTCGTTTCGGGGTGTATTTTGGAGTTGCACACTATTTCATAGACTTTGAATTCTATCTATACGTGAAACGGGCACAATGCCCAATTTTTGTACTTACACCTAGCCTGTAATGTATGACATGTTATCGGGGCTTGAGTCACGATACTCTTTACGTGGGGAATGGGATCATAGTGAACTACCAGAAACGCAGCGCACATGTCAAAGTTATCGGGAACTAATTATAACCTGCTTCCGTCTTTCAATAAAGAAAGGAGATTAATTTTCGGACATGGAAAGCGGCAGCGCAACCGCGAGAGTGGAGTTTGGATGTGAAAAGGGAGTGGAGAATGGATGAAATAATCAATACAAGGGAAACAAACCAACCAACTAAATTCACAGAACCGGCAATAGCTATGTTCAAAGTGACAAAGGGTAAACAAATGGAAAAGGAGGAAAGAAACCGACGCACTTCGGCCCCTTGCACAACTGATTCACGTGTTTCAGACACCTGTATGCAAATAACCGCCCCTCTCCATCTCAGTCTATTGGAATGAAAAACTCTAGTGATTACTGGCCACCCACCCGCTATTCTACCTTGAACATGGTAAAACGCGAGCTTTAATGTTTCCCACATATATTCCACATGCAGTCGATTTCTGTATTGTTGCCCAAGAAAAAGCCATATAAATCTCATACAAAATGCAGACGTTCTATCCATTTTTCAACGACTTGCAGCTGTGATATATCCAATTCACCACAGATAAC
Source organism: Alisma plantago-aquatica (assembly GCA_963693085.1). NCBI lineage: Eukaryota > Viridiplantae > Streptophyta > Magnoliopsida > Alismatales > Alismataceae > Alisma > Alisma plantago-aquatica. The sequence continues at coordinate 324,649,031 of OY856415.1, forward strand.
AAAAATCACTTAGCTTTATTAAAAATTGTTTTAGTTCTCTTTATTTTTTTTTAAAAGCTTTATTGTCTCATGATTTCTCTCCACTTCAAATATCTCTTCTCAAATGCACAGGTATTATACGTACATTTACCGATACTTTTGCATCTAATGCCGTTATAGTACTAATTCACCTTAAGTATTTCTTCAATCGTACAATACTAATTCACAACACTCAATTCTTAATTTTATTTTATATAAATAGTATACGACTTGATGACTAAAAAAATACTATACGACTTTGTAATACAATAGTACCTTATCATACTACAATATCTAGATATTGCACATATGTACAGTACTAGTGGACTGTTTCCATTAATATTAGTGTCAAACATTATACGTACAATACTAGTTGACCTTATTGAGTAGTCATGCAATACTACCTCACATTATTATATACAACATCACATATTTTAATCTTTTGTTCATATGTCATTATCATTATTAATCCAATATCATTATTAACATAGTGTTTTATGTAGATGAATTACGTTAACTTGAACATGTCCTTTCCAAGACCCTATGACGATAATTCCATGTTTAAGTGGTTGTTTCTGATGTTTCTTATGGTGCAGTTGTACAATACTAACTCACACTATCATATAGTACTTAGGGCTGTCAATGGGGAGGGTATTATCCGTTTACCATTTATCCATACCTTGTAAGGTAAGGGTAAATATTTTTTTCACCCATTCCCTATTTACCCTTTTCCCGTTTCCTCGCCACATTAAAAGGGGAGGGTAAGGTATAGACAATATCCATACCCTTTTATCTTTTTACCCGCATTTATTTAGCAACTATATATAAATATACATAAGCTTCTCACCCTATTTCTTCGATAGAAAAGCTTGTGGGTCGCGGCTTGCTTTCCACCCCCACTCACACTCAAATGATTGTAGTATATTATTATTAAAGTTAAACCTATTGATAGGGCCACAAGACAATGGAAAAAAGATGACCACGCCACCTTAAAATAAATTATTCTTAAACCAATGTCTAAACACATTAAGCAAGTATAACATTGTCCTACTTATATTCACATTTGTAAAATGTAAATAAAAAAGATGTGACTTAATCTTCATCAATCTATGCACCACCTTAAAATAGGTTAGGTTTTTATAAAAAAAATGTTTTATATCTTAATTATCTATTTATCCATTACCCTCCTTGTTTACCCTGTGGGGAAGAGGGTAAGGGTAAGGGTAAGGGGAGGGTAAGGGAATTGATGAGAAGGGTAATTACCCTTACCCGCTACCTTATGGAGGGTAAGGGTAAGGGTAAGGGTGGAGTCTTACCCTCCCCATACCCTCTCCATTGACAGCCCTAACAGTACTAACAATTTCATACTAATAAATGCAACACACATTATCATACAATATTGTACAGTCTTATAGTATTTACTCCCATCATTGTACAATATTAACAATTTTTTCAAGTACTAATGAAGATTATTCATACACAGTACAAGAAGTACAATACTAACAACCACATTTTGTAGCGCTTGTCAAAATTGCTTACAAGAAGTACAATATTGATAAGTACATTGTGCAAGAAATATAATACTAACAACCACATGATGTATATATTCAATATGTAGCATTTTGTCAAAATTGTGTATACGAAGTACAACACTTTCAACAATAGTGTACATGAAGTACAATACTAACAATCATGTTTTCATACATTCATAATGTAGTGTTTGATAAAATTGTGTCGTACTAACAGACACATTGTACAAGAAGCACACTACTAATAGTCATATTTTTCAGTACAAGAAGTACAATACTAACGTCCACAGTATACATAAAGTACAATACTAACAACTATATTTTATATACATTTAGAATGTAGGATTTGAAAAAATTGTATACAAGAAGTACAGTACTAACAAACACATTGTACAAGAAGTACAGTACTAACAACCACATCTTGCAGTACAAGAAGTACAATACTAATAGTCAATCCATTTTTAAGTAGACTTTGTAAAAATTGCATACATTTATGTTATTTTTTTGCAAAAAGGCGATCATCTTTCTTTGATACTTCCATTTATTGATTAATGAAAATGCAATATATACATCAATAGGGAGTAGTGTATGGAGCTGCCTAAACCACACCTATAGACAGATATTTTGCAATAAATTGACATTTACAAATATAGTAATATAGTAGTACACATCTAAAAGTACAATACTAAACACCACTCATTCAAAAGTACAATATTAAACCCATTTTATATAGCTCAAACAAGTCAATACTTGAAAAAGTGGGAATCATATAAGATTTGAGGGAAACACGCAAATTAGGGTATTTTAGTGTACATTTTGGGGAAAAAAATAAATGTGTTGTTCTTGAAACCACATTTCAACTAAAGATTTACAAGATGTTATATTTGGAAGCACCTAGGACGATCCTAGTTGTCCACGATCGGTGAGATCTCTGATAGGATCGTCAAGAATCCCTTGAAGCAAAACATTAATGTACTATTGAAGGAGCGCTAGGGTTGTGGCGGAGACTGGGATCGATGGAGGTAGCTATGGTAGAGATCACTGTGGGAGAAGGGAAGCAGTGGAAGAACTTAGAAAATCAACATACTTTAATTTTGCAAGAGTGCTATGACCTGGAGGAGAAATGCTAGGAACAGAGAAACTAGTCTAGAAATTATTTCGATGGTCGAGAGGAGCTGTGAGAAGCTTGGGAGTTTCAAACATTGCTTCGACTTCCAAGCTACACATGAGCTTTGTATCAATCAGAAAATGGTTAGGTGCATACTTTTCGTGGACTAAGAAGAAAGTGGGTGGTTAATGGGTCTGTAAGTGACTGTGTGTAGCGTAACTCATTGGGAATTAGTGTGAGACCCCTAACCTTTCTTAAAGTGTTTAACAAGATTAATTACCATAATTGAATGCTTATAACCCTAATTTTACCTTGTGATATGCTTTTTAATCATAATATAAGCCTAAGTTTCAAATTTGGTTAAATTTGGACATTGTTTGAGCAAGTTATGCAATTTTATGTACATTTTGGACTTTTTTACAATTTACCCAATGGGAAGTTTCTTTGCAAATTGTCGCATAAATTATGTTCCTTATATGTTATTTTATCATTTTTGAGCTTGTTGAGCCATGGCATGCTCATTTGTATCTTGAATTTGAGGAGTTTCCATTCTATGTTGAATTAGGGTTTACCCCCCACCCCCCATGGATGAGCCTCCTTCTTGGCTAACAACCAATGGCTCCACTTCTTGGGAAATAGATGGTGGCTAACAACTGGTGGTAACAGCCACTGGTCATCACTAGTAGGATCTGGATCGATGGTTTTTCTGGTTTGGTTCACTTGAACCCATGGCTCATTTATAAACATGATCAATCGATGGTTTTCCCATTTTTAGACCTAAACCATGAACAGACGATGGTAACTGATGCGATGATTTTGAGTCGCATTTATAGACGTGTTTTACTTGTGTTTTATGCATTTATTGTTCATTTTGGTGGTTAATATTACATAATTCATCTACTTTGGTCTATGATCCTTCTCTATGTCAAATCTCCCTTATTTTAGTGTTTTGAGCATAAATGATTACAATAATATGTTTTATTTTAGCTTATGTGGTTTTGTGTTGTAATTTCAGGAAAAATGCATATCTGCTGCTGTCGATACCATCGACAGTGGTCGATACCATCGACACGACCACAGGTTTCCAGCCGCAAGGAGCATCGCAGAGTCGATATTATCGACAGGAAAGTCGATGGAATCGATTTACCATTAGGTTGCTGGCGAGAAGATAGTCGATACTATCGACCAAGAAGTCGATACTATCGACAAGTGGAGCTACAACGACACAAAAGGATAAAACTGATGCCTTAGGATGTCGATACCATCGACCCTCGTCGATGGTATCGAGTCAGTATCAGGCGCAACAACGAAGAGAAAGAAGATTGGTCGATATCACGCAAGGTCGATACCATCGACCCGCGTCGATGGTATCGACACTGTCAGATACAATTTTGCTTCAGATCGATCTAAATCCGATGGCTGTGATAATTTGGCGACCTAACTTGGTGATTATACCTAATGTCGGTGGCTAAGAGCAATCTATCGCGTCATTAGCCGCGGCACACGTCCCGAGAAGGTGTGAAGAGAAGAACGAAGCCTAGAAGCACGCCCTAGCCGTTCCGAATGTTGAAGAAGACGTTTTCCACCGCCGAAAGGCCGAAGATCGCACATTCTATGCCAAGGAACGCTTGGATCTTCTCCGTTCAGGAGTTTCAATACTTAATCACGTTTTCTCCATGTTTCCCTTTTTCTCTACCATGTTTTGCTCTGAGATGAACATGCAGGGCTAATCCGATTTATCTTTAGGACCGGGAGTAGCCCGGGGAAGCATTGTATGACATTTTTATCATAGTAATTCATCATTAATCTCTTATATCCGTGGTATGAATTCGTTTTCTCAATTATATTGTTATGGTTGATCACCATAATAATAATCTAATGCCCTTAATTACTTTGAAAGAAGAATTAACGGTTGAAAAGAGACGAATATCACATTAATTAACAAATCCCTTGAACAAGGTGATATAAGATTAATGGTGGAAACTCAGAGGTTGATTCTAATGCACCTAGTTTAGGGTATAGGTTACTATGATAGTGGAACCAACCTAGACGTAGGTAGTGAATTGTACCACGACAGTGGACAATTTTGACTACATGCCACTACCCGGAGTTGAGAGATGAACCTGAATTATTATGTAAAAATTCATACAATGAAAACCCACGGTGAAACAGCAATCCTAAAGATCTTCACCCGAATTTATTAAATTAAACCTTTAATCGATTATTTTATTTTGTTTTGTTTTCTTTTAATTTTAAAACAACTCTCAACCCTTTTAACCGGCTTAGCTGATCGCGAACAGTTAGTAGTAGTCTACCGATAGTTCAGTGTCCCTGAGTTCAACTCGGGCCTCACAAAAGCCTTTATTACATTGATGTGTACACTTGCATTTCTACGCACGTAAAAAGCGTGTCAAGTTTTTGGCGCCGTTGCCGAGCTTTCAGGGGCAGTACCCATCCTGGAACCCCACGACCCCACAGTACCCGCCTCCGCCGAAAGAGTGATCGGTATCTCTGTTCCACTTTCTAAGGTTGTTTTTTTGACTATGAGGCCATAGTTGAATTCAAGCTTAGGGGGAAGTTGGAACAACTCTATCCTTTAGTTTTCTCAGTTTTTTAGTTTTATTGTTTTTGTTCTTGTCATTTATTTCTTACAATCTTAGTTTGTTTGTAGGATCCACACTCTATCTAGTGTAATTGTGGATGTCTTAAATCATGTGTCATCTCGTTTGCTTGTACATGGGAATCAAGGGGAAATTTTAAAAAAATTTAGTGTTTGCAAGCTTGTGTTGTTCAACCTTGAGCACATAACTTAAGAAAATGATTGGTTTTGTCAACTCTAAAACAGAAAATCACAACTGTACATTCCTAATGATTCATGAAAAGTGGACGGAATTGGTTGTGTGAGCCTAAACTGACCAAATGATAATGAGACTTTAATTTGAAGTAAGAGAGAGAAACCTCTTAATTACTACACAGATCAGTAAGGAGGGACACACAATAATTTTCAAAGGTTCAGTCAATTAGTCTTGTGATCTATCCACCCCATTATTTTTCACAATCCACCATAAGAATTGGAAGTACATTACGGTTTTAATCTCTTTGAATGCATCTCATGTAGATAGGACTTGCATTGCAACCGTTTTTACATGTTTTGCATGAAAATAAAAAAATAGAGTAGTTATACATGCACATTATCCTTAGGTGCGTGTCATTTAACTGCATTCATAATTTTCTTGCATACAGTAAATCATGTATCTTATTTCTTCTAAAACAATAAGGGTGATTAACTTTCTCCATACCTTCCAAATGCTTCAAATATTTGAGCTATGCAGAAAAAGTGAGCCCGACAAATAATTCATTGTCATTTATGGATATAAGGGCCTAAAAAAATGGAAAAATTGAAAAAAAAAAGAAAAAGAAAAATTATTGAGAAGCAAGTAGAATAAGAAGGAGAAAAGAACATGTTCTCACTGCATATTAATAGGAATAAGAAAATGATGTAGCTACTTTAGATATTCTATCTCATCTTGATACGGGATGTTAGTGCATGCATCATTCCACCTAAATATAGGCATTAGGGCATTTTCATTTGCAAATGCATCATTTAGGGCATGTTTGCTTTATGCATGTTGAAACCGTATAATGCTTTCATTTCTTCCATGAGCCACCCATTCCATCCACCCGTTGCTCGAATTGGTAGGCCACCATGATTTTCTCCTCACTCGTGAATATCAGGAGAGTTGCTTCCATGTAGATGGTAGTTAGGGCGAGCAACGTAGAATAGGAGATCACAAGATGTACCGAGTCTGAACCGGCGAATTTTATTATGTTAACTGCCTTATATGATAGTGTTCATAAGTTTTGAGGTAGATATCTTTTATGGATGATTACTGTCACCTTTAGGGTAATTATCATTCCGTGGTTAATGAGGGCCGGAATGTGAATGTCCGGTGGGGATCATACGGTGATGTTTGTTGTAATGATCTGTTCTTTAGTTGACCCTTTGCAATTCTATTCTAAGGTTTTGTTGCTCGAGGGTGAGCAATGTCCAATCTTAGGGGAGTTTGATGCGATGATTTTGAGTCGCATTTATAGACTTGTTTTACTTGTGTTTTATGCATTTATTGGTCATTTTGGTGGTTAATATTGCATAATTCATATACTTTGGTCTATGATCCTTCTCTATGTCAAATCTCCCTTATTTTAGTGTTTTGAGCATAAATAATTACAATAATATGTTTTATTTCGGCTTATGTGATTTTGTGTTGTAATTTCAGGAAAAATGCATATCTGCTGCTGTCGATACCATCGACAGTGGTCGATACCATCGACACGACCACATGTTGCCAGTCGCAAGGAGCATCACAGAGTCGATACTATCAAAAGGAAAGTCGATGGTATCAATTTACCATCAGGTTGCTGGCGAGAAGATAGTTGATACTATCGACCAAGAAGTCGATACTATCGACAAGTGGAGCTACAACGACACAAAAGGATAAAACCGACGCCTTAGGATGTCGATACCATCGACCCTCGTTGATGGTATCGAGTCAAGTATCAAGCACAACAATGATGAGAAAGAAGATTGGCCGATATCGCGCAAGGTCGATACCATCGACCCGCGTCGATGGTATCGACACCGTCAGATACAAGTTTGCTTCTGATTGATCTAAATCTGATGGATGTGATAATTTGGCGACCTAACTCGGTGATTATACCTAATGACGGCAGCCAAGAGCAATCTATCACATCATTAGCCACTGCACACGTCCCGAGAAGGTGTGGAGAGAAGAACGGAGCCCAGAAGCACACCCCAGTCGTCCAGACGCCGAAGAAGACGTTTTCCACCTCCGAAAGGCCGGAGATCGCACATTCTACGCCAAGGAACGCTTGGATCTTCTCCGTTCAGGGGTTTCAATACTTAATCACGTTTTTCTCCATGTTTCCCCTTTTCTCTACCATGTTTTGCTCTGAGATAAACATGCAGGGCTAATCCCCTTTATCTTTAGGACCGGGAGTAGCCTGGGGAAGCATTGTATGACAATTTTATCATAGTAATTCATCATTAATCTCTTAAATCCGTGGTATGAATTCATTTTCTCAATTATATTGTTATGCTTGATCACCATAATAATAATCTAATGCCCTTAATTACTTTGAAAGAAGAACTAACAGTTGAAAAGAGATGAATATCACATTAATTAACAAATCCCTTAAACAAGGTGATGTAAGATTAATGGTGGAAACCTAGAGGTCGATTCTAATGCACCTAGTTTAGGGTATAGGTTACTACGACAGTGGAACCGACCTAGACGTAGGTAGTGAATTGTAACACGACAGTGGGCAATTCTGACTACAGGCCACTACCCGGAGTTGAGAGATGAACCTGAATAATTATGTAAAAATTCATACAATGAAAACCCGTGGTGAAACTGCAATCCTAAAGATCTTCACCTGAATTGATTAAATTAAACCTTTAATCGATTGTTTTATTTTGTTTTCTTTTCTTTTAATTTTAAAACAACTCTCAACCCTTTTAACCGGCTTAGCTGATCGCGAATAGTTAGTAGTAGTCTGCCGATAGTTCAGTGTCCCTGAGTTCGACTCGGGCCTCACAAAGGCCTTTACTACATTGACGCATACACTTGCATTTCTACGCACGTAAAAAGCGTGTCAGTAACCATCGACCAACAGGAAATGTCTGGCCTGGAAGACCATCATCCGGTGGCCTAGCAGTCCCCAACAGTCGATGGACCTGCTTCCTGCTCATCTGTGGAAGCTTTAAGCCATGGACACATGGAGAGATGCTTGTACACCTCATGCTTGCTTCCATCTTTATCCATGGGCTATATCTACCTCTTCCTTACCCAAGTATGAAACTTTTGCTTGCTTTCTCTTTCCTCAAACTTGGAGCACCAACCTTGATCTATTTTTCTGTGGAAATAGGTGGTCTAAGGTAGAAGACGACCCTCCTCTTTAGAACAAGGCCTCCTAGATCTCCATCTAGCCCCATATAGGGTTTCCAATGTCAGCTTCTAGGGTTTCCGACCAAGGAAAGTTGTTTTCTTCCTTCCTTCTTCATTTTTCTTGCTCTTCTTTTTCCTCAGATCTTCCTCAAGGTCAAAACTTTACTATTCCATGGTAAAAGTTTCTCTAGAGATCAAGATCCTACCTTTCTTGCTTCTTCTTCTAGGGTTTTGCTTCCTTGTGAAGAAGGGTGTCTACTTGGCCGAGTTTAGAAATTCTTCTTGGGTTTTCTACCTTCTTGGATAGAGTTTCCTACTAATAAGAACCTTTTCTTCTCTATAGAGGTGAGTTTTATAACCCTCTTCACATATATTGCTTATTATAAGCTTGCTAGCTCACGTTCTTGCCTAAAAATGGTGATTTAAGCCTTAAGAAGCTAAGTTTGCTTGAGATCTCAAATTTTTATGGTGTTCCCTATTCTATTCCAGTTCTAGATAATCTTGTAAATAGTTGTACGACCTTCCTAAGGTAGAGGATGGTCTATAATAGGTTGGTAGCACAACTGATGGTGCTAAGAACCTATCAACCAAACGTAAATATTAGGGTTTAAAGCGTATTTCTTCTATGAACACATCACTCGATGATGACATGACAACCGATGGTGTAGTTACCATGATGACTAATGGTGGTGACCAAGGGTATCAATCGATGGTGACAACTGATGGTCACCCCTTAGGTTATGTTTGGGCTCAATTAGAAGCTTAATGATTAAATAACTAAGTACCCTAATGATGTTATCAATCAATGGTGACATTAGCTTTTTATCCAATGATGAATAATGAATATTGTTCTGATCCAACAACCAATGGTGACTTAATGGTTACAATCGATGATGGATCATGTCTCCACAACTGATGGTGAGTTAAGGATGTAGTTGTAACATCAATTAAACCCTAACCCTATAGTTTCTTGGGTCAAATGATTCAAGGGTTAGACCTATACTCTAATTGATGATTTTGAAATATGAACCAGATCCCATGGTTAGTAACTAAGACTTCTTCATCTAATAGTTTATAATAATGGACTTGATCCAATAGTAGAGATTGGATGCTTCAACATCCAATGACTTGGTTTGAAACATATAGTATTACATGTGATTTCTAATAATTTGAATTTGATGGTTTCCCTTATATGATCAATTTAAGAAGCTTGATGGTTGAGATGATGGTGTGCTTAAAATGTAAAACCAATGATGGGTTTTAACCTCAAAACCTGCAATGACCCTAACAAGGGTTTTGGAATAACCCTAGATATTTTGCCTAAGTAATATGATTAGAACCTTGTCTTAATCTTTTGAAAAGTAATTAAAACTTAACGAGAGTTCAAGTTTCAAGTTTGATCCTTTGTGAATGATGTTTGAGCAATGTTTGCTTGTTTTGGACTAAAGTGCAAATTACCTAAGATAAGGGACTGTCTTGCAATATTTCACATTATGGGTGTTCCCTTAGTACTTTAGAATCATAATAGAGAGCATGGTGCTAAGGGGCGCCTCGTGGAAATCCAAAATTCCAAGTTGAGCTTGTATGGTTGATGCTTGTGCTTTATGTGCTAGTTTTGGTAAAAGTTGCAATTTATCCAATACATGGGGTTGATGTGTAATTTAAAACCTCTAGAGTGTTCCTACTCTCTCTTAGTATCATTTATAGGAGAGAGATAGAAGGGGGCACCTTGTTTGAGTCTTGGTTGAGTGATAATATTGTTGGTGATGTTAGAACCATAGAAAGTTGAGCACCTTGAACCATAGAAGAGGTTGTATCGAGTTGTAAAGGGCATATGGGGGTGCCTATTAGTTTATAAACCATAGAAGATGTCTCTTATCATTTTGGGAAATTTTGGAAGCATTCATGTCAGGCTAAGAACCTCAAATAGCTGAAGTCTATCGGTTTGAGACTTCCTGGCAAAAGTGGTATCAGTTTGTACACAAAGTGGTGACAAGTTGTGATATCTTGTCAAGGAAGCTACCCAATGGCCTATACCCTACCCTTGGATTTTACACAAGAGTTTTGAATGACAATATAAATGAGGTTTCACGGTGTCACCATGCATGGACACGTGTCACCCATGTACATAAGGTGATGACACCTTACACATACTCTCTTTCATGAGCCTCAACTATATATATCTCTCTTTTCACCTCCTAGTAAACCTTTCGACTTCTTTACTATCTCTTTCTTGGTGGACGACCCTAGAAGCTAAAGGAGGAAGAGGAAGGTCGAGCAACTTACCCAAGGTAAAGTCATGGTTATCTCCTACCTTGGATGGTCTATGCTTCTTGAACCATGATTCTTTCTTTCTTTCCTTCTTCACTAAGTTCCTTACTATGGTGCCTTCCTTTCCAATAGAGGTATTATGATCAAGACTTGGACTCTTGATAAGTCATCTTCAACCTTGGGAATGTGGAGCTTGGAATCTTGAAGCTTTAGTGGTGACCTTGAGGTGGGTTATATAACTTGAACTCAATTTTAATATTATTCACCTTCTATCATGCAATACTTGGTGATTCCTTTTCTATTTCGACTTTCCTTGGTTAAATGATGGTTAAATGAGTTCTATTGGATATATGGGGTTGATGTCCGTGAACTAGAGTGGTAATGGAAGAAAATTTGGAGGTTGAAGATGATGAGACCGATATTGGTTTGTGGGAAACCCTAACCCGATACAAGGGTATAAGTATGGAAACCAATACATATGAACTCCTATCCTTTTGGTTAGTAACATGAGTAGAACTACTGTCCTCTTAGTTGTTTAACCTGTAATCTAAGATTAAGAATAAGGCAGACTGATATCTAGAAGATATCCAAGATGACACATACATACTTGCAACATAACATGGATGGTCGATATGACTTGAGATGCTTTAAAGCAATATGATGTTGTTAGGCTGATATGTTAGATTCTCTTAAAACAATATGCTTCAAAGGAACTAACTTTCCATAACTAAAGAGATGTCTAATGAAGATTTGATCAAAATATGGTGTCTTAGTTGAGTGTGGAGGCCGACATGGATAACTCTAACCCTAGCAATCCGATACACTCACAATCTGACACCCTCTAGCCCGATACATCATGTGAATATGGGGGAAATATACTCTTTGAAGCCTTGGCCGATACATCAAGTAATGGTAAGGTCAGTAGGTGAGAAAACTAAAGTATTGAACAAGGGTTCATCTGTTACAACTCAAACCCTAGAGGTTGATATCCCATAAAGTGCTATGTGGCTGATACACTAGCTAGTGGTGTAGCTGATATCTTAGTAGATCAAGTGGTCGATACTCAAAAGGATAAGCTAGGTTGATACCCTAGTAGATGATGAGGATGACACTAATTGGTTGAGTGGCTGATACCCTAAGTAGATGGTGTGGTCGATACACAATGGGTTGACTTGGCCGATACACAATGGGTTGATGTGCCTGATACCTAAAGCACACTATAGCCGATATACTTTCTCAAGCATCTCTAAACTGATACCAATTGGCATGCTTTGGCCGATACAAGTAATGGTACTTTGGCTGACACAAACATGTAGGCCGATACACCTAGGCTGACACATTTGATAAGTGTAGGCCGATACACCTCGAATATAATCAATGGATACACTTTGAAGTAATGAGATGGATATTCTTTGAAAAGTGTAGGCTAGTATACCCTAAAGAGGGTCAAGTCAATACAACAAGTTAAAGTTGAATTTAATATCCTAGTAAGTATGAAAGAGAAACTTGTACTACTCATATGAGAAAGGCAATACCTTATGTTGATAATCAATTAATGATAATTGATGAGAGTAATCAAGTATGATTGAATACTTATAGCAATGAATTAAACTCCTAGATGTGAGGGGTTATGAATTAGGGTTCAATTGTTGAATAAAACCCTACAGACCCTAATCGGTTATAATAGAAGTCCTAACCCTAATTATGAATGGGTTGTAACTTGATTGATAAATTATCTGTGATACATTTGAATGTAAAGATAATATTATAATCTTCTAAGAATGAAGAGTTATGATCTAAGGGTGATGAGTGAATATAACCCTGGAAACCCTAATCAAGTTGGAAAGAGAAACCCTAACCCTAATCACAAAAGGGAATGTGACTTGAAAGGGCATGATAATAATATTCATTGGTTACCATGAATGCCTTATGATTATAGCCAAGCGAGGGATATAGTGGTTATAATCTATTATAGCTTGATTATGTCTCGTGAGACCTATGGAATAATAGTTTCACAAAAAGAATGTATATGGGTCTGATGATCTGGTAAAAACATAATTTCCTAAAAGGTGATGTGTCATTCAATGGTGAGTTTAAGGGATTGATATCCCATGATGAAAATGATAGGGTAACACAGAGGTGTTCTAATTGTTAAAGAATTTTAGACAAAGTGATATACCTTTCATATTATTATATTGGAAAATTGATTAAGGAATTATTCTTTTTTGGCATGGTGCTGACATTTAATTGATCTCTCTTTTATCATGAGACCCTAATCATGCAAATGTTTTGATATAATAAGTATAGCCAACTATGGGCTATGGTGATATGACATTATCCATATTGAATGGGATTTCTAAGCCATGTGAAATACTTAAACAACATGTATAATGTTTATGTGGGTCTTATGATCTAAAGTTGGTTTTTGCCTAATGAGAGGTGACATTGTTCAATAACGAACTAAGAAGATTGAAATCCCATAGTATGTGATAATCAAGTACATGGGTCTGAGGAGATAGAGGTTATTGTTGTTTGGTAAGAGGTGACATTGTTCAAACATGCAATGAGAATTTGATACCCAAAATATAATCACGGGATTAATGAATGTCAATACTTGGTTGTACAATCACAGGATTGATGAATGTCAATACGTGGATGTATAATCACAGGAATGATGAATGTTGATACCTTGATGTATAAACACAGGAATGATGAATGTCAATATCTGGTTGTATAATCATAGGATTAATGAATGTCAATACCTGGATGTATAATCACAAGATTGAATGTCAATACCTGGCTGTATAATCACAGGATTGATGAATGTCAATACTTGGATGTATAATTACATGATTGATGAATGTCAATACCTAGATGTATAATCATAGGATTGATGAATGTCAATACATGGCTGTATAATCATGGGATTGATGAAGATTCACTAACATCATACCTTGGTGATATGATCACAGGATAAGCTTGAGATGTTATTATTGCATGATTGATAAATGATATATAAGTTCTTCATATTCCTTCTAAAAGATTGAATAACCTATCGGTCTATCGTAGATATATGATCTACTCATTTATGGTGATATCTTGTTAATGTTCACATTATAATGGGAACTTCTTAGTATAACTGCTACTTTATCATTATCTTTATCTTTAAATAACAAAATATTTGTGGCAATAATATTGTTGGCAGAGAGTTATATCTCTTGCTAGTACTTTTTGTCTCGCCCCATGGGTTCCACAACTTTTTAAGTGGATGTGCACAAGAAGATAGTGATTGTATAGCTGAGAGCGGGCGATAGTTGCAGGAATAGTAGTAACAACTCAGGCTGAGTATGTTGTTATGTATCTAGTAGAATAGAGTCATAAGTGTCGTCCCTGTACTCTCAGGCCCTTGGGAGATAGTTTTCTTATCAGGTTTTACAATTGATCTGAGATTTTGGCTAGAAATGCCTTAATGTATGACGTTTCTTTTGTGAACACTTTTGGTAAAGCAACTGCTATCTTAAATCCTTTCTATATGATGGAATGATGTATGTACAAGCTAACAATGATGCATATGTAAATATGGCCTTGGGCCTTTTTATGAAAAGTTCCCGACAGTGGATATTTTTGGAAATTTTGATTTTAATTCTTAGTGATTTTTGGCAATTCGCTATTAATGATTGCTTCCCCATGGTTTTGCATGATGATTGTTATCAGTGGATAATGGTTGTCACAAAACCAATGGTTCCCCTTCATGTTATTAAATATGAAAAGTCTAGGGTTAAAAGGTGACTCTTTCTAGATCACAATGCAATGGCTTTATACATGGTTTATACAGGTGTTTACTTATGTAAAAAACCACTGGTCTTACCTTTTCACCTACAATGGTTCTGGGTGATGTTGTGGTATGGTGATATGGGTTGAATGATGTTGGAACCAATGGAGATTTGACCTTAATAAGGTAGTCTTACCTTTTCCCTCATATGAATAGAATGGATAATGTCCATATCATGTTGGCATGTAACCCTAATGGGATATAGTTTGTTATACTTAATCCTAATGAACTCAGATGAGGATGAGTAATTATTATCAGCTTTTCTTAGTAGAATAATAGAACATTGGAGTCTCTCTTATTGATGTGGAACTATAGTATACTATAACCTAATGGTTACAACTTGAGTTGTGTGTGGATCCATACTTGATAATGGTATGGAATGTGATGATGATCATGTGCCTTATGCAACCAATATTATATGGGGATGTTGTGGGTTAAGGTCTATGAATGAATACTAAACTATAAATTCAATGCAACCTACCTTGATAAACCTAACCCTAATGCAAGTACAGAATGGTGGTTAATCACGATATCATTCCTTGAATGATTAATATAATGATGGAATCTCCTTCCTAATGAGTGATTGAAATTCTAATGTGTTAATTGGTGGTCATCATAGATTCATGATCCTATGCTTTCTTATGCTAATTTTGTATACTACAAGTATAATGATGGCCAATCATATAGCTTCCTTAATATGTGATATAATAAAAAAATGCTCTCAAATGTTAATATAACCCTACAATGTTATCCTGTGAATGTTTGTTAGTTCTTTAATGCAATATCATGTTGAGCATGTGTGTCTCATGTGTGGTGATGTTTGTTGAGCCTTGTTATAAGGAATAGAAACATAATGATGAACTTTCCGGAAATGATATGATGGTCTTAATGACCTTTGGGCATGGTTCAACCCTAAATGAGGTATACTCCTGTTATATTGACAAGGGTTGATACCCTGTAACATAGTGCTAAGGATTTATATCATGTGATAGTATGATGACAAGTGTAGTCTCATAAATGGCAAGTGAATAGTACCATGTTATGACGATATGAGGAACAATATGTCTCATACCTTTTATATCTTCGGGAGTTGTTATATATCAATGCTTTCTAGATTTGATTTAGGGTTTGTATGTCCACTTGTATGATAAAGCCTAAATTTACTCAATTGGTACAACTAATTAAGTGAAACCCTAATCATGTAATTGCCCTATGCCATAGAACCATATTCAATGTCAAAACTTGCTGGATGGTGAAACAAGTATGCCTAAGAGAAACTCAGAGCGCATACAGAAAATGTTGAGTATGTTGGGTGCGTGTCATCCTAACACCAAGTGTTTCAGGAGGATGGTTGAGGCCATACCTAGCCCACTTTTTGGAGGAAAACTATGGTTGTACCTCAGTGATTGGATTTGAATACCCTAGATGCTAGCGTTATTACATATACCAAGGTGGGATAGTTATAGGACTATGTGTTGCTATTTTGTAGATTGACTGTATGTCACTACGGAGCAGACTCATACTAACCAAGTAGGAAGAAGATATTGGAGTCCGACTCTTCCTAGATCTTGTATGGCACTAATTTTGAATTAGAAGTGGTCAGTTGGATTTGGGTGGTGTGACTTAAATCCTTAGGGCATAATAAAAGATATAATATAGCCATGTAGCATATTTGTTTAGGGTTATATACAACACTTCATATTGGATGATAACCCTTTTTTACTTTCTTTACATAGAGATGGTGTATGGTACAACAGGAGATGGTAGATATGCTTATGTTGTACTTATGCTCATGTTGTAAACATGCTTATGTTGTCAGATATACTAAAATTGATAGTTAAGATTATGCTGCTAGCCAAGCCTCTGTAATTAGAAATGCTTAAACTGCTAATCATTCATATGTAGTTAGTTGTGCTATGACATTTGCTCTACTTATGATGTAGACTTGTTCACTTCATTAAACGTGATGACATTGATAGCCATGTTATGCCTCTAGAAGTCTTATGCCACTAGATTTTTAGTAGATGCAATCTGATGAAACTTGAGTAGATATCTTTGAGAAGATATGGATTTATCTACTACCTACATATACATTGGTAATCATACTTGTGGCTAAGATTATTTGTGTAACCTATTTAGCATGCTTGAACCATTCAACCTGCTCAATTAATTACTAAATACTCCAGATGCTCAATTATTTATTGTTTAATTTGGTATAATTGATATCTGTTGGAGAGATATCTCTCGCTTGGACTAGGTCTCACATCGTGGGTTACCACATCTTTTTAGGTGATTGACAATAGTGGAAGAAGAACCATGGAAGCAAGGGAAACTAAGGTGATGAACCCTCGAGATGGTTGTTTATTTGTCTAGTGTGTCCTATTGTTGTCCATGTACTCTCAGGTCTGGGTGAAAAGTTTGTATATGGTGTTTCGATTAAATCAAGTTTTCAATAGCATGTTGGTGCTTGTAATGTGGAAAATATGGATAGTGTTCCTTTGTAAAGTTTATATTGTAGATGAGGGTACGAAAAATTTGTAAGAGATTTTGGAATTATATGAAATAAAGAAAGTTACATGCTTTTATGAACATGTTGTTGAGTAATTGAGAAATATTGAAATTGGTTTTAATTTACCCTCTTTTCTGGGTTTGTGTTTAATTATTGAGTAGTCATGTTTTGTGTTTTGAGTAATCTTGTTTAGTGTAACATGTTCTAACAAGTTGGTATCAGAGGTTTAGATTCGTTGAGTCTACAGGGACACTAGGACTTAGGACTAAGATGATGTCTGAATTAGGAATATGACATAAAACATGGTGCATACTGCCTAATATCAGTACTTGGGTGCCCTGGCCAGGAATTTAGGTATTGAAGAAAGGGTAAGTATGGAAATGTTAGATTGATATTTTTGATTACCCTGATCAAGTGGTCATTTTGAAACAATCTAAAGAACATAATGAATGAAATCATGGTGTTAAAACCTCAATCTTACAGTAAAGAAGATGAGAATTACATCATAACCTATCAAAACTTGAATATTATACAACACCAGGAAACCTAAATATGAATACAGATAAGCTAAAAAGGAGTTCTTGAAGCTGTAATTCAAGAAGATAATAAAGTAAAAGACATATAATTGTATGCTAATAAAGTGATTCAAGATATGAATCCACATAAAATGGAGAGAACTCATGTGATAAGTATTCATATGAGAAGATGATTGAGAACAATGATAGAGGAATCACGTGGAACATGAGTTACTCTCAGACCAAGCTATGTGTGTGAGAAAATGTTAATGTAAAATATGCATGGTATGTGAAAGAAATCAAGGAAGAAGCTCCTTATTTCACAAAGAAAATATGGAATATGATGACTTATTTCTTGATCAATGGTTGAAAAGCATGGTAACATAAGAGGACATATACAAGAATGATGAATAGTTAATGAGAAAAGAGAAATGAGATATGATAATCTTACTATTTCCTATGCTAATGGCAAGGAACCCAAGTTGTAAAAGGTAAGATGATACATACAAAGTGTAACTTTCATGGGGAAGATAGAATTGGTTACCTTTTTCTAGTAACCCCTGGACAATGTTGCTTTGATGTGGGAAGTGTGTTTCCCTTTGTGTTTCTTCTTTTTGAGGCATAGCCTTCAAGTGGATCTCATGACACTTGGTACACGTGGATTCATTATAATCCTGGGATAGATATCATGATATAAATTGTGGTTGTCTTGGATTGTAGTTCCAAGATCTTTATGTTTTGTAATAAGCATGCTTTTTGAACCTTCCAAGAGTTAGGGGGATTCCTCCTATATGTTCTAAGGTGGTTATGATGTTGAGGAAGTGGATGAAACCACGGTATGAGTTCTTTATAGCACATGAGGTGGATACCAAGGTAATGGATCCTAGTATCCAAAGTGTACCAGTTATATATGAGTTAAAGATATCTATTAGATGAGTTGTCTGGTGTTCCTCTCAATTAGAGAGAGAGTTTATGTTGATACTCCAAGTATTGTTTGGTAAAAGAAGAGTGATTCTATGATGTTGTGTATTGCTCTTTGATATTTGGGCAAGACCACTATTAGGGATATATTGTGTGTTGATCAGCAGACATGTGCTATCGTTTCCAAAATAAACCTAGGATCAGAATATCAATGGATAAGAGTTAGAGTGGATGACATAAGATACATGACCAGGATAAGTTTAGGGTTATTCCATTTAGACTAACCAATGCATCAATAGTGTTTATAAATAAGAGAAACAAAGTGCTTAGGTCTTGTTCCATAAGTTGTGACAAGCCTTGTATGATGACAACTCAAAGCATTTTAGAGATTATTAGTAGAATGGTTAACATCTTTGCTAAACCTTAAGAATGTTGAAGTAACCATACTTATGTCTGACAAGTTCAAAAAGAGTGAGTTGGGGGTTAATTAGAGTATCCTCTTGGAGTTATAATAAATCTGTTAAGTGTGTTTATGTGAATCTTGGTAAGTTGAAGACAATATTGTTGCTTTACCCCTAACAAGGTCAACCAGGAAGTTATATTTCTTAAACGGTTGTGGATAAGAGTAAGATTCTTCAACTAGAATGATGGCCAGTTCATCATTAAGATGATCGAAGAATCTTTTAAGAACATATGCCTTATAGTTATTGAAAATTAGGGGATGCCCACCTAATTGATTGAGTTGCAAATTATAACAATCACTAAAGGAGCATAGAGATGAAACCTTGTAAAATTACACATAATAAGAGGTACATGATGTTCCATGTTTGGTAAGAGCCAGCAAGTATGGCCTTGGATAATGTGTGGTACAACATGTAGAATAGTCTAGGATGATAGTTAGAGTCCTAAGTTAAAAGGTACTACCACACTTGTACAAGTGGCACAACAATTTCTATGTTAAATTAAGATGATATGAAAGAATTGAGGGAGAAGAATATGACTTTTATGAGAATGATATGACATCATCATGAGATGAAAATAACCATGTCGAATATTGAGTATGAGCTACATGATAAGTATCCATCTTTACTTACCTTAGATTTCGGGGGCGAAATCCCTATTAGGGATTTATGGTTGTGAGACCCCTAACCTTGCTTAAAGTGTTGAGAAAGCTTAACTACCATAATTTAATTCTTAGAACCCTAATATAACCTTTTTATATGCTTTGGAATCATAAGACAAGCTTAAGTTTCAAATTTGGTCAATTTGGAATCTGTTTGAGCAACTTATGCAATTTTATGTACATTTTGGACTTTTCTACAATTTACCCAATTGAGAGGTTTTCTTTGCAAATTGTCACATCAATGACCGGCCTAAATCGTGCCTCCGAAAAGTGGAGCGGATTTGAAATAGTCGGACTTTTAAATTTATAACCCAAAACCTTCTAGGCCCCCACAACTTTGTTTACGGGGTCGAAGTAGATATACGGGGTCGAACACAGGGACAAGGGTGGGAGTGTTGAGAATGTGGAATCGACACATTACACTCCGATAAGGGCAAGGAGATGATAAAAGTTCCCCAAGGGAACAACAGGCTAAGATTGTCAAAATGGAAGAAATCTATCTCCAACTGGAGCTATGAGGAAAAATTAAGGTTTTAAGCATTTGTCAGTTTTTAGGGTTTTTGTGCAACGGAAACAGAGAGATAATACTATCACTATAGCAAGGAACGAAGGAGAAGACTTTGGTAAAACAAGCGGTAGATGAAAACATCATGTACCCCTCCTCTCGAAGCGGGTTCCTCTAACTAAGCATCAACACCCCTCTCGAGGTTGCTTGTGATAACCTAGATTTTTTTTGGATTCTCAATATTCAAACTATGTAAGATTCATATATGATATATGATCTAGATGTAGGAATGGATACCTATTTTGTTATAAAAAGGTTTTACCTAAGATCATGAATATATGTTGATGAGATTTATACACATTACTTATCTTTTGGGTAGTTATGAGGCTAGGGCCTGTATCTAATAGTCTTGACGAACTCAAGTGAAAATTCGAGGAATGGTGAGGTTATGAGGATCATAAAAAATCTGTTGGGATTTAATTGATGAAGATTTGATGATCAATTAAATTTTAAATTGAGGAGATTTGGTCTTTTAGTCATTTAATATCTAGGCTACGATTAAATTGGTGTCATGTTGCCTTACTATCTTTTTCTTGGGCATGACCCAAAGCTCGGCAACGTGACGCAATCTTACTGTAATCATCTATATTAATATGAGAATGGAGACTACGTCTTGCTTCTCCTGTTTGTGCGGAAGAAGTAGTCTCACCCCGTCCCAACGATGCCCACAATATCGGATCAATGAACTGATTGACAAATATCTGAGACTGGCTTTTGTTTCACAGACCACCCAGAGCTGAAGGCTTCTCACACGATCCCTCACTGCCATTCCCTCTTCATTAATTGTAGGCTTTCCCTTGTCTTTCCAGGCAGTGATGGGTTGCGGTAGAGCAACAATCAACCCAAGCTCCTGCAATGCCTGAGGCTCACCTGGGAGACGAACCCCTACTCTACATATACACTGGCGACAACTTTAGGATTGGGAACGGTTCACTGAGGTCAAATATGAGGTGGCCGTGATGGAGGAGGAAGCCTTGGCCGACGCTCATGGAGGTGGATGACCCCAAGTTGTCAAAGGAGGAAACAGACGGGTGTCCTACGGGCTAGTGACGTGCTGTGCAAGATGGCGATTCGCTATAGAACAAGACGAATGGAGGTCTCGTGTGCTGGAGACCTGGCCGGCAGTAGGTCATGAGGAGGAGGCACGCACAGCAGCGGCGGCCTGGCAGGAGCGCGGGGAAGAAAAGAGGAGGACCCCTAGGAGGCGGAACTCTCGTGCGTTGAAAATCGGCAGAGCAGGCGCAACGCCTAAGGACGGCGACCCAGCGGACAAGGAGGAGAAAGAGACTCGGCAGCTGATCGCTCGTCAGAGGCTGGATCCTAGGCGGTGGCGACGCTTGTTCACGGAAGAACAGAGCCGTGAACCTAGTCGCGTGAGAAGGAAAGAAAGGAGGATCGGGTCTGCTGCCTTGAACCTGACCCAGAGCAAATGTGAACCGCCGACTCAACCAAGTGAACTGGCCGCAGCAAGCAAAGGAGCTGCGCCAGACCTAGTGGCCACGTGGCGAGTCCCCATTGGCTGATTAAGGTAAAATCTTCAGTAAATCTGCAAATCTTCAATAAATCATAGAAAATAGCCTACTGATCAGAAAAATGTAAATAAGGTATCAAAATTCTCAGAAAAATATGTAGAACAATATGGAAGCTTAATATCAGACTTTTTATGCTTTAATATTAGCAATATCATATAAGACATGTAATACTTGTTTAATGGATAATAAATATCAAAGGATGATATAAAATCATGGAAAAATATCAGTAAGTCCACAATTATGTATAGATTGCATATGATGTTAGATATCATCATGTTGATACACAAAATTCTGTAATTTGATTAATATGGCTAATTAGGGCTAATAACACTAAAGATAATGCAATCAATGCATGCATGCTCAATAAATGATGTGATTTATAGAAAACCCTCATATCTGTAACTGGAATATAATATATAGATCTTAGATCAGTTATATGCATAGAATTCATGTTATATGAAGATAACCCTTAATACATGGGTTGTAACTTTATTTTGAATAATGTATATAAACCAGGGTTAATATGTGCACAAAAAGGGTATGGAACCTAATATTCAGATAATGAATCATAATCTGGAAAATGACATATGTAGGATAAATATAAGACAATAATGCAAGTAAACGTTGGAATATCCTAATGAGATAATATAAACCCTAATGAACATGACTAGGGTTAAGATGATGAGAATCTGATAATAGTATGTGGTCTTCTCTTAATCAGGTGATGACCAGACTTCTAGATGATCAATGATAAGTTAAGAATCTCTGAGCTCAGGTACGTGGGCTTTATCTAAGTATATGACTAGTTTTCTTGTGTGCAATAGCTATGATGTATTGCTTGTCTTTATTTGAGAATATTGCTTGGATGTACTATGGTTGTAGTATCTTCGCCATGTCAATAAGAACAACAAAGAGTATAGATGGTTTGTAGCTACTAAGTGGATATATGTTCTCTCTTTCTCTCTCTCTCCCTCAATCCTCTCTCTCTTCCTCTAAATATAAGGTCAGCACTCGGTCCCCATAGCCCAAGGGGCGGGAAAAAATGAAGTGCGACATCTCTCTCTCCCCTCTAAATATAAGGTTGGCACTCGGTCCCCATAGCCCAAGGGGCGGGGAAAAATGAAGTGCAACACCACTTAGTAGTACAAACGCATCAAAAGACATCTAAAAATATGTGTTTACCTGATTATCGCTTTAAAACAATGTTTTCTTTTACTCTTTATTTCTCAAGTTATTTCAATTATGCAAGCATACTAGTATGTATCTTTCTACCCATGTGCACAACACCTTGTGTGTTGATTTGTTGTTTCACGTATGTTTTAGGTTCAGAGCTAGCTTGGGATAAAAGACGGGAAGTGAGCACTTGTCCAGGTTGTACCTATTATCTAAGATCCTGTTAGCATACATGTTCATAGACTTGTAAAAATTCTCTTTCAATATACAATTGTAATTCATGTTGTAATATTATACATGTTGAATGTTGAGAAATGTTATGGTTGTATGTTCATGTATGCGTATTATGCTTCCGCATCGCTTTCTGATATGATTGGATGATGTTTTCGGATTCTGACATCTCATTCCCAATAGGGTTTGGAGAAGTCTAAATTCGGGGATGTCACAGTTGGTATCAGAGCATGAACAGTAGCTACACCTGACAATTGCTCACCATGAAACATAAAAAAAACAAAATTTCACCTTTCACTTTAAACCTTAGAAACTTAGTAAGTTGTTCTATAGGAATAAGGTTTGACTTAGCCTCTAAGTTAGAACCTAGATGTTCGAGAACTAGGTTTAAACAAGTGTAAGAAACCCTTTCCATATAGAGCTCATATGTATTGGGTAGCTACACTAGTCTACACCTTATTCTCACCATTTCACTAGGTGACGTGGCACTAGACTATCTATTGTGTGTGGGACACTCGAGTTTGCTGGTTTGGTTTTGTTTCCCAATCGGCTCACACCTCGATAGTTTTCTCTGACGCCTTCTTTCTCGGAGAAAAACTATATAATATTTTATTAGATATATGTAAATATAAAAATGTGTCCCTCACACAGGAGAGTAGTGGGTGTTCATGCAATCTAAGTGAAAGGGAGTGACATCAGTCTAGAAGAGAGAATATATCTAGATTAGATGTCTAGAGCCTCATAAGGTTATGTGATAGATAGATAGACAAAAGAAAGACAAAGGAAATAAGCATATGGAATTTTATCTAACTTTGATCTATGATGGTATAAGTTTCCTTATTAAGATTTGAGTTGTATATGAGCTGGATCCACTCTTAGAGGATTTATGCAAAATCTTGATGATGGAAGTACATTCCCTTTTCCTACTTAAGATAAGCTAAGTTAAGATAGAGATGAGTGTGCATGAGCGTCAAGCTCTTATACAAGGGGGATATCTAGTGGTAGGATGAGATATGTGGTGAACCCCAGAGAGAGTAAGACCCACAGGGAGAAGGTCATAGGACCTAGCCTCCAATATACGAGATATGTGTGAAAAAAAATGTCCTACACTAGATTACTCTTGAGTGTTGAGTTGAGTCCTTATGCATGATTCAAATCCATATGTGAGAATTAGGTAAAAGAAAAGGATGGGTAGATGACCCATATGATAAAGTCAATCCTTTGGCTGAGTTAGGTCCTAGCTAGAGTGACATATTTTATGAATCTCATCATTAGTTACAAGTGAGGCAATATATGAACTCTAGTTATGAGAGTATGATGCTTTGTCCAAAAGATACTCAAAATACATGTTCTCCCTTCTTCTTCTCCTTCTTAATATACGATGATCGAAGCCTCACTTGAGCTATATAGATGATTTATATATGCGGAGTCACTCGTATAAGCTTGACCTATTCTATATTTCCCCCCTATATCATACATGTAGCACCAAGATTGAAATCATGATAAGTTTGACATAAAAATATTCTCTTCCCTTCATATGAAACATGAAAGATATGATGTTGAGATTATGGGATAAACTTAGTATATTCTCTTTTCTCCCTTCACATAATACATGCAAAAAAAAGAACTCATGAACTTGATATAAAGATATTTTTGGATCATAGGATATATGATCAGAAAAATAGTTGTAACTTTGATCCTTCTCAATGTATGCTTTTAAGTTGAGTATGCATATCATACCATAGGGTGAAACCCTAACGATCAAGCATGTTACGTAAGCCCTTCTTATGTAGAAAAATTCTAATATCAAGGATGAAGATAAATCTCCTCTAATGCAGAAATCATTATAATATGTTAATGATGTTAGATTTGAACGATCTAAATATCATGGCATATAAACAAATTTCCTCCTGAACATTAAAATTATGAACAAACATGTACCCTTAGAGGTGATGTAATCCTAAGATATAATAGTGTCATGTGATGACTAAGACACTAAGTGATGCTACAATTCCTTTAAAAAAAATGATGCTTCAACCTATATAAGGTGGGGTGGGCACACCCTACATGCTTAATTAGGGTGAATCTAGAATAATGGTACTCTTGACACTTAGAAGTGGTGGCCTAGAGACATAAAACTCCTTGACATCACCTTAATTCTGAGACTAGTTGAATTTCGAGGCCGAAATTTCATATAAGGTCGGGTGAATGTGATAACCTAGATTTTTTTTGGATTCTCAATATTCAAACTATGTAAGATTCATATATGATATATGATCTAGATGTAGGGATGGATACCTATTTTGTTATAAAAAGGTTTTACCTAAGATCATGAATATATGTTGACAAGATTTATACACATTACTTATCTTTTGGGTAGTTATGAGGCTAGGGTCCGTATCTAATAGTCTTGATGAACTCAAGTGAAAATTCGAGGAATGGTGAGGTTATGACGATCATAAAAAAATCTGTTGGGATTTAATTGATGAAGATTTGATGATAAATTAAATTTTAAATTGAGGAGCTTTGGTCTTTTAATCATTTAATATCTAGGCTATGATTAAATTGGTGTCACGCTGCCTTACTATCTTTTTCTTGGGCATGACCCAAAGCTCGGCAACGTGACGCAATCTTACTGTAATCCTCTATATTAATCTGAGAATGGAGACTACGTCTTGCACCTCCTGTTTGTACGGAAGAAGCAGTCTCACCCTGTCCCAATGATACCCACAATATTGGATCAATGAACTGATTGACAAATATCTGAGACTGGATTTTGTTTCACAGACCACCCAGAACTGAAGGCTTCTCACACGATCCCTCACTGCCATTCCCTCTTCATTAATTGTAGGCTTTCCCTTGTCTTCTCCAGGAAGCGATGGGTTGCGGTAGAGAAACACTCAACCCAAGCTCTCGCAATGCCTGAGGCTCACCTGGGAGACGAACCCCTACTCTACATATACACTGGAGACAACTTTAGGATTGGGAACAGTTCACCGAGGTCAAATCTGAGGTGGTCGTGATGGAGGAGGAAGCCTTGGCTGACGCTCATGGAGGTGGCTAACCCCAGGTCGTCAAAGGAGGAAACAGACGGGTGTCCTACGGGCTAGCGACGTGCTGTGCAAGATGGTGATTCACTGTAGAACGAGACGAATGGAGGTCTCGTGTGCTGGAGACCTGGCCGATAGCAGGTCACAAGGAGGAGGCATGCACAGCGGCGGCGGCCTGGCAGGAGCGCGGGGAAGAAGAGAGGAGGACCCCCAGGAGGCGGCACTCTCGTGCGCTGAAAATCGGCAGAGCAGGCGCAACGCCTAAGGACAGAGACCCAGCGGACAAGGAGGAGAAAGAGACTCAGCAGCTGATCGCTCATCAGAGGCTGGATCCTAGGCGGCGGCGGCGCTTGTTCACGGAAGAACGGAGCCGTGAACCTAGTCGCGTGAGAAGGAAAGAAAGGAGGATCGGGTCTGCTGCCTTGAACCTGACCCAGACCAAATGTGAACTGCCGACTCAACCAAGTGAACCACCCGCAACAAGCAAAGGAGCTGCGCCAGACCTAGTGTCCACGTGGCGAGTCCCCATTGGCTGATTAAGGTAAAATCTTCAGTAAATCTGCAAATCTTCAATAAATCATAGAAAATAGCCTACTGATCAGAAAAATGTAAATAAGGTATCGAAATTCTTAGAAAAATATGTAGAACAATATGAAAGCTTAATATCAGACCTTTTATGCTTTAATATTAGCAATATCATATAAGACATGTAATACTTGTTTAATGGATAATAAATATCAAAGGATGATATAAAATCATGGAAAAATATCAGTAAGTCCACAATTATGTATATATTGCATATGATGTCAGATATCGTCATGTTGATACACAAAATTCTGTAATTTGATTAATATGGCTAATTAGGGCTAATAACACTAAAGATAATGCAATCAATGCATGCATGCTCAATAAATGATGTGATTTACAGAAAACCCTCATATCTATAACTAGAATATAATATATAGATCTTAGATCAGTTATATGCATAGAATTCATGTTATATGAAGATAACCCTTAATACATGGTTGTAACTTTATTTTGAATAATGTATATAAACCAGGGTTAATATGTGCACAAAAAGGGTATGGAACCTAATATTCAGATAATGAACCATAATCTGGAAAATGACATATGTAGGATAAATATAAGACAATAATGCAAGTAAACATTGGAATATCCTAATGAGATAATATAAACCCTAATAAACATGACTAGAGTTAAGATGATGAGAATCTGATAATAGTATGTGGTCTTCTCTTAATCAGGTGATGACCAGACTTCTAGATGATTAAGGATAAGTTAAGAATCTCTGAACTCAGGTAAGTGGGCTTTATCTAAGTATATGACTAGTTTTCTTGTGTGCAATAGCTATGATGTATTGCTTGTCTTTATTTGAGAATATTGCTTGGATGTACTATGATTGTAGTATCTTCTCCATGTCAATAAGAACAACAAAGAGTATAGATGGTTTGTAGCTACTAAGTGGATATATGTTCTCTCTCTCTCTCACTCAATCCTCTCTCTCTTCCTCTAAATATAAGGTCGGCACTCGGTCCCCATAGCCCAAGGGGTGGGGAAAAATGAAGTGTGACATATCTCTCTCTCCCGTCTAAATATAAGGTTGGCACTCGGTCCCCATAGCCCAAGGGGCGGGGAAAAATGAAGTGCAACACCACTTAGTAGTACAAACGCATCAAAAGACATCTAAAAATATGTGTTTACCTAATTATCGCTTTAAAACAATATTTTCTTTTACTCTTTCTTTCCCAAGTTATTTCAATTATGCAAGCATACTAGTATGTATCTTTCTACCCATGTGCACAACACCTTGTGTGTTGATTCGTTGTTTCACGTATGTTTTAGGTTCAGAGCTAGCTTGGGATAAAAGATGGGAAGTGAGCAGTTGTCCAGGTTGTACCTATTGTCTAAGATCCTGTTAGCATACATGTTCATAGACTTGTAAAAATTCTCTTTCAATATACAATTGTAATTCATGTTGTAATATTGTACATGTTGAATGTTGAGAAATGTTATGGTTGTATGTTCATGTATGTGTATTATGCTTCCGCATCGCTTTCTGATATGATTGGATGATGTTTTCAGATTCTGACATCTCATTCCCAATAGGGTTTGGAGAAGTCTAAATTCGGGGACGTCACATTGTTGGACTTAAGTTAGAGTGGAAAGGTTACTACAACAACTCTGATCCTGGGCACTCTCGTACTCCAGTATCGGACCAAACACTAGAGCCACAACACCTCTCTTGAGGCTGTTGCAATGGGAAAACACGATTTGGTAGCTAATCGAAATGCGATCCAAGCGTACAAGCTAAAGTTTATATGTTAAACATAGCAATCATCCAACAAGGGTACCAAACATAAAGCAGCAAATAATTAAACTCTTCTAATTTCATTAACATATAAGGGTCTGATTACATTGCATAAGTAAATGAAGTAAATGAGTGAAATAAGTAAAGATAAATGTCGCCTTCTTGATATAGAAGGGCGACAGACAGCAGCAGACCCTCCATCCCGATACCAGGCAGGAGACTTGCCCGATACGCCTGTGTCGGGCGGCACACCCTCTCGGGCGACACACTGTGACAAGCGGACGTATCGTGCGGGGCTCCCTTGCCCGATACGATTGTGTCGGGTGGCACCCTCTCGGGCGACACGCCGTGACTGGCGATGCATATCGGGGTTCAGTATCGTGACGGTTTAGAGTGTTGCTTCCAGTATCGGGCACTCTTGTCGGGTGTCCTTGTTGGCCGATATCGGCCTGTAGTGGTGCCCGAGACGACCCTAAGTGAACCATTCCCTCCCTCTCGGGATGGGGAAGTGCTCACCTAGAATCGCTCGGCACACCTCTGGGGCATGACACGCTAGCTCCTGAAGCTTTCCTAAGTTTGCTTTTGAGGGATTCTGACCCGTCCCATCAGAGTCTTGTAGCTGCTATTTATAGACAACTATTGGGGGAAGTTATGGTGCTCCAGACGCCACATGTTCTTCCTTCAACTCCATTATTGTGGCTTCAGGGACGCCCGATATGTGTATCGCCCGACACAAGGATGTCAGGCTGTCAGTCACCGTGACGAGTGGCGCCTGCCGATGGGTAGCCTGTATCACACGACACGCGTCGTGGCGAGCCCGGATCCCTGTCGGGTAAATGGCGTGTCGCTCGTTCCTTCCTTCTTGTACGGCATCCTTGTGTCGCGCGGTATGGTATCGCGCACCCGTGTCGGGCAGTGACCGTATCGGGCGGCCGGTTAGTAAGAAGGCCGATGTAGGTGGAACACGTTCGTGGGCCGGGACGGGCCTTTTTGCTGCTAAATGAGTTCAAAAATGAGGAAAACTCTACAAAAGATGATAAAATTGAGTTAATAGCGTAACGTGGCCTGTTTATTAAAAAACATGACAAAAGAGAGAGGAAAACAGTTAAAAAGGGCAGTTTTGATAACGAAATAAGGGCAAAAAACATCACAAAATTTGGTGTTATCAACTCCCCCAAACTTAGCATTTTGATTGTCCTCAATCAATCTTTAAACTTTGTTTTGTGATGCTTCTTCTTGACCGGTATAGTTTTCAGGACAAGGGTTTGAGCGAGGATTGAGCTGTCTCACAAAGAATGCGGCCCGTCAACAAACAACAAACTTTATTTCTCATGCCTTATTTAAGCAAAAAAAATTCTCCACAGCTTTTGCGAGACTTGGGTGCATGATTTCAAAGTTAGCTTTCACACCAAACAACTTTTTTGGGAGCAGAAAGTTGTGTGTTGGGTAGGCTAAGGCTTTTGGGTTTTTCTTGTTTCCCATAAGTCCATCCAGGTACGGGTCCGTTAGCGGGAAAGTGGTCCCTGAAGTCCAAGTCAGTTGGCTTTAGAGTAGTGATTTCACATCTTACGTACCACTGCCCTGGATCTACCATGCCTAAAGATGGGTACTTTTGGAAAACAAGTGTGTATATATATTTTTTTTCTTTCTTTTCATTTGGCACAACTCTCATGCTTTTATTCACTCTCATAAGGCTATTCTCTCTTTTTGGGATTTTTGTTGGGTAAGGGAAAACAAGAGAAATTTTTGTTGTTGTTTGGGCAGCTTTTTCCTTCTGCATACACGTCTCTTAGCTGTTGCGAGATTATTTTTTGAAATTTTTGGCATTGAAAGTCGTAGTCTTTTGTCGTTTGAGGCTGCATTATTAGAAATACGTAACAAAACTTGCATCTCCTTAGGCACATAGAAAACAAACTGGCAAGATGTCATATCAGGTTTTTACTATATAGCGTCTTTGTACATATGTTATGGAGAAATTTTCAAAATTTTTATAAGAGCATGCATATGTACATATGATATAGAAGAAGAACAAAAGAACAAAAAGGGTGGAGTTGAAGAATTTTTTTTATACCTCCCTCACGGGTACATGGTACCCCCCCAAACTTGCTCCACACTCTGTCCCAGAGTTGTGAAGTAGATAAGGTAGGGTAATGTTACCCCAGTGAGGGTTAGCTGGTGAGCGCGACTGCGCCAGTAGTCGATGTGGTGGAGTTGGTCAGGCTTCTCTTTATTTGATATCCATTCTAGGATGAAGATGCTGCAGTCAGCTGTACCAAAAGGCAAATGTGCGTTCAGGATTGCAAGATTCAATGAGATCAGTCATGCGCTTTTGCTGAGGAAGAAGTTCCAAAACTATTAGACATTCCCTTAAACCAGGTAGATTTTTTAAGATACTTCCATTATGAACATGAACAAAAGGACTAATCATCAACCTCAGTTTCTTTAAACTTTCATCATCTATTGAACTAGTAAGAGAAGTCCACTTATCTTTTCCAATACTTTTTTAGCCCCAAGAGAGGTTCATTTCCTTATCATAGTCTATCTTCTGCGGTGGTTTAGGAACATATCCAAAAGAGAAAATCAGTGGAAGTCTTTCTCTAGTGGCTTCTGGATGGAATGTGGGTATTTTGGGTTCATCAGTAATGAAGCCACCTTCTTCATGGAGGGTATCTTCTTTGGATATAGTATCCACAAGTGTTTTCAAGAGCTCTCTGTCTACCATAGGCCGGTTATCATCGTCATAATCTGCACGAGCCTTGCTTTTCCTTTTTGAGAGCTTTGCACTTGTTCTGGCTACATCCTCCAGGAAAGAAAATGGAGTCGTTACCTCTTCCATCCTTGCTCTCTTCTCAGTAGTTGATGGTCCATCTGCCTCGGGATTCTGGTGTTTTTGCCTGACCGTTGTTGCTTCAACTGCGGCCTCAATGTTGATTCTTCTGCCAAGTTTGTCAACTCAAACAACGGTTTGTTGTGTATGTGCCATATCTGTTATCATTAAACAAGTTCATTGATTATTTAAATGTTAGGTAGGCAAGCAAAACTGATTGCACGATAAAATTCAGCCCGTTACAAAGTCTGGGTGTCGTCCATCAAAAGAACATCTTAGCAATACAAAACTGGATGATACGGAGAGAAGCCGCACCCCATGTCTGTCACCCGACACGAGTATGTCGGATGATACGACCACGTGAAACAAAATGCTCGACAGGGTCTTTTCGATAGGACAACGTGTCGCCCGACAGTATGAATAAGCAAGGCGGCACAAGGATGAGCGACAAGGTTATCGCCTCATATGGCGTATCAGGAAAACGCGTACGAAAAACGTATCGCGCGGCACACGTGTCGGGCGACACAAGGAAAATCAACTAAAGTCATCCACTCGATACGCTGCGTGTGGTATGAAGCTCGTGTCGGGAAAGTAGGTTGTCGGGCTATACCTTTGTTATCTGAAGCTACCTTGGACGACACAACAGCAAAGGGAGAAATTACTACATGATACAGGTAGCTAGGAGAGCAAAAGTAGTAGCCCGACACGGTAAAACCTCTGTACTATATATAGAAATCTCCACCGAGGGTAAAACAGGTAAATCCGAGACGCGTGTTGGCCGTTGAGACAAGTTATTCCCGAGACGAGTGGTCCCATTCGTCTAATCAAGGGTAATTACTCATCTTGCCCGATACGGGTGCTCGCCGCCCGGGCGTTTCGTCCGTCACGGTTTATGCAATCCCCGATACACCGTTGCCCGATACCAGCATGTTCTGTGCGCCGACTGAGTTGCCGCCCGATACGATCAAGAGAAGGAGATACTTGCCCGATACGCGGTCTTCAGAGCAAGATCTAGATGAAAAACTAAAACAAGGTGAAGGAAAAAGCGATTGATGGGTAAAACATCATTGGCCTAAGGTTAAGTTCCCGACCTCAGATAGTATTACCCCTCAATGCTTCACCAAACAGAGCAGTGGCCCATAAAATAGAAGAGTCAGCGCACGTGGCTCATGTACTGACTCGGGCCTTATTACAGTCCAAATGCTCATAATGTTTGTTTTGCAAGAAAGTAAATAACATCCTATTCTAGGAAAAATAAAAGCTCGGGCTTCCTCCCGAGGAGCGCTGCAGTTTGTGTCGCCAGCTCGACCATTCTAGGTTCTTCACTTTTCGCCTTCATCGATATCCATATCTTACAGGTTGATCTCTGCCCTCCTAACAAAAGCTTCGTCTTCATAGTATCTTTTCACCCTATGCCCGTTTACTTGAAAGACCTTGGTTGGATCATCTTTGTCATATAACTCCATCATTCCGGACGGGTATATCTTTGATACGGTGAACGGTCTGGACCATCTTATTTGTAACTTTCCCGGAAAGAGACGAATTGAGGATTTAAATAATAAAACTTTATCACCTTCACTTACGTCCTTCCTTCTCAGGTGGGCATCATGCCACACCTTCGTCCTTTGTTTATATATCTTTGCGTTCTCATAAGCATGCATCCTTAATTCTTCAAGCTCTTGTAACTGCAAATATCTTTTTTCTCCCACTTTCTCTAAATCCATATTCAAGAATTTAATTGCCCAAAGGGCCTTGTGTTCCAGCTCAAGGGGTAGATGATAGGATTTTCTGTAGATCAACTTATAGGGGGTGGGTCCAATGGGTGTTTTATAGGCAGTCTTGTAGGCCCAAAGTGCGTCATCAAGCTTCATTGACCAATCCTTCCTCGTCTGGCTGATAGTCTTTTCTAGAATCTACTTGATTTGACTATTCGAAACCTCTACCTGCCCGGAAGTCTGTGGGTGGTAGAGTGTAGCGATCTTGTTCTTAACTCCATACTTTCGTAGGAGTGCTTCAAACTGTCTTTCTCTGAAATGTGACCCACCGTCGCTTATTACAACACGTGGTACACCGAACCGAGGGAAAATCGTCTTCTCGAACAGCTTGATCACTGACTTAGTGTTGCATGTTTGAGTTGCAATAGCTTCTACCCATTTTGATACATAATCTACTGCCACTAGAATGTACGGATACCCCCTTGATGGGGGAAACGGTCCCATGTAATCAATCCCCCATACATCGAAGATCTCTACTTCAATCCAATTTGCCATTGGCATCTCGTTCCTTCACCCAATATTGCTCGTCGATTGGCACTCTTTACAAACCTTTACAAACTGTGCAGCGTCTTTGAATAAAGAGGGCCAGTAAAAACCTGATTGTAGCACTTTGGCAGCAGTCCTTTCGCTGCCCAGATGTCCTCCATAAGGGGAGGCGTGGCACTCTTTCAGAATGTTTGGGGTTTCTTCTTCGGGAATGCATCTCCGGTACAAGCTATCAGCACATCTTCTGAAAAGGAGATGATCATCCCAATAGTAATTTTTCACATCCGTGAACAGCTTCTTCTTTTGGTTATAGGTGATGTCAGGGGGCAGTTCTCCATAGGCAAGATAGTTACATATGTCTGCAAACTAGGGTAAGTTCTCTTCCTTGTTTTCGATCATCATTAAAGCTTCATCAACATAATTGTCATTAATGGGCGGTTCCCTCTGTCCTTCTGCAATGATCCTTGATAAGTGGTTAGCGACCACATTTTCTGCACTCTTCTTATCGACTATTTCATGGTCGAATTCTTGTAACAACAAGGCCCACCTCAACAGTCTGGGCTTTGTATCTTTCTTTTACATGAGGTATCTTATATCCCCATGATCTGTGTATACTTTGACCTTTGCCCCGATGAGGTACGATCTGAACTTATCAATAGAGAAGACGGTTGCGAGCATCTCTTTTTCCGTAGTTGTATAATTTACCTGAGCTTCGTCCAACGTGTGGCTAGCGTAGAAGATCACATGGTGCTTTTTATCTTTTTTCTGCCCCAGGACAGCTCCTACTGCATAGTCGCTGGCGTCACACATAAGCTTGAATGGTAAATCCCAGTCTGGAGCTTGGAGGATGGGTGGTGAGACAAGAGCGTTCTTCATAGCCTGAAAAGTGATTAGACAGTCATCAGAGAAAAAAAATTCAACATCTTTTACCAGCAGATTGGACAACGATTTTGAAATCTTTGAGAAGTCATTTATGAATCTTCAGTAATAGCCGACATGCCCGAGGAAGCTCCTCACTCCCTTCATGGACTTCGGTGGAGGAAGCTTGGATATGGCTTCAATCTTGCTAATGTCCACCTCGATGCCACGCCTTGAAACTTTATGTCCTAGAACGATGCCTTCTTGTACCATAAAATGGCACTTTCCCCAGTTTAAAGCCAAACTCTTCTCCTCGCATCTTTGTAGAACCAAAGAGAGGTTTTTCAGGCAGGTATTGAAGTCTTTTCCATAGACAGAAAAATCGTCCATGAAAACTTCCACGATATCTTCCAAAAAATCCGAGAACATTGATATTCGGTAGCGTTGAAACGTAGCGGGAATGTTGCAGAGGCCGAAGGGCATCCTTCTCTTGGCCATATGGCAGGATGGGGACCTGATAAAATCCTAAAAAACCATCTAAGAAATAGAAAAAGTCATGATGCGCTAATCTTTCAAGAACTTGATCAATAAAAGGTAGCGGAAAATGATCATTTTTAGTAGCTTGGTTTAGCTTCCTGTAGTCAATGCACATTCTCCATCCTGTGACTGTCCTAACCTCCACCTCATCGCCTTTATCTCCCTTTACCTTTGTCATACCACCCTTCTTGGGTACTACATGGATCGGGCTTACCCAGTTACTATCGTTGATCGGGTAAATGATCCCCGCATCCCTCAACTTGATTACCTCTTTCTTGACGACTTCTTTCAGCATCTGATTCAACTTTCTATGGGGTTGAGCTAGAGGTTTGACAGATTCCTCTAGAATGATGTGATGCATACATAAAGCAGGGATAAGGCCTTTTATGTCTTCTACTGAGTATCCTATAGCCCACCGGTGGAGTCTTAACTCCTCAAGAAGTATGTCCAACTGATCCTTTGTAAGATTGGCGTTGACGATGACAGGGTTCCTTTCTTCTTGATCTAGGAATTCATATCTCAACCCTTCTGGTAACGGCTTCAACTCAGGCTTGGCCCTGGGTGTCTTTTCTTGCGGCACCCCCTCAAGAGAGGCATACTTGACAGATTCCACCACCTCATCCTCATTGCTCAAATCTTCATCGGACAAGTTAAGAAAGCTGAGAAACTCCGCAACTTCTGGACTTTCAAAGTCAGAATCTTGACTACTTATCGCCCTCACAAGGGGGTCTACCATTCGGATGTCTTCTTCTATCTCCTCGCAGAACTGGTCATAACTGTCCGCAAAGCAAACAGACTCTGACAGGGAAGGTCCTCTCATCGCATCCTTCACTTTGAAGTCTAAGTGGTCGTTTCCGACCCTTAGAGTGATTATTCCCTCAGAAACATCGATCAACGCCCTTCCTATAGCCAGGAAAGGACATACGAAGATGATAGGATAGTGGGGGTTCTCCACGGTATCAATGACAACTATATCACACGGAATGAAGAAATTACCTACCCGGATTGGCACATCTTCAACAATGCCTACAGGTCATTTAAAGGTATGATCTACTAGTTCAATTCTCATATTGGTTCTAACCATATCGGTTAAACCTAATCTATGTGCGAAGCTTAGGGGCATAAGGCTGATGCTAGCCCCTAAGTCGGCAAGACCTTTCCGTTCGACGTTATCTCCGATGGTGAAAGGGATTGTGAAAGCCCCAGGATCTTTCTTTTTGTTGGGAAAATCCGGTTTTACGAAAGCAGAGGACACACTTGCTAGATGCACAATTTCAATTCTTCCTCCTCTCCTCTTCTTAGTAATCAGATCTTTGAGAAAATTGACATAAGTTGGCATCTCTTCTAAGGCATCCAAAAAGAGAACTTCATGATAAAGTTTCTTGATTGATTCCATGAACTTCTCGTAGCGCTTCTTCAGGTTTGCCTTTATCAGCTTGTATGGAAAAGGTAGCCTTGGAGCGTAAGGGCATCTCCCACCAGGTAGCTCCTCAAAGGATCTTTGTTCAGGCTCTCTGGCATCAACTTGTCGATTTTCATCTTATGCGGGATTCGCACCCACCGTCCTCGATTCAGGTTCTGGTCTGGCCTCCTCATGATGCTCCACTATCCTCCCATATCTCAGCACTACCATTCTAGTAGATTCGGGGCTGGAGAGTATCTTTCTCGAAGGGTTCTTTATCAAATCGACCATCTGGGCCAACTGTTGATCGATTTGTCGTTGGTGCCTCTGCATATTTTCCATCTGGAACTACATTGAGTTTAAAACTCCTAGACTGGAAAGCGCACTCTGCGCCAGCTGGTTAATGATTGTATCTTGTCTCTTTACAAAATTAAATAATTGTCCAACCAAGTCTGGCTAGTTTGAAACCTCGTCTTGGCCTTGACTGGTGTTCGTCGCTTGACGACCTTGGTATTGTTCTTGATTATTGTGATTTCTTCTGTGCCTCTGGTGATGACGACGTCTATCACGATGATGGTTGTCCTCGAACTGCTCCATTTCTGGATCTTTAGGTTGATTATTGCCATCATAGCGATCGTTATCTTCAGGCGGGGGTGAGTGAGGTCTAGCTCTCCCTTGGCGTTCACCTTCTGAGTGGGATGGTTCAATGCGAGGCGGCATGTTTGATGGTGTTGGTGCTCAGTTGAGAAGAAAGCCTTCCTTCTAAGTAGCTGAATAGCAGGAAAAATCAAGTTAGAAAATTTGTTATTAATAATAAGAATCACTCATTTCAGGTAAAGAATAATAGAAAAGGAAAAAGTGAGTGATGTCAAGCTCATTTCTAAGCTTGAGGCACTGGAGTGTAGTTAGTGGATTTGGGTTCATCAATAGTACCGTTTTGCCTTGTCCCCGGCAACGACGCCAAAAAGTTGACCGGCCTAAATCGCGCGTCCGAAAAGTGGAGCGGATTTGAAGTAGTCAGACTTTTAAATTTATAACCCGAAACCTTCTAGGCCCCCACAACTTTGTTTATGGGGTCGAAGTAGATATACGAGGTTGAACACAGGGACAAGGGTGGTAGTGTTGAGAACGTGGAATCAACACATTACACTCCGCTAAGGGAAAGGAGATGATAAAAGTTCCCCAAGGGAACAACATGCTAAGATCATCAAAATGTAAGAAATCTATCTCCAACTAGAGCTAAGAAGAAAAATTAAGGTTTTAAGCATTTGTCAGTTTTTAGGGTTTTCGTGCAACGGAAACAGAGAGATAATACTATCTCTATAGCAAGGAACGAAGGAGAAGACTTCGGTAAAACAAGCGGCAGTAGAAAACATCCTGTACCCCTCCTCTCAAAGTGGGTACCTCTAACTAAGCATCAACACCCCTCTCGAGGTTGCTGGACTTAAGTTAGAGTGGAAAGGTTACTATAGCAACTCCGATCCTGGGCACTCTCGACTCCAGTATCGGACCAAACACTAGAGCCACAACACCTCTCTCGAGGCGGTTGCAACGGGAAAACACGATTCAATAGCTTATTTAAACACGATCCAAGCGTACAAGCTAGAGTTCAGATGTTAAACATAGCAATCATCCAACAAGGGTACCAAACATAAAGCAGCAGATAATTAAACTCTTCTAATTCCATTAACATATAAGGGTCTGATTACATTGCATAAGTAAAGGAAGTAAATGACTGAAATAAGTAAAGATAAATGTCGCCTTCTTGATATAGAAGGGCGACAGACATCAGCAGACCCTCCAGCCCGATACCGGGCAGGAGCCTTGCCCGATACGCCCATGTCGGGCGGCACACCCTCTCGGGCGACACGCTGTGATGAGCGGATGTATCGTGCGGGGAGCCCTTGCCCGATACGATCGTGTCAGGCGGCACCCTCTCAGGCGACACACCATGATTGGTGATGCGTATCGGGGTTCGATATCGTGACGGGTTAGAGTGTTGCTTCCAGTATCGGGCACTCCTGTCGGGTGTCCTTTTTGGCCGATATCGGCCTACAGTGGTGCCCGGTACGACCCTAAGTGAACCATTCCCTCCCTCTTGAGATGGGGAAGTGCTCACCTAGAATCGCCCGGCACACCTCTGGGGCACGACACGCTAGCTCCTGAAGCTTTCCTAAGTTGGCTTTCGAGGGATTCTGACCCGTCCCATCAGAGTCGTGTAGCTGCTATTTATAGGCAGTGGTTGGGGGAAGTTATGGTGCTCCGGATGCCACGTCTTCTTCCTTCATCTCCATTATTGCGGCTTCAGGGATGCCCGATGTGTGTATCGCCCGACACAAGGATGTCGGGCTATCAGTCACTATGACGAGTGGCGCCTGCCGGTGGGTAGCCTGTATCGCGCGACACGCTTCAGCTGTCGTGGCGAGCCCAGCTCCCTGTCGGGTAAATGACGTGTCGCTCATTCGTTCCTTCTTGCATGGCATCCTTGTGTCGTGCGGTATGGTATCGCGCACCCGTGTCAGGCAGCGAGCGTATCGAGCGTCCGTTTGGTAAGAAGGCCGATGTAGGTGGAACACGTTCGTGGGATGGGACGAGCCTTTTTGCTGCTAAATGAGTTCAAAAACGAGGAAAACCATGAAAAAGATGATAAAATTGAGTTAATAGCGTAGCGTGTCCTGTTTATTCAAAAACATGACAAAAGAGAGAGGAAAACAGTTAAAAAGGGCAGTTTTGATAATGAAATAAGGGCCAAAAACATCACAAAATTTTGTGTTATCAATCAATTATGTTCATTATATGTTATTTTATCATTATTGAGCTTGTTGATCCATGGGATGTTCAAATGTACCTTGAGTTGGAGGAGATTTCATTCTATGTTGAATTAGGGTTCCCCCCCATGGATGAGACACCTTTTTGGCTAAAAAACAATGGATCCACTGCTTGTGCAAAAGTCGGTGGCCATCAGCCGATGGAAACTTATGGTGGTCATCACTAGTAGGCTTTTGATCGATGGTTTTTTTGGTTTGGTTCACTTGAACCATGGTTCACTTATAAACATGATCAACTGATGGTTCACCCATCTTTAGACCTAAACCATGAGCAAATGGTGGTAACAATCGACAAATAGGTAATGGATGGCCTGGGAGTCCATCAACCAGTGGCCTAGTAGTCCCCAACAACTGTTGGACCTGTTGCCTGCTTGTCCATGGAAGCTTTAAGCAATGACACATGGAGAG
Organism: Alisma plantago-aquatica; assembly: GCA_963693085.1. NCBI lineage: Eukaryota > Viridiplantae > Streptophyta > Magnoliopsida > Alismatales > Alismataceae > Alisma > Alisma plantago-aquatica. The sequence goes on from OY856415.1 coordinate 324,688,824, forward strand.
ATGCTTGTACACCTCATGCTTGCTTCCATCCTTATCCATGGGCTATATCTACCTCTTCCTTACCCAAGTACAAAACATTTTCTTGCTTTATCTTTCCTCTAACCTGGATCACTAACCTTGCTCTGTTGGCTGCAGAAATAGGTGTTCCAAGGTAGAAGACGACCCTCCTTTTTAGAAGAAGGTCTCTTAGAGCTCCATCTAGCCCTACCTAGGGTTTCCATGGTCATCTTCTAGGGTTTCCGACCAAGGCAAGTTGTTTTCTTCCTTCCTTGTCCATTTTTCTTGCTCTTCTTCTTCCTTAGACCTTCCTCCAGATTGAAACTCTATTGTTCCATGGTAAAAGTTTCTCTAGAGCTCAAGATCCTACCTTTCTTGCTTCTTCTTCTAGGGTTTTGCTTCCTTGAGAAGAAGGGTGCCTACTTGGCGGAGTTTGGATCTTCTTCTTGGGCTTTCTACCTTCTTGGCTAGAGTTTCCTGCTGCTAAGAACATGTACTTCTCTATAGAGGCTATTTTTATAACCCTCTTCACATATATTGCTTACTATAAGCTTGCTAGCTCATGTTCTTGCCTAAAAATGGTGATTTAAGCCTTAAGAAGCTAAGTTTTCTTGAGATCTCAAATTGTTATAGTGTTCCCTATTCTATTCTAATTCTAGATGAACATGTAAATAGGTGTATAACCTTCCTAAGGTAGAGGATGGTCTATAACAGGTTGGTAGAACAACCGATGGTGCTAAGCACCTATCGACCAATGGTCAATATTAGGGATGAAAGTTGATTTCTTCTATGAACACATCACACGATGATGACACCCTGACAACCAATGGTGTAGTTACCATGACAACTGATGGTGGTGACCAAGGGTCTCAATTGATGGTGACAACTGATGGTCACCCCTCAGGTCATGTTTGGTCTCATTAGAAGCTTAATGATTAAACAACTAAGTACCTTAATGATGCTATCAATCAATGGTGACATTAGCTTATTATCTAATGGTGATTAATGAATATAGTGTTGATCTAACAACCAATGGTGACTTAATGGTCACAACCGATGATGGATCAGGTCTCCACAACTGATGGTGAGTTAAGGATGTAGTTGTGACATCAATTAAGCCCTAACCCAATAGTTTCTTGGGTCAAATGATTCAAGGGTTAGACCTATACTCTAATTGATGATTTTGAAATATGAACCTGATTCAATGGATAGGTGCTAACACTTCTTCATATAAAATTTTAGAATAATGGACTTGATTTAATGGTTGAGATTGGATTTTTCAACATCCAATTTCTTGGTTTGAAACCTATAGTATAACATGTGATTCCTAATAATCTGAATTTGATGGTTTCCCTTATATGATTAATTTAAGAAGCTTGATGGTTGTGATGGTCTGCTTAAATTACAGAATAAATGATGGGTTTTAACCCTAGAACCTATGGTGCCCCTTCATGTTATAAAATACAAAAAGTATAGGGTTAAAAGGTGACTCTTTCTAGATCACAATGCAATGACTTTATACATGGTATATTCAGGTGTTTACTTATGTAAACAACCGATGGTCTTACCTTTTCACCTACAATGGTTCTGGGTGATGTTGTGGTATGGTGATATGGGTTGAATGATGTTGGAACCAATAGAGATTTGACCTTAATAAGGTAGTCTCACATTTTCCCTCATATGAATAGAATGGATAATGGCCACATCATACTGACATGTAACCCTAATGAGATATAGTTTGTTATACTGAATCCTAATGAACTCAGATAATGATGTGTAACTATGATCAGGTTTCCTTAGTGGAATAATAAAACATTGGAGTCTCTCTTATTGTTGTGGAAGTATAGTATGCTATAACCTAATGGTTACACCTTGAGTTAGGTGTTGAACCATACTAGAGAATGGTATGGAATGTCATGATAATCGTGTGCCTTATGCATCCAAGATTATATGGGGATGCTATAGGTTAAGGTTTGTGAATGAATACTAAACTATAACTTCAATGTAACCTACCTTGCTAAACCCAACCCTAATGCAAGTAGAGAATGGTGGTTAATCACGATGAGTTAGCCACACGGATCCGAGTAAACCAATCCACCCAGGAAGCCAGCGGTTGTCAGAGCCCAGAGGGGAGGCACCCGTAGTCAGCCGGAATGATTAATATATTGATGGAATATCCTTCCTAATGACTGATTGAAACTCTAATGTGTTAATTGGTGGTAATTATAGCTTCATGATCCTATGATTTCTTATTCTAAACTTGTATACTACAAGTATAATTATGTCCACTCATATATCTTCCTTAATATGTGATATAATAAAGGAATTCTATCAAATCTTAAGATAACCGTGCAATGTTATCTTGTGAAGGTATGTTAGTTCTTTAATGAAATATCATGTTGAGCATGTGTGTCTCATGTGTAGTGATATTTGTTGAGCCTTGTTATAAGGCATAGAAAGATAATGATGAACTTGAAGAAAATGATATGATGGTCTTAATGACCTTTGGGCATGGTTGAGCCCTAATTGAGGTATAATCCTCTTATATTGACAAGAGTTTATACCCTATAATATTGTGCTAAGGATTTATATCATGTGATAGTATGATGACAAGTGTAGTCTCATAAATGGCAAGTGAATAGTACCATATGATTATGAGATGAGGAACAATATGTCTCATATGTTTTATATCTTCTGGAGTTGTTATATATCAATGCTTGCTAGAGTATAATTAGGGTTTGTATGTCCACTTGTACGATAAAGCCTAAATTTACTCAATTGGTAAAACTGATCAAGTGAAACCGTAATCATAGTTTCCCTATGTTGTAGAACCATGTTCAGTGTCAAAACTTGTTGGATGGTGAAATGAGTATTCCTAAGGGAAACTTAGAGTGCATACATAACATGTTGAGTATGCAGGGTACTTGACATCCTGACACCAAGTGCTTCGGGAGGATGGGTACGACCATACCTAGCTCACTTTTTGGAGGACAATTGTGGTTGTACCTCAGTGATTAGGTTTTAATACCATGGATGGTATCGTTGTGACATGTATGAAGGTGGGCTAGTTACATGACTATATGTTGTTGTTTTGTAGATTAACTATATCTCACTGTGGTGCACACTCATAGTGACTGAGTAGGGAGAAGATCTTGGAATCTAGCTCATCCTAGATCTTGTATGGCACTGATTTCGACTTAGTAGTGGTTAGTTGGATTTGGGTAGTGTGAATCAAATACTCATGTCATAATAAAAGATATAATACATCTGTGTAGCATATCTGTTTAGGGTCATACACAACACTTCATATTGGATGATACCCCTTGTTTGCATTCTTTACATAGAGATGGTGTATAGTATAATAGGGGATGATAGATATGCTTATGTTATACTTATTCTCATGTTATAAACATGCTTATGTTGTCAGATATACTGATATTAATAGTTAAGATTATACTGTTAGCTATGTTTAATACTTCTAGCCAAGCCCCTATAATTAGAAATTCTTAAACTACTAATCATTCATGTGCAATTAGTTGATCTATGATGTTAGATCTAATTATGATGTAGACTTGTTCACTTCATTAAACATGCCAACATTAATAGCCATGTTATGCTACTAGATTGTTATTAGATGCAATCTTTTGAAACTTGAGTAGATATCTCTGATAAGATATGGATTTATCTGTTACGTATATATACATTGATAATCATACGTGTGGCTAAGATTATTTTCTTAACCTGTTTAGCATGCTTGAACTGTTCAATCTTCTCAATTCATTACGAAATACTCCACTTTCTCAATTATTTACTTTTTAGTTTGTTGTAATCATTATCTGTTGGATAGAGTTATATCTCTCACTGGGACTGTGTCTCACCTCATGGGTCACCATATCTTTTTAGGTGATTGACAGCAGCAACAACAAAACCATGGCAACAAGTGAAACTGAGGTGATGAACCCTAGAGATGGTTGTTTATTTGTTTGGAGTGTCCTAGAGTCATCCATGTACTCTCAGGTCTAGGTGAAAAGTTTGTATATGGTGTCTCGATTAAATTGAGTTTTCAATAGAATGTTGGTACTTGCAATGTGGAATATATGGATAGTGTTCCTTTGTAAAGTTTATATTGTAGCTGAGAGTACAGAGAATTTATAAGAGATTTGGCATTATATGAAATAAAGCAAGTTGATGGGCTTTTATGAAAATGTTGCTGAGTAACTGAGAAATATTGGAATTGATTTTAATTTACCATCTTTTCTGGGTTTGTGTTTAATTAATGAGCAATCATGTTTTGTTTTTTGAGTAATCTCATTTATTGTAATAGGTTCTAACAATTAGTGTGACTATATCATGAGTGGATGGTCTGGTTGTGAGGGATAGGGACCCACTGAGTGGGCGGGCGTCCGTTGTCTGGCCTTATTCCCGAACTACCAACAATACCTTGCATGCCCGCTTAGTTTTTAAGTCAGCTAATAGTACTTAGGAGTCAGTAACATTGTATTAGTGACATCTCTATGTCCATTGTGTTCTCTGGTCATGACTCAGACATGTAATTAGATTCTACTGATTTCACATGAGGAACACAAATCACGCCTTATTTATCCTTTCTCTTTCCGTAGTTCTCCTCCCCCTCAATTATGCCTCACAAGGGTTGTTGATATATAACAACCTTGAATCCCCCATACCCTTCTGTGTCTCTTCTTGACTCTCTCTTCATCATGTTCACTCATTCGTTCAAAACCCTTCCTTGCAACACCAAACTAGATCCTCTTAAAACTACAACTGTTTCATCTCCCAAATTGCCATTACAATTCCACGACTCTCTCCCCCCATTCCTTTACCTAGCTCCTACCCCACCATGATGATTACTAGAGCACCAACGCCATCTGTCGGCTCTCGCAAGGACATTACCTCATCCACCTCCACGACTACTACAGTAGCATCTACGACTGAGGATAGGATCACAGGCTCCTAGTCCATTGAAAAGGGTTCACTCCTTCTCTACCTCATTGTGTGCCATGGTACCCGCAATTGGTTCCTCATCAGTCAATCCATCCTCAGCTGATCAGGAAAATCGTGTCGCCTCCAGTGGTGCAACTAGTTCTCACCGCTAGTGGAGCACCACCAGTTCACTCCTGAGGAGGATGACATCATCATGTGCACCCAAGCAAGGTTCGGCAACAAGTAGGCTACCATCGTGAGGCTCTTATACAGGATAACCGACGCTATTAAGAACCACATGAGTTGACTTTGAAATCCAATTGTTATGATCGTGTCTGAGCTTAATTGGTAAATTAAGATTTACCAGCATGATTACATGCTTAGTTAGATTGATCATTGTTTAAACATGATTAAGGATGGTAGTTCAATTATGACGTCTTAAACTTAATGCGGACTCTAAGTATTCTATCACTTTGAACAACTAGGGTTTGATAAATATAAACCTTAGTCATATGAAATTAGGGTGTTTGCCCAACATGCCATTTCTAGGGTGAAACATGTGAGGTGAGTGAAGGACAGTGAAAATGAGAATTGGATTCTTTGTTAGAATGGTCATGGTGTGTATTACGGTCGTGTAGGATTGCTGGTGGAATGGGCATGTTTGGAAACACGATCATTTTGGAAGAATTTAACTGTTGACCAATTTTTGTACTCAAATATGATGAAACCAATGCACCACGACCGTGGTAGAAAGCACATCTTAGTAAGGTATTCCCATAGAGACAATCATGTGATGATTGACATGGCATATACCATAAAGGGTTTGATTAATACTTATAAAGGAAAGCTTCCAATTCATTCTGTTTCATTCAGTTATGAGATGATGAGCTAACATTGTGAATGTCTAAAGAATGACAATATACTATCTGTGATGTTCAAATGCACATCACGTGTAAGGTTAGATATTTATATACAAGAGAGAGAAAACAACTTAACATAATAACCATTCCACGAGAGAGAGAGAAACATATCACATTGCCTATTATTAGGGTTAGGGTTCCACACATAGTTGACTAGGATTTTAAAGCTATATTCCATTACTAAATCCTAGGGATGACATTGCCCATAATCTTGGAACATCATAGGTTTATGGAACATAATTAGAGTTGATTAGGCATCCAACCAAACAACACCATACATGGTTTGTTACTTAGTGGTCATGCTTATGTATTAATCATATGATTATGTATATGTGCCAACCATTCACTATATAGGACTGTCTGACCATGAACATAAGTGGTGTCATGACCACCATCCAAGTAGGTGTTGCGCCTATGACTCAAAGGGTCTTGACCACCATGATACCTGGTGTATCGACTGCGACAACCCATGGTCGTGCCGATGACCAAAGGCAAGGCTTTCCAACCATAAACAACATGTCTCGACAACCCTTAAAAATAGAATTTTGACCACTCAACAAAACCCATGTATCGACCCCAACTCAAAGAAACATCTCAACTAGAACTAAGCAGGTGTCTCGACCCACAACAATGTAGATGTCACGACCACAACCAGGTCAACTGTCTCGACCCCAAACCAACATATCAAAGTGTCACGCCAAAACAAAACAAGATTTAGTGACCTATAATGGTCAAGATACTACCTAGACAAAGGACCAGCCTCAACCAAGGAAAACATTTTGACCGAAACAAACCATGGGTCGTGACCAACAAGAAGGTAGGAGAAAACCGCCATGACACAACAATCACCAAAAACTAGGTGCATTGGATTAGGGTTTCGGATTTCGAGCAACCAAGCATGTTAACCATCATCAACCAAGCTCTAGATCATGGTATCTTATACTAGCATAGTAGGGCACGTTTAGAGATAGAATATAGCAAAATGCAAGTATGCAAAGTGCAATAATAGAGATGGTTAAGTGTTATATAACCCACCTTAAAGAAGATCACTCCAAAGTTGGAAAGCTCCAAGCACACGATCACCAAAGGAGAAAGAAGCTCCACTCTTGGCCACAAAGGCACCTCAAGAAGGAGAAGACATCAAGGTCAAGAGTTTCTCAAGAGAAGAGTAATAAAGAACCGTAGGCGGAACCAAAGAAGGAAGGGGAAAAGAGAGGAGAAACTCTTTCTCACTTAGGTGTCGCCTTGTCAAAACATGGATTATTGCCCTTGTGATTAGGAGTTCTATCTCTAGAATGGAAACCATGTCAAAACATAGTATAAGTCCAAGGTAGGAGAGGAATATGGGAAGGGATTCCAAGGAAAATGTTTCAAAATAAAGACATATACTTACCAAGGTAGAAGATGAGCAAAGATCACCCCAAACACCACATGCAAGGGAAGTCCGACCAATAAGAGCTTTAAGATCAGTCCTTCTTGCTCCTCAAGGCTCCAAGGACGACCAAGAAAGGAAGGAGGAAGAATATGGCCAAAAAGAGTTGATTGCATGAAGAAAATAGGGTTTATATAGAAACAAAAGAGGGAAGTAGGGTGAGGATGAGGTGTGAACACCCTAAGGCACCAAAGGGACACTTGTCCACCCAAGAAACCAACATGCAACCACTTAAACCATACATGCACAAGATGGTGATATAACCTATGTTGGGTCTCAACCAATTGGGTAACCCAACATGGCTGCGGTCACGACCCATCAAGGAAAACCATCCACTGGTCACGACAAGGCACCAAACATCAACTGGTCGAGACAAAAGATCACCACACACACACACCCTAGGTCAAGACACTCTACCCAAAAGCAACTTTTCTCAACCTAGGACCATATTGGTCATGACCAAAACACCTAGAGAATGTGTCTCGATCGAGATATCCAAAAAATATGCCCTAGATCACAACCTAGGTCGAGACAACCCATAAGGTACACATACGTCGAGACACACCAACCCTAGAAAACCCTAATCACCACTAGTGATGCCAACCCTCATCCAAATATCAAGTAAGAAGTATCAAAGAAACACACTCTCTATCATGAAGACAAGAGAGAGAAGGAACACTCTAGATGTGGAAAATTGCAAGATAACCCACACAAATGGGTAAATTGCAATTTAGCCCAAAACAAGGACACAAGGCACAAACATCATCCAAACAAGTTCAAACTGGAGACTTAATCTCTCCAAAAGGTATAAAAGCATCCCAAAGGATTTCAAAAAGGTCCTAAGAACTTACTTAAGAAAAAAAATAGGGTTACCCCAAAACCTAGATCAAGGGTCTTATAAGCCATAAACCCCTAACAAGGATTTCCCCCTCGAAATCCTAAGCAAAAAGAGAGGGGTACTCCTCTTTATCTCTTCCTCAACATCACATGTGGCCTCATCAATGCCTCTGTGGTTCCACATAACCTTAACCAAAGATATATCCTTCTTCTTTAGCTTCTTCACACTCCTATTATGGATCCATACGGGTCCTTCCACATAGAACATATAATCATCAAGCTCAACCTCCATTGCTTGTACCACTAACTCTACACCAGGATTGCACTTTCTCAACATAGATACATGGAACACTAGATGCAACCTGTGAAACTCAGGTGGCAACTCCAACTGGTAGGCCACCTTCCCAACACGTGCTTGATGAGAGTTTTTGAAAGGAAAAGATTTCAACCCACTAATCAACCGCAAGTATACAAAAATCAATGTAGTCGAGTGTCGAACACAAGGAGCTAGGATAGTTAGGCGCAAATATATTCACTTTCACTAATCTAAATTGGATTGCAAAGGCTTTATTGTTTATAGATTTAAGAAAATGAAAACAAATAAAAGGTTTAAACAACAAAATTGATTAATGATTAGCAACTTGAGCATAAGATTTCACTACCATTACCATTATATCACATGAACATAAGAAACAAGATCATTGTTTAATAAGTAAGGAGGTTGTCATCATCATGCATTTCCCAATGCCATAAGATGGTTCTCAACTTCACATAACACTCCCGCATCTATGCTTAGCATCAAACACAACCAAAACCCTCAATAATCTCTAGCCACTCTTGTGGTCAAGAGAATATTGCCATAGACCCTACTTCATACTTCCTAATGCATTCTCCCAAAGCACAAGGCAAGCATAAAACATGTATAAAAGGTGGTCATCCTGGTATACAAGCAAGAAAACACCATAGGCATCCATGGAAGAAAGAAAACTAAACAGTGATAAGCATAAAATTCGAGTTCACATGATCAATGACATGGGAGCTACTATCCCATGCTCAAGAAAAGAGCTCTACTCGTCCATAGTGAAGATATGCAGATACATGATAGTAATTTCAGAGTTTTGCATGCTTAAGAGAAGGAAAAAGCTAAAGGAACCATAGCTACAGGCTAAGAGATGAGAACTCAAGCTAGAGGACGAAGTTCCACCACTTAGAAAGCTCCAACTCAGACCAACTTCCCTCTTGAAAAGATAGAATGAAGAGAGTAACTTCGCTACACCTTTGGAGAAGAAAAATGGAGAAGAAATGTAGTGGAATGAGGGTTCCCTTCCAAGAAACCACCTTATTCTACCTCAAAATCACCCTCCTCTCCTTTGGAACTTCTCTTGGGAATAAAACACTTCAAAATGACCGAGCATAACCGCCTCATAGGCTCCCATTTGCTTTTAAAATGAAAGGTAGTCGTTTTAATTTTTGCAGAAACTAACACCGACACAGCGTGTCTTTTTTCGAACACGCCATGTCATTTCATTTGTGCTTGCTCAGGATTGTCGCTGCATTGAGGTACACGGTGTGTTTGAATTTAGACATGCCTTGTTTCCGTCTTCAGGGAGTGAATCAAATGAAGCACACACATCATGTTTGAATTAACACACGTCGTGTTCTTTGGAATAAAGATAAAGACGGTCTTCATGTACCAAGAACACGTCGTGTCTGATAAAGGACCCATCATGTTACCTCTTTTCTCTGATCTGGACAAAATGCTGCTGGAGAATCACACACCGTGTATTTAATAAAACATGACATGTTCTTTGTCATGTGAGACTGCCTATAAGTGAACACGTCGTGTCTTCAGCCATTTCTTGATAAATTTTCTTTGTGTCAATTACAAAACTTGGGGGAAGTTCCATTGAGGTTGGATCTAAGTTAGGTTATCTCCAATTTGACCTTTTTAATACATGTCTGCAATCAACATCATGTGATAAGAAAAGAAACAAAAAGGTGTGACAAAATGAATATAAATAGAGGCTAATTTGGGATAGAATGAGTTGAAACTTTGTGTGAAGAAGTGTAAAAATTCGATATAAAACACACAACAAATCCAGCTAATCTTGAACTGTTGCTTGTCCTCAAGCAAAAAGAACATTGAAATGCACATGAAAGAATTTTCAAGCTCATGTATAGATTAGTTGAAAGAAAGATATGCAATATTCAGCCAACAATGATCAACGGTTTATACTCATGGCCATCAACTCAACTTAAACATAAATGAAAAATATTTTTAAGTTCAACAAGGGTGGTTTCAATTTATTGAATCAATCAACTCAACAACATTAAACATAATTTGGATAAACAAGCCAAACAACTAGTGGATGCACAACAGTATTTCTCAGCTATTAAGGATGAAAATGATGAAGTCTTAGCTAACGTTAACATAATTAGTTGCACTCTCCTCTTTTCCCAAAAAATGAAATGGCAATGGATTATGGGTTCCGACACTCAGATGCTAATGTAGGATTATGCTCGTGTGGAGTGTCGGTTGGGATATTTTACCCTCTTTTTAAAACATACCACCTAACCATCGTGGCCAGATCGAACTTACATTAGGATAGAATGATATGTGGGAAAATAAGCTGCTTTTATGGGGTAAGAAGGTGAAATGAGATAAAAGAGATTTTAAATATTTTCCACAACATGGGAGAGTCAACTAAATAGCAATAATATTAGCTAAATTTCATCCATTTGTTTTGAAAAAAAATTCACTGAAAGAAAGGTTGAAAAATGCATTAAGATTTTGGCAAAGGTATCCCGTATTCCAAATGATGTAGTGATGTTAATTTACTCAAAAAATGAATCCATTACATGTTTTAGGCAATCAATGATGAAAAAGGTGAGTTTTCAAGCTATAAGTATAAACCAGAAATAAGTGCGTGTTGAAGGCCAAAGGATTTCAATTAATCTATGCATGCTCTTTAGAATTCTTTCAATGACATATTAAGGTGCAAAAGTACAAGATGGTTCAAACTTGGTAGAAAAATTAGTTCATTACATCAAGATAGTCTCACATCATACATGTTTTTGTCACAAAAGGAAAGAAAAACAAAGAACACATGGAAGCAGAAAAGACATGAAAACATGAAAAAAAAATGTGAAAAATAATAAAAGTAAACTAAATTATGAGCCGGTTGCATCCCCCTAAGCTTGAAATTTGTAGTGTCCTCACTGCATCAATCAAACCTATGAAGAACACAACCGGGCATTAGTGGGATAGGCCAGGGCCCATGTGACCATAGGGGAAGAACTGGTTTTCGTCATCTGGAATATCAACTCGCATGGGCCGTGGAACAAAATCAGGCTAATGCGAAGGAGTAGGCTGGTGCTGATGTGGCATGTAGTAGTGGCCTTGAGAAAGGTGCCAACTATCCATTCGATGAACCATATCATTCATAGTAGAATATTGTTGACCCATTAGGTCCATGCGGTTGTCTATGTGATCAGACTGCTATTGCACATAGCCATATAGATGCCTGGAATCAGGCATGGCCCAGGAGTACTTCATCTATGTGCTTGTCGAGGGAGGTGGTGGAGTAGTGGGAGGTGCCTTAGTATCATCAGTAGCTCTAGCTGCATCAACTTCTTCTTCAGTGTTCAGAACGACTTTCTAGTTATCTTTGTTCTCCAATGAGATATGCTCAGGATCTAGAAGGTCAATGTACTGATCTTTGTCAAAGAATTGCTAAAATTTGGTATTACTATTGGCAACCCTTGAGATTGATCCTACAAAAAGTACATACTGAATATCTACCATGTTTCTACCTGGTGCAGCCTCGAGGCCTATCAGATCAACATATAATTTTTGTGCCATCAAACTCATCAAGACACCAAACATTATGCCTCTAGATTCCCTCTTCTTCACTCTATTAATGTCTAGGAAATGTGTAAGGATATAATAAGCTGTATTGATTTGATAGTCATACATCATTCCCCAAAAAAAAGGAAAGATCTAGTTTTTTATGACCCCTTGAGTTTCTTTCTTAGCAAGGACTCTTGTACTAAGAAGGCAGTGCATGTATCCAAAAATGGGGTTGTGAATAGTGGCCACCCTAGCTTGCTTGGCATCATGGCGTTCCTCATCTGATATCTCAAACCAAAATTCATCACTGTCAAAAGCTGGCAAATAACTAATTGCTTCTTCATAGTGGCAATCCAAAACCTCGTAGAAACGCCTGAAGGTAATTTTAAAACTACGACCCAAAAGGAGGAAATGGATAATACCATAATGTTCCATATTCTTTTGTGGATCTTTCTTTGTAGTGAGCGTCATCAAAAACTCATAAACTAAATGAGGGTAAGTGTTTGATACCGTGCAACATATGTAGCTTAGCCCCAAATTTTCCAAGAGCATGAAGACCTCATCCTTGAAGCCGAGGGTGGTAAGAGTCTTCTCGCAAGCAAATTGCATAGGAAGCACCCTCCTTGCTATGAGGAACTGGTATGTCGGGTCTTCCTCAGGAGTGACCCAGAACTGGGTCGTGGAGATGTATGCTGGTGTGGAGGAGGAGCTAGCACCATGCTTGAGGTTGGATGTCTATCTGAGAGGTGCCATTGTTGAAACGTCGAAAGACACGGCGTGTCTTTTTGTGAACATGACATGTTAGAGTGGCTTATTGCTGCGATGACCAGAAGAAAGACACAATGTGTCTGTCAAAAGACATTTTGTGTACCAGGGCAACTGCGGCAGCTCAAAGAAGAAGAACACGTCTGATTTTCGGCTTTCACAGCGTGTCTTTAGTATGGGAAAAGAAAGAGATGGTAGATATGGGACGGATGGGGCTTCTTGCTGCGATTTGATACCCTAAAGGGCCAAACAGTGCCCGAGATGAAGCTTTTTCTTCTTGGAGCTTGAGAACAGAAGAATAAGAAGAAGAACCTTCTTGGCGACTCCGGTTAAGAAGATCGGCGTAGAAGAGGGAGCTTCACAGCATTGGTACTGTCGATGGCGGCTTGGAGTTGTGGCTTCTTGCTCCTAATCACACACAGTTGGTTGTCACTGGAGGAGGCACGTACATAGTTGGCAACACATCTAGAATGAAATGAGGAAGTGAGGAATACGGTGGCCAGTTAGGGTTTAAATCCCCTATTCTCGTCAAAAGATACAGCGTGTTTGTCGAAAGACACATCATGTATCTTGACAGAACTTGCTTTGTGTGTTATTAGACATGTCGTGTGCTATTACAAACATGTCGTGTTTGAATCCAGAAATTCAAATTGTATCCTTTTCACTGATAATGACACACCGTGTTCAAATAAAGACACATCGTGTTATTTTCCAGTTAACTTATGCTCCTTGTTGCTGCTGAAGTACACACTATGTTTGAATGAAGACACGTCGTGTTCTTTTCTAGATAGAGTATTACTTTGGTTTGCTAGATAAACACACGTCATGTCTTTTTCTGACACGTCGTGTCTTTTAGAGTTTTTTCTCACTTTTTGCCTGCTGTAAGAGGCGACACACCGTGTCAAATAAAGACACGTCGTGTCTCTTTGAGTTTCTGTAGAATTTAGCTTCTTGCCAGCACCCGTAGAAGTATAGTGATGCAAATATAAGTGTTTAACTTATTACATATACCCATGAATAGCTTATTTTTGGCAAATTTAAAGAATGTTCTTTAATCAAACTACTAGAAAAAATTCTAATCTAATGTGGGGTCAACTCCCACAAATTCCTCCATTTAAAGTTTGGAGTATGACTCTTTAGTCTTTTGATCAAGCGTCTTAGAGGGAGCAAGTGGCTCCCTTGTCAACTTCATCTCTTGTGATGTAAAGCTTGCATCATTGTCCATTGACCTTAAAGGAGGATTGGTTCCCTTGTAGCTCCATGGTCCCATACAGAAAGATGCATAGGACTAAGAATGGTCCAGACCACTTGGATCTCAACTTTTCTGGAAACAACTTGAGTTTAGAATTGAAAAGCAAAACTTGGTCTCCTTCTTTGAAGTCTTTGACTTTGATTCTCTCATCATGCCATCTCTTTGTCTTCTCCTTATAGATTTTGGCATTCTCATATGTGTCCATTCACAACACCTCTAGCTCTTACAGTTGCAGTAGCCTCTTCTCTCCTACTTTCTTAATATCATAATTGAGCAACTTGATTGCCCATAATGCTTTGTGCTCCAATTCTATGGGTAAATGGCATGATTTTCCATAGACTAGCTTGAAAGGTGTTGTTCCAATGGGTGTTTTGAAAGCTGTCATGTATGCCCATAATGCATCTTACAACTTAAGTGCCCAATCCTTTCTTGAGCTGGAGACGGTCTTTTATAGAATAGTTTTTAGTTGCCTATTGGAGATCTCCACTTGGCCAGATGTTTGAGGGTGATAGGGTGTGGATATCTTATGCTTTACTCCATATTTGCTAAGCAAGTTATTGAATTTCTTTCTTTAAAATGGCCGCCACCATCTGAAATGATTGCTCTTGGAACTCCAAATCTTAGGAAGATGATCTTTTGAAAAAGTTTGACGACTAACTTTGCATCTGGAGCTTGAGTGGGAATTGCTTCCACCCATTTGGACATGTAATTACATGAAACCAATATGAACTTGTAGTTGCATCAAGATGGGAAGGGCACATATAGTCTATACCCCACACATCAAAAACTTCTATCTCCAAAATTGAGTTTAATGACATTTCATCTCTCCTTGAAACTCCCCCACCTCTTTGGCATTTGTCACAAGCCTTGACAAATGTGTGCACGTCACGGAATAGACTTGTAGTCAATAAAGGCCATATTGTAGGATATTTGTTGCTGTTTTGTGGGCTCCAAAGTCTCCTCCGTCGGGAGAAGAATGACAATCTGAAATCACATTACCAACTTCCTCATTTGGGATACACCTCCTTATGAGTCCATCAACGCATTGCTTAAACAATAATGGATCATCCCAGTAGTAGAATTTTACATCATGAAGAAACTTCTTTTTCTATTGGTATGTCAAGTATGGAGGTAGTTGTCATGTAGCAAGAAAATTTGCAAAATCTGCGAACCATGGTGCTTGTGTGGAAGACAAGGCATAGAGTTTCTCAATTGGTAATCGGTCCTCAATAGGCAATGGACTTTCAGCATTTGTAGTCAATCTAGATAGGTGATCTGCAATGTTGTTCTCTATCCCTTTTCTATGCCAGATTTCAAGATCAAATTCTTGAAGGAGTAATAACCAACGGATGAGACAGGGTTTAGCATCTTTCTTGTTAAGGAAGTACTTAATTGCAGCATGATATGTGTGCACAATGACTTTGGATCCTACCAAATACTGCCTGAACTTGTCAAAAGTGTAAACTATGGCAAGCATCTCCTTCTCAGTGGTTGTATAGTTGATCTGTGTCTCATCTAAGGTTTTTCTTGCATAGTGTATAGCATGAAGCTTTTTATCTTTCCGTTATCCAAGAACTACTCCTACTACGTAGTCACTCACATCACTCATTAATTCAAAAGGAGCACTCCAGTCTAGTGGTTGTATGATTGGGGCTGAGACAAGAACTTCTTTGAGCTTGTTGAAGGCTTCATGGAAGGCATCATTGAATATGAACTCGACATCTTTTACAAGCAAGGAACACAATGGTTTTGCAATCTTGGAGAAATATTTGATGAATCTCCTGTAGAGGCCTGCATGTGCAAGAAAACTATAGATGTCTTTAACTAAAGAAGGGGTAGACATCTTCTCTATAGCTTCCACTTAAGTCCTATCAACTTCAATACCCTTATTAGAAACAATATGGCCTAGTACTACACCAAATTGTACCATGAAAAGGCACTTTTCCCAGTTTAGTACTAGGTTAACCTTTTTGCGACGGGCTAAGACTTTAGATAAATTGCACAAGCAATGATCAAAAGAATATCCATAAATGCTAAAATCATCCATGAATATTTCCATTATATTTTCAATGAAATCGGAGAATATAGCCATCATTCAATGTTGAAATATTGCTGGGGCGTTACAAAGACCGAAGGGCATGCGACGGTAAGCACATGTATCATAGGTGCATGTGGATGTAGTTTTCTCTTGATCGGGAGGGTAGATTGGAATTTGGAAAAACCCGGAATACCCATCCAAATAGTAAAAGTAAGAATGGTTTGCAAGTTGCTCAAGCATCAAATCGATAAAAGGCAATGGAAAATGATCTTTGCAAGTTGCTTTATTCAAACGTCGGTAATCAATACACATACGGCAACCTATGACCATACATGTTTTTATTAACTCATCATTATCTCCCTTAATGACATTTGCACCCCCCTTTTTAGGTACCACATGAATGGCACTAACCCAAGGGCTGTCACTTATAGGATAAATGATGCCAACATCTTTCAACTTAAAAATTTCCTTTTTAACCACTTCCAGCATGTTTTGATTTAAACTCTAGGTGGTTCAATAGTGGGTTTAGCATCATCATCCATGTTTATTCTATGCATGCAAATGGAAGGATGGATGCCCTTTAAATCATCAATAGAGTAACCAATGACATCTTTATATAAATGTAATTCAGCAAGAAATTTATTTTCTTGTTCATTAGTTAACTCATCATTGATTATGACTGAAGAAGTGGAATCAGTGTCAAGAAATGCATACCTCAGTCCGGGTGGAAGGGCTTTGATTTCTATCTTTCTCCCAGCCGTGTTTTCTTTGGCTTTATCATCAAGAAATGAAGTATTTTCATTGATAGCAATGATTGAGCAATAGAAAATACTCCAAAATTTTTACAGTTTTCATTTGTAGCTTCATCATCATCACAATAGTTAAATATCAATTTAGCATCATTATGATCTTCCTCCACAATAGAGTCAATAGAGTCAATAATGCAGAGTTCTTCCACTTGCGAAGGTGCCTTCACAGCATTAAACATAGAAAACTCCATAACTTCTTCACTGACCCAGAGTGTAAGCTTTTCTTCTCGGACATCAAAAAGGCATCCAACAGTCCTAAAAAAAGATATCCCAAAGAGAATGGGATTGGAAGGGATTTCAAGCATGTCTAACACAACAAAATCGCAAGGAATGTAGAATTTACCAATTTGCACTGGTAAAACCTCCACAATACCTTTGGGATATTTGATTGAATGATCGACTAACTAGATAGCCATCTTCATAGGTTTCAAATCTCCAAGGTCCATCTCTTACCACAAGGTAGACGGAATGAGGCTAATGCTAGCTCCAAGGTCAGCAAGACCTTTATCAAATGTGGTGTTATTAATCTTGCAAGGTAGAGTAAATGCCCCCAGATCATCTAGCTTCACAGGAAGTCTATTTTGAGTGATTGAACTCATTCTCTCAAAAAGCATGGTGGTTTCAATTTGGTCTATCCTCCTCTTCTTAGTGAGGATGTCTTTTAGAAATTTGGCATATGACAACATCTCAGCTATGACTTCATCCAACAGAAGATTGATATGAAGTTTGTTTAGAATCTCCATAAATTTTCTGAACTTTGAATCCTTCTTATTTGCAAGACTTTGTGGAAAGGATGCACTTTCTTTGTAAGAAGGTGGTACTTAAGTTGTACCTTTTAGTGTGTCATCAACAGGAGTGTCTTTTTCAGCAACCTCAATGCTCTTCTCCTTGGGTGGAGAAGGTTTTCGGATTTCAGCTCCACTCCTTAAGGTGATAGCATTCACTTGCCCTCTTGAATTCACCTTCGATTGGCTAGGAAGGGAACCAGACTATGTGTTCTTTTGCTGCACTAAAGCTTTTTGGGCGATTTGGTTTTCCAACATCCTTATATGGGTCGAAATGCCATCCACTTTAGCTGAGAGTTGAACAATTGCATCTTTTAGTAGTTTGTCATTTCTCTGGAACTCTTCATTTTGTTGTGCTTGAGTAGAGATGAATTGCTCCATCAGAGTCTCCAAAGAAGATTTCTAGGGTTGTTGCTGCTTTTGGTAACCCCTATTGTTATTGAAACCCGACAGGTTCCCATTTGATTGTCGGTTAAAGAGTTGTTGTTGTTGCGGTTGTTCTGGTCCTTGTTGAAAGTTTTGCGCATTGCTAGTGTTTCAGTAAGAGAAATTAGGATGATCTCTCCATCCCAGATTGTATGTGTTGGAATAGGGATTGTATTGCTTGTTCCCATGCATCCCAATGGCATTCACTTGCTCATGGTTCTCTTGATTCATATTAGGAGCAAAACAAGTAGAAGAAGTATGTCCGGCAAAACCACAAACTTCACCATTTACCTCGGTTACTTGAATCTGCATTGTAGTCATCTTCTCAAACTTTTATGTAAGGACATCGAGCTTAGCTACAATTATATCAATTACATCAACACTATACTTTCCTCCTTACTTTTCGGTTGAAGAATTCGATGTAGAAGATGATTGTGCTTTTCTATCTGACCCCCATTGGTAGTGGTTGGGTTATATATCTTCAATGATATCATAAGCCTTCGTATATGACTTATTCATTAAAGCTCCATTTGCTGCGACATCCAATGTCATGCAGGTGTTGTAGACTAATCCATTGTAAAATGTTTGAAGTAGCAACCAATTAGTCAATCCATGGTGAGGGCAAAGGCATTGCAGGTCCTTGAACCATTCTCAGGTGTCATACAAAGTTTCTCCATCTAATCGAGAGAAGTTTGTGAGCTGGTTTCTCAGTTGAGATATTTTGCTTGATAGAAAATACTTTGCAAGGAAAGCATTTAATAGTTGATCCTAGCTCTTGATGGACTTATTAGGAAGAGATAAAAGCCACGCCTTGGCTCTATCTCTCAAGGTGAAGGGAAATAGTAGAAGCCTTATTCCATCAGTGGATACACCATTGATTTTAAAGGTGTTCATATACTCTAGGAATTTAGTTACATGAAGGTTTGGGTCTTTAGTGGCGGTACCTGCAAAATAGGTTTGCTGGATCATCTGCATCATAGAAGGGCTAATAAAGAAATTATTTGCTTCTATCACAGGTAGATCAATGGCTCCACAAATGTTTGTGGCATCCGACATAGCAAAGTCTTTCAAAGGATGGTTGTCCTCCATGGTTGGTTCTTCTTGTATGACTGCTTCAAAGGATGAAGAAAATGGTGGTGGTGATGATGGTTGTGATCCCACAAGTTTGAAGAGTTCTCACTCTTCCTTGCTCATCTACAACTACTAAAAGTGTGTTCAATATCTGGATCTAAGAAGATACAGGTTTGTAGACCTCTCTTAGAATGACACATGCAGCCTGAAAAGTAGGTTTGGAGTGACATTCACAAGATTGAGAGATATCACAAGGTCAAATGAGATAATGATGATTTAGTCTCAATTACTAGTTAACACTTCTACTCTAACTAAAAACTACCGTAGCTCCCCAACAATGGCGCCAAAAACTTGATGAGAGTTTTATAAAGGAAAGGATTTAAACCCACTAATCAACTGCAAGTATACAGAAATCAATGTAGTCGAGTGTCAAACACAAGGAGCTAGGCTAGTTAGGTGCAAACATGTTAACTTTCACTAATCTAAATTGGATTGCAAATTCTTGATTGTTTATAGATTTAAGAAAGGGAAAACAAAGCAAAGGTTTAAACAACAAAATTGATTTAATGATTAGGAACTTGAGCATAAGATTTCCTACCATTACCATTATATCACATGTACATAAGAAACAAGATCGTTGTTTAATAAGCAATGAGGTTGTCATCATCATGCATTTCCCAATGCCATGAGATGGATCTCAACTTCACATAATGCTCCCATGTCTATGCTTAGTATCAAACACAACCAAGACCCTCAATAATCTCTAGCCACTCTCGTGGTCAATAGAATATTTCCATAGACCCTACTCCATACTTCCTAATGCATTCTCCCAAAGCATAAGGCAAGCATAAAACATGCATAAAAGGTGGTCAACATGGCATACAAGTAAGAAAACACCATAGGCATCCATGGAAGAAAGAAAACTAAACAGCAATAAGCATAAAATTTGAGTTCACATGATCAATGGAATGGGAGCTACTCTCCCATGCTCAAGAAAAGAGCTCTACTCATCCATAACGAAGATATGCACATACACGACAGTTATTTCAGAGTTTTGTAGGCTTAAGAGAAGGAAAAAGCTAAAGGAACCACAGATTTAGGCTAAGAGATGAGAACTCCATCTAGAGGACGAAGTTCCACCACTTAGAAAGCTCCAACTCAGACCAACTTCCCTCCCGAAAAGCTAGAATGAAGAGAGTAACTCTATTGCACCTTTGGAGAAGAAAAACAGAGAAGAAATGAAGTGGAATGAGGGTTCTCTTCCAAGAAACCACCTTCTTCTACCTCAAAATCGCCCTCCTCTCCTCAGGATCTTCTCTTGGGAGTAAAATGCTTCAAAATGACCAAGCATAACCGCCTCATAGGCTCCCATTTTCTTTTAAAATGAAAGACAGTCGTTTTAATTTTTGCAGAAACTGACACCGACACAATGTGTCTTTTGGCGAACACACTGTGTCATTTCATTTATACTTGCTCAGGATTGTCGCTGCATTGAGGTACACGATGTGTTTGAATTTAGAAACATCGTGTTTCTATCTTCAGGGAGTGAATCAAATGAAGGGCACACGATGTGTTTGAATTAACACATGTCGTGTTCAGAAAGGTGCAAACAGTCTTCATGTACTAGGAACATGTCGTGTCTGATAAAGGACACGTCGTGTTACCTCTTTTCTCTGATCTGGACAAAATGCTATTTTAGAATCACACGTCATGTGTTTAATAACACACAACATGTTCTTTGTCCTGTGAGACTGCCTGTAAGTGAACATGTCATGCTCTTAATTAAACATGTCGTGTCTTCTACCGTTTCTTCAGAAATTTTCTTTGGATCCACTGCAAAACTTGGGGGAAGTTCCATTGAGGTTGGATCTGAGTTAAGTTACCTCCAATTTGACCTTTTTAATACATGTCTGCAATCAACATTATGCAAATAAACTAAAAGGTGTGGCAAAATGAATATAAATAGAGGCTAATTTGGGACAGAATGAGCTAAAACTATGTGTGAAGGAGTGTAAAAAGTTGATATAAAACACACACAATAGTGCCACCACAGGGTAAGGTACCATAAACCTGGGATCCAACTTAGCCTTCTTCCCAAACCTCAGAACGTCCTTCCAAGGTGAGACTTTAAAATACACCCTATCTCCCACTTGGAATTCCAAAGGTCTATGAAGGTTATCAGTATACAACTTTTGCATGTCCTATGCTACCTTTAACTATTGTTGAATCACTTTGATCTGATCTGTCATTTTTGTACAAGCTCAGGACCAAGGAGATGATATTCTCCCGTATCATACCAACATAATGGAGATCTACAATGTCTCATACAATGCCTCATATGCTACCATGTCGATGCTCTCTGATAACTATTATTGTAAGAAAACTCTGTCAAACTGAGGTGGATGTCCCAACTACCCAAAAACTTCATGACACAAGCTCTCAAAAGATCCTCCAAAGTTTGAATGGCCCTCTCAAATTGTCAATCTGTCTGTGGGTGGGAAGCAATGCTAAACCTCTACTACGTACCTAAATTTGAGTGCAAGTGCTCCCAAAAGTGAATCGTAAACTGAGGACCTCTGTTAGATATGATGGTAGTTGGAACACCGTGAAAATGCACTATCTCGTCAACATAAATTTGAGCAAGCTTCTCTATTACATACATCATATTCACCAGAAGGAAATGCATTGACTTTCTCAACCTATCAACAATCACCTAGATGGAATCATGACCTTTGGCTATCCTAGGCAGACCAACCACAAAGTCCATTTAACATGATCTCATTTCCATTGTGGTATAGGAAATAGTTGCAATGTACCTGCTGATACACACTACACTTTGCAATGAATGCACACTACATTGACCTGCTGATACACACTACACTTTGCAATGAATTCATACACATCATGCTTTACGCCAGGCCACCAATATAAGTCCTTCATGCTATGATACATTTTCGTGCTACCTCGATGCATAATGTACATCGACATATGAGCCTCCACTAAGACCATCTTCCTCAGATCATATGCATTGGGAACCACAACTCTACCATGGTAACACATTGCCCCATCATCTTCCTCATGGAATCCATCACACTTCTCACTGCCAAACTCTACTCGTATATGTTGTATCATAGTATCAGTCTGTTGTGCCCTTTGATCTGTTGTCTTAGTGTGGGCTTCACCTGCAACTGTGCCAACAACCCTGCTAATAAGGAAACACCCAGCTTAACATTCATTTGATGTAAGGAGACCAACATGTCTCCCTTCTAGAAAACCAAGGAACACAATCGTGCCTTCTCCATAGATGATGACAAAGAGGACTTTCTACTCAGCACGTCTGCCATGACGTTCGCCTTCCATGGATGGTAATTCATAGTCTAGTCATAATCCTTGATTAACTCCATCCAGCGTCACTACCTCACGTTCATCTCCTGCTGTAAAAAGATGTATTTCAGATTCTTTTGATCTATGAAAATCAGACACTTCTCACCATAAAGGTAGTGCCTCCAGATCTTCAAGGCATGAACCACAACAGATAAATCTAGGTCACGGGTTGGGTAGTTCTCCTCATGTTTCCTAAGCTGTCATAAAGTAAAAGAAACTACATTCTTATCCTACATCAGTACACAACCCAAACCATTCATGGATGCATCACAGAAGACTATGTATCCTTTTCCTTGCTTAGGAAAAACCAAAATTGGTGCATTCATCAACTTCTCCTTCAATGTATGAAAGGAACATTTACACTTGTCATCCTAGAAAGACAACACATGCTTCCTCATCAACTTTGTTAGGGGTAACGCTATGTAACTGAATTTTTAATGAATCTCCTGTAGTAGCCCGACAAACCCAAAAAAGTTGTGCACTTCTATCAGTTTCTTCGGTTGTTCCCACTCCAACATGGGCTTATCCTTCTTGGGCTCCATAGGAACACCCTCAGCAGATATCATGTGTCCTAAGAAAGACACTTTCTTTACCCAAAACTCACACTTGTTGAGCTTGGTGTACAACTGATGTTGCCTCAACACAATCAATGCTTGGAGAAGATGTTGTTTGTGATACTCATTGTCCCTAGAGTATATCAAGATATAATCTATGAAGACTACCACAAACTGATCTAGAAACATTTGGAACAACCTGTTCATCAAATCCATGAACACTGCCAATGCATTGGTTAGCGCAAACACTATAACCACGAACTCATAATGACCTTACCTCGTCGTAAAAGTTGTTTTAGGTATGTCATCTGTCTTGATCCGTAACTAGTGATACCTTGATCTTAGATCTATCTTACTGAACACTGAAGCTCCACACAACTGGTCAAACAAGTCATCTATCCACGATAAGGGATACTTGTTCTTTATCATCACCTTGTTCAACTCTCTGTAGTCAATGCATAGCCTCATGAACCCATCATTATTCTTCACGAACAACACTAGAGCATCCCAAAACAATGTACTCAACCTGATAAAACCTCTGTTAAGCAGTTCTTGCAATTATCTCTTTAACTCTGCCATCTCAGCTAGAGCCATCTTGTAAGGTGCCTCAGTTGTCAGCTGTGTACCCAGGACTATATTGATATCAATATCAATCTCTCAGGGAAGAAGAACACCTAGAAACTCATCTAGGAACACCTCCACAACCTCTTTCACAACTGCAACCTCCTGAATATTAGGACTCCTCACCTCAGTATCCATCATGTGTGCCAAAAACCCCTCACAACCTTGGATCATCAACTTCTCTGCCACCATCACCGACACCAGACATGTAGGAAGAATCTTTCCATCCCCCTGGAAGATCCACATATCACTACCATTCACAAATGTTGCACTCTTGGCACTATAGTCCAAAACCAACTGATACTTCTTCAAGGTGTCCATTCCAAGGATCACATCAAATCCATGCATATCAAACAATACAAGATCCACTTGAATGCTCTGTCCTGAAAAAGAAAGGACACAAAATAGACACATCACCCACAACTCCATAGAACCAACTAACGGGGTTTTTAGAAGCAAACTATCTCGTTTAAGACTAACAAGCAAATAACAACTATCAATCTCTTCTCGAGTTATAAAAGAGTGTTTCGCACCTAGGTCAACCAAAATAAATATAAAGCAAGAAGAAGATGAATCTGAATGAAAATAACTCCATATGGCATATCACTACTCATGGGTTGATCACTGCCTCCAATTGACTCATGGTGTAGAATCTAGTTGTTGTTGTTGTCACCCCTGTCTTATGCTGGCCTGAGCTGATGAACCAACCTGAGATGCATGTCCACGTCCTCATCCACCACTGTTGTACTTCTGTCTCTGCTAGCCCTGCTGGTTCTACCTCGATTGTTGGGTTATGTCATCACCTTTCATTGGATATGCCCACCTCAGATGTCCTACTTGACCACACTAGTGGTTAGTCCTAGTCTCGCACTCTGTCCTTAGCAGCCCCATCATTGACACTGACATTGTACTATGAGCTCCATTAAGTGGAAAATTGCAGTATCTGCCATTATTTAGTTACCACTGTGTCTGTGCACTGAATCTCTATTGTGATAGTGGTGCAAAAAACCAAGGCTACTTAAAGCCTACTCAAGATTGTCCCTAAAACTGAGTAGGCCTCTTCTTGGAACTCACCTCCCTCTTCTCTACCATAGACCTTTCTATCTGCCAAATTGACTCTACAAATGTGGAAAACCGCTCACGGTTCTCCAAACAAGCTGAAAGTGGAAACTTAAGCTCTCCACAAGGTCTAAAAGCATCTCAAAGGATTTAAGCAAGGTTCTAAGAACTTATTTAAGCAAAAAAAAACTGGTTTGCCCAAAAACTCAGGTCATGGGTCTTACAAGCCATAAAGCAGTAACAAGGATTTCGCCCCCCAATCCTAATAAAAAAGAGAGGGGTACTTCCTCTTCATCTCTTACTCAAGCTCCCATATGGCTTCCTAAAATCCTCAATGGTGCCACAAAACCTTTACCAAAGAGATATATGTCTTCTTCTTCAACTTCTTCACACTCTTGTCATGGATCCACATGGGTCCTTCCACATAGGATATATCATCATCAAGCTCAACCTCCACTGACTGTAGCTCTAACTCCATATTAGAAAGGCACTTTCTCAACATAGACACATGGAACACTGGAAGCAACCTATGCAACTCAGGTGGAAACTTCAACTGGTAAGCCACCTACCCAACACATGCCACCATAGGTAAGGTCCCATAAACCTGGGATCCAACTTATCCTTCTTACCAAATCTCAGAACATCCTTCCAAGGAGAGACTTTAAGATACCCCCTATCTCCCACTTGGAATTCCAAAGGTGTATGACAGTTATCAACATACTATAGGGAAATATGGCTACAAAGCAAGTTGTGAAAATAAAAAAAATTATCTACCATATTCCCCATAAACAGTAGATCGCGTCAATAACTATAATGCATGAAGTATGGTTTTTAGGATATATTTGGCCCTAGAGCAAGTCCAGTGACAATCCTCATCATTTTATATGCACAACTTCTAAATATTGGTTGAACTAGGACTTGTCGGACTGCTGCACCTCCTAGTTTGTACCACAGACTGTGGCCACAAACTCATCTTCTTCACTAGCTCCTCTTGTCATGGAGTGTTGGTTGACAATCTCCTCCTAGCGGCAGACAATGACTTCCTATCTCTATGGTAGTCCACATGGACCACCTCAAACTCATGTCGTCCTGCTAGAATGATCAAGAAGGAGTCGTTTCTCCCGTTGGTGTACTAGTCACCAGCTTGCTCTCCCACAACTGTGATCTCAATTGCTCTTTCCCTTATTGTTCCTCCCTAGTTAGGTAGAACTTTCTCGGGCTCTCGTGGTTACCAAAACCACAGAGGACAATTTTTGTCAGAGCAAGTGTTTCTCAATTGTCTGTGTTTTCCCCTAAGAATCCCCCAGTATCCCTCTATTTATAGGGGTGTTTGGGTCAGGGTTCCCAATTTGTGCCTGAGTGGAAGGGACTGAAAAATCTCAATTTTTTGCAACAATTCTAGAAATATCGCAACCTGTGATAGCCTTGATGGTCATTTGGCACAGCCCATATGGCCATTTGGATGTTTTCCAATTGTACACAAATTTGGCAATTCATTTCCAATTAATATCTCATATTAATTTCCTTGGACAACAGGTAATGTACAACTCAAATGAATTAGGAAATATTTCTTCACTTGTCTGAACCAGACCATCTTGCGCATGCGAGATGGCCAT
This sequence comes from Alisma plantago-aquatica, assembly GCA_963693085.1. Taxonomy (NCBI): domain Eukaryota; kingdom Viridiplantae; phylum Streptophyta; class Magnoliopsida; order Alismatales; family Alismataceae; genus Alisma; species Alisma plantago-aquatica. The sequence continues at coordinate 324,715,181 of OY856415.1, forward strand.
CTTGGTTCACCCAGACAATCGTCTGGTGACCCGAGTCGAGCCAATCTATTTGGTTGGTTCACTTCCTTAACTAATTCAAACTCACAATAGGCCTGACTCCCCATATGCCCATCTAAACAATTGAGATGACTATTTGGCACTTCCAGACGGCCGTCTCAACACTTGAGATGGATGTTTGGCAGTGTTGTTAGTCTATTTGTTGCCTGAATCAAATACCAAAACACTTTAGTACTTGATTCAACTATCATTTGATATCTAAACTCCTCTTCTAGGTCGATATTTATGTGTGTGACCCTATAGGTCCCATATTATAGTGGAAGTGAATATCAATAACAACTTATGACACAAGTAGTGAGTGGTGCCTAGTCACACATCAATGCTACCCAAGTAAATGGAAAGTTGGTGAACAACTTCAACCTATAATCTATGCATGGTGTTACTATGTTTGTGTAGTCACTTTCATCACTGATGTCTAGATTTAACTAGAGGCATGGAGCAGTCACCCTCATTAATATTCAATCTTATTTCTTGAACCAAGAGCAGACTATCTGAGATATATGTAAGCTCAATGTCACATATTAACTCACATGCGCATGGTCATGCATTTCTCAGTCTCTCTAATCTAGAGTCTTAGTACATCACACTCTAGTAGGAGTGACAAACTCCATATCTATCACTCACAATCAATCCCCATGTGTCAAAGTCACCCAATCATCGCCGTTATAGCAATCCATGTTTCAGGACTGTGTTTGATGATGTCAAAGTGTACCCAACGACATGTGATGAATGAAGTGATTTCAAGTCTAATAACCACAATCACCACCATCACTATGAGAGATGACTATGACTTCCATGTGTCAGTCTCACGATGGGTCTGTTTGATATATTGTTCTCTAAAATGTATTTGTGTGCTTGGTTTGATATCTCCATGTCATAACTAATGGGATTTAGTCATCAACCAACTCACACTCTGATCCTATGTGTAATTGTTGTCTATAAACCTACCACAATAACATCTGATCATGGACATAATGAGAATATGTATATGTACTCTTAACATTCCTATGATATCATCCACAAGGGTAGTAACTTGAATATATACATCATTGAGGAATATGATTCTCTATGCATTTATTATGTTACATCATTATCTCATAAATGAATTAAGAAGAATAAATTGGAAGGTTGCCTTTTATTAATTAATAAAATCATTTACATTTATGCCATTAGAATCATCACATGATTGGCTCTCACACATCAAGCCATGCCACCAATATAAGTCCTTCAGGTTATGATACATTTTGGTTCTACCTAGATGCATAGCGTACATCCACGTATGAGCCTCCTCCAAGACCATCTTCCTCAGATCATTTGCATTGGGAACCACAACTCTACCGTGGTAACACATTGTTCTATCATATGCCTCATATAAGCCATCATGCTTCTTGCTACCAAACACTGCTCGTATCTATTGTATCACAATATCATTCTCTTGTGCCTCTTTGATCTGCTGTCTTAGTGTGGGCTTCACCTACAACTATACCAACAACCCTAATAACAAGGAAATCTCCATCTTAACATTCATTTGATGCAAAAAGACCAACATGTATCACTTGTGGCACAATAAGGAACACAATTGTGCCTTTTCCAAAGATGATGACGAAGAGGACTTTCTACTCAACACATCTGCCATGGCGTTTGCCTTCCCTAGATGGTAATCAATAGTGCAGTCATAATCCTTGATTAACTCCCTCAAGAGTTGATGCCTCATGTTTAGCTCCTGCTATGAGAAGATGTACTTCATATTCTTGTAATCTATGAAGATCTGAAACCTCTCACCATAAAGGTAGTGCCTCTAGATCTTCAAGGCATGAACCACATCAGCTAAATCCAGTTCATGGGTTGGATAGTTCTCCTCGTGTTTCTTAAATTGTCGCAAAACAAAAGAAACTATATTCTTATCCTACATCAGCACACAACCCAAAGCATTCATGGACGCATCACATATGACTATGTATCCTTTTTCTTGCTCAAGAAAAACCAAAAATGGTGCACTCATCAACTTCTCCTTCAACGTTTGAAAGGCACGCCAACACTTGTCATACCAGACAAACGACACATCCTTCCTCGTTAGCTTTTTTAGGGGTAATGCTATGGCACTGATGTTCTTAATGAACCTCATGTAGTATCCTGCCAAACCCAAAAAGTTGTGCACTTCTGTCGGTGTCTTCAGCTATTCCCACTCTAAAATAGACTCAACCTTCTTAGGGTCCAGACGAGCATCCTCAGCGGATATCATGTGTCCTAAGAAAGACGATTCCTTCAGCTAAAACTCACACTTGCTGAACTTGGCATACAACTGATGTTGCCTCAACACACTCAATGCCTGGCGAAGATATTATTCATGTTGCTCACTATCCGTGGAGTATATCAATATATCATTTATGAGACCACCAATGACTGGTCAAGAAATGGCCAGAACACCCTGTTCATCAAAACCATCAATGATGATGCCAAACGACATAACCACAAACTCATAATGGCATTCATTGCCTACTTGATATGGGACCTATAGGGTCACACATAAATGAACTCATCTAGAAGAGGAGTTTAATCTTAAATGATGATTGAATTGATTACTGAAGTGTTTAGATACTCAATTCACACAATAGGTTGGCTGATTGCACTTCCAAATGACCATCTCAAGTGTTGAGATGACTGTTTGGATAAGTTAGATGATCATCTGAAATATTGAAACGGTTGTTTGGGTTTTCAAGATGATCAATTTTGAATGGGATAAGTTATGTCCAAATTGAGGTGTGAATTGACCAGTTCATTTTGATGAACTGAATGGCTCGACTGGACTCACCAGAAGGCCGTCTGGGTGAGCGATACGACTCAATTGGGGTCGAATGAAGGTTTTGGAAGTTTCCCAAACATGTTCCAATTGCATAATACTTGTGGTGCAAGAAATTCATATCTAGCATTAATGGGAATCAAATTGCCAATTTCATATGCGATTGGAAAATTACCAGATGAATGTTTGGTAGAACAAGATGACCGTCTCATAGTGCCAGAAGACCATTTTGTGTCTTGTAGGTTGGAAAAATTCAAGATCTTCCAGTCCTTTCTACTCCCACACAGATCCAAAATAGACTAGGAACCCTATCCCTAATGCTACCTATAAATAGAGGGGTACTAGGGTCTTCCCAGAGCATAAAAACACAACTGAGAATTGGTTTCTCTGATAATTGTTGTCCTCTCTGGTTGTGGTAACCAAGAAATCCCAATCAAATCTAACTCGAAAAGGGATGAATAGCAATAAGAGAGGGAACAACTAAGAATCATTGTTATGGGAGAGAAAGTTGGTGACTAGTACACCAATGGGAGGGACAACTCCTTCCTGTCTATTCTAGTAGGATGACAAGAGTTCTAGTTGATCTTGTAGACTACTCTAGAGGCAAGAATCCTTTTCCTGCTTCTAGGAGGACAATATCAAGTCACAGTCTGCAACGAGATCAGAGGATCCGCTGCGACAGTTGTCTAAGTCATTTGACCATAGAGGAGTAGTCAGACGAGTCCCAGTGAAACTAGGAGCTGCATAGACACCGTCCAAGATAGAGTGTACATCTACAACGACGAGGATTGTCTCTGGACTTGCTCCAGGACCAGGTATATCTTTGTGAAACCATCCTTCCCATTGCATAGGTATTGACATGATCTACTGGTTAATGGGAAATATGTTAGTAAAAAAAAATCCACTACCTATTTGATGTTGTATTTCCCTACAGTGATATCAGAGCCACGTCAATTAATTATGTTTTAGGATAATTGATATGATCAGATTTTGGTTTTATCGAGTTTACGTATTGCATGCGATGTGAATATCTAAACCGGTTGATTTGCACGTCCATCTTATCACCACATAAAGAACCCAAATTAATATATATATATATATATATATATATATATATATATATATATATCTGTGTGTGTGTGTGCGCGCGCGTGCACGCAATTTACATGTGTTGCCCTAAAAGTGAATTTCAATGGTGGATGTGTAGCATGGTTATGGCCAATAACCCCTATTATATGTGTATGTTTGAGTGACTGGTCAATCTTATTTATCTCGGTCTACATACCGTGCCTCTATCTTAACTTCCCAATGTAAAGTTAAATTATCTCCTACCTTTTCTCCCCTCATATGTAACTCAAAGTTTCTCAATAATCATGTATTAGTAGCAGTGTTTAATTTTCTATTTTGACAAAGAAGAAGGAGGCCAACCATCACACCGGAGGAGCCGATCAGACTAGGATCCTGAAGGACCAGAGGAACCAACCATCTTGAGGATCCAAACGATGATCTACAGGACGGCCAACTGACCGTTTGGTGGATCCAGATGACTGGCTGGAGGCAACCAACCGACTGACCAAGAGGCTAGTCGACTGGTTCAAGGGTTGGACCAGTCAACCCCGATTGGCAAGCACATATCTTCATCAACAACATGTTTTTGCATGTGATGTGGACCTAGGTTGTGGTAATTCCTTGTGGCTCCAAGGAATTACATTAGTATGACCATAACCATCCTTCTGTTTATTGCATGTTTTCATTGTGGGATATAGAATGTATATGATACATGTTATATATGTGATGATTGGATGAAGTATATGTATTTATACAAACTCCATCAAATAAAATATCAAAGTCTTAGATGCTTTCCAAAACCAAAACACATGAAAATCTTGATCGACCAAGCATAGGTTACACCTCTGCAAGGTGCGCCATATATCTTGTGGAAGTGTGATGGTAATAATGCAGGTTCCGCCTCCACGGGGAGCATTATTATCGTGTCGACTTTTAGGTCAGGCTTGACTGGTGATTCTCAGAGCATCTGAACCCAGAACATGTAGATGATTATAGCAAGGGGTTACAGATATCATCAATCCAGAATTGCATATGATGCAATTGGCAAGAGTTGCCTACCTTGATGATTGAATGTGTTTGCGGTGCTGATCGGGCCATAGTTGAATTATCTTGGATCTGGCCTACTAGAATATTATATGTTGCAATATTCTAAATTGATATTGAGGGCTATCAATTTGAATAAAATAGTGGGAGTGATATGAATTAAAGACCTAATTAATATTGTCAAATTTATCAAATCAAATCAAATCAAAAAAGTTTTGAAAAGTTGCAATATTTTTTTGAAGAATCAAATGTTAGACACAAACTCGTTATAATTGCGATTAGTCCTAAAGAAGGACAAAATGGGATAAAGTTCCACAATTGGTTAAGGACTTTGATAAATGTTCTCATTAATGAGCAAAAGCTCAAGGTGCTTGATAGAATAGTTCCAGAGGAACCCATCCCAAATGCACCTAAGGCTGAAATCGGTGCTTACTTGAAGCATGTCAATGGTGCTATAAATATTTGAATAACTAATTCTATGTTGTATGAACTATGAGTTGTATGAACAACATGAAAACATAGAAATTCTCAAGATGGTAACACATCTTAAGAATCATGCAAAGCAAAGAAGGTATAATGTCCCCAAAAGGGGCTATTTGAGTGCAAACTGATAAAGGGAGGTCTAGTATGACCCCATGTGCTCAATGTGATTGGACATGTGGAGTGATTGGGATTTCTCTTAGGTCAAGACTTGATCATAGATATGATTATGCAAGCATTGCATGAATCATATATTCAGTTTATCAAATGATTGGCATGTTGATGCTAAATCAAGGAAGAAGAAGGACAAATCTATGATGGTCATTAGTGAAAGTGAGTCCTAGGTCAAAAGCAAGGCCAAGAAGTGTTTCGAAGCTAAGCTGATGCCCAAGTCTTCTGCACTCAATATATGGAGAATGTTAAGTATAAAAGGAATATGTCCTTTTCACTTAAAGGACAAAGAAAAGAAAGTGCCACCATTGTCACCTATCTGGACATTAGAAATAACTATCCTCCTAATAGAGGATCTCAGAAAGAAGATGGAGATAGATATCTCTACTTCAAGATCTGAGAAGTAGTAAGCTAGAAATCTACAGAGAAAGGGTTGCTACCTCTGTAGTTGGAAGTTGTCATTCATGGGCACATAATAGAATTAGTGAATTCCTATTGTGTTCTTGCCATTGATGAAAAATTATATGTTTTGTATGACAAGCACATTGTGTTTCATTTTAAAAGATCTGATATTTTATGGCAATGTCCTATGTCTCACAAACTATACTTGATAGTTGTACAGAAAAATATGTATGACACATATACTGAATGACTTGATAATTCAAACAATTGAATACATATAGAACTGTCATTTAGAGTGCATAAATGAGAAATGCATTTCTAGAATCCATATGATAGTTATCTATAATCTTTTGGTTATTGAACCAATAGAGACATGCATGTATTAATTATTGGGAAATATGACAAGAGAATCTTCACTAGATATCATGGGACATCGACTATTCCATTAGGACTAGTACATATTGATGTACATAGACCTTTTAGAATGAATGGTAAAGGTAGTTACAAGTACCTCATTATATTTACTAATGTGATCAGTAGATATTGAAATTTGTATTTAATGAACTACAAGTACGAATCTCTTGAAGTGTTCAAGGAGATTATGAATGAAGTATGTAAAGTATTAAGACTCATTGACGTGATCAATGTTGAAACATTTAACCAAGAGTTTGAGGACCTTCTAGAGAGACTGTAATAGTGTATCACAATGAACTCCACCTAAAACATACTGATGTGTCAAAAAGAAGGTATCACACCCTGTTAAGTCATGGTGAGATTATCAATAAAATGTAGTTGATCTTACGATTTCTTTTGGACACATACTTTACACTAAAACAATGTACCATCTAAAATGGTTCAAAAGACACCATATGAGATATGGCATGGGAGGAGTCCCGTGTGTCTTTTATAGTGATTAGAATTGAAGACTTATATAAGAAAATTGTTTCTTAAAATCTTTTGTCCAAAAAATTACATAAATGTTATTTTTTAAATATTAATCTTATCCCAATTGTACAACAAACAATTTGTTAGTCTAGATGATTGTATTCCTAAAAGGGAACTTAGTTTAAAAGGAATTAGTGGGAGTAAAAGTAGAACTCGAAATGTGGATATAAACAAGAAAACATTGAACCTAAAGAGGTACAATAGGAACAAGGAGAATCACAAGCTATTATGGAATCTCAAGTTCCTTATGTAAACACGGAACTCATAGTTCTAGTAGAACATGACTTGGATTTGAAAGATTATGATATCTTAAAACTCAAGAAGGCGGTGACTTGATCATCGAGATGAGTCAACAACATACCTAGATACTATTAAGGGACTAGAATATTAGACATGGCTTGACGCCATGAGATCAAAGATGGACTCCATGTAAACCAACAAGGTATGACCTTGGTGGATCCACCTGAAGGGGTAAAACTCATTGGGTGCATTTGGCTCTCTATAAAATGAACAACATGAAGGTTAGATTGGTTGTAAAGAGATTGAAACAAGTTCAAGATGTTGAACATGATGAAGTCTTACACCAATTACCATGGTTAAATCCATCTAGATCATGCTTGCATATGCATCTTAGTATGACTACAAGATTTGTCATATGGATATTAAAACTGCATTCCTTAACTGAAATAATTATAAGGATGTGTATGTGACACATGCTAATGATTTCATAAATCCATTAATGCAAATAAAGTCTATCAGATACAAAGGTCAATATGTTGATTGCAGCAAGAATCTAAGATTGGGAATCATCTATTTCATAAGACAATCAAATGGTTTGACTCAAGTCACAATGAAGATGAAATATGTGATTACAAAAGATTTAGTGGGAGTATATTAATATTCCACATGATGATGGTGAATAACGTCCTTATCTTACAAATGTTAAAACTTGGAAAAGGAAGTACCTTCTATATGAAGGGTTTAGGGAAAGCAACCTATGTGATAGGGATCAAGGTCTATAGAGATAGATCTGGAAAGGTTCTTGAGCTAAGTAAGAGCACATACATTGGCAAGATCCTGAAGGGTTCAACATGCATGAATCCGTGAGAAACAACTTGTCCATGTTCCATGGAATTAGTCTTTCAAGAGCCTACTGTCCCAGTTCTTATGAATAACAGGAACACATGGATAGATGCAATATGCATTCGCAATTGGATATATCTAGAATGCAATGTTATGTACTCATATTGTTATCTCGTATGTATTGGACATAGTGAGAGGATATTCATGTCATCTCATATGTATTGGACATAATGAGAGGACATAAATATACCTACCTAGCAATCTTGTATGTAGTGGACATGACAAGAAGGTATATGTCAGATACCAGAGAGAGTCACTGGACTACTATAATGAAGATCCTTAGGTGCTTGTTAAGCATTAAAAGGATCTGTTCCTTGAGAATGGTGATAAGGAAGAGTTGGGTGTAATGAGTTACATTGATGCAAGCTTCCAAACTGACAAAATTATTGCAATCTAAAATTAGAGTTTGACATTAAACGAGAACTATAAGCTAGAAAGGGTTATGAAATAGTAGAGTTTGATAGTTGTTCAAATATAAAGAAGAAGCAAAGTTTCTCTATGTTATAAGAATAGTAGAGGATACTGTATGGATCAAGAAGTTCATATGGGTGAATTTGTGTGAGGTTCCAACCATTGATGACACAGTTCAAATACTGTTGAAAAAACAGACCTACTAGTTAGGCTGGAAATCTCAGATAGCATACTACGGAACTTTCATCTCATACAAGTAATCATACAGTGAAGAGATGTGAAAATTGCAATATATCGACTTAAAGAAAATGTTGCTAAACCCTCTATAAAAGAACTTGCACAATAGAAACATGATGGGCATGTTAGGTCACTTAGAATAAGATTTATGGGTGATTGGCTCTAAGTGTAAGTGAGAGTCTATTGGTATGTATGCCTAGAGAGCCAATCATTTGATGATTGTAATGACGTAAATTGTAAATGATTTGATTAGTTAATAAAAGACAAGCTTACAATTTATTATGTTTTGTTCAGTTATGAGATAATGAATTACCATTATAAATTTCTAGAGAATGATATTACTCAATGACATATGTCTTCAAGTATTAGCCTTGGGGAAATGAGATCATACATATGTTAAGAGTAAATATACATATTCTGATTATGTCCCTGATCGGTTGTTATTGTGGAAGGTTGATTGAAAACAATGACACATAGGATCAAAGTGTGAGTTGGCCGATGATAGAATATCATTAGTCAAGATATGGCTATATCAAACCAAGCACATAGATACATGTTAGAGAACATTGTATCAGATAGACCCACCTTGAGACTAACACATGGAAGCCATCATCATGGAAGACATAGTCAGCTTTCACAATGATGGTGGTGGTTGTGGCTCTTAAACCTAAAATCACTACACTCATTACATGTCATTGGGTGCGCTTTGACATCATCAAACACAGTCCTGAAACTTGGGTTGTTATAACGGTGATGATTGGGTGACTTTGACACTTGGGGAATGACTCTGAGTGATAGAAATGGGACATGTCCCTCCTACAAGAGTATGATATCTAAGGACTCTTGATGAGAGAGACTGAGAGAAGTATGACCATACACATGTGAGTAAATATGTGATATTGAGCTTACGTATATCTCATTAGTCTGTTATGGTTCAAGAAAGAGGATTGAATAATAGTGAGGATGATTGCTCCATGCCTTCTGTTCAATCTGGATATCAGTGACAAAGGAACTATACATACACTATAACACCATACACATATTGTAGGTTGAAGTTGCCCCCCAACTTTCCATTCACTTGGGTAGCACTAATGTGTGACTAGGCACCACTCTTTGCTTGTGATGTCATAAGTTGTTACGGACATTCACTTCCAACGTGATATGGGACGTATAGGGTCACACACATAAGAACTCATCCAGAAGAGGACTTTGATCTTGAATGACAATTGGATTGAGTACTAAAGTGTTTAGGTACTCAATTCACACTACATATCAAGAAATTGGCTGGCTGAACTGCCAAACGACCATCTCACTTAGTGATATGGCCATTTGGGCAGCCAAACAAGCGTGTCAAGTGTTGAGACGGTTGTTTGGGTGTCAGGATAATCAGAGATTGAATTGGCTTAGTTCTGTGCTATGAATCGACTGATTCAAGCTGTTGAACCTATCGGCTCAACTCACGCTCACCAGACGGACACATGGGTGAGTGTAATGGGTGTCTCGCTTGTGTGAGATGGCCCGGTTGGGGGCGAACAAAGGTTTTGGAGTTTTCCCGAACTAGTTTCAATTGCACTGACTTAGGGTGCAAGTAAATTAATGTATGCTATTAATGACAAACGAATTGGCCAATTTGATATCTTATTGGGAAACTACTAGACGCACAACTGGCAGTATGAGATGACTTTTCACACACCAGAGACTGTCTAGGTGTTCCAAAAAACCATTTGGCATCTCGCGGGTTGTAGAAATTTAGATCTCCCAGTCCCTTCCACTCCCACTCAGATACCATACTGACTGGGAACCCTGACCCAGACCCCTCCTATAAATAGATGGGTACTAAGGGCTTCCCAAAACACAACACATGCAATTGAGAATAAGTTGCTCTAAGAATTGTTGGCCTCTCTTGTTGTGGTAACCAAGAGATCCCAAGTAAGTCCTACCCTACTAGGGAAGGATAGCAAGGGAGAGAACAATCGATGATCATTATTGTGGGAGAGCATGTTGGTGACTAGTACACCAACAAGAGGGACAACTCCTTCTTGTCCGTTCTAGTAGGACGACATGAGTTCTACTTGGTCCATGTGGGCTACTCTACATGAAAGAGTCCTTTGGCTGCTTCTAGGAGAGCAACATCAACTCAGTCTGTGGCGAGATCAGAGGAGCCGCTGTGACAGTTGTCTGAGCTTTTTGTCTATGGAGGAGCAGTCAGACGAGTCCATGTGCAACCATGAGTTGCACAGACATCATCCAAGACAGAGTGCGCATCTATATCGATGAGGATTTTAGCTAGACTTTCTCCAGGAATAGGTATATCTTCATGGAACCTTCCTTCCCGTTGAATAGTTATTGACTCGATCTGTTGGTTAATGGGAAATATGTCAAAAAAAATTTATTTCATCTGCCTATCTGATGTCATATTTCCCTACAGTTAGGAGGTGATGTGTAAATAGCTTTGGGAAGTCTGAGTATTTAGATACCTTAGCTCGATATCTAAATACTTAGGTTGACTAGTATCAAGCTACTATGTCTATTCTTCTCGGATGTCTTGGCCAGGCATACAATGGGAAGATGGGCTACAGAGAAACTCTAAAAATATTAGGGCTAGAACACGGGAAATTAATACATAAATAAAGTATAAAGATAGTATTTGATACAACTTTTGATTGATATTGTTGTTTTTACTTGAGATGAATAGAAATTCCCTTGTTCATGTGAATTCAAATGTTCACTTATCAGAATTATATATGGTTATTTATGATTGTTGTAAACTATGAGGTTACTTCATTTGTTTTTTATATTCTTAGTATCATATAGAACATAAATGATATGTAAATGAGTTTTCCCTATATGGATATTATTTCCACATGTTTGAGATAAGTAGGAGTTGGTTAATATTGAGTAGCTCTTGGCTTTAGGACTGCAGGTTCGGCTTGGTCCGACTGGTAGGATGTGTTACTGGGATCTAATGACTCGTATTTATTTTTTTGTTCAGTAATGACTCATATTTATTAATCTTATAAGAGTAATTAAAGTATAGGGAGGCAAACTCATGATTTAATGAATATGTACATACACTATATATTGAAACATATGGGAAAGACTGTAATAACTAAGAATCAGTTGGAACTGATTATTAAGATCCATCTTTGTGGCCTCAGATAAGAAGCCTTTACTTGGGGATAAAGGAAAACAATATAAGATTCATATTAAGTTTAATGGTCACTATTACATGAACTCTATATATGAAATATTCAAAAGACATGATAAAAATATGTAAGGACCAAGATAATAAGAATCAATCGAGAGAAATGGATCATATAATTGAGTAAAATGCTTATATGTACACCAAAGAAAAGGAAAAAAAGCTTTAGGTATACAATAAGTGCATAGAAGTGAAGAGTCTTCAAAAGAGTTGGAGTAAAGAGAATTAGATGAACATGTAAATCATAACACTAGGACAAGAAACTTGGATGAAGCAAAGAGAAATGATAGAAATTTTGAGTTTGATTAAGGAATGAGGGTTACATGAAATAATTGAGAGCATGGAATGTGTACTTCTATTATGAAGTATAATTCATTTAACCTTACTACCTTTGGATTCTAGGTCTTTATAGAATAACAATATAGTCTCCATCAGATGTATTCAATAGGTTCCTAATGATGAAATGGAATTAGTTTTAATAGAAGAACAAAGTGTAGATAAACAAATGGATAGTCATATAGAGGTAGATTATATTTAGGGCTGAAAAGCCTGATTGAGAGTGAAACTATGGTAGAAATATACATGAGTTATTTGATTTTAAATGAAGGACATGTAGTGTATTATGCATAAGATTAAACTAGTAAGGATAATATTGATTTAGAATTTCAGTTAGATAAAAGTAAAAGGATTATAGGAAATCATATGTAGCATGGAATATGAAATTATACACAAGAGTGAGAAAAATGATCATAAGAGATAAGTAAAAGTTAATACTGACATAGGGAAGAGTAGCATACATGCATACCATGATAGAAAATAAAGAAAGGGATGAAACATGAGGGGGTAATATATATGATAAAATAGAGAGATTGGGAGATGTGAGAATATGCTAAATAGTCAAATCTTCTTGAGAATGAGTAATTAAACATTGATATGAGAAATGTGTTAAGTGAATACTTGAAGATTGGAATCCTAAACCTTAGAATCACCTTCTCTTTTGTATCCTCCTTAATGAGAGTAATGTGGGGATGAAGTGGTATTAGAATGAATTATGAATGATACATAACGTCCATGGTAGATGATGTGCACATTTCATATCATATTTCTATCTTGTTTGTCATGCATTTTGCATGCATTCAGACTCATTTTCATTCATATTCATGTTTATTTTCATGCATTTGAGGTATACTTACTCTTAGCTGCTTGTTGATGCATAGGTACTCAATTTCATTCTATTTTGACAAGAAAATTCCCCCAAATGCATATATTGGGAATTTCCCCTTGGAATCATGTAGCTGGAGCTGAATATTGAAGAAACAACAAGACATACGACATGTAACACAGTTACACATGCCGTAAGGCCTCATCAGATAAAACTCTCAAAGGCAGACACATGTCGTGTTGCCCAGAAATGCGTCGTAAGACACTTTTGGAGAAATTTGGTCAGGTACTTGGACTTATGACGTGTCGCCAAATTACATGCCGTAAGTTTGGTTCTCTCAAGAAGTTGCTAAGATGCACTTATCCACATGACGTGTGGACCAATCCACACTCTGTAAGTGAACCAATTTTCTCCAAATTTTGAATTTGAACATTTCGTTTGGACAAATATGACTCTCCCTCCCCTGGGATAGTTATGACAAATCATTTGGATTGTTTTTGCACAAGAGAATAGAGAGGAGTTGAGGAGGGTGAATTTGGGGAAGACTAGGCAGTTATTCGAGAGAAGACTTCCTTTCGTCTCCATTCTTCTTCATCGTTGTATCTGGAGCTTCCCCGTTCGACTTCAACCTACTCGAGAGAGAAGGTTGCTACAGATGAGCTATTCAGAGATGAAACTCCATATACTTGTTGGAGTTTCTCCTTGTTCCTTCTTTCATTCTGAATTCTCTAGCTGTACCTTAGTTTCTATCATGAAAAATTGTAGATTTTCATCTTCTTACTTGTGTTTCATAGCCATGAGTGAGTAGATCTGAATTTTTGGGCATGGGAGAGTAACCGCCATGTCATGACATCTATGGAACATGATAATTCATTCTACATAATACATTCTTGCATTTCTACCTTTTGAGTATCAGTTCTTACTTCTTGAATGTATGGTTGGCCACTATGTATGCATGTTTTATGCTTTCTTGCTTTATCTGAGAAGATAGGTAGGAGAGTAAGGAGTTCCTCTCTTGGCAACTCCTCCTTTACCAGGAGAGTGGAAATTATGGAGTTGAGGAGTAGGTTTGTGATCCAAAATGAAATGCATACACGAGAGTGATGTATTGAGTTAGGATCATTGTATTTGCACCATGAGGTGAAGTATAACATACATCTCTCCTTTGCAAGTGCTTGGTATGTTTAAATTCGTGTTCCTAATTCATGTTATGATGTGTTAGTGAAATCCTAAGTCCAAGATTGTTTTATATATGAAATAAAACCCCTTCAAGTAATCCATTTACTATTTTAGTTTAATTCTAAAATTTTAGTTTAATCAACCAAATCACTCTTTGAAAAATGTCTAGATTGTTGAAACTTAGCACTATTGTGTTTCATTAATTACTAAAGCTCCTTGTGTTCAATCTCGACTACAACTACTCTTGTATACTTGTGAGAATTAGTTGGTTGAGTAAAATATCATTTATATGATTCAAACTTGTTAGTGTAACAACCAACAGGTTTTTGGTGATGTTGCTAGGGAACTACAGTTAATCTAATTAGGTAAAAAGTGCTAACTAGCATTCGAGACTAGATCATCACTTCCATTTTCGAATTTTCATATTCTTTTTAGTTGTGTTCTCAATATCTCTTACTTCTTTTAAGGTTGTATGTGTCATTCAAAGAGTGGTCTTCAACCATCCACATTTCTAGATCTTGAGATTGTGCAACACTCTTGCAAGTCTGAGGAGAGAAAGAAGAGAAGAGAAACCATTGCTAGAGGGTATTCCATCATCATCACCACTACCATCTTCTTCATCCTTTGAAGAAGCCACACAAGAAGATCCAACCATGGAGGACAATCGTCCTTTGAAGAAGCCACACAAGAAGATCCAACCATGGAGGACAATCGTCCTTTGAAGGACTTTGCCATTCCGGCTGCCACAAACATTTGTGGAGCCATTGATCTACCTGCAATAGAGGCAAACAACTTCTCTATTAGTCCTTCTATGATGTAGATGATCCAGCAAACCTATTTTGTGGGTACCACCACTGAAGATCCAAATCTTCATGTAGCTGAATTGCTAGAGTACATGAACACCTTCTAGATCAATGGTGTATCCGCTGATGTTATAAAGCTATTGATGTTTCCCTTCACCTTGAGAGATAGATCCAAGGCATGGCTCTTATCTCTTCCCAAGAAGTCGATCAAGAGTTGGGACCAACTATTCAATGCTTTCCTTGCAAAGTATTTTCCGCCAAGAAAGACAGCTCAACTGAGCAGCCAACTCACAAACTTTTCTCAGTTGGATGGAGAAACTTTGTATGACAGATGGGAGAGGTTCAAGGACCTGCAATGCCTTTTCCCTCACCATGGATTGACTAATTGGTTGCTACTTCAAACATTCTACAATGGATTGTTCTACAACACTCGCATGACATTGGATGTCGCTGCTAATGGAGCCTTAATGAATAAGTCTTATAGGGAGGCTTATGATATCATTGAAGAAATAGCACTCAACCACTGCCAATGGGGGTCGGATAGGAAAACACATCCATCTTCTACACCGAGTTCTTCAACCGAGAAGTAAGGAGGAAAGCATAGTGTTGATGTAGTTGATCTAATTGCAGCTAAGCTTGATGTCCTTACACAAAAGTTTGAGAAGATGACTACAATGCAGATCCAAGCAGCCGAGGTAATTTTTGAAGTTTGTGTACTTGTTGGACAAACTTCTTCTTCTTGTTTTGCTCCTAATATGAATTAGGAGAATCAAGAGCAAGTCAATGCCATTAGGATGCATGGGAACAAACAACAGTACAATCCCTACTCCAACACATACAATCTGATATGGAGAGATCATCCTAACTTCTCTTACCGAAACACAAGCAATGCTCAAAACATTCAATAAGGACAACAGAAACCGCAACAATAACAACTCTTCAAATGGCAAACAAATGGGAATCTACCGGGCTTCAACAACAATAGGGGTTACCAACAACAACAACAACCCCATAAATCTTCTTTGGAGACTATGATGGAGTGATTCATCTCCACCAAGCACAACAAAATGAAGAGTTCTGGAGCAATGACAAATTGTTGAAAGATGCAATTGCTCAAATCTCCACAAAAGTGGATGGCATTTCTACTCACACAAGGATGTTGGAAAACCAAATTTCCCAGCAAGCTTTGGTGTAGCAAAAGAACACACTGTATGGTTCTCTTCCTAGCCAACCGGAGGTGAATCCAAGAGGGAAAGTAAATGATATCACCTTGAGGAGTGGAGTTGAAATTCAAAGACCTTCTCCACCCAAGGAGAAGAGTGTTGAGGTTGTTGATGAAGAGAAGATTGACACCCCCGTTGATGATAAAGGAAAAGGTACAACTGAGGTACCACCTTCTTACAAAGCAAGTGTACCATTTCCAAAAAGACTTGCAAATAAGAAGGAGGATTCAAAGTTTAGAAAATGCATGGAGATCCAAAACAAACTTCATGTCAACCTTCCATTGGATGAAGTCATAGCTGAGATGTCATCATATGCCAAGTTTTTGATGGAAATCCTCACCAAGAAGAGGAGGATGGACCAACTTGAAAATGTCATGCTTTCTGATAGAATGAGTTCAATCATTCAAAACTGACTTCCCACAAAGCTAGATGACTTGGGAGCATTCACTCTACCTTGAAGATTAGCAACACCACATTTGACAAAGGTCTTGTTGACCTTGGAGCTAGCATTAGCCTCATTCTATCTACTTTGTGGCAGGAGCTAGATCTTGGAGATTTGAAGCCTACAAAGATGGCCATCCAGCTAGCCGATCACTCAATCAAATATCCCAAAGGTATTGTGGAGGATGTACCCGTGCAAATCGGTAAATTCTACATTCCTTGTGATTTTGTTGTATTAGACATGCTTGAAGTTCCTTCCAATCCCATTCTCTTTGGGAGACCCTTCTTGAGGACTGTAGGATGCATTGTTGATGTTTGAGAAGGAAAGCTTACACTCCTGGTTGGTGAAGAAGGCATGGAGTTTTCTATGTTTAATGCCATGAAGGCGCCTTCACAAGTGGAAGAGCTCTGTTTTGTTGATTCTTTTGACTCTATTATGGAGGAAGACCATGATGATGCTGATTTGATATTTAACTATTGTGATTATGATGAAGCTACCATTGATAACTTTGAAAATTTTGGAGCATTTTCTATTTCTCAACTGAATGCTATTAATGAAGATACTTCACTTTTTTATGATAAAGCCAAAGAAAACACAGGTGGGAGAAAGGTAGAACTCAAAGCCCTTCCACCAGGGCTGAGGTATGTATTTGTTCACCCCAATTCTACTTCTCCAGTCATAATCGAAGATGAGTTAACTAATGAACAAGAAACTAAATTGCTTGTTGAATTACGTTTATATAAAGATGTCATTGGTTACTCTATTGATGATTTAAAGGGCATCCACCCTCCTATTTACATGCATACAATAAACATGAAGGATGATGATAAACCTACTGTTGAACCACCTAGACGTTTAAATCAAAACATGTTTGAAGTGGTTAAAAAGGAAATTTTTAAGTTGAAATATGCTGTTATCATTTATCCTATAAGTGACAGCCCCTGGGTTAGTGCCATTCATGTGATACCTAAAAAGGGGATGAAACTGTCATTAAGGGAGATACTGATGAGTTAATAGAAACATGTATAGTCATAGGTTGGTGTATGTGTATTGATTACCAACTCTTGAATAAAGCAACTTGCAAAGATCATTTCCCTTGCCTTTTATTGATTTGATGCTGGGGTGACTTGTGAACCATTCTTACTTTTGCTACTTGGAAGGGTATTCTGGGTTTTTCCAGATTCCAATCTACCCTCCCGACTAAGAGAAAATCACATTTACATGCACCTATGCAACCTATGCTTACCTTCACATGCCTTTCGGTCTTTGTAACACCCCAACAACATTTTAGGGTGGCATGATGACTATTTTCTTTGATTTCATTGAAAACACAATGGAAATATTCATGGATGATTTTAGTGTTTATGGAGATTCCTTTGATCATTATTTGTGCAATTTGTATGAAGTCTTAGCCCGTTGCAAAAAGGTTAACCTAGTACTAAACTGGGAGAAGTTCCATTTCATGGTACAATCCGGTGTAGTACAAGGCCATAATGTTTCTAATAAGGGTATAGAAGTTGACAAGGCCAAAGTGGAAGCTATTGAGAACATGTCTACTCCTTCTTAAATCAAGGACATCCATAATTTCCTTAGACATGCAGGGTTCTATAGGAGATTCATTAAAGATTTCTCCAAGATTGCAAAACCATTGTGTTCCTTGCTTGCAAAAGATGTTGAGTTCATATTCGATGATGACTTCCATATAGCCTTCAACAAGCTCAAAGAATCTCTTGTCTCAGCCCCAATCATCCAACCACCGGATTGGAGTGCTACTTTTGAATTAATGTGTGAAGTGAGTGACTATGCAGTAGGAGCAATTTTTGGACAATGGAAGGATAAGAAGCTTCACGCCATACACTATGCAAGCAAGACCTTCATGAGGAACAAATCAATTATACAACCACTGAGAAAGAGATGCTTGCCATAGTGTATGCTTTTGACAAGTTTAGACAGTATTTGGTAGGATCCAAAGTATTTGTGTATACAGATCATGCTGCAATAAAGTATTTTCTTAACAAGAAAGATGCCAAACCTCGTCTCATCCTTTGGATATTGCTTCTTTAAGAGTTTGACCTTAACATCCGGGATAAGAAGGGGACAGAGAACAACGTTGTTGATCACCTATCTAGGTTGACCACAGATGTTGGAAATTCATTGCCTATTGAGGACCAATTGCCAATTGAGAAACTCTATGCTTTATCGTCCACACAAGCACCATAGTTTGCAGACATTGCAAACTTTCTTGCTACATGACAGCTACCTTCGGATTGACATGCCAATAGAAGAACAAGTTTTTCCATGATGTAAAGTTTTACTACTAGGACGACCCCTTGTTGTTCAAACATGGGAGCGATGGGCTCATCTAGAGGTGTGTTTTTGAAGAGGAAATGCCACAATCATTTCTGAATTCCATGCCTCTCCTTACATAGGTCACTTTGGAGGAGAGAAGACTGCAACAAAGATTCTGCAGGACAGTTTCTATTTGCCAACCTTATTCAAAGATGTAAACCACTTCATCAAAGCATGTGACAAATGCCAAAGAGCTGGAGGAATATCAAAGTACGATGAAATGTCTCTTAACTCCATCTTGGAGATTGAGGTATTCGATCTGTGGGGAGTTGATTATATGAGACATTTCCCATCTTCACGTGGTTATCAATATATCTTGGTTGCATGCAATTACATTTCTAAATGGGTTGAGGACATTCCAGCCCAAGTACCAGATGCAAAATCTATAATCAAGCTATTCCAGAAAATCATTTTCCCCCAGTTTGGAGTTCCTAGAGCTGTGATTTTTGATGGGGGCACACACTTTGCTGAGAGGCAGTTTAACAATCTTCTATCCAAGTATGAAGTCACTCACAAGGTCTCTACACCTTACCATCCTCAAACATCCAAGCAAGTAGAAGTCTCCAACCGGCACCTGAAAGGTAGTCTAGAGAAGACTGTGTCCAGCTCAAAGAAGGATTGGGATCTGAAGATAGACGATGAATTGTGGGCATATCGGGAAGCCTACAAGACTACCATAGGCACAACTCCATTCAAGCTAGTGTACGGTAAGTCTTGTCACCTTCCATAGGAGCTAGAATACCATGCTCTATGGTATATCAAGTTCCTAAACTTTGATATGAAGAATGCCGGTGAGAAACGTCTATTGCAGCTGCAAGAGTTACAGGAACTCCGATTAGATGCATATGAGAATGCAAAGCTATACAAGGAAAGAACAAAGTCTTAGCATGACAAGAGAATCTGCAGAAAAGATTTCAAAGAAGGAGAACAAGTCTTGCTTTTCAACTCCATATTGAGGTTATTCCCTAGAAAGTTGAGATCTAAGTGGTCCACTCTATTTCTTGTAATGAAGATATTTCCATATGGAGCTAATCAATTGCAAGGAAAAGATGGAGTTTTCAAAGTCAATGGACACTGATGCAAGCTTTATGATGAAGGAGAACTGATTCTGAAAGGGGCATCTTGCTCCCTCTTTGAAGTCCCATGAGAAGAAAGAAGAGTCTACTTCTGGACTTTAAATGGAAGACCATTGTGCAAGTTGTCCCCACATTTAGATAGTTGTTTTTGTTTTCCTTTCTAGTTGTTTTATTCTTGTCCAAAATAAACTTCATGGTGCAAATTCTCTGAGATTCGTACAAATTTCATACCCCAAATCTTTGTTGTTTTGGGTACTTAACATAACTCAAGAAGATATCAAAATTTAACAAAAATATGAAGAAATTATGACAAACACGGCGTGTTCATTACTTCCTTACACCGTGTGACTCAGTCAAATATGTAGTGCTACAAGGCAAAAGAAAACATGGTGTAATTCCCACTTCACACAACGTGTGGTTCTATATCAAAGTTTACTCACCAAAAATAATAGGTTGTTCACATTACAACGTGTAGTGGCATTACACGACGTGTTTAGACTGCACGACGTAATAAAGACACATTACGATGTGTGAAATATTCAAGATTTTTCAAGCTACAACAACTCGGCAAACATGACGTGGAGATCAGAAACACGACATGTGTTAGCACAACACGATGTAACACCATATCAATATGGTGTGTTCAATTAATCAAAGAAATGCAACATAAGTCACAGGTAGTTCAACTTACGGTGTGGCTTCCATTCTTACAGCGTGGCTACTTGAGCACGTTATGTCGTGTTGGACCTTTCCACATGCCATGGTTTTTAATTTTTGGAGTCCTCACAAAGGCAATTGAACTAGACCTTACGTCGTGTGTCTTGATTCACACGACGTATGTTTTTGTCAAAAAAGGTTATAAACCCTAGTTTGCAAGGGTTTCTCTCTCACTCACGTCGTGTGCAATCTCTCTACCTTCATCTGAGCCGACAACCGCCGCCACTTCCTTCTCCCACAACTCACACCACCACACCTCCAGCAAAGATGCCCCATGACATGTCTCCTAGCCCTCACGTGGTGAGATCCGCACTAGCAGTTGGGAAAAATAATCACTTGTCACGTCGTAAACCTCTTCTGACGCACGTCGTGACCACAAGGAGGCCACCAGTAGCAGACATAAGAACTACCTTTCTACACGATGTGTGAACTCAAGTTACATGGCATAACCATCATCGGAGCTTCTCTGATAGGACAGTTCTTTGCAGCATGTGAATCCGTAGAACACGTTGTATTCTCCACTGTCAGGACCATTTTTCAACATGGGTCACACCAAGCTCATGGCAAAGCTCCCACGCACCAGAGAATCTTCTTCATCAGACCGATTCTAGAGCCAGTGTCTTTTCAAGCTACATGAGGAGGAGGAGGACATCTACACTCTTCTTCATTCCAGGAGAGTGGTAAGCTCTTGTTTCATTGATGAGGATGAGATAGATGATTTGGGCATTGTAGATGAACTCAAGGAATATCTTAAGCTTTTAGGACTAAATTACTTCATAGATGGTGTCCCCACCTACCCTAGAGTGGTCTATGAATTCTTGACCTCTTTTTCTAGTGACATAGACCCTAAGAAGTCCATAGAACCATTTGGCATTATTTTTTTTAGGTTTCTAGAAAAACCTTAATGTATGTCATTTGAGGGGTTCTGTGGTTTACTTGAGTTTAATTATCTTGGGTCTATGGGGTCTCTAGCTTACTTTGATGCAAATGTATTTTGGAACCAAATTATTGAGGAGACCTCCTTTGACCCTACATTAGCCCGCACATCCAAATTCACAACCTTCTTTTTAAAGTCTTTCATAGGGTCCTCTCTTTGTGTGTTCTTGGCAGGAAGGAGACTATGGGGGTTGTGGGAAAATTGGATTGTTTCTTGTTATGGGCTACAGTTCATGAGTATGATATCAACATGGGGTATCATTTTTTGAAGAAGGTAGAGAAGACTAGGAAGGATAAGAAGGGTGATATAATGATTGAGGGTATCATCACCAAGATGGCCAAGGCACTAAAAATGATCTTTTAGGCATTGAACACTTGGGGAGGAAGTTTGAGATTGATTGTGGGGTTCTCAAAATAGCTACTTTGATTGGGGAGAAGGTCAAAGGTTTTTATTTCTTGGTGGTCCATGGGAAAGAAGAGACCATTACTTTGCCAAATCCCGAGGTGGTGACTGCAAAGAAGAAGGAAAACTAGAAGTATTTTGTAGCTAATCAGGATGCAGGGCAACCTTCCTCTAGCAGTGCACTAGGTTCTTCTACAATAGTCGAGACAGCAGCAACTCCTCCTCCTCCTTCTACTGGGACATAGACTGAGTTGTCATGGAGGTATATGAACATGTGCCAGCTCTATGTCTATGTCCAGCAACATTTCGACATCTAGGATACGAGAATGACTAGCTTGCAGGATCAGTACACACAACTTCAGACGTAGTACACATGTATCCAGCAGCAATACAATGGTTTGCATGACTCCTACACTAGTTTACAATAGCAGTATACCGGTCTACATGACAACTATGGAGGTTTATAGCAATAATACAGTGGCTTCTCACATCATATGGCAAATATGTACAACATGGTGTCTCGCATGGATGCTTGGCATCTATCTCAGGGTCATTATGCTCCACCACAACCCCCTCCATAGTAGCAGGAGCCTTTTATTTCTTCAGTGGATCCCCTTCATGCTTTTGTTGATGACATATTCTTTGGACATAAGAGGGGGTGTTGACCCCTCTCTCTGATGCTTCTCTGTGCACCATGAGGTACCCGGTTGTGTCACTTCTGAGTTTGATTTGAGCAGTGAGGAGACTGCAATCTTCAAGTTTTGTGGGGGGGGGTACAATCGACCGGTAATCTTGTATCTTTTATTTCCAACATTTTGTTTGATGTCATTTCCCTTCCATTGTCATTTGTTTCAAAAATTTGCTTATGTATTTTGATTTCTAGCATTACATGTCATGTTTAAAAATCAATCTTGAATGAATGAAATTATGTCTCAACTTTTCTCCCTTTTCTTGAACTATCTTTACATGAGAAGATAAAGTATATTAAGACAACTAATTGGCTTATTCATATATTCTGAATTTTTTTTTCTATCATTGCTCACATCTCCACATCCCATATCATGTTGAAAAGTGAACTGAAATTTTTGTCTCTATTGCTCAATCTAAGTAAATATTCAAAAATCTTGAATTTGTGAACTATAGAGCTTTGATTAGCCATTAGAATGATGTTGCCAATATTATAATGAATATTTCATTGCTCTAATTGAGAATATTTCTATAAGTGATTGAATTTCTTCTTTTCTATCTCAAACTTGCTTGGCAATATCTGCAAAAAGGGAAGGGTAGAAAAAGGGCCGCATGGTACCCAATAAAAAACAAGGAAAGTGCAACAATCAAATACAACAACAAACATTAGGTACCCGAATCATATGAAAAGGGGGTGTTTCTAAAATATTAGTGAACCCCAAAAGATGGCTACGTCGCCCATGTTTCCACCAACTCAATGAAGGTTGGAGATGCGCATAAAGAGGGAAATTAATCCCCAACTGGTATTCCACATGTGCATAAGCTTGTACTCAGCTGCCGAGTATCACGCATGTGAATCCTAATAGATGTTTTGATTTGTATGATAAAACCAATGCAAGTGGACATATATGTTAAGAGACTTTCTTTTCATTTCATCATTATTATCAATGGAACTTTTAGCATATCATCATTCTATTGGCTCTATCATGCTTGTTGCTCATGACTACTATTTAGTTGACTTATTGAAGATAATTAGAATGAAATCCCAGAACTAAATATTTATTTTGAGACATAAAATTCAGTTCATTTTTTAGCTGCATATGTGAAATAGAGTTAGCATGATATTGATTTTTTATTTGTTCTTAAATGAAGATATGAAATATGCCCATGAATTGGATTGACATCCTACATCTATATCTTTTTGATTGAGGACAAGCAATGGTTCAACCTTAGGGGGATTTGATGTGCACATTTCATATCATAATTCTATCTTGTTTGTCATGCGTTTTTTATGCATTCAGACTCGTTTTCATTCATATTCATGTTGATTTTCATGCATTCGAGGTATACTTACTCTTGGCTACTTGTTGATGCACATGTACTCAATTTTATTCTATTTTGACAAGAAAATTCCCCCAAATGCACATATTGAGCATTTCCCCTTGGAGTCATGCAGCTGGAGCTGAATATTGAAGAAATAGTAGGACTTACAGCGTGTAACACAGTTACACACGCCGTAAGGCCTCATCAGATAAAACTCTCAAAGGCAGACATACGATGTGTTGCCCATAAACATGGTGTAAGGAACTTTTGGAGAAATTCAATTAGGTACTTGGACTTACGGCGTGTCACCAAATTACAATCCGTAAGTCTGGGTCTCTCGAGAAGTTGCTAAGATGCACTTATCCACATGATGTGTGGACCAATCCACACACCGTAAGTGGACCGGTTTTCTACAGAATTTGAATTTGAACATTTTGTTTGGACAAATATGACTCTCCCTCCCTTGGGATAGTTATGACGGATCATTTGGATCATTTTTGCACACAAGAATAGAGAGGAGCTGAGGAGGGCGAATTTGGGGAAGACAAGGCGGTTATTCAAGAGAAGACCCCCTTTCCTCTCCATTCGTCTTCATCGTTGCAGCTGGAGATTCCCCGTTCGACTTCAACCTACTCGAGAAAGAAGGTTGCTAAACAGGAACTGTTTAGAGACAAAACTCCATCTACTTGCTAGAGTTTCCGCTTGTTCCTTCTTTCATTTTGAATTCTCTAGCTATACCTTAGTTTCTATCACGAAAAATTGTAGATTTCCATCTTCTTACTTGTGTTTCATAGCCATGAGTGAGTATATCCGAATTCTTTGGCATGGGAGAGTAACTCCCATGTTATGACATGTATGGAACATGATAATTCATTCTAAATACTAAATGCTTGCATCTCTACCTTTTGAGTATCGGTTCTTACTTCTGGCATGTATGGCTGGCCACTATGTATGAATGTTTTATGCTTTGTTACTTAATCTGAGAAGATAGGTAGGAGAGTAAGGAGTTACTCTCTTGGAAACTCCTCCTTTACCACGAGAGTGGAAATTATGGAGTTGAGGAGTAGGTTTGTGATCCAAAATTAAATACATACACGAGAGTAATGTATTGAGTTAGGATCGTTGTATTTACACCGTGAGGTGAAGTATAACATACAACTCTCCTTTGTAAGTGCTTGGTATGTTTAAATTTGTGTTCTTAATTCATGTTATGATGTGTTAGTGAAATCCTAAGTCTAAGATTATTTTAAATCTGAAATCAAACCCCTTCAAGTAATCCATTTACTATTTTAGTTTAATTCTGAAATTTTAGTTTAATCAACCAAATCACTCTTTGAAAAAGGTCTAGATTGTTGAAACTTAGAACTATTACATTTAATTAGTTAGTAAATTTCCTTGTGTTCGATCTCGACTAAACCTACTCCCATATACTTGCAGGAATTAAGTGGTTGAGTTAAAGATAATTTATATGATTAAAACTCGTTAGTGTAACAACCAACAGTAGACAAGTGTATTGAATGCATTAATGACACATAATATGATGATGAAACCCTAGCAGGTAGACCAGGAAAGTAATATATCAAAATGGTCAAGTAAGAGATAGGAAATTCAAGTGATAAGATAAGGAAAACTTTAGCAAACCTTATGAGATCTAAAGTTTGATTTTCAAATTAAGGGAGTAAAGTCACATCAAATAACATCATGTTGTTGATAAGGTTCAAACCCTAGATAATTCAAGGTTGTAATAGTTCAAGGGATGTCAATTGTGATTTGAACTTGAGCACAAATATCTGTACAAAATGAAATCTTGAGATCATCAATATGAGAAGAAAATAGCCTTTTTAGTATTCATGGGTTTAAAGGTTGCAAATCTAAACAATATGGAAATGAGTATGAACGAAGGATAAGAAATATATTTGAAATGTTAAGAAGTGTGATTTGAACAAAAGGAGAAGTACAACATGAGTAAAGTGTAATCTAAAGTAAAGTCTTGTAATGATAGCAAGAATGCTAAATAATCTATTCTTACCTTGAATGTTTACAGTCTGGTTAAAAATAAGACAAAAATTTGGTCGAGTATCATAAACTACAAATACTATCAAAAATCCACTCTCTGGCACAAAGTGCCAAATAAATCCACCTCACCGCTATGGAAATACATAAATAAGAACATCCAAAAAAATAACCCAACTCATCAACACTCCACCACACTCTCATCTAAAAATATCCTTCTGGAACGACCCATGGCACAAAAATAACATCGTTCAAAACATGCACACAAATTGGTCCATTCCAAACAACCTCCTCAAGATCAACATTGTCAAGGCCCTTGGCCTTTTGACCAGCAACAAATCAAATGCTCTCAAAAGATGCATTCTCATGCATCTCAAACCTGATGACCTCTCTACTATGAAGCAGATACTTGAAAATAATGCCTCAAACAATATCACATGGAGATGGGGAAACACTTACTCTATGAAAAAAGCATACACTTACCTATCCTACAGAGGTCTCTCCCCCCCTACTACAAAAATCTGGAAACAAAAATGGCAACAAAAACATAAACTTTTCTTTGGCTGCTCCTTCACAACAAGCTACTTACTGAACAAAACCTCTCCAAGAAAGGCTTCATAGGCCCATCTAGATGCTCTCTCTACCATAATGACATAGACTCGGTGGACCGCATTTTGTTTAAATGTAAATTTTCACTAAGCATCTTCTCACACTTTACATGACATTACCGACTCGATCTCTCATCAGCAACCTTTCCTTTAAAGATTTCACCAAACAGACACTACAACTCCTACATAGGAAATGATATCTTCATCATCATTAGTTGGAATCTCTGGCTTGAGAGAAACAACAAATTCTTCAACAACACTCTGAAACTAAGGCATATTATTATCTCAAAAATCGGCACAGGCCTTCATATGATCACCATGTGCAGGTAAACAGGAACATGATGGGAAGGAAGACTCAGAAGAAGGTGAATCTGAAGCCCACTTTCTTTGTGACCTTAAGGCTATGGTGGACGATGAAACGGGAGTTAGTTTGTTGCTGCAACACCAGTGATTTAGGTTGTGTTTTGCTACTGCTGTCACATCTTCCACACTTTCTGGATTAGTGTTAAAGAGGCGTGTTAAGGGGTGCCTCCCCCTAGAACATTAACATCTCTTTTCCTTTCCCAGCTAAACTTTCTTATGCTTTTTACTTTGTATTACCCGGCTAAGCAGGTGTTTGCTTGCTTTTGCTTTTAATATATGCTATGACCATTATCGGAAAAAAAAACCTTGAATGTTTCAATATTAGAGGTGTTATCTATATGATCAAGATGAGAAAGATTAGTAAAAAGAAGCTAGTAGTAATGAATAAGAAGAGAAATCAAAGAAAAACAAATGGCTTTCAATAATACATGAATTTGATTCAAGAAATATAATTTGTTGAAGGCATACCAAGATATGTAAACTTGTTTTACATATGAGTTCAGTGGTATACGTATGAGCAATATATGAAATTGAAAAGGGTGATATGGCTTTAGTCATTCATATAGTACTTTGTCTCAACAATATAAAATTATTGTTAAATCTAGTCTTGTATCTTATGAATGCTTTGCTATTTGAGTAGCACAATAGTAAAATTAAAAATAGCAAGGTGATTTCTATGATATGGAATAGAACAAAATTATAGATTGAATCATATGAATTGAAATAGTCAGATCAGATCACCAGTGTTGAGGTAACACCTCAAGAGAGTATCACAGGATCACAAATGGTTATTTCTCTTTCTATTTCCTATTAAAATAGTCAAATTGGATCACTAGTGCTGAGGTAACACCTCTAGAGAGTATGTCAGGATCACGAATGGTTGTCTCTTTCTATTTTCTATTATTGATTATAACATAGAAAATTCTTTTGCTATATTGAGAGGCCTTGGTTAAAAAAATTGTTGTGATTCGAAGAGAAACAAAGGACTCAATGTTGAACACAATAATAAAAAAAGAATATAAGAATAGTGAGATATAAGATTTTAGATGTTTTAAAAATAAATCTTGAATGTACTTTGACTGTATGTTTATGTTTTGGGGATGAAACCTTTTTCAGGGGGGGGGTGTTATGATCATGTCTGAGCTTAATTGGTAAATTAGGGTTTACCAGGATGATGACATGCTTAGTTAGATCAATCATTATTTAAACATGATTAAGAATGGTAGTTCAATTATGAAATGTTAAACTTAATGAGGACTCCAAATATGCTATCACTTTGAATAACTAGGGTTTGATAAGTATAAACCTTAGTCAGGTGAAATTAGGGTTTTTTCCCAACATGCCCGTGTTGGGGTGAAACGAGTGAGGTGAGCAAAGGACAGTGAAAATGAGAATTGGAGTCTTGGTTAGAATGGTCTTGATGTGTATCACGGACGTGTAGGATTGTTGGCGGCACATACATTTTTGGCAACATGACCGTTTTGGATAATTAAATTGTTGACCAAATTTTGTACTCAAATCTGATGAAACCAATACACCATGGCCATGTAAGGCATAGTGGCCGTGATGGGTTCAACTTAGCATGGCCGTGGGACCTTGTATGGCCATTCTAGGGAATTTTCTCTTCAACCGACTATTATGAAACTATAGTATAACAATGCACTATTTAATTTTTAATTAATTATTTATATCTAGGAATGATCTTAAATTTAATTGGAGATCTAAATATCAATGATAAACAACATGCTAAATTTTCATAATTTTTAGAGGAGGTTTGACCTCTGAAATAAACTAATTACAGTAAGATTTTATGACAACAAAATCTGCTAAAATAAGAGAAAGTATAGTAAGGGGTCAATGTGCAAATTACCTAAGCACCTCAATTACTATATTTGAGAAAGCTAGAACCCAAGGAGACCTCATATTTTGTGATCCATTCCAGATAAACAAAATTCTAGAGAGAGATAAAGAGGAGATCTAAGGTTTTGAGAGGAGAAAATGGTGGAGATGTTAACCAAGGGTTTCTCTATCTGAGATATGATGAAATCAAGTAAGTTTGGCTTATTTGCATAGCCTTTCTTGGTGAATCTTCTCTCACATATCAAGATTCTATCTCTCCTCTAAAATGTTCTGAAATCATGTCAAATTCCTTCCTTTTCTCACTCTTTCTTCATAATCCCCCATTCCTAGGGTTTCCGAGTTGAATGAAGGATAAGGATAAGGCGGAAGATTCAAGAAGAGTGGGTAATCCATGTGAGGCCAAAGACTTAATGCAAGTGTGGGTAAGTACTTGTTGAAGGATGAAGACATCTTGATCAAGTGGGTAAGTCCTTGTGTAGGTGAAAGACTCTTGTCTTGGATAGGTAAGCCCTTGTATGTAAGGTGGTTATCTTGTATCTCTTATAATGGAATATAAGTATACATGGGTTGAAATGTCCTAGAGGTTGACATCTCCAGGTAGTGGATTGATGGTCTCCTAGTTTGGAGATTGGAACCACTCTAAACACCTTGTCTAAGTGTTTGTTTCAATCTCTCTCATCCTTGCTATGCATGTTTAGATAGGACTTCAAATTCATTTTTTGCATTTGGTTTCAATTGATGTCATTTGAAGGTCTAACTATTCTTGTGAGATTTTTGAAGCTCTATTCACCCCCTCTAGAGCCCTAAATCCAACAAACTATTCATTTCATAGATCATCTAATAATATTTACCACAATTGAACTATTAAGCATCACCACATCTCATATTGAGAGACATTGATATCAACATACTTGATTCACTGAACACCCTATCCTTAGGGTTTCATTTACCTCATTCACTTATCACATGACTCACATAAGGATTTAATGCATCATAATCATTCACTGAATAAAGACTGCTTTCAACAATTCATATATGATCAACATATGCATAAAATCCTAGAATTGAGCTGCATTTGAGTTTTCAAGCCATTCACTGAGATACAATGAATCAAGAATAACATTGAATAAATAAAGTATATGATGTCAACATAATCACTTCAAATAGATTTCACAATGTCTTTTAGCAAATATCCAACTTTCCACTCAACTAGGGTTTCACCCTTTTACTGAGCTATCAAGCAAACTCTAATGACATCACATGAAATACAAGATAGTATATGATATATATGTACTATGCATTCAAATAAACAATCATTCATAAACAATTAGATTTAGATAGACAAATTTCTTTATTTAATTATACGATAATTTCAATCATAGCTAAAAATCCTAAATTTCAATTTATTCTTATAACCTCTGCAATTACTTAGGGAATTCTAATTAGAATGGATAATATCCATTTCTAATATGAATTCATCATCTGAAATTTATCACAATATAGGAATAGTGCATTTCAAATCATTTTGCAACAACTAGATCAAAAAGACAATTTAGGGTTTGTAGTCGCATACTAAGCAATTGAAAATTGTTGATGATTTCACTCATTTTCATGCAATGTACTATTTCAAGGAAGTACCCACTCACCCTAAAGTGTGAAACACCTTAAAATGCAGCTCATCTCGGAAAATCTTAAATCCATATCAAAACCCTAGCAAATCAATGGTTTCTTCTACTTGGAGAAGATCTTCACACCTTCTTCAACGTTGAAGAAGAAGAACAACTCCTCCTTCACTCAGAGAAGATTGCTCCAACCTTTGCTATTTGAGAAAGGGGATTGGGAAGATGGAAAGATGGAGAGCTTTA
This sequence comes from Alisma plantago-aquatica, assembly GCA_963693085.1. Classification (NCBI taxonomy): domain Eukaryota; kingdom Viridiplantae; phylum Streptophyta; class Magnoliopsida; order Alismatales; family Alismataceae; genus Alisma; species Alisma plantago-aquatica. The sequence continues at coordinate 324,746,150 of OY856415.1, forward strand.
CATTATAACATTGAGATATCTCTCTTACAACATACCTAACTCACTCAAAATCACAAAATGCTTTGTGAATTAAAAAAAGGGCTCAAAGGGTTGTAGCACACTTAACTATAGCAAGGACCAAGGATATCATGATTGAGCAACCTTGAAATGAACTCCAAGAGGTAGTATTTATAGTTGAGGTGTTCCTTTGAGTATGGGATCACTTAAGAACAAAAAATAGTAATTTTACAGCTTGCAACATATCTATTTTCATTTCTAACAACTCTCCAACTATTATAATCACTTTTTCTACATTTTTCGTACAATACATTCGGTCGAGTTTCAATAAAGGTAACTCGACGGATCCACTAACCGACAAAGCCAATCTTCAAATTATCAATCGAGCTTGTCTTGGGGTAACTCGACTGATCAGTCAAAATCAACTTTGTTCAGTGAGTCAGACGATCGAATTCTATGACTGTACAAGTCGTTTGATGTAACCATTTCCAAAAATCCATCACTGATCGGTTGAGATGCAAACTCGACCGACAAAGTTGTTGTGACAAATTTTTTAAAAGTGATTTTTGAGAGATCAAACGATGGAATTAAGTGTCCCTAATTTTTTCTTATCTTACTTACAAGTCATATCATCAATACAAATGATTATAAAATATTCTAAGGTGGTTTGGAGTGTTTTCTCAAATTGCACATTTGCATTGCTTTTGACTTGAACATGGACAAGCTAGGGCTTGTTTAATTTGATCCTTTTCATGTAACTAAAACCTAAAATCAATATTTTACAAACGTATTATATACATATGAATGGAATGGTTGAGTTATTATCAAAATATGTACAAATAATAACTCTCAAGTCAACATTCTCCCCATTTTTGACAATGACAACCATTCCTCAACATATTGAAAAGGATATGTAAAGTTATACCTTAGCCATGTGGATGGCAAGGGGATTCCTAATTTGAACAATGTAAATTGCTCCCCCTCAATGTATTCCCACTCTTACATGCATAGTTAGTCTTTCTACACAAAGCTATATAATATGTATACTACATGGTCCTTTAGCAAGTCACACGATAAAGCATATATTTAGACAAGAAAAGGATCACATAGGCAATAAAAACAATATGGTTTAACTTCAAAATATTGAACTTCTCTCTCACTTTTGGGACCATCAAAAAGTAAGGGGGCAGAAGAGGACAAAAATGGGTCTTCACCAAGCACAATCAAAACATCCAATCATAAGATAAAACATGCAACCACACAACACTCATAAAAAGAGATGAGAGAGAAACACGCAACCTATGTCATAATAAAAATATGGGTAACATGCCACCACTCATGAGATATTGTCAACTAGAGAGTAAGGGTACATATGATTAAGATTACAACACTGAAATTATCTTCTCAAGTCAACTAGAAGCCAAAATAATGAAAACAACATGATGATAAAAATAGTGCATCTCAGATAATGTCCCCGGATGTTTTAAGTACAAAATAGCCAAGAAAGATATATATGATCAACATCTAAGGACTAAGAACTAAAACATCTAAACATCTATGACATCTATGTCCACTACATCATCATCGACATCATCATCATCAACTTCAGGCTCATAGTCCTCATTTTCATTTGAAGGTGCAGTAGAGGCAATAGCTTCACCTTCGTCACCAGAGCCACCAGCAAAGCCATCATCAGAACCATCTAAACCATCCCCACCGTCATCATCACATGCCTCCTCATCAGCATTAGCATCTTCCTCATTGACCTGGTTGGGCATCTCCTCATTGGCAGAAGGACCAAAACCACGACCAGGCCACATGGCACTCTGCTCAACCCAAGACATGCCAAGGTCATGTAGCTCCTGGGCTTGAGGAAAAGTGGGAGTCGAGGTGCCAAGTCCTATAAGCAAGCTAGATATGGGGCCAACAGGGAGAGGTAGCACACCGAGGTTAGATCCACTCAACTATATCAAGGACCCACGATAGCATGAATGAGCAACCTTAGAATGAACTCCAAGAGGTCATATTTATAGTTGGGGATATTCCTTTGAGTGTGGGATCATTTAGGAACAAAAAAATCTATTTTACAACTTTCAACGGATCTATCTTTGTTTCTAACAAATATCCAACAGTTATACTCACTTTTTCTGAATTTTCCATACAATACATTCGGTCAAGTTTCAATAAAGGTAACTCATCCGATCCACTATCTGACAAAGCTAGTTTGCAAACTATTGGTTAAGTTTGTCCTGGGGTAACTTGACCAATAAGTCAAAATCAACTTTGGTTAGTGAGTTGGTCGGTCGAGTTCTGTGAGTGTACAACTTGACTGATGCAACCATTTTCAAAAAGCCATCATTGATCGATTGAGATGCAAACTCGACCGACAAAGTTATTGTGACAAATTTTTCAAAAATGATTTTTGAGGGATCAAACGATGGAACTAAGTGTCCCTGATTTTTTCTCATCTTAGTTACATTATCAAGTGACTGATACAGTACATTTGTTGACTTTAGAGTTATACATTGTCCATATTTTGATAATGAATTAACCATTCCATTCTTATGTATCTAATATGTTTGTTCAAGATTGATTTCAAGCTTTAGCTACATGAAAATGATCAAAATACACAAGCCCTAGTTTATTCAAGTTCAATTCAAATGCAATGCAAGTGTGCATTTTAGGAAATCACTTCAAATGACCTTAGATGATTTTTGTAATCACTTGTATTGATGATATGACTTGTAACTAAGATGAGAAAAAATTAGGGACACTTAATTCCAAGGTTTAATTACTTAAATGTCAATTTTTTAAAAAAATCATAGGTTGTTTATCGGTCGATCCAGTGATGGATTTTCTGGAGAGACTAATCAGTCGAGTTGTACACTCATAGAACTTGACCGACCAACTCACTGAGCAAAATTGATTTTCACTCATCGGTCGAGTTTCCCAAAACAAACTCGACCGATAGTTTGAAAATTGGCTTTGTCATTTAGTGGATTGGTCGAGTTACCTTTATTGAAACTCGACCAAATGTATTATACGAAAAATGCAGAAAAAGTGATTATAACCATTGGTGAGTTATTTTGAGCAAGAATAGATCCATTGCAACTTGGAAAATAACTATATTTCTCCCTTGAGTGATCCCACCCTCAAGGGAACACCCCCAACTATAAATAGGACCCCTTGGAGTTCATTTTAAGTTTTCTCATTTATGCTATTCTAAGTCCTTGCTATAGTTGAGTGTGTTTCAACTCCTTGAGCCCCTTTCTCTCTCTAGTGTACACTTCTATTCATAATTATGAGTTCGATAGGCCAGTTGCAAGAGAGCTACTTCCTTGTTCTTGTAAAGCCTCATTCCATTCCATCTTCCCTACCCCTTTCCTCTATGAAGCAAAGGTGAAGCAAGCTACTCTGAGTGAAGGAGGAGTTGTTGTTCTTCTTCTTCAAGGCTGAAGAAGAGGTGAAGATCTTCTCCAGGTGAAGGAGAAGGTAAAGTCTAAAGATCCAAGAAGAGTGGGTAATCCCTTGAAGGTTTAAGACTTGTGCAAGATTAGGTAATTCCTTGGAAGAAGGCGGAAGACTCTTGCAAAGTGGGTAAGTCCTTATTAAGGTGGAAGACTATTTGTATTGGATAGGTAAGTCCTTTGGTGGTCTTGTGTTGTAACTCTTATTGGTGAATTTATAGAGGAAGTACTTGAAAAGTCCTAGAGGTTGACCTCTCTAGATAGTGGACTCGTTGTCTCCTAGTTTGGAGAGTGGAACCACTCTAAACGACCTTGTCAAGTACTTGTTTCATTTTCTCTCATCCTTACTATGCTTGTTAGTTAGGATTTCAAATTACACTTTAGCTATTGGTTTTGATTGATATAATTTGAAGGTCTAATCTATCTTGTGAGAATTTTTGAAGATCTATTCACACCCCCTTGTAGAGCCCTAGATCCAACAAGTGGTATCAAATCCAAGGATCTTCTCCAACAATCTCCCACGAGACGAGAAGATGGGCGACAACCTACTTGGTTCTCTCAACCTAGAGGGAGGCTTCTCCATGTATCCTATGGTCTTTGACATCACCAACTTCTTTTGTTGGAAGAGGCACATGCAATTCTACATTCAAGGCATGAACTTTGACATGTGGAAGGTGATGGTCACACTATACAAGGAGCCAACCGGAGATGTTGCAACATGGAGTGAATCAACACTTAAAGAAGCCTAGCTCAATGTCAAAGCCATAAGCATCCTCTATGCATCCCTCACCCCAATGGAGTTCAACCAGATTCCATATTGGGACACAACCTATGAGATTTGGGACAAATTGTGCATCACTTATGAGGGAACAAAGAAATTCAAGGAGGCTAAGATCTACATGTTGAACAACCTTCTAGATAACTTCAAGATGGGAAAGAAAGAAGGGAATGCAGAGATGTACTCAAGACTCAATGTCTCCATCAATGGGCTGGCTGCTTTGGGCAACACTTTGGGTAGAGGTGTAATCAACTCCAAGATTTTGATGACTCTACCAAAGAGATGGGAGTCAAAGGTGACTTCCATTGAAGAAGTGAGGAGCCTTGGTGACATCCCAACCGAAGAGCTCATTGACAACCTCTAAGCTCATGAGCCATGGCTTGACAAGCAAGAAGAAGAAGCCAAGCAAGAAGAGAAGGAAGCCAAGAAGATCAAAGATAGTGCTTTCAAAGCATAAGTGGAGGCGGTCATGCTTCAACAACAACTTGCTTGTCAGAATTCTCCTTTCTCCTCCAATGAAGAGGATGGCCCAAGTGAGCACGAAGTCAACTAAATCAAAGGCAAGCACTTCAAGGGAAAACTAGCCTCCTCCTATACTCCTAGATGCTACAAGTGTAGACAAAAGGGACACTACAAGAGTGAATGTCCCAAGTCAAGAAAGTCACACCACAAGGGCAGATCAAAGAAGGAGGAAGAGTACAAGAAGGAGAGAAAGTATAAGAGGAAGGACAAGAAGGAGAAAAGACACATGAATGCAGCTCATGCAGCTTGGGAAGCTTCATCCTCAAGTAGCTCAAGCTCCGAAGAAGATGGAGAGTGCCACCTTGTACTCATGGCCTCTACTAGTGAAGAAATTGGGGAGGTAAGTGAGGTAAGCGAGGTAATCTTGCATGAGTTATCTAAGAAAGCTATTATTGACATGCTTGTTTATGCCCATTCTTCTTTTGCTAAATGTAAATCCAAAAGAAAATAGTTAGGAAAAATTATTGATGATTTGTATGCTAAACTTGAAATTCTTGAGCTTAATGAGAAAACTCATCTTGAGAGCATTGATAACTTGCAAGGCCAATATCTTTATCTTGAGCTCCAATACAATGGAGTCGAGGTAGAGAATGGTATCTAACTTAAGAACATTGAAACTTTTAAGGAAGATAACCAAAAGTGCCTAAAGGAGCTTGAAACACTTAAAACTAAAAATGTTGAATTAAGCTTCTTGTTGATGCTCGTAAGGATGAAAGAGATGTTTATCTTAAGGAAATTCAAGTGCTGAAATCTAAAATTGAAAGGTTACTTGGTCATGTTAATGATTTATCTTCTAGACCTATATTTCCTAGTAATGATATTGCTTCAATTAATCTTGAGAAAGATTCTTATTTGACTAAGCCCTCTATCTTGAGGCTGACCTTGTTCATTCTAGAGATGATATTGCTAGTATGTCTTCTGCTATCATATCTCTTAATGATGATAATCATAGAATAAGGGCCTCTCTATATAAATTCCTCAAAGGGAAAAAATCTCTAAATGAAATCCTTGACCATTCTACCAAACAAAGTGGTACTAGTGGTTTGGGATTTGTAGAGGGAGCACCAAACGACAAGAACAAAGATAAAGGTAAGAAAAAGAGCAAGGAGACCTCTTTATTTGTTGGAGATTCTTCCGATACTAAGAATTCGATGGTTTGTTCTTATTGCAAGTGTGATGATTATTACTCTACTTATTGTCCTTACAAGCCTAAGGGGACCAACCCAAAGATGAAATGGGTACCCAAGCTAACTCTGGATCCCAAAATTTAAGTTGGGAACTGACATTCTCCTTTCTTGTAGAAAAAAGGAATATGGATTTTTGATAGTGGCTACACTAAGCATATGGCAGGTGATATAAGCCACTTCAATAACTTTACCAAAAAGAAAGGAGGATCAGTCACCTTTAGGGACAACAAGAAAGGTAAAGTCAAAGGTGAGGGTGATGTAGGTGAATCCTTGTGCATCAAGAATGCTCTTTTTGTGGATGGCCTACATCACAATTTGATTAGTGTTAGTCAATTATGTGACAATGGTTACCTTGTGTTATTTACTTCCTTTGAATGCTTGATTCTAGATTCCCTCACCAACCAAGTTATATATAAGGGAACTAGAAGTGGTAATCTTTATGTTATTGTTCTTAACTCTATTAAGTATGTTCTTGGTAGATTCCTAGTAGTCAACTTGAATGATATTTGTCTTTGGCATCGTCGGCTTGGTCATGTAAATATGCATCAGTTTAAGAAGTTGAGCAAAAAGGACTTGGTTAAGGGACTTCCCAAATTGGATTTTGAAAAGGATCAGGAATGCCAATCTTGTACCCAAGGAAAGAAAACCAAGTCTTCCTTCAAATCCAAAGGAGTCCTTAGTACCAAGAGAGCTCTTGAACTTCTTCACATTGATGTATTTGGACCAATGAGAACTCAATCGCTTCATGCTTCCAAGTATTGCCTTGTTATTGTCGATGATTTATCTAAATATACTTGGACCTTCTTTCTCATTTCCAAGAGTGATACGCTTGATGTTTTCTTTAGCTTTTTAAAATGAGTTGAGAATGAAGCCTATTGCAGCATCGTTTTCATCCATAGTGATCATGGGGAAGAATTTGAAAATGATCTTTTTGAACATTTTTGTCAAGAATCTGGTTGTACACATAACTTCTCTTCACCTCGAACACCTCAAAAAAATGGGGTTGTAGAGAGGAAGAATAGGTCACTACAGGAGATGTTTAGGACCATGCTTCTAGAATATGACACTCCAAAGAAGTTTTGGGTTGAAGCTGTCAATACCTCATGTTTTATGAAAATTGAGTTTTTACACATCCTTCTTTGAAGAAAACCCCCTATGAGCTATGGCGTGGTAGGAAGCCTTCTATCGAGTATTTCTATGTTTTCGGATGTCCTTGTTTTGTTTTGAATATGAAAGATTCTCTCGACAAGTTTGATCTAAAATCCTACAAGGCTTTCTTTCTTGGCTATAGCACTACTAGCAAGGCTTATAGAGTATTTAATGTTGATCTTTCTAAAGTAGAAGAATCCATAAATGTTAAATTTATTGAGACTAACCCCTCTATTTCCAAAGATATTGTTCCAAATAATGATGTTGCAGGTGAGGTAATTCCTATTCTACAAGAGCTCAACATCACCCAAAAGGAAAAAGAGGTGGTCACTCAAGAAGAAGAAAAAGACGAAGAGAAGAAGGATCCAACCCTCGAGTTTGCAAAGAATCATCCAAAAGAGCTGATTTTAGGTGATTGATTTGAAAGAGTGAAGACACAGGATGCATTGAACAATGAACAAGACAACAATGCCTTCATCTCACAACTCGAGCCGAAGAACGTCAAGGAAGCTCTTAGGGATGATGAGTGGATCCTAGCTATGCAAGAAGAGTTGGAGAAATTTGAAAAGAACAAAGTATGGACCCTAGTGCCAAGACCAAGTGATAGAAATATCATTGACACCAAGTGGGTCTACCGCAACAAGCTTGATGAAAGCGGCAAAGTGGTAAGGAACAAAGCAAGGTCAGTGGCTCAAGGCTACAATTAATAAGAAGGTATAGATTTTGATGAAACATATACACATATAGCTAGACTTGAGTCCATTCATATGTTACTTGCCTTTGCTAGTTACAAAAACTTTATTCTTTATCAAATGGATGTCAAAAGTGTGTTTTTGAATGGTACAATTGAGGAGGAAGTGTATGTTGCACAACCCCCAGGATTTGAACATGATAGTTTACCTAACCATGTTTATTCGTTGTAAAAATCACTCTATGGACTCAAACAAGTAACTAGAGATTGATATGAGAAATTAAAGAACTTTTTGTTAGACTATGGGTATATCATGGGCAAAGTGGATTCTGCCTTATTTCTAAAGCACACTTGTAATAATTTTCTTATCATTCAAATATATGTTGATGATATCATTGTTGGTGGAACTAACCTTGATCTTTGCAAAGAATTTAGTGATCTTATACAGATTGAATTCAAGATGAGTATGATGGGTGAGATCATGTTCTTCCTCGTCTTTCAAATCAAGCAAACAAAAGATGGAAACTTCATCAATGAAGGCAAGTACACAAGTGAGTTACTCAAGTGATTTGGGATGGAGAACATCAAGACGATGGACACACCCATGTCAAACACTGCCAAACTTGACAAAGTTGAAGAAGGTGAGAAGTTAGATGAGAAGATCTATAGAGGTATGATCGGAAGTTTACTTTACTTTACTGCCTCTAGACCTGATGTAATTTTAAGTGTTGGCTTGTGTGCTAACTTTCAATCAAACCCTAAAAAATCAACCTTATAGATGTTAAGAGGATTTTAAGGTACTTAGCCAAAACCCAAAATTTTGGACTATGGTATCTCAAGTCAAGGGACTTTACTCTTACTTATTATAATGATGTGAATCACTTTGGGTGCTTGATTGATAGAAAGTGCACAAGTGGCACTTGCTTTCTCCTAGGACCATGCTTGGTGTCTTGGTTTTACAAGAAATAGAGCACGGTGGCATTATCAACCACCGAGGCTGAATACATTGTAGTCGAAAGTTGTTGTGCCCAGGTCCTATGGATGAAGTAAATGCTCCAAGACTTTCACATTTATTTTAATGCTTCTCCTATCTACTGTGATAATACTTGTGCAATTAACTTGTCAGGTAATCCTATCTTGCATAGTAGAGCTAAGCATATAGAGGTTCACCATCATTTTCTTGATGATCACATTGCCAAATAGGATATCATATCATGCATGTGGACACAAAAAATCTATTGGTGGACATTTTCACTAAACCTCTAGCTAGAGAGCAATTTAACTTTATTAGATATAAACTACTCATAACTACTTTGAATGAATTTGATATGCCTTCTAGATAGTTGTCATCTATCCTATATGTTTTTCCTATGTTTTGATCACCATTGCTTGCTAATATGCTAAACACCATCTTTTCATGTTCATTTTCCCTTATTTTTCTCTTGTTTTTGGGTATTTTTGCAAATCCTTATTTTATCACAAAATAGTACTCAATGATGAGTGATATGTGCCAAAGTAAGTTTAAATTTCATAATGGACTTAAAAAATAAATTTAATTAGCACTCTAATGGCTAGAAATTAGGATTTCTATGTTTAGGTCAGGTTAACCATCTGTCGAGTTGCCAACTCGACCGATCAGAGGTTGAGAGCTTTTTTATAGAGCCTATCGGTTGAGTTTCTGAGTCACAGAACTCGACCGATGGCCAGGCTGCAACAAACTTAGATAGGTTCGTCCGACTTTTCTCCCTCTCAACTAGAAAAAAGTCAATTGATCCAACCTCTAGCTCCCTCAAGCTCTCAACCCTAGCCCCGAACTTCCTCTCCCTAGCCCTAGTTTGACCTAGATCAACCTCCCTTGACCTTCCCCTTTCTAACCTAGGTCTGTGGATGAGTTTTGGAGGTAGTTCTTTATCTTTTGCTCTTTCCTTCCTATCCTTTTCATCTCCATGGCATTCAATAGGAGGAAGAGGGCCGCCCCATCTAATACACCTTCATCTTCATCCAACTCACACTTTATTCCCTTTATGACATTTTCTACATCTCAAACAAGGCTCTAAATAGGTACAAGGAGCTCCTTTCTAGGAACACTTTCCCTTTATGTGCCCTATTTGAGCCAAGACCAAGAAGACCAGAGGTCATAGATCAAGTAGCAGAGTTTCTTTACAACCACCATCTCACAGACTTGGGTGTTGAATGTGTGCGCTATTACAATTCCATCACAAGCACCAAAGTCATTCACAAATTCTACGCAAATTTGCATTAGAATTATGATACCCTCTTACCCCCGCCTAATAATCAAGTAGTCCTCACATCTATGATAGCCAGGAAAAAAAATTAAGTCTCTGAGGATACCCTGAACATCTTCTTTGGATGCTGAAGTGACTGACACCTGGCATAAGGACTATCCAGAGTATTTTGACCTAGTTGAGCCTGAGGCCTACTACAAGCAGTATGATCTTGCTTTCTCTGATATTCATAAGTTCTTAAAGAAGCCTCAATTCTCATATAGGAAGAAGTGCACCCTTCCCTCCTCTGCCTTCGACCTCAAGAGACACATCCTTGTCGTAGTCATTAACTGCAATATTCACCCAAAGAAGAATCATAATGAGATTGCAGAAAACACAACGGTGATAATGTATTGTTTCTTGAAGAACATCAAAGTCAAGTGGGTGATATATTTTCTCCATCATATGACCTTCTTCGACTCAGGCAAGAACACATGTGGCACCCACCCACCCTATCCAGCCCTGATTTGTGGTCCTTTCTAGCTTGCCACTGGCAAATCTCTTTTCCATGACCTTCACTACAAGCCTGTCCAAAGAGGAGTTTGCATCAGTGAGACCACTCTTCAGAAGTCAGTGCATATCCTATCCTTCACCACACCTGGTGCCTTGTTGGTTGTTTACACTAACGAGTTTCAATCCTAACAAGGAAAGTTTACCCAACTTAACCAATCTCCACAAGTATACAGAGGTAGTGTAGTTGAGATCGAACACAAGGAGCTTAAGTAATTAATTGAGTGCAACATCACTAAAGTTCAATAATCTAGATTAGTTTAAAAAGATGGTAATGTTTATGTAATTGCAAAAATTCAGATTTAAACAAGAAATAAAAAGATTACTAAAAGGGTTTAGATTCAGAAATTAATGGATCTTGGACATTAGAATTTCACTCACATATCATAGTACATCATAGGAACACAAAAACCTAAACATACATAAGCACTTGTTTTAAAGGAAAAGTTGTGTTTCACTTCACCTCCTGGTATAAGTGCAATGATCTCAACTCAAAGTTACATTCTCATGCATAAATTTCATTTTTTATCGCAACATGTTCCTCAACTCATTTATCTCCACTCTCGTAGTAGAAAAAGAGTTGCCAAGGAAAACACCTCCATACATTCCTACTTATCTTCTCAGATCAAGCAAGAAAGCAAAACACATGCATATAAAGTGGCCAATAATACATGCAAGAGATGATAAACTCGGTACTTTCATGGTAAAAAAACAAGCAACATAGTATTTAGTATGAAATTAACTTGTTCAATACATGCTATGACATGGGAGCTACTCTCCCATGCCCAAGAAAAGGGAATTACTTGTCCATAATCATGCTTTGCATATTTGCTACAGAAAATTTAGGTTTTAACATGATCTAGAGGAGGAAAAACAAAGAGATATGAAGATGTAACCACAAGAAGGAGGAATTTTGGCTTGGGGACAAAATTCTCCTCCTTTAGCTACTCCAAAATGAACTGGCACCTCTCCCGAGAAGTTGCACAAAGTTGGGGAAGCTCAGCTGCACCTTGTAGAAGATATTGGAGAAGATATTGGAGAAGAGAAGAACAAGTGATTGGGCTCCTTTGGTAATAAACCACCTCATTTCTCCTCCCCTCTGCTCTAGACTTCCTCTAGGATGAGAGAACTTTGAATTATGACCAGTCATAACTTCCCATTAAGTTCCATCTTCATTTTAAGCAAAAACTCATATTTTTTGAAATGTTGAAACTGCTAGAGACACGGCGTGCGTCCAGAGTGCACGCCGTTCAAAAGCTTCGACAGTTGCTCTAGAATGTACTGCGCACGGTGTGCGCTAAAGGAATGCATGTCGTGCAACTTTCCAGAAGAGTTTTTGTTAGCTTGACACTCTAGGTGAATGTCGTGCATTCAAGTGCACGTCGTGCATTTGCTTTTCTGCATTTTTTTGGAAACATGCACGTTGTGCTCAAGGCTCGAACACGCCGTGCATTTTTCTGTCTGGGTGAAATGGAAATTCTTCTGAAACCTTACACATCATGCGTTCATCCTACACGTCGTGCATTCTACTATTTCAGCAGAATTAAACTCTACAATTCAGTCTTATTTGGAGCATATCTGCAATGTAAGTTATGTGATAAGTAAAGTTACAAAAAGATGGCAAAAGTAATATGAAAAGAGGCTAAATAATATTAGAATGAATCAAATGTGTGTGTGATTGCATGTGAATAGATGATGTAGAAATCACACAACAAATCCCCCTAAGCTTGAACTATTGCTTTTCCTCAAGCAAAAAGAATAGGGCTACAATCAAAGAGAAAGAGTAAACAAGTGCATGCATGGATTAAATGAAAATGAGATATGCAATTAGCTCAACCAATCAAGTACATTGTGCTTGTTTTCATTGTTATCGTCTCAAATTTTCAACATCCAAGATAGAGAAATTAAGTTCAGCAAGGTTGGTTCTAAATCAAGCAAAATGATCAACTAGACAACACTAAATAGAATTTGGATAATCAAGCCAAATAATCAGTGCATGTTCATTACAAAATTTTCAGCTAGTATGGATGTAAGATGATGAAATCAGTGCTAATATTAACAAACTTAGTTGTACTCTTTTTCTCAAGGATATGATGTTGGAAATTTTTGGGTTTCTGACATTCAGCTGCTAATTTAGGCTTACGCTCACGTGGAACGTCAGTTGGGGTGTTGTTTTTACCCTCTTTTGATATTCATATCACCTAACCATCATCGCTAGATCAGACTCACACTAGGCTAGCATGATATGTGGGTCATTTGCCATCTTTTATTGGGTAAGGGTGAACAAAGGATAGCACAATTCATTATTCAACACCAAAGAGTCAACAAGAATGTTAAGGTAACAAGATTTCAGTCCTTGTTTTGTAAATTTTTCACTGAAAAATTTATTGTAAATGCACTAAAGGTTTGGCAAGAGTATCCTGTATTCTATTAAATGTTATAAAGTTGATTCATTCTCTCAAAAATGGAACTATTACATGTATTGACTAAGCAAAGATGTAATTAGATTTTGAGATTTCACCAAGAAACATAAGGCAAAATCATGTACATGGGGATTTTCAATTTCCATTTCATTCATAGATGCTCTTGATTTTTCTTTTCATGTAGCCAAGAAACATAAATGACAGAATAATTCAAGCATACAAGGGGGTTTCATTCTAATAATATAGCCTCAAATCATATTAACTTTACCATCAAGGAAACTGAACATGGAATAAAATGGAAAACAACTGCCACAATTGACTCAATTAAAGAAAAACTGAATGAAAACTACATATATCGTCTGGTTGTGCCCCCCCCCAAGCTTTAAGTCAGTAGTGTCCTCACTGCGTCAATCAAACCTAAGGAGTTCACAACCGGGAACCTATCATGGATCAATATCAAAAAGGAGGGCCACCACCCTGATCTGAGAAAAACTCGCTGACAAGATCTGGAATGTCCATGGGCTGGTCTGCGGAATCATGTTGTTGGGGAAACTAGGACTGTTGTGTGAACTCAGGAGGTGGAAACTCTGGCTGCTGTGATGGAAGTGACTGATACGGTGGCGGGATGGAGTAATGGCCCTGAGAGATATGCCAAGTGTCCATCCGGGCGACCATGTCGTACATCGCAATGTACTGCGTGCCCATCTGGTCCAAACGGTTGTCGATGTGGTCAAACTACAACTGAACATAACCGTAAAGGTGCCTCACATCAAGCATCGCCCAAGCATACTCTGTCTAGGTACTAGTGGAGGGTGGAAGTGGTGTTGTATTTGTTGATGTAGATGTGGTTGTAGAGCTATCGGCACCATGGGTGGGTGTATCTGCTTCATCCTTGGGTTGTAACTCCACCTTCCAATTTGCTTTGTTGCTGAGGTCATTGGTGGCTACATCGGGGATGACAATGAACTGTTCCTTTGTGATAAAAACCTTGAAGTTTCTGGTTCTATCACCATGCCTTGATATTAGGCCACAAGAAATAAGATAATTGATGTCTACAAGGTTTTTCCCCAGTGTAGGTTCTAAGGTAGCCACATCTAACCCTAGCTGCATTGCAAGTATAGTAATCAACCCACCACACATGATATCCCCCACCTCTGTTTGCTTCTTCTTCTTAGATTCTAGAAGTTTGTTTACAATGTAGTAACCAGAACTGATTTGCTCGTTTTTTATCATGCACCACAAGAAGAAAAGGTCGGTTTTCCCCACGACCCCTTGAGTTTCATTTTTGGCAAAGGGACATGTGCTTAGAAGGCAATGCACAACTCTGAAAATCAGAATATGGAGTAAAGAAGCTCGGGCATTCCTAGCCTTGTGCACTGGTTCACTGGTAATTTTAGATCAAAAAGTGTCACTACGAAAAGTGGGCAAATAATCAGTATAGCCTCCATAGTTGCACCCAAGCAAAGCACAAAATCGGCGAAGATCCATAGAAAAGCATTTGTTTAGAAGATGAAAAATGATCTTCAGATAGGTCTCACGGCAGTTTTGGGGTCGCCTTCCACATTAAAGGTGGTCAAAAATTCATATAAAAGGTGGGGGTAGGTCTTTGTGACTCTAGTACAAAGTAGATGGAGGCCTATTAACTGAAGATACCCCCTTACCTCAGTTTTGAAACCCAGCTTGTCAAATGTTTCTTCACAAACATAGCGGGAAGGTAGAACCTGCCTAGTGATGATAAATTGGTAATCTGCATCCTCCTCCAGGGTGACTCAGAACTGGGTGGATGGCACAAAAGCTTTTGATTCAGAAGGTGTCGTGGAAGATGAAGCTCCACGATAGCGTCTTCCCGAGCCTCTCTTGATTGGTGCCATGGCTTATCTAGATAAAATGCACGGTGTGCAGAGATTGATTACGTTGTGCACTTGAGAAATCACCTTCGGTCGGAACTATAGAGTGCATGACGTGCACCTTGAAGTCACGGCGTGCGTATGGAACAGAATTGCAAACTGAATCACCCACCAGAAGGAGACGAATTGAGAGGAAAAGGAGGCTCGAGGGCGAACAAGCGAGGGAGGGGTCTTGCTTGGGCATCTTGGCGGTGAGCTTGATGAGAGGAGAGGAGTTGGTAGAGGCGCACTTTGGTGGTGGCTGGGCGGCCGCTGCTGTCGGCTGAAGAAGAAGGTGGAAACGGCTAGTGGTGCGCTGGACAGCGTCAGAAGTGCGCGAGCTGTTGGCGTCGCCGAGGTGGCTGTCGTCGGTGCTGCTGTCAGTTGCTAGGCGGCTGCTTAGGGTGGCAGCTTAGGGCAGTGGTGGTAGGGCGCTCATGGAGCTGGAGCAAGCAGAGGCTGAGATGGCGGTGGTCGGTGGAGGTGCGGCGGCGTGCAAATGTGCACGGCTTGCGAGAGGAGGCGACGACGTGCATATGTGCATGGCATGAGTGGGGAGGAAGGTGGCGGCACTGCTAAGGGCATGTCTACTTTCTTTCTTTTGTACGACTATTTTCTCAAGTGAGAAATTAGGTCATGTGCCCCTCTCTTTTGTCCTGACTTTACAAAAATAGACACATCGTGTGCTTAACATGAACGACGTGTTCTTCTTTCATTTCTTCTTTTCAAACTACCTTTACAACCAATTGCACGACGTGTATTAGGTATGCACATCGTGTTCTGCTTTGAATTCACCTTGCAGACCTAGCTTTTCACCCAGATGCACGGCGTGCATGTATGGATGCACGTCGTGCTAGTTTACAGAAACACTTGCTGCTCAGTTGATAGATAGACACACGGCATGCATCATTTAAATGCACACCGTGTAAGATTCCAGTAACTTATTTGCACATTTGCGGCTCCAGGTGCACGACGTGCGTGAACAAATGCACGGCGTGTAACTTTCCAGAAATTTTATGTTTTCTGCAGCTCTCCGGGTGCACGACATGCATCGAGTAAATGCACGTTGTGTTAGTTTCGAGTAACATATTCGTGAATAGAACACGGTGTGTGGCGGAAACACACCATGTACCTGGAGATATAACCTGATTACAGTATAGTTTCTGCAGAGGTGCACGCCGTGTCAAATAAAGACATGTCATGCATTTTAGAGTTTCTATAGAAAATATCAGTCAGACAGTATGAAATAATGATAGTTATGGCAGCAATCAAGTCTAAAATATTACATTCATCCATGACAAGATTATTGATGAAATTAAAGAGTGTTTTTTACTCAAAGAACTTTAAAAGAAATCTATCCTAATGTGGGGCCAACTCCCACAAGATCCTCCATGTAGAGTCTGGAGTGAGACTCTTCAATCCCTTCAAGCATCTTGGAGGGAGCAAGAGGCTCCCTTATCCACTTCATCTCTATAAGAATAAATCTTGCAACGCTGTCCGTTCACTTTGAAGTTTCCATCTTTGCCTTGGAGTTCTACAGCTCCATATGGGAAAATCTTTAGCACAAGAAACGGACTGGACCACTTTGATTTCAGCTTCCCTGGAAATAGCTTTAATCTAGAGTTGAATAGCAAGACTTTATGTCCTTATTAGAAGTCCTTCCTGGGAATTCTTTTGTCATGCCAAGCTTTTGTCCTTTCTTTGTACAACCTTGCATTCTCATAAGCATCAAGGCGGAGTTACTCAAGTTCCTACAGCTGCAAAAGGCACTTTTCTCATGCCTTCTTCATATCAAAGTTCAAGAATTTAATGGCCCACAAAGCATGGTGCTTCAACTCCAACGGAAGGGGACAAGATTCACCATATATCATCTTGAACAAAGTATTCCCTGTGATAGTCTTGTAGGTTGTATGGTACGCCCATAATGCATCGTCAATCTTTAAGGCCCAATCTTTTCTTGAACTAGAAATAGTCTTTTCAAGGATTTTTTTCACCTATCGGTTTGAGACCTCTACCTACCCGGAAGTTTGAGGATGATATGGCATAGAGATCTTATCAGTTACACCATATTTAGAGAGAAGGTTATTGAATTATTTTTCAGCAAAATGTGTGCCTCCATCTGAAATACAACTCGAGAAACTCCAAACTGAGGAAAGATGATCTTTTGAAACAACTTTACTAAAGATTTAGCATCCAGCACTTGGGTTGGAATGGCCTCAACCCATTTGGACACATATTCACAAGCAACAAGAATGTATTGGATTCCACAAGAGTATGGGAATGGTCCCATGTAATCCACTCCCCATACATCAAACACCTCAACTTCTAAGATAGAGTTGAGGGGCATGTCGTCACGACGGGATATACCTCCTATTCTTTGACATCTATCACACGATTTTACAAATAGATTGATGTCCTTGAATAATGTGGGCCAATAGAAACTAGCTTGTAGTATCTTAGCAACAGTTTTCTCTCCTCTGAAATGGCCTCCATAAGGAGAGGCATGACATTCAGCAATAATGTTTGGGATTTCTTCTTCAACAACACACTAACAGATTAGCCCATCACTTCCATGCTTGAATAACAATGGATCATCCCAATAGTAGAATTTCACATCATGAAGTAATTTCTTCTTTTGTTGATATGTCAAATTAGGTGGGAGTTGTCTGGTAGCAAGAAAATTTGCAATGTCTGCAAACCATGGTGCTTGAGTAGATGACAACGCATAGAGCTTTTCAATGGGAAAATGATCTTCAATGGGCAATGAATCTCCAGCCTCCGTGATTAATCTAGAAAGATGATCAGCAACATTATTTTCTATACCTTTCTTATCCCGGATCTCAAGATCAAATTCTTGTAGAAGAAAAATCCAGCAAATACGTTGTGGTTTGGCATCTTTCTTATTCAACAAATACTTTATCGCAGCATGATTAGTATATACAATCACCTTGGATCCTACAAAATATTGTCAGAATTTGTCAAAAGAATATAGAATGGCTAGCATTTCCTTCTTCGTGGTTGTATAGTTGATATGTGCTTTATCAAGGGTTTTTCTTGCATAATAAATGGCATGGAGTTTCTTGTCCTTCCACTGTCTTAGAACAACTCCCGCTGCATAATCACTTGCATCACACATTAACTCAAAAGGAGAATCCCATTCCAGAGGTTGAATAGTTAGGGCTGAAATGAGGCCCTCCTTGAGCTTAGAAAAAGTTGTGTGGCAATCATCATCAAATACAAATTCGACGTCTTTTGCAAGTAGGGAACACAACGGCTTTGCAATCTTAGAGAAATCTTTAATGAATCTTCTATAAAAACCTACTTGGCTAAGAAAGTTGTGGATGTCTTTAACTGAAGATGGAGTAGACATCTTCTCAATGGCTTCAACATTTGCCCTATCCACTTCAATACCCTTGTTAGAAATGACATGTCCTAGTACTACACTAGATTGTACCATGAAATGGCACTTCTCCCAGTTTAGCACTAGGTTAACCTTTTTATAGCGGGCTAAGACTAAAGACAGGTTCAATAAACATTGATCAAAGGAATCACCGTATACACTAAAATCATCCATGATAATCTCCATTATATTTTCAATAAAATAAGAGAATATGGCCATCATACACCGCTAGAATGGCACGGGAGCATTGCAAAGACCAAACAGCATACGACGATAAGCATATGTTCTATAAGTACAAGTAAATGTGGTTTTCTCTTGGTCAGGTAGATAAATAGGAATATGAAAAAATCTAGAATACCCGTCCAAGTAACAAAAGTAAGAATGTTTAGCGAGGTGTTCAAGCATCAAATCAATGAAAGGCAATGGAAAATGATCCTTATCGGTTGCCTTATTCAGACACCGGTAGTCAATACGCATACGTTAGTCGGTGACCATGTGTGTTTGTATTAACTCATCATTGTCTCCCTTAATGATAGTTGCACCCCCCCCCCTTCTTAGGAACCATGTGAATGGCACTAACCCAGGGGTTGTCACTAATGGGATAAATGATTCCAACATCAATTAATTTGAATTTTTTTTTTCTTTACCACTTCAAGCATATTTTGATTTAGGCACCTAGGTGTTCAACTGTTGGTTTGGCATCAACTTCCATGTTTATTCTATGCATACAGATTGAAGGATGAATGCCTTTTAAATCATCTATGGAATAACCAATGACGTCTTTATACAAATGCAGTTCGACAAGTAATTTATTTTCTTGGTCATTGGTTAATTCATCATTTATTATAACAGGGGATGTAGAGTTTGGGTTAAGAAATGCATACCTCAGCCCGGGTGGAAGGGCTTTTAGTTCGACCTTTTTCCCTATTGTACCTTCATCAACTTTGTCATCAACAAGTGGAGCATCTTCATTAGTAGCTTGTGCTTTAGAGATAGGAAATGTTCTAGAAATTTCAGATTTGTTGATTTCGGCCACATCATTAGCACAAAGATTAATCATTAAATCAGCAATATCATCATTATCCTCCTCAATTGGATCTATGGTATCTAACAAATAGATTTCATCAACACGTACAGGTGCTTTCATGGCATCATAAATAGAGAATTCCATTACTTCCTCACCAACATGTAGAGTGAGCTTTCCTTCCCGAACATCAATAAGACATCCGACAGTCCTCAAGAATGGTCTTCCAAAATGAACAAGATTGGAAAGGATCTCCACCATATCAAGAATGACAAAATCACATGGTATATAGAACTTTCCGATCTGCACTAGTACATCCTCCACTATACCTTTTGGGTATTTAATAGAATGATCGGCTAACTCAATAGCCATCTTTGTTGGCTTCAAATCTCCAAGATCCAGTTCTTGCCATAAGGTAGATGGAATGAGACTAATACTAGCACCAAGGTCTACTATACCTTTGTCAAACGTGGTATTGTTGATCTTACATGGTAGTGTATAAGCTCCCAAATCATTAAGCTTTTGTGGAAGGCGGTTTTGATTAATAGAACTCACTCTCTCCGAAAGCATTACTATTTCAACTTGATCAACCGTTCTTCTTTTAGTTAAGATATCCTTTAGGAACTTAGCATAAGAAGGCATCTCGGCAATAATATTAGCAAAAGGAAGATTCATGTGTAGTTTATTGAGAATGTCCATAAACTTCCTAAATTTGAGGTCTTCCTTCTTGTTGGAAAGCCTTTGAGGAAAAGGTGCAATGGCATTGAAAGAAGGTGGTGTTTAGGCCATACCTTTCTCCTTCCTATAATCAGGAGTGTTGGACTCCTCTTCATCGGCTACCTCTATGTTCTTCTCTTTGGGTGGAGAAGGTCTCTTAATTTCAGCTCCACTTCTTAGAGTAATTGCATTAGCTTGTTGCCTTGGGTTCACTTCTAGTTGACTTGGAAGAGAACTGGATTGCGGATTCCTTTGTTGTGCTATAGCTTGTTGTGCTATTTGGTTCTCTAACATTTTGGTGTGAGTGTAAATACCATCCACCTTTGTGGAAAGTTGAGCAATAGCATCTCTCAACAGCTTGTCATTTCCCCAGAGTTCTTCATTTTGCTTCATTTGTGTAGACATAAATTTTTCCATCATGGCTTCTAAAGAAGAACTTTCGGGTTGTTGTGGTGTTGGTAACCCCTATTATTAAAACTTGGCGGATTCCCTTGTCGGTTGACATGTTGTTGTTGTTACGGTTGTTGTTGTCCTTGTTGGAAGTTCTGAGCATTGCTTGTGTTACGGTAGGAGAAATTAGGATGATCTCTCCATCCCGAATTATATGTGTTGGAATAGGGATTGTATTGATTGTTCCCTTGCATTCTAATGGCATTGACCTGTTCAAAACTCCCTTCAATTGTACTAATAGTAAAGCATGAAGAAGAATTATGCCCTGCATTGCCACAAACTTCACATATAACTTCATCTGATTGGATTTGCAGAGTGGTCATCTTCTCAAAACTTCTATGTAAGAACATCGAGTTTGGCAGCAATACGATCAACGACATCAACAATGTGTTTCCCTCCTTGCTTCTTGGTCAAAGAACTAGCTGTAGAGGTTGATTTTACTCCCCTATCTGCTCCCCATTGGTAGTGATTAAGCTATATGTCTTCAATAATGTCATAAGCTTCCCGATAAGACTTAGTCATCAATGTGCCATTGGCTACAGCATCCAGTGTCAACCGGGTGTTGTAAAATAGTCCATTATAGAAAGTTTGAAGTAGCAGCCAGTTGGTCAATCCATGGTGTGGGAAAAGGCGTTGAAGATCTTTAAACCGTTCCCATGTGTCATATGGAATTTCTCCTTCATTTTGAGAGAAATTGGTGAGCTGATTTCTTAATTGGGTTGTCTTTCTAGGCGGGATTTGCAAGGAAAGCATTTAAGAGTTGGTCCCAGCTTTTGATTGACTTCTTTGTAAGAGACAAAAGCCATGCCTTGGCTCTGTCTCTTAGGATGAAAGGGAATATCATAAGTCTTACTCCTTCGGCAGATACCCCGTTGATTCAGAAAGTATTCAGAGATTCTAAGAACTCGGAAACATGAAGACTTGGATCTTCAGTAGCTATACCTCCAAAATGATTCTGTTGTATCATCTACATAGAAGGAGCAATAGAGAAATCGTTTGCTTCTACTGCAAGTAGGTCAATGTCCCAACAAATGTTTGTGGCGACTAGCATTGTGAAGTCTTTCAAAGGATGGTCGTCATTTATGATTGGATCACTTGGTGTAGCTTCCTCAAGGTGTGAATAAGATGGTGATGGTGATGATGGTGAAGTACCTCCTAGCAGCAGTGGTTCTACTCTCCTTGCTCTTTTTAAGCTTGAAAGAGTACACTCGATTTCAAGGTCTAACAATGCAGATCTTTGAAAACCCATTTGTGAGTGACGCATACAACCTGAAAAATAGCAAGAGGAATTAAGAACACAACTAAGAGGTATATGGATTTTGAGAATGAAATTGGTGATATAGTCTCAACTACTAATTAGCACTTATTACTCCAATTAAATTACCATAGCTCCCCGACAACGGCGCCAAAAACTTGTTGGTTGTTTACACTAACGAGATTCAATCCTAACAAGGAAAGTTTACCGAACTTAACCAATCTCCACAAGTATACATAGGTAGTATAGTCAAGATCGAACACAAGGAGCTTAAGTAATTAATTGAGTGCAACAACACTAAAGTTCAACAATCTAGATCGGTTTAAAAAGGATGGTAATATTTATCTAATTGCAGAAATTCAGATTTAAACAAGCAATAAAAAGATTACTAAAAGGGTTTAGATTCAAAAATTAATGGATCTTGGATATTAGAATTTCACTCACATATCATAGCACATCATAGGAACACAAAAATCTAAACATACATAAGCACTTGTTTTAAAGGAAAAGTTGTGTTGTACTTCACCTCCCGATATAAGTGCAATGATCTCAACTCAAAGTCACATTCTCATGCATAAATTTCATTTTTTTATCACATTAACTCATTTATGTCCTTAACTCATTTATGTCCACTCTCATGGTAGAAAAAGAGTTGCCAAGAAGAGCACCTCCATAAATTCCTACTTATCTTCTCAGATCAAGCAAGAAAGCAAAATACATGCATATAAAGTGGCCAACAATACATGCAAGAGATGGTAAAATCAGTACTTTCATGATAGAAAAATAAGCAACATAGTATTTAGTACGAAATTAACTTGTTCCATACATGCTATGACATAGGAGCTACTCTCCCATGCTCAAGAAAAGTGAATTACTCATCCATAATCATGCTTTACATATTTGCTACAGAAAATTTAGGTTTTAACATGATCTAGATGAGGAAAAACAAAGAGATCTAAAGATGTAACCACAAGAAGGAAGAATTCCAACTTGGGGACGAAATTCTCCTGCTTTAGCTACTCCAAAACGAACTCACTCCTCTCCCGAGAAGTTGCATGATGTTGGGGAAGTTTGGGTGAACCTTGGAGAAGACAATGGAGAAGAGAAGAAGAAGAGATTGGGCTCCTTTGGCAAGAAACCACCTCCTTTCTCCTCAAAATCGCCCCCCTATGCTCTAGACTTCCTCTAGGATAAGAGAACTTTGAATTATGACCAGTCATAACTGCCCATTAAGTTCCCTCTTCATTTTAAACAAAAACTCATATTTTTTAAAATGTTGAAATTGCTAGAGACACGACGTGCGTCCATAGTGCACACCATGCAAAAGCTTCGTCAGTTGCTCCAGAATATACTGTGCACGGCGTGTACTGAAGGAATGCACGTCGCGAAATTTTCCAGAAGAATTTTGGTTAGCTTGATGCTCCAGGTGCACGCCGTGCATTCAAGTACACGTTGTGCAATTGCTTTTCTGCACTTTTCTGGAAATGAACACGCCGTGCTAAAGGCCCGAACATGCCGTTCATTTTGCTTTTTGGGTGAAATGGAAATTCTTCTGAAATCTTCACGTCGTGCATTCATCTTGCGCGTTGTGCATTCTGTTGTTTCAGTAGAATTAAACTCTGCAATTCAGTCTTATTTGGAGCATATCTACTATGCAAGTTATGCGATAAGTAAAGTAACAAAAAGATGACAAAAGTAATATGAAAAGAGGCTAAATAATATCAGAATGAACCAAATGTGTGTGTGATAGCATGTGAAAAGATGATGTAGAAATCACACAATATGCATATACCTCCACCTCTACCAGAGCGCCTCCACCACCTCAGCCTACCTGACCTTCCCATGCCTTGTTCCATGTTTCTAATGAAACCCTTATGGGCTACATGATGCATCAACAGGCATACAAACTTCAAGTTCAGGAACACCTACATCAAGACCTATGTTCCATTATGTCAAACATGGACATGTCATATGCACACCCTTACCCTGCCTACTAGCCCTATCTAGGAGGTGATATGCATCCTTTGCATATGACCACTTTCCCCTCCACCTGCATCTTTTGTTGCTACACCCTCTATTGTTGGTGGATCCACCCCTGGTGTGCTACCTCTGACAGCTGGCCCCTTGGCCACTCTACTTGCTAGTCTCGGTAGCTCTACTCCTTCCTTCCCATGCTCTTGGTATGTACTGGGATGAGCATAATGCACATTGGCCCGATCGAGGTTTTGGTTCTCTTGCTGATGAGGAGATTCCATACCAAGCTGATGAGGAGGCTAATGATGATGGTGAGGCTTCTGATGATGGTTCTGATGGTTTAATTGGTGCCTCCGGTGATGAAGGTGATTTTGTTCTCTCTGATGCACCTTCATACAGAGATGATGACTACGAGCCTGATGCTTCTGATGGTGATGGTGATGATGATGATGATGTGGACATAGATAGCTTTGATGTTTAGTTTTTATAGTTTCTAGTGTAGATGTTGATCATATATATCTTTCTAGGCTATTTTGTATTACAAACATCTAGGCACATGTTCTGAGTTGTACTATTTTATCATCTACCTTTCATTTTTTTGGCTTGTAGTTGGTTTCTGAGGACATGCTTTTTGGGTTGTAATCTTAATCCTTTGTCCACTTACTCTTTGATTTACTATATCTCATGAGTTGATGCCATGTTTTACCATATTTTAATTATGGCTTTGATTGTTTGTTTCTCTCATCTCTATTTGGAGTATGCTTTGAGATTGCATGTTGTGCATGTATGATTGGTTATGCTTGGAGAAGACCTATTTCTATGCTCTTCTACCCCCCTTCCTTTTTGATAATGTCAAAAGAGGGAGAGAATTTCAATGTTTTGAAGCTCAACCATGTTGTTTTTATTAACTATGTGATACATTTCTTGTTCATTATATGTCTTATCATGTAACTTACTAAAGGACCATATAGTATATATATGTTATGTTGCTTTGAGTAGATAGACTAACTATGCAGATAAGAGTAAGCATAGATTAAGGGGGGAAATTCACATTGTTCAAATCCTAAATCCCCTTGCAATTCACAAGGCAAATGTATAACTTCAATATCCTTTTCAATATAATTGAGGAATGGTTTGTCATTGTCAAAAAGGGGGAGAATGTTAACAATTTTGATAATAACTTAACCATTCCATTCCTATGCATCTAATATGTTTGTTCAAGATTGATTCCAGGCTTTAGGTACATGAAAAGGATCAAATTATACAAGCCCTAGCTTGTTCAAGTTTAAGTCAAATGCAATGCAAGTGTGCATTTTGGGAAATCACTTCAAATGACCTTAGATGATTTTTGTAGTCACTTGTATTGATGATATGACTTGTAACTAAGATGAGAAAAAACCAGAGACATTTAATTCCAAGGTTTAATCACTCAAATGTCAATTTAGAAAATTTATCACAGGCTGTTTATCGGTCGAGTTGGAAACTCAACCGATCTAGTGATGGATATTGTGGAGAGACCAATTAGTCGAGTTGCACACTCATAGAACTCGACCGAACGAATAACTGAGCAAAACTGATTTTAGCTCATCGATAGAGTTTTCCAGAACAAACTCGACTGATAGTCTAAAATTGGCTTTATCATTTAGTGGATCGATCGAGTTATCTTTATTGAAACTCGACCAAATGTACAGTATAGAAAATGCAGAAAAAGTAATTATAATCGTTGGTGAGTTGTTTCGAGTAAGAATAGATCTGCTGCAACTTGGAAAACAACTATATTTCACCCTTAAGTGATCCCACACTCAAGGGAACACCCCCAGCTATAAATAGGACCCCTTGGAGTTCATTACAAGTTTGCTCATTCATTCTATTCTAAGTCCTTGCTATAGTTGAGTGTGTTGCAACTCTTTGAGCTCCTTTCTCTCTCTAGTTTACACTTCATTTTGTGATTATGATTGAGATAGGCGAGTTGTAAGAGAGCTACTTCCTTGTTCTTGTAAATCTCTCATTCCATTTCATCTTCCCTACCCCTTTCCTCAATGAAGCAAAGGTGAAGCAAGATACTCCGAGTGAAGGTGGAGTTGTTGTTCTTATTCTTCAAGGATGAAGAAGAGGTGAAGGTCTTCTCCAGGTGAAGGAGAAGGTAAAGGTTGAAGATCCAAGAAGAGTGGGTAATACCTTGAAGGGTAAAGATTGGTGCAAGAGTAGGTAAGTCCTTGTAAGAAGGCGGAAGACTCTTACAAAGTGGGTAAGTCCTTGGTAAGGTGGAAGACTCTTTGTATTGGATAGTTAAGTTCTTTGGTGGTCTTGTGTTGTAACTCTTATTGGTGAATATATAGAGGAAAGCACTTGAAAAGTCCTATAGGTTGACCTCTCTAGGTAGTGGACTGACTCTCTCCTAGTTTGGAGAGTAGAACCACTCTAAACAACCTTGTTAAGTGCTTCTTTCATTTTCTCTCATCCTTGCTATGCTTGTTAGTTAGGACTTCAAATTACACTTTAGCTATTGGTTTTTATTGATATAATTGGAAGGTCTAATCTATCTTGTGAGAATTTCTAAATCTCTATTCACCCCCTTCCTTCTAGAGCCCTAGATCTAACAAAACTAAGATATGTTTATGTGATGGTTGAATCGTGAATTTAAAGAATGAATTAGACATTTAGATGCCATGAATACTATAGAATCCTTATAGGATGAGGCCTGTAATGTGGACAGGAAATAGTTTCTCGATTGGAGGTAAGCTAGAGCACACCAGTAGGGTATGTGGATCTTGACCAGTAGGACAGACTCCTTATAGTTGTCTGGTACCCAACACTAACCAGGGATGTTAGTGGTACATGTGTTACATCTTGTAGTGATCAGTGGTCAGTAGGCCCATTGATACACAATAAGCCTGAGGACTTTGACTCACTGCCTGAGTACCCAAGTTGAGAGGTAGAGTCTGAGATATATGGTCGCTCCCATTATCCGCTGAAAGGAAGACGTGTTGAGGCTGAAAAAAAACACTAGAGGGGGGGGTGAATAGAGTTTTTAAATAATTTTAACAATTTATTGAACTCAAACAACCACAATTAAAAATTAGAAGAGGGAGACAGGTGTTTAGAGTGGTTCCAACTTTAGCAAATACTAAAGTTGTCAGTCCACTACCCGGTTGCTTACCCAACCGGGATTTTGAAAGTATTTATTTTATTACCTTCTCAAGGATTTATACAAAATACAATACTTTCCTTTACACCCTTTGAGCAGCCTTCACTTGAAGTAGGTGCACCAACTTTGAGGTAGCCTTCTTGAAGTAACTTCAAGCTCCCCCTTGAAGTAGCCTTCCTCTCTAGAAGTAACCTCCCATTGCACCAGCCTTCTGAAGTAGCTCAAAGTCACCTTCTTCGCCAAGAAGAACTCCACCCTCTCCAATCAGCAGCCTCCAACCTAGGAGTAGCAAGGAGAGTACAAACGGTAATAGAGAACAAGAAAGAAAAAGGAAATTACAACTTATCCTTTGTAGCCCAAGGCTTGATTTGCCTAGATCAAGCGTATAGATCTCCTAACCAAGTGTGTGAACTTGTGATTGCAGTGGGTAGGAGATACTAGCCTATAGGACACGAATTATGAGCTAAGGAAGGAAGTAGCCAATGTTCACAATGCTCAATTTTTCTTACAAACAGATTGCTCAAAGTATGCTCAAAGAATTCTCAAGTGTATCAAGTGTGTTTGAGTGTCCTATGGCTTGTCCTATTTATAGGAATGGCCTAAGGATGCTTAAGGATGTTCTAGACAACTTCTAGGGGTTTCTAAGTGCTTAACTAGCCGTTAGGTACAAAGTTGTTGCTTTAACAACGGCTAATTAATTAATTCAGCAGTTGCTGTCAGAGACAATCTCGGTCGAGGAATGGTCGACCGAGACACCTACTCGGTCGAACTTTTTTCGACCGACAGGCACTCTGGAACAAGTGATTTGCAACGTCTTTCTCCAACTGCCAACTAACTTGTTTGTTGTGTCTAACGGCTACTTTGGATCTTTCTCGGTCGAGAAGATTGTCGACCAAGAGTGTCTCGGTCGAGGAGTTTGTCGACCGAGATTGATCCTGTTTCAATGTTTCAATTTAGGCACTAATTATATGTATGAGTGTGCAAATGTGATCCTATTTGAAGGGAATGACTTATCTAAATGTGGTGTTTAGCTAGAGAGAATCTAACGCTTGATTTACATGCAATCTAAGTACTTGTACATTATATATTTGTACAAGTTTTTACAAAGCGATTACATTGCATGAAAACATAAACATGTAAGCATATGGATTTCCCAGTTGCTTTGTCATCCACCTTTAATCCTGCACACTCAAGTAGCTCGTTAGATCAACAAGAATGAAATGTTTGTCATAATCAAAACAAAGGGATTTATAGATGTCCATTTAGCCAACAATCTCCCCCTTTTTGAAGATGACAAACATTTCCAAAAATATAAATAAAGGAAATATAAACCATATGAGTTTCATACCTGAAAATTTACCTTTGTAGCCATCTTTGATTTTGCAAGTGACTACTGGCCAAGATTAATAAAACTCATTTTAATTTTATGTTTGTGATTTTATATTATTTCTCCCCCTTTGTCATTTCAAAAAGATATCCAATATAATCATGTAGTATGACTTTGTGTCTTCCTTTTTAAGCTTTGCTCCCCCTTAAAAAGATATCCAATTAAAATCAAGGGATTTTTATTGTCAATATTAGCCACAATTTGTTTCTCAATCATTTGCAAAGGATGTTAAGCCTTGAAATGATATGAGTTTCTTTTAAGTTTATGGCCTATGTGTATTGATTTGTCACCCATTTTACAAGGGATGTTAAGCCTTAAAAAAATGAAATGAGAATCCTTTAGTTTTAAAGTGCATAAAAATTTCTCTTAACTAAATGCATGGGATGTTAAGCCATGATTTGTTTAGAGAGTCCCTTTTAAGAATAAGATATATCACTTTTATGAAATTCATGGATTTCTTCATAACCAAGAGTAAAAATAATAAGGTCGTAACAAGATCCAAATGATGTTTTACAATGTTTTTGTAAGCTTCTTAATCAAATAATCAAATTTGTTTCTATGAGCTCCCCCTTAATCTTATACTATGCTCCTCCAAGATATAAGTATTTTGCAATAGATGTCATTTTAGCCATAACTTTAACTTTTAGGTATTTGTTGTAGTAATATGAAAATCAAATTTCACGTCGTTTAGTATCCTCATAAAATTCTTTACTGAAGGCACACTAAATATCAATTGAAAAACACTAAATATCTCAATTGAAAAGCACTAAATATCTCAAGTCTTTTTGAGAGATTTTATCTTATGTGTTGCAAGCATAACATATTACCAATAAAGCATTTGCTTGCCTATCATGGATCCATGTAGACAATTGTCTATCAAGCTAATCTCAGTACCAAATGGTGAAAGCATATCCATGATGTAATAATAACAGTAAATAATCGCATGATTTTAATCACATGATTTCTATATGGATAGACCAGAAAATAAGGAAATCATATGAATAATGATAGAAATTTTCTAAGCATAATTTGGTTTAAATCATTTAGGGAATAAACTAATATTAATTTAAATTTGTATGGATGATTTCCAAAATAAATATCCAATCATTAATCATGAATAGATAGCAATTTCATCAATTTCAAAGAAATTTAGCAATTTTTACAACAGACTGGAAATCAGTGACATGCTCGGTCGACTATTTCTCGACCGAAAGTGTCTCGGTCGACAGTCTCTCGACCGAAAATATTTCTGAAACTGTTAATTGCTTCCAAATAAAACATATGCAAGTTAAATATTTAGATACTTAAATTTATTGGTTATCCCATTATGTTGAGTTGAGATAGACGTAGAAATATGCAACTAAGGTCCTTGGTCATATCTCAACTTGATTCTATTCATTTAGTTTGGAGGTTTTGGAACCCAAACTAACTCGAAATATTTTCTCTTGTAAGGGCATGAAAAAGAATAGTGACCAAGGCGCAAACAATAATGACAGCATATCGAGTCAACCTCATATCTTTTTCTATGATTGTGTTCTGTGTTGTCCTTGGGTGAAGATGTTCCTTTAGGTACATATATAGATTGATGGGTTTGTGACTTTCTCCAACTAGGTTGTTGATAGGATTTCCCTTTAGGCTTGTAACCTAGTCCTCTTCTCCCAATTTGATGATAGGAATTATCTAAGATTTGATCAAGAATGCCATTATTATTTAAATTACTAACTTTTTGTTGTAACTTGGCAATCTCTTCCATTCTTTTCTTGATATCTAGTTTTGCTTGATCTAGATTAGATGACAATGAATTTCTTTCTTTGACAATAGAGTCATAATCTAGATGGTTGCATAAAATGGGTTGTTTTTGAAGATCATTCACTTGACTTTGCAAATTATTCTTCTCTAAAGTAGATTACAATTTGCCTCTATAGATTTTATCTCAATATCATGATCTTCAATGATCTTTTTAAGATCTTCGTTTTCAGATGTAATAGCAAGAAGCTTAGCATGTAATTCATCATTTGCTTTATTTGATTTCTTTAATTTCTTCTTGCATTCAACATACTTAATATGTGTTTCTTCAAGGCTAGCAACTAGTTCTTCTTTGGATAAATCAAAAAGACTTACCTCTTCTTCTTCTTCCTCGCTAGTTGTAGCAATGAGACAATCTTTTTTCTCATCTTCCTTCTTTGATCTCCATGGGCATCTAGTTGTTGTGTGGCTTGTTCCTAAGCACCAATTGCAACATGTTGTAGTTTTGTCCAAGCAGCACCTTTTGTTGTGATTGTAATCACCATTACCCTCCATTCTTCAAGACCTGATTAGGGTTCCTTGAAGCCTGCTCTGATACCAATTGAAAAAAAACACTAGAGGAGGGGTGAATAGAGTTTTTAAATAATTTTAACAATTTATTGAACTCAAACAACCACAATTAAAAATTAGAAGAGGGAGACAGGTGTTTAGAGTGGTTCCAACTTTAGCAAATACTAAAGTTGTCAGTCCACTACCCGGTTGCTTACCCAATTGGGATTTTGAAAGTATTTATTTTATTACCTTCTCAAGGATTTATACAAAATACAATACTTTCCTTTACACCCTTTGAGCAGCCTTCACTTGAAGTAGGTGCACCAACTTTGAGGTAGCCTTCTTGAAGTAACTTCAAGCTCCCCCTTGAAGTAGCCTTCCTCTCTAGAAGTAACCTCCTGTTGCACCAGCCTTCTGAAGTAGCTCAAAGTCACCTTCTTCGCCAAGAAGAACTCCACCCTCTCCAATCAGCAGCCTCCAACCTAGGAGTAGCAAGGAGAGTACAAACGGTAATAGAGAACAAGAAAGAAAAAGGAAATTACAACTTATCCTTTGTAGCCCAAGGCTTGATTTGCCTAGATCAAGCGTATAGATCTCCTAACCAAGTGTGTGAACTTGTGATTGCAGTGGGTAGGAGATACTAGCCTATAGGACACGAATTATGAGCTAAGGAAGGAAGTAGCCAATGTTCACAATGCTCAATTTTTCTTACAAACAGATTGCTCAAAGTATGCTCAAAGAATTCTCAAGTGTATCAAGTGTGTTTGAGTGTCCTATGGCTTGTCCTATTTATAGGAATGGCCTAAGGATGCTTAAGGACGTTCTAGACAACTTCTAGGGGTTTCTAAGTGCTTAACTAGTTGTTAGGTACAAAGTTGTTGCTTTAACAACGGCTAATTAATTAATTCTGCAGTTGCTGTCAGAGACAATCTTGGTCGAGGAATGGTCGACCGAGACACCTACTCGGTCGAACTTTTGTCGACCGACAGGCACTCTGGAACAAGTGATTTGCAACGTCTTTCTCCAACTGCCAACTAACTTGTCTGTTGTGTCTAACGGCTACTTTGGATCTTTCTCGGTCGAGAAGATTGTCGACCGAGAGTGTCTCGGTCGAGGAGTTTGTCGACCGAGATTGATCCTGTTTCAATGTTTCAATTTAGGCACTAATTATATGTATGAGTGTGCAAATGTGATCCTATTTGAAGGGAATGACTTATCTAAATGTGGTGTTTAGCTAGAGAGAATCTAACGCTTGATTTACATGCAATCTAAGTACTTGTACATTATATATTTGTACAAGTTTTTACAAAGCGATTACATTGCATGAAAACATAAACATGTAAGCATATGGATTTCCCTAGTTGCTTTGTCATCCACCTTTAATCCTGCACACTCAAGTAGCTCGTTAGATCAACAAGAATGAAATGTTTGTCATAATCAAAACAAAGGGATTTATAGATGTCCATTTAGCCAACAGAGGCCTACTGCAGATGGGGTCTTACTCAAGAGATAGGCTTAGGAACCCGGGCATGTTTCTAAGCCTTGTACAATGAGATCGTAGCTTGTTGCGATTCTTTCACATCTGTGGCACACCTCATGTGGGTTCAGGGCATAATAAGATGAATGAGAGGCTAACCAAGTGTGTGCAATTATTCAATTATTCTTTGTGTGTTTCTAAACTATTAGTTCTCTTTGTTATTAATCAATCATGTTCATATATTGATTCACTCTTGTAGAAATCTAGAGTATCCTGCCATTTTTTTGTGAATGATTAGTCTCTTCAAAGCTTACTGCTGCTATAATTGATATCAATTGCTCAACTACATATTTGTAATTATATGAATGCTTTAAACTAATTCTTTAAAGTACTCATTCACTGAGCGAGTAGGCTCACCCCTCTTCTCACAAGTTTTAGGGATAACTCATGGTCAGAAGATGTTGTTGCATCAGAATAGATTTACCACAGGAGTTAAGTATGGGATTAGTTAAGCTTAGTCGGTCCCTATCACTCTAGGTCCTTGTATAGGAGTGAGAAAGTTGTATACGATGATGTGTATCTTTGTTTCCTTAATTAAAGATAATGTATCTAATTATCATGTCATATGTACATGGAAGTCTAAGAAACAGAATGAATGTTTAAATATGTATCTTTATTGTTGAGATTAAATTAGAGTAATAAAGTTTTAGCTTCCCTTGTAAAGTTGTTTATGTGGTTGAATGTAAGGAAACAAAGAGATTAAAATCAAATAAAAAGTTGGGAGTGACTTTGTATTTAGAAAAATCCTCAAACTTATGCCCTAATATCATGACTAGTGGTAATTGTAGGATGTGGGTGTAACAACAAGTACCTATTATGTGGTTAGAGTTAAAACTGAAATAAACTTTCTAAACATGTCACAAAACATGTACACAAAGGTCCAACATCTTGCATATATATACAACCATCCAAGGTATCTTTACATCTATTTTGTGGTCTCAGTCAAAACTTGTTATATAAAAATAAATTGTCCACATATTTACAACATGTACAAAACACAAATACACTACCAAAATATCGAGTCATTGTACATCATCTACAAATTTTCCCGCCCAAACCTGAGAGTATAGGGATGACTCTAAGTGTAACAACCGCCACCAAACCGATAGCCAAATCATTACAAAAAATGTGGAATAATTATAAGCAGTAGATTAACAAAAATCACCAAAAATTAAAATCATTTTGCAAAGAGATCCACTTCAAAACTTTATATACATCGGGGTTCACATTGTACATACATTGTACCATCTCATCTCAAGGTTAACATATAACAGTTGCTTTGTCAAAACATATACTAAAGCAACATCAAACATTGAGGCATAGAAACCAAAATCTCATATTGTTCATAAAACCGTCACATACTAAATGTGAGGACCTGAGAGTATAGAGACAACACATATGACTTCTATCTACAAGACATGACAGACAGAATGCTCAACCTGAGTTGTTACTACTGTCCCTACTGTTGTTGTCTTCCTCTGTAGAACGGTCTCTACCTCCTCGTGCCCGTCTACCTAAAAAAATTGTGGATCCCACAAGGTGAGACATTTGTCCCAGTGAGAGATATAACTCTCTTCCAACAATGTTATTATCACAAGTAAATAGTATTAAACTGAGTAGAGGATAAGCAGTTTATAACTTTCTCATCTTTTAAAGCATTGTAGCTTTCTATGATAGAGCAGTAAATCATCTATTCACTTTATAAGGAATATGAAGAACATGTGTAACATTTACCCATCATACTATATAAAAATCTCAAGTTTATCCTGTGATACTCATTATCATGGT
Organism: Alisma plantago-aquatica; assembly: GCA_963693085.1. NCBI lineage: Eukaryota > Viridiplantae > Streptophyta > Magnoliopsida > Alismatales > Alismataceae > Alisma > Alisma plantago-aquatica. Next base: position 324,780,023 of record OY856415.1, read on the forward strand.
ATGATATCCATGAACCATTCTCATTTCTATCTGTTGGCCTCAACCAATCTACTAGCTAGGTATTGGACCATGCCAATCTTAAAAAATCATATCCATGTATTGGACTATGCCAATCTTGTGAAACTATTCCAGGTATTGGACTATGTCAATCCTGTGACATTATTCCAGGTATTCGACTATGCCAATCCTTTGCAATTATTCTAGGAATTGAATTATGCTAATCTTGTGCAATTATTCCAGGTATTGGACTATGCCAATCCTATGAGATTGTTCCAGGTATTGGGTTATTACCAATCCTGTGACATTATTCCAGGTATTGGGTTATTACCAATCATCTGACATTATTCTAGGTATTGGGATATTACCAATAATGTGCAATTATTCCAGGTATTGGGTTGTTACCAATCATGTGGCATTATTTCAAGTATTGTGTTATTACCAATCTTGTGCAATTATTTCAGGTATTGGGTTATTACCAATCATGTGGCATTATTCCAAGTATTGGGTTATTACCAATCCTATGCAATTATTCCAGGTATTGGGTTATTACCAATCTTGTGCAATTATTCCAGGTATTGGGTTATTACCAATCATGTGCAATTATTCTAGGAATTGGGTTATTACCAATCATGTGCAGTTATTCCAGGCATTGGGTTATTACAAATCTTGTGACATTATTCCAGGTATTGGGTTATTACCAATGATGTGACATTATTCTAGGTATTGGGTTATTACCAATCATGTGACATTATTCCATGTTTTGGGTTATTACCAATCTTGTGACATTATTCCAGGTATTCGATCATTACCAATCATGTGCGATTATTCTAGCTATTGGGTTATTACCAATCATGTTACATTATTCCAGGTATTGGGTTATTACCAATCATGTGCAATTATTCCAGGTATTGGGTTATTACCAATCTTGTAGCATTATTCCAGGTATTGGGTTATTACCAATCCTGTGCAATTATTCCAGGTATTGGGTTATTACCAATCCTATGCAATTATTCCATGTATTGGGTTATTACCAATCATGTGGCATTATTCCAGGTATTGGGTTATTACCGATCTTGTGCAATTATTCCAGGTATTGGGTTATTACCAATCCTGTGGCATTATTCTAGGTATTGTACCTTGGCCAAGCCATCATACTTATTCACATCCTTTATGTAATACAAGTATTCCTCATATCTCATTTAAACATATTCAAGGAACTATAGCCCTTATTTGGCTATAATCATAAGGCATGTATGACCAAGATTTCATTATCTTTTTTATAACCATTTATTAATATTATTACATTACAGGGTTTCCATTTGAACATCTTGTCACCTCTTACTAGGCAACACTATTCACATGGCTCACAAGGCCTATTAACATCTTGTCACCTCTCACTATGCAACAACTATTCACATGGTTCACAAGGCCCATTAACATCTTGTCACCTCTCACTAGGCAACAACTATTCACATGGTTCACAAGGCCCATTAACATCTTGTCACCTCTCACTAGGAAACAACTATCTCTAGTTCATAAGACCTAGATAATTAGTATTATATGAAACATCATAGCTCATGGTTAGCTATGCTCATTGTCTCATGCTATCAGCATGGTTTCAATATGGTTAGGATTTCCCTTTATTAACCAATGGTAGTTTCAAATCATATCATCACCCTTCACTAGGGTTAAGGTTTCCCTTCTTAAGGAGACTAGGGTTTTCAAGTACATTCATCAAGAATCACAACCCTAATTCAGACTCCACACATATTAGGAGTATCAATGTATACTCATTTCATGAGTATTAAACAAGTATAAGTTTCTCTTTCCTCCTTACTAGGATACTGATTACATCCTAATCCATTAGGTTGTCTCAATCCTTCTCTCAAGGTTCATTGGCCCATATTTATCAAAATGCATTAAACCCTTCATGTCTTAAAGTATCATTTGACATAACATACTACATTTATCACTCAATCAAGTGTATTGGATTGAGGTGCTTCCACCCTATCGGGCAAAGAGGTGTGTGCTTTCTTCCATATTGGGTAAGGAGGTGTGTGTGTGCTCCACACCATATCGGGAAAATAGGTGTGTGTGTGCTCCAAACCATATTGGGCAAAGAGGTGTGTGTGTGCCTCACACCATATCGAGCAAAGAGGTGTGTGTGTGCTTCACACCGTATTGGGTAAAGAGGTGTGTGTGTGTGTCACCATATCGTCCATGAGGTATATTCTCATCACCATATCGTTCTAGAGGTGTATAACCATCATTATCTAGGGTTTCAACATCATATTGGGAAAGAAGTGTATCCCTCAACAACATATTGGGCTAGAGGTGCTTCAACCCAGTATCAGGTTGCACCATGATGATGTCATCATCATCAACATATAGACTCTTGGTATTACTATTCTAGTTCATGTAAATAGTCCTAGGTTACTACTAGAGCTCATGGGTTCATCAATTATGCAAGAAATTTCGAATTGAAAGTAAATCATTTAACTAAGGCAAGATTGAAGGTCAATAATAACATAATTGAGTTCAAGTTATATAACCCACCTCAAGAGCAAATTCAAAGCTCCAAGCTCCAAAGCTTCACGTTCCCAAGGTTGAAGGTGATCTTCTCAAAGGTCTAAGACTTGATCTCCTTAGCCCTATACATGATACCTCACCACTTGCGGCCGATATTCCTCACTTATGGTTGATATCCCTCACTTGGTCGATATCACTTTGCAATGGGTGATATCACTTTTCTATGGCTGATACCAAGGCTCTATGCCCGATAATCCTTCACCTTTTCATGATACCAAGACTCTATGCACAATATATAAGAGCAAAGGGGTGGTAAGATTCAAAAACTTCTGCCAATAGGTGAAAGGAAGGGTATATATAATTGAGGTTCATGAAAAAGTGTGTATATGAGGTGTCACCATTTTAAGCTACTAGGTGCCACGTGTCCATGCATGGTTTACACGTTTCCTTGCATGAAATCATATTTATATTGACATGCAAAAAACTTGAGGATAATCTATATATGATATTTTGTTCATTAATTATCTTGTTTGATAAGATATCTCATCTTTATCTCATAAATTATGCAAACTGATACAACTTTTGCAAGGAGCATCTAACTCGTCATGGATCACCTCCTTGAGGTGCTTAGATCATCATGGACAAGGAAAAGAGTTCAAAAACGGATATGGGATCCCCTTTATGGCTCCTTGGATGATAGGCACTCCCATATGGACTCTACAACCCAATACAATCTCAAATTAGGGTTTCACATACAACACTTCCTTGGTCCTTTCATCAACAAGGGTATCATACTCAAATATGATCCAAACATGGTGCCTCATTATTTATCTCTCCTCTAAATGATACTAGGATGGAGTAGGGACACTATAGAGGTGGTAATTTTCATATCAACCCTACATTTTGAGTAAATTACAACTTGCCCCAAAATTGGTACACAAGTCACTAGCATTATTCAAACAAGTTCAAACATAGAATTTAGGCTTTCCACAAGCCACCACCTAGCATCATTCTCTTTATTATGATGCTAAAACACTTAGAGAACATTCAACATGTGAAAAATTGCAATATATCCTCTCATCTTTGGTAAATTTCATTTTGGTCCAAAACCAGAGAACATTGCTCAAACATTATTTAAACAAGACCAAATTTGAAACATAAGTTAGTCAACTGACAAAAAAACTCTTTATAGGATTATACTAAAGTTCTAAGAAAATTATTTAGCCAAAACAAATAGGTTTAACTCATAACCCAGGTCAGGGTCATTACAAGTTATAAACCCCTAACAAGGATTTCATCCCTAAAATCCCAGATGAAGGAAGACAATTGTCATTCGTGCATCATATCATCAAATTTCATAACACCTTGATGTCATGGAGATTCTATAGAACTTTGACCAGTACAAAGTTATTTCACACAGGGTTATCATAGAATTTGTCATATAGGACACATATTCCACTGTCCTTTTTCCTTAATGACTGTAGTGTCAATCCTATGTCAGGTAACACTTTTCTTAGTTAGAGAAGCATTATCCATACCTTATTTAAATCAGGTGTCAAACCTTACTGATTTGTCACCTTCTCAACTTACAACTTATGTGATAAGATTCTTGACCTTTGGAATCTTCCATACTCCTTACTTAGTTTAGCATTTCACCTTCAAGGAAAGACCAGAGTCACATTTTGTCACTCACTTGGAACTACAAGTCTTATCATACATCTGTTGTGCCACTCTAATCTGCTGACACAACACTAAACTTTCTTGTGACTTATACCAACTATCCCGTTAGCTACTTATTTTCTTATCAAACAAATCTAGATAGGGATATTATAAGGAATTATTTTTAGCTTGATAAGCTTTTTCCTAAAGTGATTCTACAATTGTTCCTTCAACTCATACATCCTTGCTGATGTCATGTTTATGTGGAGCATAAACCCCTAACATATGGTATCCATACTATAGTATGTAACTAGACTAATCTCAAAGTTGGCCCTTTTAGGTAACCAAACATTATTTATCTTATCATGAGTCATGTTCTCATTTTCTCATATCATTGAAAGTTCTTGGATACTAGGATTATTTACCTTGGTATCCATTATATGTGCCAAAAACACATCATATCCTTATCATTTCCATCCTATGTTCTTATTACCAAAGCCATACATATAATAGGACCTTTCTTTCATCTCGGGACACTACTTAACACATATACTTTGACTTGGAACTAAAATCCAAGACTAGTTGATACTTTTCAAAGTATCCATCTAAAAGATTACTTCTAATCCATGTGCATCAAGTGTCATAAGACTCACTTGATTGTCATGTCCTTGAAAAGAAAGAACACAAGGAAATATAGTCCTTTTTATCACCCCATCATTATCAATGTTTGTTTAGTAAAGAAAAGATATTATCACCTTCCTTGAGTATTGCATAAACTCTCAATCATTCATGTGTCATTCAATTTTGTTTTCTCTTAGGTTCCTTGCCATCGGCATAGGAATTTATAGAGATGATTACATGTCATCATCCCTAAGCATTATCATCATCATGATTACTAGATATGGGTATTCAAACCCTTAGTTCATCACTGAACATTTTTACCACTCATCAGGTAATTGTTACCTCTATGTCCTCAGACCAAGGTATACAATATACTAAACATCTTCTTTTTTTATAAGTTGATCTATGATTAACTCAGATTCCTTTGTATATCAATTAGAATGTGGTAGAAATATCCATTCCACATCTTTTTCTTCATTATGCTCTTTAGATTGTCTCAAAATGACTACTTGATCAGAGTAATCAGAAAGATAGCAATCTAAGAGTTCCATACTTACCTTGCTTTCAATAGATGAATACCTGGCCAGGGTATTCAAGAACTGAAATTTGGTAGTATACAGTTGTTTTATATTATGTTTCATCTCTTTAAGTTTTACTACTTAGTATCTCAAATATTCTCTGGGTGTTTCTTTTACATCTCTTCCCTTTCCACATGAAGAGAGAAATTTCAAAACATATAAAAGAATATTGGACTGAATATAGGTTCTCATCCTCCTTATCTCTTCCTCATGTCCTCATAGGACTAATTAAAGGAAGCTCAACAACAACTACCTTCTTATGATTATCATATAAAATCCAGAGAAGACATATCAGAATAAAAAATCTCTATCTGACTGTCATCCCTCGTGGTCATCTACCACTTCAGGTTGACTCAAACATAGAGTCAAGCTATTTCACGTTGTTGCTTTTGCCTTTTTACACTATTGGGATGTAACTTTTGTAAGCCTTGTCAAGTCTGCCTCGGTTGTTGGGTCATTTCCTCCCTTCTTTTTGAACAAAAGGGTTTATTATACTCAACATATCCATATATATAACATGTCTTATCCTCGTACCCTAGTCTTATCGGTCTTATTACCGATGTAGAAGCTAAGTTAGGAGTTCTTACAGGTGGAAAGTTAGGACTTTTGCCTTTACTTAGTGACTACTGCCCTGGTGCACTAGGCATTTATTACACTGGTGGTACCAAATATGTTGGCTTTTTAGAACAACTAGGAAAATGTCTCTAGAATTATAGAGACATTTCCTTAATTCTCAGCTTATTGCCCCTCCTTGGGCATTGCCGTCACAGATGTACTATCTGTCTATACTTATGGTAGAGTCTATTTTCTTGCCATATGTTAATCCTTCCCACATTTTCCACTGTTCCAACATGACTATGTCATTTAGGAACCCTTTCAGAACCCAGAGTTTCTGCATTGAGGGATGGTAACCTAGGTTGTATTGCTAGTATCCAGTCCACTATATTTATCACTATTGTCCTAACCTGCCCAACAAGAGCATAAAAAGTAGTATTCTCTATCCCGATTGGGTCAAGATGGGAATTCTCATGCACTCATTCTTCTCTTTCCTGATCCCTTGCACCTTCTCCTGGTGCAACAACATTTCTCTTAGCAACGTGTTCCTCATGTTCTCTAGTCATTTTTTAAACTTCACCCTTTCTTCTGCATAAGCAGAAGTCACTATACGGTATACTGGAGGACACTAGAATAGACTCAAAACCTTAGCCCTATGTCTATGTAGACTCAACGAACCTTAAGCTCTGATACCAAACTTGTAACAAACGCCACCAAACCGACAGCCAAATCGTTACAAAAAAAAGCAGAATAATTATAAGCAGCGGATTAACAATAATCAACAAAAATTAAAACCATTTTGCAAAGAGATCCACTTCAAAACTTTATATACATCGGGGTTCACATTGTACATACATTGTACCATCTCATCTCGAGGTTAACATATAACAGTTGCTTTGTCAAAACATATACTAAAGCATCATCAGACCTCGAGGCATACAAACCAAAATCTCAGATTATTCATAAAACCATCACGTACTAAATCTGAGGACCTGAGAGTATAGAGACGACACATAGGACTTCTATCTACAAGACACAACAGACAGAACACTCAACCTGAGTTGTTACTATTGTCCCTGATGTTGTTGTCCTTCCTCTGCAGAACGGTCTCTACCTCCTAATGCCCGTCCACCTAAAAGAAATTATTGATCCCATTGGGTGAGACAATTGTCCCAGCGAGAGATATAGCTCTCTGCCAATAATGTTATTATCACAAGTAAATAGTATTAAACTGAGCAGAGGATAAGTAGTTTAGAACTTTCTCATCTTTTAAAGCATTGCAGCTATCTATGATAGAGCAGTAAATCATCTATTCACTTTATAAGGAATATGAAGAACACGTGTAACATTTACCCATCATACAATATCAACATCTCAAGCTTATCTTGTGATACCCATTATCATGGTATGATATCCATGAACCATTCTCATTTCTATCTGTTGGCCTCAGCAAGTCTGTTAGCCAGGTATTGGACCATGCCAATCTTATAAAATCATATCTAGATATTGGACTATGCCAATCCTATGAAACTATTCCAGGTATTGGACTATGCCAATCATGTGACATTATTCCAGGTATTGGACTATGCCAATCTTGTGCAATTATTCCAGGTATTGGACTATGCCAATCCTGTGAGATTGTTCCAGGTATTGGGTTATTACCAATCATGTGACATTATTCCAAGTATTGAGTTAATATCAATCATGTGACATTATTCCAGGTATTGGGTTATTACCAATCATGTGCAATTATTCCAAGTATTGGGTTATTACCAATCATGTGGCATTATTCCAGGTATTAGGTTATTACCAATCATGTGCAATTATTCCAAGTATTGGGTTATTACCAATCTTGTGGCATTACTCTGGGTATTGGGTTATTACCAATCATGTGCAATTATTCCAGGTATTGGGTTATTACCAATCCTATGCAATTATTCTAGGTATTGGGTTACAACCAATCATGTGACATTATTTTAGGTATTGGGTTATTACTAATCATGTGACATTATTCTAGGTATTGGGTTATTACCAATCCTGTGCAATTATTCCAGGTATTGGGTTATTACCAATCCTATGGCATTATTCCAGGTATTGGGTTATTACCAATCTTGTGCAATTATTCCAGGTATTGGGTTATTACCAATCATGCGGCATTATTCTAGGTATTGGGTTATTACCAATCATGTGCAATTATTTCAGGTATTGGGTTATTATCAATCATGTGCAATTATTCCAGGTATTGGGTTATTACCAATCCTGTGGCATTATTTTAGGTATTGGGTTATAACCAATCCTATCCAATTATTCCAGGTATTGAGTTATTACCAATCCTGTGGCATTATTCCAGGTATTGTACCTTGGCCAAGCCATCATACTTATTCACATCCTTTATGTAATACAAGTGTTTCTCATATCTCGTTTAAACATATTCAAAGCACTATAGCCCTTATTTGGCTATAATCATAAGGCATGTATGACCAAGATTTCATATCATTTTTATAACCATTTATTATTATTATTATTACGTTATAGGGTTTCCATTTGAACACCTTGTCACCTCTCACTAGGCAACACTATTCACATGGCTCACAAGGCCTATTAACATCTTGTCAGCTCTCACTAGGCAACAACTATTCACATGGTTCACAAGGCCCATTAACATCTTGTCACCTCTCACTAGGAAACAACTATTCACATGGTTCACAAGGCCCATTAACATCTTGTCACCTCTCACTAGGCAAAAACTATCTCTAGGTCATAAGACCTAGATAATTGGTATTATATGAAACATCATAGCTCATGCTTAGCTATGCTCATCATCTCATGCTATCATCATGGTTTCAATATGGTTAGGGTTTCCCTTTATTAACCAATGGTAGTTTCAAATCATATCATTACCCTTCACTAGGGTTCATGTTTCCCTTCTTAAGATGATTAGGGTTTTCAAGTACATTCATCAAGAATCACAACCCTAATTTAGACTCCACACATATTAGGAGTATCAATGTATACTAATTTCATGAGTATTAAACAAGTATAAGCTTCTCTTTTCTCCTTACTGGGATATTGATTACATCCTACTCTATTGGGTTGGCTCAATCCTTCTCTCAAGGTTCATTGGCCCATCTTTATCAAAATGCATTAAACCCTTCATGTCTTAAAGTATCATTTGACATAGCATACTAAATTTATCACTCAATCAAGTGTATTGGATTGAGGTGCTTACACCCTATCAGGCAAAGAGGTGTGTGCTTTCTTCCATATCGGGTAAAGAGGTGTTTGTGTGCTCCACACCATATCAGGCAAAGAGGTGTGTGTGTGCTCCACACCATATCGGGTAAAGAGGTGTGTGTGCTTCACACCATATCAGGCAATGAGGTGTATGTGTGCTTCACACCATATCGGGCAAAGAGGTGTGTGTGTGTCTATCGCCATATCGTCCATGAGGTATATTCTCATCACCATATCGTTCTAGAAGTGTATAACCATCATTATCTAGGGTTTCAACATCATATTGGGCAATAAGTGTATCCCTCAACACCATATTGTGTTAGAGGTGCTTCAACCTAGTATCGGGTTGCACCATGATGATGTCATCATCCTCAACCTCTAGACTCTTGTTCTTACTGTTCTATTTCATGGAAAACAGTCCTAGGTTACTACTAGAGCTCATGGTTTCATCAATTATGCAAGAAATTTCGAATTGAAAGTAAATCATTTAACTAAGGCAAGATTGATGGTAAATAATAACATAATTGAGTTCAAGTTATATAACCTGCCTCAAGAGCAACTTCAAAGCTCCAAGATCGAAAGCTTCACATTCCCAAGGTTGAAGGTGATCTTCACAAAGGTCCAAGACTTGAGATCCTCAGCCCTATGCATGATACCTCACCACTTGTGGCCGATATCCCTCACTTATGGTTGATATCCCTCACTTGGCCGATATCACTTTGCAATGGGTGATATCACTTTGCTATGGCTGATACCAAGGCTCTATGCACGATACCCCTTCATCTTTGCATGATACCAAGACTCTATTCATGATATCTAAGAGCAAGGGGGTGGTAATATTTGAACATTTCCACCAATAGGTGAAAGGAAGGTTATATATACTTGAGGTTCATGAAAAAGTGTGTCTATGAGGTGTCACCATTTTAAGCTACTAGGTGCCACATGTCCTTGCATGCAATCATATTTATCTTGACATAAAAAACACTTGATGATAATCTAGAGATGATATTTTGGCCATTACTTATCTTGTTTGATAAGATATCTCATTTTTATCTCATACATTATGCAAACTGATACAAATTTTGCAAGGAGCATCTAACTCATCATGGATCACCTCCTTGAGGTGCTTAGCTCGTCATGGAAAATGAAAATAGTTCAAAAACCGATATGGGATCCCCTCTATGGCTCATTGTCCGATAGGCACTCCCATATGGACTCTACAACCCAATACAAGCTCAAATTAGGGTTTCACATACAACACTTCCTTGGTCTTTTCATCACCAAGGGTATCATACTCAAATATGATCCAAACATGGTGCCTCATTATTTATATCTCCTTTAAATGATACTATGAGGGAGTAGGGACACTATATAGGTGGTAATTTTCATAATAACCCTACATTTTGAGTAAATTACAACTTGCACCAAAATTGGTACATAAGTCACTAGCATTATTCAAACAAGTTCATACTTGGAATTTAGGCTTTCCACAAGCCACCACCTAGCATAATTCTCTTTCTTATGATGATAAAACACTTTGAGAACATTAAACATCTGACAAGTTGCAAAATATCCCCTCATCTTGGGTAATTTGCATTTTGGTTCAAAATAAGAGAACATTGGACATACATTATTTAAACAGGACCAAATTTGAAACATAAGTTAGTCAACTGATAAAAAAACTCTTTATAGGATTATATTAAAGTTCTAAGCAACTTATTTAGCCAAAACAAATAGGGTTAACTCATAACCTGGGTCAAGGTCATTACATTAGGAATCACTAAACAACCTACCAACCTTCTTCCTCTAGAGATTTCCAAACTGGCCCTCTGTGGGGTTTGGTTTATAATTCACAAGGTAAACTCAGTGGAAGCGATTGTTTAACTGGCAGCAGAATTATGAAAAATCACTAGAAATTAAACTTTTTAAGACAGAGATCTTTAAAACATAAAACTCTTTTATAAGAAATAAGATAAACTGTTTACATCATGTTTTAATATTACATCTCTTGTGAAATCACTTCTCGAGTGATCATATACATCCAAATACAAAATCTCAAGGCTTAAAGCCAAAATCTCAGACCTACTAACTCCTAGGACCTGAGAGTACAGAGACGACATAAGACAAACTATCTACAAGACTCGACAGTCAGTATCTCCACCTGAGATTCACTACTGCCCCTGGTGTTGCTGCTGCTGATACTGCTCACCCACAGATTGGTTCCTTCATCCTCGGCGACCACCTAAAAAGTTGAAATCTACGGGGGTGAGACAATTTTAAATAATTGTCCCAGCGAGAGTTATAACTCTCCGCCAGAAGCTTTGTTATAGTAATGAAAGGATAACATAAGCAGAGTAACTTAAATCATTCAACAGTAGGTTTGATATTATGTAAAGCAACTTCTATTTAAGAAATCACTTCATTAAGGAATATGAAGAACATGTATACTAGTTACTTGATTAGAACATTTACAAACATTGTAACATCAATCATTGTTTCTCGTAGTTCAACCTAAGAAGATATGCTACGCGGTTGATTATGTTTTACAAACATTATTATGCCCTGCGGAGATGAGGTATACCGCTCATACTCCAACCGATCACTACTAAGTCGCATCGGTATCATACATAGGTCATCAAAAGAGCCGGATTCTTATGACCTCATCTTGCTCAGTCGGTGTGAGGATCAACATGCAGGACATCTCGTATCTCTGCTACAATAGCTTACTAGGGTATTCTGGCACTTTGCTATTAGAGTCACAGTGGCATTTTATACTCTCTTCGCCATCGAAAGATCTCTTATTTATCTCTCATTGATGTGGCATCAAAGATTCCCTCGGGATATTAGTTGAACATCACCCCCGGCATAAACATATAGTGAAGGGTTGATGGATTAAAGTACATCTTTCATCAATTCCTACACTAGGACATTAGGATATTCGCGTCCATAATCCCCCACATACTCAAAAGTATGTGATCCAAGAGTTCCCTTAGGAAAATCTATTTCACCATCATTTGGCTTCTGACAATGATGGATCTATGATCAGGGCTCTACATGGTATGATTATACTTGATTATTTAGGTACATTTCAGTATTCTTTTAACATCAAGCATGTTTCCAAGCATTTAACTATTAAAACACAGCTATAAAAGAAGAATACTAAATGTATCAAGTTTAACTCACATCAGTTATCATATGGATATCAATTCTTAATCATTTCTTTACTATGATTTAAGAATAGCGGTGTTCAAACCCTTAAATCATCATAAGTCATCTAATCAGCATGACCTTGATGTTGCTCATGGCTCTTACAGCCCATTAATCTCATATGTTGCCACTTAAACTTAGGCAACATAGCATGTATCACTATTCATAAAGCATATAGTATGCTTTCAGTGAATATGATATCATAACCCTTACCTGGCTATGATCACTTCTTTATAAGAACATGCATGGTTGATTCAACTGATAATAATAAACAATTCATTTCCAAATCAACAATTTATAAAGCAGAAAGAACCTTTCAATTCAAGGGTTGTACCATCATGCCATCACTAAGGCTAGGTTCCCTCATTAAAATCAATTAGGTTTATTCAATCCCTTTTTACTTTAATTAGGAATAATGATTCCTCATCTTACTTCAATCATGAAGATTCATGCTTAAAAGCATGACCTAGAATTATAGTTTATGGTACATTTCACCATATCACCCTCAATTAGGGTTTATTATTCACATTACATGTTATTACCCTATAATTAGGGTTTACTATGCACTTCATAGTGAATTGAGCTCATAGCATCATCATGTATGAAGATTATCATCATCGATGCCTTCAAATTAGGTTAAGATTCATCAATTATCATAATTAGGGTTTCTATGATCTCACTATGAAGGATCATACCCTAATCATGTGCATTCATTCATATTGAAGGTATTTTACTTGACTTTCATTCATATTAGAAGCCTTCTCTCTCCTCTCACTAATAGATGATGTTTACATCACTCTAGATTAGGTTAGGTCAAGTCAACTTTGATTAACATAAGTCTAGTCATCACTATCATGTCATTAGGGTTTGCTTGATCAAGGGGTGTTGTCTACTTGAACCCATCAAGGTATCTTGATAATGTTCACCATTAACCATATCATGGGTCAATCTACTAATTACTTAACCCCTTAATGTCTTTAGGTATCATTAGGGTTTAGATTAATCAACCATTTGACCATCTAAGCCTTTAAAGCATTAAGCAATCTTGACCTTAAAAGACCCCAAATGATTTTGAACTTTCAACCTCCAAACGGTTTTGAAACCGTTTGGAAGGGTTGTCCGTTTGGTACCGTTGACCTTCAAGACCACATGGACAAGATCACACTCAAGACCGTTTGACCTTAAACGGTCTTGAAACCGTTTGATTATGTTGACCGTTTAGCCAAGTTGACTTTGAAACCGTTTGAGCAAATCAGCCTTGAAACTGCATGAGTCTAAACGGTTTGGAAACCGCATGAGTCCAAATGGTTTTGAAACCATTTGTTCCCAAATAGTATTGAGACCATTTGGATTCAAACGGTCTTGAGACCGTTTGGTCCAAACATCTCAAAACTGCATGGACCTAAAAAGTGCATCAACACATGTAATTGATTAGGGTTTCCAATGTTGAACCCCTCAATTGATCTCATACTTGTTAACCACTTATCAATTAAGGTAATTAGGTTAATCCTTAATCAATTTGACACTCAATTGATCCTCAATTGGTCACCAATTAGGGTTAGGACCAATTGGATTAGGGTTTGTAATCGATCAACCATCAACATCCATCAACATGAGTCTAATTGAAGTTGAACCCATCAACTATCACCCAATTGGGCCATGACCTGACCCCAAACGGTCTTGGAATCATTTGGACATCCTCCAAATCGTCTTGAGACCGTTTTCCCAAAGTCTCATCAAAAACTAAGTCAATTGGTTAAGGGTTGAACCCTAATTAGGTCACCAAATCAGCACTTTGATTATTTCAACAACCTATTATGATTGGACCTTCAATTGATCAAACTCCCTTAACCCTAGACCTCCAAACGGTCTTTGGTGATCACCAAACGGTCTTGAGACCGTTTGGGTGATCCCCAAATGGTTTTGAAACCGTTTGGGCCACTCAACCCAAACTTCAACATGATTGGTCCATTGAAATCAGAAAATGAACCCGATTAGGGTTTCGGTGATTAAAGTGCCTTCAACTTGAGATTTACTTGCAATTAGATAATGATTCTTTGTAGGTGATTAATTCATAATGTGTCCAGCAGACCCTCAAATGGTCAATGCCTGGTCAAACCTCCCAAACAGTCTTGGAGACCGTTTGAATCTAAACGGTCTTGCAAACCGCATGAGTCCAAACGGTTTTGAAACCATTTGGTTCCAAACAATTTTGCAAACCGTTTAGACCAAAGGTGCGAGACCGTTTGACAAAGTTACATAGGTAATCACTCCCATCTTCTTCTACCTTGAGACTATGGTCTGTTCTTCATGGTTTTGCTTGCAAGAGTGCAAGGGAGGATAGGGAAAAAGAAGAACAAGCAACTATTGCATAGAAAGAGAGATGCATAACAAAGCATAAGGGTCTAGAGTTATAAAACCCACCTTAAGGTCGTCCCTAGAGCTCCAAGAATCCAAGCTTTAATGGCATCTTGATCTCCAAAGGTTGTCCAAGATTGTTTCTCCAAGAATTGGCTGAAAGGGATGGCTAGAAAGAAGAACTAAGTAAGAAAGACCATAGAACCAACCTTGCAACATGACTTCCTCCATGAATCTGAGAAATATGATGATCAAACCTTACCTAGAACTCTTTAGCAGTTCTCCACTGCTCCAGAGCTCTGTCCTTAGTCGATCCAAGCAAGGGAATAAGTGAAGAGAGAAAGGGAAACGATCCCTTGGATTGCAAAGAAAGGAGCCTATATACTTTGGGTAAAACTTCAACATAAGGACAACTAGTTTCTTGATTTCTCATATAGGTCCTTCTCTCCTTTAGGAACGTCCCTTCTCCTATGCTTAGGAAAAAACTCATCTTAAACCCAAGGTCTAAAGGCAAAGAAAGCCAACTTCTTACTAAGTTGTACACATAAAAGGGGTCATTTTGCTTACAACTTGGTGATTTAATTACAAGGGTTATCATTCTTATTTGATTATTCAAATGAAGTGCCCTCTTCATAGTTTTACTCTAAATGATGTCAAGAGTCATAAAAGATACTCTAGAAGGTGTATTTTACAAGTTGCATCCTTGGTTTTAGGTAAATTGCACTTTACTCCAAAATCAGGGTTTTAAGCACAAGGATTGCTCCACAAGCTGCATCTAGATGCCCAAGCTTGGAGAATCCATCATAGTTCATCATAATCATACTTATGATGTCTCAACACCAAAAGAACATCCGAACATGTACAATTTGCAAGTTAACCCCTCTGATTGGGTAATTTGCACATAGGTCCCTGTATTACAAAATAATACTACAACATTGTTTAAAAAGGACAGAAATAGAAATATATGTTCCTCAGGAGCTTTAATTACATACCGAAAGATAATCACAAGCATATGATTACATAATTAAGCAAAACACCTAGGGTTAGCTCATAACCCAGGTCAGGGATGTTACAAATTATCCACCCCTTACAAGGATTTCATCCCCGAAATGAAAAAAACATATTAAGAGAAAAGAGCAGGATATGTCCTTCTCATCTCTTCCTCTAGTTCCCATGTGGCTTCTTCGACACCATGGTGATTCCAGAGGACTTTCACAAGACTTATATCTTTCTTTTTCAACTTTTTAATTCTGTTATCAAGGATTGACATTGGTCCTTCTTCATAAGTTATATCATCATTCAATTCTACCTCCATAGGTTGTAGAACTGACTCAGTGTCAGGGTGACATTTCCTTAGCATAGAAATGTGAAACACAGGGTGTAACTTATGTAACTCTAGTGGTAACTCTAGTCTATAGGCTACCTTTCCAACCCGTTCAATGATTGGATAAGGCCCCATAAATCTAGGAGCTAACTTCCCTTTCCTTCTGAATCTCAGAACTCCCTTCCAAGGGGAGACCTTGAGGTACACTCTATCTCCAACCTGGAATTTTAAGGGTCTACGACGTCTATCAACATAAGATTTCTGCCTATCTTGTGTAGTCTTAATATGTTGTTCTATGACTTTGATCTTCTCTATGGTCTGATGTACAAGATCAGGACCTAACAGTTGATATTCACTGGTTTCATACCAACATAAGGGTGATCTACAACGTCTACCATACAAAGCTTCATAAGGTGCCATGTCAATACTATGTTGATAGCTATTGTTGTAGGAAAACTCTATTAAGCTTAGGTGTAGATCCCAACTCCCTGTAAACTGAAGAACACATGCCCTCAGCAAGTCTTCCAAGGTCTGTATAGTCCTTTCCGACTGTCCATCAGTCTGTGGATGAAAGGTTGTACTAAACCTTAACCGGGTGCCTAAAGCTCTGTGCAGTCGCTACCAAAAATGACTCGTAAACTGGGGACCTCTGTCTGAAACTATAGTGATTGGAACTCCGTGCAGTAGCACTATCTCCTGAACATACAACTGTGCTAGCCTCTCAACAGAGTAGGTTGTTTTGACAGGTAAGAAATGCAATGTCTTTGTCAACCTATCAACTATTACCCAGATGGAATCATGTCCTTTGCTTGTCCTGGGTAGGCCAACAAAAAAGTCCATGGTTACATGATCCCACTTCCACTGTGGTATGGGTAAAGCTTGCATTGTTCCTGCAGGCTTCTGGTGTTCAGCTTTAACTTGCTGGCACACAAGACACCTCAGAACAAACTCAGCAACATCCTTCTTCATCCCAGGCCACCAATACATATCTTTTAAGTTTTGATACATCTTGGTGCTCCCTGGATGCATAGCATACATTGAAGAATGAGCTTCTTCCAGGACTAACTTCCTCAAGTTGTCCACATCTGGCACTATCATCCTCCCATGATAACATGCTACTTGATCATCTGAGTCATGAAAACCATCTCGTTTCTCAGCACCATACTCTGACCTGATCTGCTGAACTGCAGCATCAACTTGTTGTGCCTCCTTGATATACTCTCTTAGGGTAGATTTTATATGCATCTCAGTCAACAACCCAGCTAACAATGACACCTTCAAATGTACATTGTCTTGCCTTAAGGAGATAAGCATATCTCTCCTAGAGCATACTAACGAGTTTAGTTGTGCTCTATCTAAGGCTGGTGTTGCTGATTTCCTACTCAGAGCATCTGCAACCACATTGGCCTTCCCTGGATGGTAATCAATTGTACAATCATAGTCCTTGATTAACTCCATCCAGTGATGTTGCCTCATGTTAAGCTCATGCTGAGAGAAGATGTACTTAAGGTTCTTATGATCAGTGAAAATCTGGAATGTCTCTCCGTAGAGATAATGTCTCCAGATCTTCAAGGCATGAACCACGGCAGCTAACTCCAGATCATGTGTCGGATAATTCTCCTCGTGTTTCTTAAGCTGTCGAGAAGCAAAAGAAATCACTTTTTTATCCTGCATCAACACACATCCGAGCCCATTCTTGGAGGCATCACAGAAAACCACATATCCTTTGCCTTGCTCAGGTAACACAAGTATAGGTGCACTTGTCAACCTCTCCTTCAACGACTGGAAAGATTGCTGACACTTATCACTCCAGACAAAAGGAACATCTTTTCGGGTCAACTTAGTCAAGGGTAAGGCTATAGAACTGAAGTTCTTAATGAACTTTCGGTAATAACCAGCCAACCCTAAGAAACTACGGATCTCTGTCGGTGTCTTCGGTTGTTCCCATTGTAGAATAGATTCTACCTTTTTAGGGTCAACACGAATACCCGAGGCAGATATCACGTGTCCAAGGAAAGATACTTCCGGAAACCAGAACTCACACTTGCTAAACTTAGTGTATAGCTTGTGTTCTCTTAGTAAAGTTAGAGCCTAACGAAGATGTTGTTCATGCTGCTAAGCATATCTACTATAGATCAGAATGTCATCTATGAAGACAACAACACACTGATCGAGGAAAGGTCGGAAGATTCTATTCATGAGTTCCATAAATGCAGCTGGTGCATTAGTTAGTCCAAACGACATAACTATGAACTCATAGTTACCATACTTTGTCCTAAAGGCAGACTTGGGTATGTCACTATCCTTAATATGGAGTTGATGATATCCTGACCTCAAATCTATCTTTGAGAAGATGGTTGCACCACGCAACTGATCGAAGAGATCATCAATCCTTGGCAAAGGGTACTTATTCTTTATTGTTACTTTATTTAGTTGTTTGTAATCAATGCACAACCGCATTGATCCGTCTTTCTTTTTAACGTAAAGGACCTGAGCACCCCAGGGTGAAGTGCTTGGTCGGATGAAACCCTTCTCAAGCAACTCTTGAAGTTGTTTCTTGAGTTCTGCCATCTCGGAAGGCGCCATCCTATATGGTGTTTGTGCTATCGGTTGTGTATCTAGGATCAAATTGATTTCAAAATCAATTTCTCGAGGTAGTGGAACACATGGAAGTTCTTCAGGAAATAAATCTTCAAATTCCCTCACTATAGGAACTTCAACAGGGTTAGGACTATCCATGGTAGTATCTACCACATGGGCCAAGAATGCATAACATCCTTGCCTCATCAGCTTCTCAGCAACCATAGCTGACACCAGACAGGTGGGTAGAATCTTTCTCTCTCCTTGAAAGATCCATGTGTCACTTTCATCAGCAAACACAGCTTGCTTGGACTCACAATCCAAGACAACCCTATACCTTTCCAAGGTATCCATCCCAAGGATTATATCAAATCCTTGCATCTCAAGTGGTATAAGATCCACTTGAATGTGATGATCAGAAAAGAAGAGAATGTAGGGAGAGCAAACCTCCTGCAACACGGCAGACCCTCTCAACAGAGTCTCAAGCAACAGGCTATCTGCCCTATGACTGACTATCATATTGCAGTTACAAATCACTCTTCGAGTGACAAAGGAGTGTGTAGCACCCGGGTCAATCAAAACAGATACAACGCAGGATGTAGACATATCAAAATATAACAACTCCATCTAACCTGCCACAACCCGAGGGTTGATCACTGCATCAGGTGGGTTCATTGCATAGAACCTTGTTGTCGCCTGAGGTTGATTTGGTGTTGACGATCCAGCTTGGGACGCTTGTCCACGTCCTCTAGCTGCTCCTGGAAACTGCCTCCTCTGTGATCCTTGCTGACTCTACCTCTGTGGTTGTGTTACACTTGCTGGTCTGGCTCTGCAGTCTTTCATCAAATGCCCCATCTTCCCACATATGTAGCAACTTCTGTCTTGTTGTTGTGGTCTGGATGGTCCTGTGATCGACATAGATGCTAAACTATGAGCCCCTTGCAGCGGTAGGCTTCGTCCTCTACCTCTACTCAGTGTCCACTGTGTCTGAGCACTAGGTCTAGGTGGTAGTGTAGGTGCAGAAAACCTAGGCTTCTTAAAGTCTCTGGATGAAGATCCCTGGGACTGAGGATATCTCTTGTGGGTTTGCCTCTTCTCAGCTACATACCTCTCTACCCTTCAGACTAACTCAACAAAGGTAGCAAACCTTTCCCGGTTCTCTAGGGCAGACACAGGATTAGTCAACTCAGCATTCAGCCCTTTCTCGAACTACCTAATCCTCTCTTCCTCTGTAGCATCCATATGCGGATAGAACCGCAGCAACTCCATGAACTTAGCTTCATACTCACTAATGTTCATCAAACCTTGCCTCAACCTCTCGAACTGAGAGATTTTCTCATCCAGGAACGTCTTAGGGAAATATCTATTGACAAATTCCCGATGAAAGACTTCCCATGTAGCCTCCATACCAGGCCTCTTCTGATCTTCCATGGTCCACCAGTGACCAGCACTCCCCTTGAGAAGATAGACAGCATGTCTAACCTTCTCAACTTCTGGGATGTTCAGGATTCTAAAGGCCTTCTCGAGCTCGGTCAACCACAGGTCAGCATCTGTGGGATCAGCTGTTCCGAAGTACTCGTTCGCTCCGACTCGGCAAAGTCATTCAAACGTCTTGTCGATTCCTTGTCCTTCTGACTGGGCAGGTGCCCTAGGTACAGGCATGGGCATCCTATCTGCTATGTGTGTCATGGCAGTCATAAACTACCCGAACATGGTCTGAACAGATGGGTTCTCCATGTCAGCTGGGTTAAACTGAGGTGGCTCAGGCACAGGTTTCTCTATCTCCGGGTTCCTTGCACCTTCTTGGGGTGCAGCAACACTACTCTCTGCCACATACTCCTCGTGTGGTCCAGACATCCTTACTTATCTTCTTCTCCTGAGGAGCAGAAGACACTATTAGATATACTGGAAGACACTAAGAATAGACTCGATATCCTAAGTCCTATGTCTCTATAGACTCAGCACACCTACAGCTCTGATACCACTTAATTGTGGGGTTCGATCTATAAATCATGAGGTAAACTCAGCGGAAGCGATTGTTTAACTGGCAGCGGAATTATGAAAAATCACTAGAAATTAAAAGTTTTTAAGAAAGAGATCTTTAAAACATAAAACTCTTTTATAAGAAACAATATAAACAATTTACATCATGTTTTAATATTACATCTCTTATGAAATCACTTCTCGAGTAATCATATACATCCGATTACAAAATCTTGTGGCTTAAAGCCAAAATCTCAGACCTACTAACTCTTAGGACCTGAGAGTACAGAGACGACATAAGACAAGCTATCTACAAGACTCGACAGTCAGTATCTCCACCTGAGATTCACTACTGCCCCTGGTGTTGCTGCTGCTGATAGTGCTCACCCACAGATTGGTTCCTTCATCCTCGGCGACCACCTAAAATGTTGAAATATACGGGGGTGAGACAATTTTAAATAATTGTCCCAGCGAGAGTTATAACTCTCCGCCAGAAGCTTTGTTATAGTAATGAAAGGATAACATAAGCAGAGTAACTTAAATCATTCAACAGCAAGTTTGATATTATGTAAAGCAACTTCTATTTAAGCAATCACTTCATTAAGGAATATGAAGAACATGTATACTAGTTACTTGATTAGAACATTTATAAACAATGTAACATCAATCATTGTTTCTCGTAGTTCAACCTCTGCAGATATGCTAAGCGGTTGATTATGTTTTACAAACATTATTATGCCCTACGGAGATGAGGTATACCGTTGATACTCCAACCGATCACTATTAAGTCGCATCGGTATCATACATAGGTCATCAAAAGAGCCGGATTCTTATGACCTCATCTTCCTCAGTCAGTGTGAGGATCAACATGTTGGATCAATGGGCTCTAGAAGGGGGGGTTGAATAGAGCTTCACAAACTTCACAAAAGTGATTAGACCACCAAATTATATTAAGTGCAGAACTTAAACCAAAATAGCAATTTGATGTCCTAGACTAGCATACAAAGCAAGGATAAGAGACAAGGATTAGCATGCACTTGGACAGGTGGTTTAGAGTGGTTCCTTGTCCTAAACTTAGGAGAAAGTCAGTCCACTACCTAGAGTTGGTTAGGCTCTAGGATTTGTAACTTGGTCTTCTTATATATATCACACAATAAGATTACAAGCTACAACAACCAACCATCCAAGGACTTATATATCAAGCCAGGATCTTCTACCTCACTAAGCACTTACCCACCAAGCAAGTAGTCTTGAGCCTTCTTCAAAGGACTTACCCACTCTTGCTCTAGTCCTCGGCCTTGCAGGATTTACCTATCTTGCTTGAGCTTTGCCTTGCACCTCTCCTTCACTTGGAGAGCTTTAGCACCTTCCTCCTTCACTCGAAGGCCTGGAGCAGCTAGCCTTCTTCTCCTTCACTCGGGGAAGAACAGCAACCTTCTTCTCTTTCACTCGGAGAAGAAACTTCAATCAATCTTCATAGGGAATGGAGATGGGAGAAGTAGAAAGGAGAGCTTTACAACATTACAAATGATAGCTCTCATACATGGGTACCTAACTCACTCATACTCACGAATTTGCTTTGAAGGTAGAGAGAGAAAGGGGCTCAAAGGATTAGAAACCACTCAACTAAGGCTAGGACCAAGCATATGTGAATGAGCAACCTTGGAATGAAGTCAAGAGGTCCTATTTATAGTTGAGGGTGTCCCTTTGAGGTTGGGAGAGATAAGGGGCACAAACTAGCCGTTTTACAACTTGCAACGGATCTATTTTGAGTCCCACCTACTCCTCCAACGGTTGGAATTGCTTTTTCTGCATTCCAGTATAGTCTGATCGGCCGAGTTTCAATAAAGAAAACTCGGCCGAACCACTAAAAGACAAGGCTGAAAGCTAGACTGTCGGCCGAGTTCCCTTGGAGAAACTCGGCCGATCGGTCGACTTTCATCTTGGACCGATCAGTGGATCGGCCGAGTTTCGTGGTCTAGAAACTCGACCGAACGGGAATCGGCTGAGTTGGAAACTCGGGCGATTGCATCAAAAATTCCAGAATAACTGGATCGGCCGAGTTTGTAATTCGGACGACAAAATCCCTGTTATGGGTATTTTGGAATTTTTGTAAAACTATACAAATGATGGATTTTTGAGTCCCAATCATTTTATCCATCTTAGTTACAATACAAAACATGAGTATAAGTGATTACATCAATTGTTCTAAGCCTACAAGGGCTATTTCACAAAACGGTCAAAAGTCACATGTTTTGCATGTGTTGGATGAGCAGCTTTTGAGTTGAATGTGATTCTTTTCTTGTACCTAATGTCTGAAACAATCTAAAATAGATTTGTTAGATACATATGAATGGAATGGTTAAGTCATTATCAAAATATGGGCAATGTGTGACACCTAGGTCAACACAACATGCAGGACATCTCGTGTCTCTGCTATAATATCTTACCAGGGTATTCTGGCACTTTGCTATTACAGTCACAATGGCATTCTGCACTCTCTTCGCCATTGAAAGATCTCTTGTTTATCTCTCATTGATGCGGCATCAAAGATTCCCTCGGGAGATTAGTGGAACATCACCCTGGCATAAACATATAGTGAAGGATTGATGGATTAAATTACGTCTTTCATCAATTCCTATACTAGGACGTAAGGATATTCACGTCCATAATCCCCCACATACTCAAAAGTATGCGATCCAGGAGTTCCCTTAGGAAAACCTGTTACACCATCATTTGGCTTCTGACAATGATGGATCTATGATTAGGGCTCTACATGGTATGATTATACTTGATTATTTAGGTACATTTCAGTATTCTTTTAACATCAAGCATGTTTCCATGCATTTAACTATTAAAACACGGCTATAAAAGAAGAATACTAAACGTATCAAGTTTAACTCAAATCAGTTATCATATGGATATCTATTCTTAATCATTTCATTACGATGATTTAAGAATAGGGGTGTTCAAACCCTTAAATCATCATAAGTCATCTAATCAACATGACCTTGATGTTGCTCATGGCTCTTACAACCCATTAATCTCATATGTTGCCACTTAAACTTAGGCAACATAGCATGTATCACTATTCATAAAGCCTATAGTATGCTTTCAGTGAATATGATATCATAACCCTTACCTGGCTATGATCACTTCTTTATAAGAACCTGCATGGTTGACTCAATTGATAATAATAAACAATTCATTTCCAGATCAACAATTTATAAAGCAGAAATAACATTTCAATTCAAGGGTTGTACCATCATGCCATCACTAAGGCTAGGTTCCCTCATTAATATCAATTAGGGTTATTCAATCCCTTTTTACTTTAATTTGGAATAATGATTCCTCATCTTATACTTCAATCATGAAGATTCATGCTTAAAAGCATGACCTGGAATTAGAGTTTATGGTACATTTCACCATATCACCCTCAATTAGGGTTTACTATTCACATTACATGTTATTACCCTAGAATTAGGGTTTACTATTCACTTCATAGTGAATTGAGCTCATAGAATCATCATGTATGAAGATTATCATCATGTATGCCTTCAAATTAGGTTAAGATTCATCAATTATCATAATTAGGGTTTCTATGATCTCACTATGAAGGATCATACCCTAATCATGTGCATTCATTCATATTGAAGGTATTTTACTTGACTTTCATTCATATTAGAAGCCTTCTCTCTCCTCTCACTAATATATGATGTTTACATCACTCTAGATTAGGTTAGGTCAAGTCAACTTTGATTAACATAAGTCTAGTCATCACTATCATGTCATTAGGGTTTTCTTGATCAAGGGGTGTTGTCTACTTCAACCCATCAAGGTATCTTGATAATGTTCACCATTAACCATATCATGGGTCAATCTACTAATTACTTAACCCCTTAATGTCTTTACGTATCATTAGGGTTTAGATTAATCAACCATTCAACCATCTAAGCCTTTAAAGCATTAAGCAATCTTGACCTTAAAAGACCCCAAATGGTTTTGAACTTTCAACCTCCAAACGGTTTTGAAACCATTTGGAAGGGTTGACCACTTGGTACCTTTGACCTTCAAGACCGCATGGACAAGATCACACTCAATACCGTTTGCCCTTAAAAGGTCTTGAAACCGTTTGATTATGTTGACCGTTTAGCCAAGTTGACTTTGAAACTGTTTGAGCAAATCATCCTTGAAACTGCATGAGTCTAAATAGTTTGGAAACCGCATGAGTCCAAACGGTTTTGAAACTTTTTGGTCCCAAACGGTCTCGAGACCGTTTGCCCTCAAACGGTCTTGAGACCATTTGATCCCAAACGTTCTTGAGACCATTTGATCCCAAACGGTCTTGAGACCGTTTGGATTCAAACAGACTTGAGACCGTTTGGTCCAGACATCTCAAAACCGCATGGACCTAAAAAGTGCATCAACACATGCAATTGATTAGGGTTTCCAATGTTGAACCCCTCAATTGATCTCATACTTGTTAACCACTTGTCAATTAAGGTAATTAGGTTAATCCTTAATCAATTTGACACTCAATTAATCCTCAATTGGTCACCAATTAGGGTTAGTACCAATTGGATTAGGGATTGTAAGCGATCAACCATCAACATCCATCAACATGAGTTTAATTGAAGTTGAACCCATCAACTATCACCCAATTGGGCCATGACCTGACCCCAAACGGTCTTGGGATCGTTTGGACATCCTCCAAATGGTCTTGATACCGTTTCTTCAAAGTCTCATCAAAAACTAAGTCAATTTGTTAAGGGTTGAACCCTAATTAGGTCACCAAATCAGCACTTTGATTATTTCAACAACCTATTATGATTGGACCTTAAATTGATCAAATTCCCTTAAACATAGACTTCCAAACGGTCTTGGGTGATCACCAAACGGTCTTGAGACCGTTTGGGTGATCCCCATATGGTTTTGAAACCATTTGGGCCACTCAACCCAAACTTCAACATGATTGGTCCATTGAAATCAGCAAATGAACCCGATTAGGGTTTAGGTGATTAAAGTGCCTTCAACTTGAGATTTACTTGCAATTAGATAATGATTCTTTGTAGGTGATTAATTCATAATGTGTCCAGAAGACCCTCAAATGGTCAACACCTGGTCAAACCTCCCAAACGGTCTTGGAGACCGTTTGAATCTAAACGGTCTTGCAAACTGCATGAGTCCAAACGGTTTTGAAACCGTTTGGTTCCAAACGGTTTTGCAAACCGTTTAGACCAAAGGTGGGAGACCGTTTGATAGAGTTACATAGGTAATCATGCCCATATTCTTCTACCTTGAGACTATGGTCTGTTCTTCATGGTTTTGCTTGCAAGAGTGCAAAGGAGGATGGGGAAAAAGAAGAACAAGCAACTATTGCATAGAAAGAGAGATGCATAACAAAGCATAAGGGTCTAGAGTTATAAAACCCGCCTTAAGGTCATACCTAGAGCTCCAAGCTTCCAAGATTTAATGGCATCTTGAGATCCATAGGTCGTCCAAGGTTGTTTCTCCAAGAATTGGTTGAAAGGGATGGCTAGAAAGAAGAACTAAGTAAGAAAGACCATAGAACCAACCTTGCAACATGACTTCCTCCATGAATCCGAGCAAGATGATGATCAAACCTTACCTAGAACTCTTTATCCATTCTCCTCTTCTCCAGAGATCTGTCCTTAGTCGGTCCAAGCAAGGGGATAAGTGAAGAGAGAAAGGAAAATGATCTCTTGGTTTGCAAAGAAAGGAGCCTATAAACTTTGGGTAAAACTTCAACATAAGGACAACTAGTTTCTTGATTTCTCATCTAGGTCCTTCTCTCCTTTACGCACGACCCTTCTCCTATGCTTAGGTAAAAACTCATCTTAAACCCAAGGTCTAAAGGCAAAGAAAGCCAACTTCTTACTAAGTTGTACACATAAAAGGGGTCATTTGGCTTACAACTTGGTGATTTAATTACAAGGGTTATCATTCTTATTTGATTATTCAAATGAAGTGCCCTCTTCATCATTTTACTCTAAATGATGTCAAGAGTCATAAAAGATACTCTAGAAGGTGTATTTTACAAGTTGAATCCTTGGTTTTGGGTAAATTGCACTTTACTCCAAAATCAGGGTTTTAAGCACAAGGATTGCTCCACAAGCTGCATCTAGATGCCCAAGCTTGGAGAATCCAGCATACTTCATCATATTCATACTTATGATGTCTCAACACCAAAAGAACATCCAAACATGTAGAATTTTCAAGTTAACCCCTCTGATTTGGTAATTTGCACATAGGTCCATGTATTACAAAACAATACTACAACATTGTTTAAAAAGGACAGAAATAGAAATATATGTTCCTCAGGAGCTTTAATTACATACTGAAAGATAATCACAAGCATTTGTTTATATAATTAAGAAAAACACCTAGGGTTAGCTCATAACCCAGGTCAGGGATGTTACAAATTATCCACCCCTTACAAGGATTTCGTCCCCGAAATCAACAAAACATATTAAGAGAAAAGAGCAGGATATTTCCTTCTCATCTCTTTCTCTAGTTCCCATGTGGCTTCTTCGACACCACGGTGATTCCAGAGGACTTTCAAAAGACTGATATCTTTCTTTTTCAACTTTTTAATTCTGTTATCAAGGATTGACACTGGCCCTTCTTCATAAGTTATATCATCATTCAATTCTACCTCCATAGGTTGTAGAACTGACTCAGTATCAAGGTGACATTTCCTTAGCATAGAAATGTGAAACACAGGGTGTAACTTCTGTAACTCTGGTGGTAACTCTAGTCTATAGGATACCTTTCCAACCCGTTCAATGATTGGATAAGGCCCCATAAGTCTAGGAGGTAACTTCCCTTTCCTTCTGAATCTCAGAACTCCCTTCCAAGGGGAGACCTTGAGGTACACTCTGCCTCCAACCTCGAATTCTAAGGGTCTACGTTGTCTATCAGCATAAGATTTCTGCCTATCTTGTGCAGTCTTGATCTGTTGTTGTATCACTTTGATCTTCTCTGTGGTCTACTGCACAAGATCAGGACCTAACAGTTGATATTCACCGGTTTCATACCAACATAAGGGTGATCTACAACGTCTACCATACAAAGCTTCATAAGGTGCCATGTCAATACTATGTTGATAGCTATTGTTGTAGGCAAACTCTATTAATCTTAGGTGTAGATCCCAACTCCCTATAAACTGAAGAACACATGCTCTCAGCAAGTCTTCCAAGGTCTGTATAGTCCTTTCCGACTATCCATCAGTCTGTGGATGAAAGGATGTACTAAACCTTAACTGGGTGCCAAAAGCTCTGCGCAGTCGCTCCCAAAAATGACTCGTAAACTGGGGACCTCTGTCTGAAACTATAGTGACTGGAACTCCGTGCAGTCGCACTATCTCCTAAACATACAACTGTGCTAGCCTCTCAGCGGAATAGGTTGTTTTGACAGGTAAGAAATTTGTTGTCTTTGTCAACCTATCAACTATTACCCAGATGGAATCATGTCCTTTGCTTGTCCTGGGTAGGCCAACAACAAAGTCCATGGTTACATGATCCCACTTCCACTATGGTATGGGTAAAGGTTGCATTGTTCCTGCAGGCTTCTGGTGTTCAGCTTTAACTTGCTGGCACATAGGACACCTCAGAACAAACTCAGCCACATCCTTCTTCATCCCAGGCCACCAATACATATCTTTTAAGTTTCGATACATCTTGGTGCTCCCTAGATGCATAGCATACATCGAAGAATGAGCTTCTTCCAGGACTAACTTCCTCAAGTTGTCCACATCTGGCACTATCATCCTCCCATGATAACATGCTACTTGATCATCTGAGTCATGGAAACCATCTTGTTTCTCATCACCATACTCTGACCTGATCTGCTGAACTGCAACATCAACTTGCTGTGCCTCCTTGATCTGATCTCTTAGGGTAGGTTTTATATGCATCTCAGCCAACAACCTGGCTAACAGTGACACCTTCAACTGTACATTGTCTTGCCTTAAGGAGATAAGCATATCTCTCCTAGAGCATACTAAAGAGTTTAGTTGTGCTCTATCTAAGGCTGGTGTTGCTGATTTCCTACTCAGAGCATCTGCAACCACATTGGCCTTCCCTGGATGGTAATCAATTGTACAATCGTAGTCCTTGATTAACTCCATCCAGCGATGTTGCCTCATGTTAAGCTCGTGTCGAGAGAAGATGTACTTAAGGTTCTTATGATCAGTGAAAATTTGGAATGTCTCTCTGTAGAGATAATGTCTCCAGATCTTCAAGGCATGAACCACAACAACTAACTCCAGATCGTGTATCGGATAATTCTCCTCATGTTTCTTAAGCTGTCGAGAAGCAAAAGAAATCACTTGTTTATCCTGCATCAACACACATCTGAGCCCATTCTTGGAGGCATCACAGAAAATCACATATCCTTTGCCTTGCTCAGGTAACGCAAGTATAGGTGCACTTGTCAACCTCTCCTTCAACGACTAGAAAGATTGTTGACACTTATCACTCCAGACAAAAGGAACATCATTCCGGGTCAACTTAGTCAAGGGTAAGGCTATAGAACTGAAGTTCTTAATGAACCTTCGGTAATAACCAACCAACCCTAAGAAACTACGGATCTCTGTCGGTGTCTTCGACTGTTCCCATTGTAGAACAGATTCTACCTTTTTAGGGTCTACACGAATACCTGAGGCAGATATCACGTGTCCAAGGAAAGATACTTCTGGTAACCAGAACTCACACTTGCTAAACTTAGTGTATAGCTTGTGTTCTCTTAGCAAAGTTAGAGCCTGACGAAGATGTTGTTCATGCTACTGAGCATCTCTACTATAGATCAGAATGTCATCTATGAAGACAACAACACACTCATCGAGGAAAGTTCAGAAGATTCTATTCATGAGTTCCATAAATGCAGCTGGTGCATTAGTTAGTCCAAACGACATAACTGTGAACTCATAGTGACCATACCTTATCCTAAAGGCAGACTTGGGTATGTCACTGTCCTTAATATGGAGTTGATGATATCCTGACCTCAAATCTATCTTTGAGAAGACGGTTGCACCACACAACTGATCGAAGAGATCATCAATCCTCGTCAAAGGGTACTTATTCTTTATAGTTACTTTATTTAGTTGTCTGTAATCAATGCACAACCGCATTGATCCGTCTTTCTTTTTAACGTAAAGGACCTGAGCACCCCAGGGTGAAGTGCTTGGTCGGATGAAACCCTTCTCAAGCAACTCTTGAAGTTGTTTCTTGAGTTCTGCCATCTCAGAAGGCGCCATCCTATATGGTGTTTGTGCTATTGGTTGTGTATCTAGGATCAAATTGATTTCAAAATCAATTTCTCGAGGTAATGGAACACCTGGAAGTTCTTCAGGAAATAAATCTTTGAATTCCCTCACTATAGGAACTTCAACAGGGTTAGGACTCTCCATGGTAGTATCTACCACATGGGCCAAGAATGCATAACATCCTTGCCTCATCATCTTCTCAGCAACCATAGCTGACACCAGACAGGTGGGTAGAATCTTTCTCTCTCCTTGAAAGATCCATGTGTCACTTTCATCAGCAAACACAGCTTGCTTGGACTCACAATCCAAGACAACCCTATACCTTTCCAAGGTATCCATCCCAAGGATTATATCAAATCCTTGCATCTCAAGTGGTATAAGATCCACTTGAATGTGATGATCAGAAAAGAAGAGAGTGCAGGGAGAGCAAACCTCCTACAACACGGCAGACCCTCTCAACAGAGTCTCAAGCAACAGGCTATCTGCCCTATGACTGACTATCATATTGCAGTTACAAATCACTCTTCGAGTGACAAAGGAGTGTGTAGCACCCGGGTCAATCAAAACAGATACAACGCAGGATGTAGACATATCAAAATATAACAACTCCATCTAACCTGCCACAACCCAAGGGTTGATCACTGCATCAGGTGGGTTCATTGCATAGAACCTTGTTGTCGCCTGAGGTTGATTTGGTGTTGACGATCCAGCTTGGGACGCTTGTCCACGTCCTCTAGCTGCTCCTGGAAACTGCCTCCTCTGTGATCCTTGCTGACTCTGCCTCTGTGGTTGTGTTACACTTGTTGGTCTGGCTCTGCAGTCTTTCATCAGATGCCCCATCTTCCCACATATGTAGCAACTTCTGTCTTATTGATGTGGTCTGGGTGGTCTTGTGACCGACATAGATCCTAAACTACGAGCCCCTTGTAGTGGTAGGCTTCATCCTCTAACTCTACTCGGTGTCCACTGTGTCTGAGCACTAGGTCTAGGTGGTGGTGTAGGTGCAGAAAACCTAGGCTTCTTAAAGTATCTGGATGAAGATCCCTGGAACTGAGGATATCTCTTGTGGATTTGCCTCTTCTCGGCTACGAACCTCTCTATCCTTCGGACTGACTCAACGAAGGTAGCAAACCTTTCCCGATTCTCTAGGGCAGACAGAGGAGTAGTCAACTCAGCATTCAGCCCTTTCTCAAACCGCCTAATCCTCTCTTCCTCTACAGCAGCCATATGCAGACAAAACCACAGCAACTCCATGAACTTAGCTTCATACTCACTAATGTTCATCAAACCTTGCCTCAACCTCTCGAACTGAGAGATTTTCTCATCCAGGAACGTCTTAGGGAAATATCTATTGACAAATTCCCGACGAAAGACTTCCCATGTAGCCTCCACACCAGGCCTCTTCTGCTCTTCCATGGTCCACCAGTGACCAGCACTCCCCTTGAGAAGATAGACAACATGTCTAACCTTCTCATCTTCTGGGATGTTCAGGATTCTAAAGGCCTTCTCGAGCTCAGTCAACCACAGGTCGGCATCTGCGGGATCAACTGTTCCGAAGTATTCAATCGCTCTGACTCGGTGAAGTCATTCGAACATCTTGTCGATTCCTTGTCCTTCTGACTGGGCAGGTGCCCTAGGTGCAGGCATGGGCATCCTATCTGTTATGTGTGTCATGGCAGTCATAAACTGCCCGAACATGGTCTGAATAGTTGGGTTCTCCATGTCAGCTGGGTTAAACTGAGGTGGCTCAGACACATGTTGCTATATCTCTGGGTTCCTAGCACCTTCTCGGGGTGCAACAACACTACTCTCTGCCGCATACTCCTCGTGTGGTCCAGACATCCTTACTTATCTTCTTATCCTGAGGAGCAGAAGAAACTATTAGATATACCGGAAGACACTAAGAATAGACTCGATATCCTAAGTCCTGTGTCTCTGTAGACTCAGCGAACCTACAGCTCTGATACCACTTAATTGTGGGGTTCGATCTATAAATCACGAGGTAAACTCAGCGGAAGCGATTGTTGAACTGGCAGCGGAATTATGAAAAATTACTAGAAATTAAAACTTTTTAAGAAAGAGATCTTTAAAACATAAAACGCTTTTATAAGAAACAAGATAAACAATTTACATCATGTTTTAATATTACATCTCTTGTGAAATCACTTCTCGAGTGATCATATACATCCAGATACAAAATCTCGAGGCTTAAAGCCAAAATCTCAGACCTACTAACTCCTAGGACCTGAGAGTAGAGAGACGATATAAGTCAAGCTATCTACAAGACTCGACAGTCAATATCTCCACCTGAGATTCACTACTTCCCCTGGTGTTGTTGCTGCTGATACTGCTCACCCGCAGATTGGTTCCTTCATCCTCGGCGACCACCTAAAAAGTTGAAATCAACGGGGGTGAGATAATTTTAAATAATTGTCCCAGCAAGAGTTATAACTATCCGCCAGAAGCTTTGTTATAGTAATGAAAGGATAACATAAGCAGAGTAACTTAAATCATTCAACAGTAGGGTTGATATTATGTAAAGCAACTTCTATTTAAGCAATCAATTCATTAAGGAATATATACTAGTTACTTGATTAGAACATTTATAAACAATGTAACATCAATCATTGTTTCTCGTAGTTCAACCTAAGCAGATATGCTACGCGATTGATTATGTTTTACAAACATTATTATGCCCTGCGGAGATGAGGTATACCGCTCATACTCCAACCGATCACTACTAAGTCGCATCGGTATCATACATAGGTCATCAAAAGAGCCGGATTCTTATGACCTCATCTTCCTCAGTCAGTGTGAGGATCAACATGTAGTACATCTCATGTCTCTGCTACAATAGCTTACCAGGGTATTCTGGCACTTCGCTATTATATTCATAGTAGCATTCTATACTCTCTTCGCCATCGAAAGATCTCTTGTTTATCTCTCATCGATGCGGCATCAAAGATTCCCTCGGGAGATTAGTGGAACATCACCCCGGCATAAACATATAGTGAAGGGTTGATGGATTAAAGTACATCTTTCATCAATTCCTACACTAGGACATAAGGATATTCACGTCCATAATCCCCCACATACTCAAAAGTATGTGATCCAGAAGTTCCCTTAGGAAAACCTATTTCACCATCATTTGGCTTCTGACAATGATGGATCTATGATCAGGGCTCTACATGGTATGATTATACTTGATTATTTCAGTACATTTCAGTATTCTTTTAACATCAAGCACGTTTCCAAGCATTTAACTATTAAAACACGGCTATAAAAGAAGAATACTAAATGTATCAAGTTTAACTCACATCAGTTATCGATGGATATCAATTCTTAATCATTTCATTACTATGATTTAAGAATAGGGGTGTTCAAACCCTTAAATCATCATAAGTCCTCTAATCAGCATGACCTTGATGTTGCTCATGGCTCTTACAACCCATTAATCTCATATGTTTCCACTTAAACTTAGGCAACATAGCATGTATCACTATTCATAAAGCCTATAGTATGCTTTCAGTGAATATGATATCATAACCCTTACCTGGCTATGATCACTTCTTTATAAGAACCTGCATGGTTGATTCAACTGATAATAATAAACAATTCATTTCCAGATCAACAATTTATAAAGAAGAAATAACCTTTCAATTCAAGGGTTGTACCATCATGCCATCACTAAGGCTAGTGTTACAACCCCAATTTTTGGGATCATCTGGTGAGAAATGTAATTTCTCATATTAAAGATAATTGAACAAAAATGGTATAATTTGTTTAGAATACATGGATTTCGTTTACAATATCCTTGATGTTTGTGTTATGGGCTTTATTGGCTATTGGGCCCAATAACAAGGAAATAACAAAGAAAATTCAATTAGTGAATGAATAATTGAATATTTGAGAAAAGAAATATGTAGAAACCTCTAGAAGGCAAATCCAAAGAGGGATTTCGTGTCTCTTGGGTTCCTTGAGTTCCAAGGAGTCCAAAGTTGCATAAAGAGTGCAATAAGAAAAGAAAAGATTAATTAAGTATTTCTTTATTAAGAAAGAAATTGAAAATAATGATAAAATGTGGAAAATGAATGGAAATAGGCATAAATGAGATTTCCTGGTGAAGTTTCGTATCCATGAGGTTGCTAACATTAAAAGAAAGGCTAATGAGCAAAATAAAAGATAAATAAAGAGAAATCCTCAAAAAGAAATATTTTAATAAGAAATATACATGATAATGAAGAATAATGCATTTAGATGCATCTAGAAGGATAATGAGTATCCAATAAAAAGGATTTCAAAATAATAGAGTTCCTTGGGATCCAAGGAGTCCCAATAAAGAGAAAAGAAAGAGAAAATACTAAAATTGCAAAATAAAAGGATAATGGGAATACATAATTAATGGAATTATGTGATTTTATTAAAAAGGAGTATTTCCTAATGGAAGAGAATATAATTTCGTGTCAATCAATTAAAAGGCAAGTGCAAAGAATATAAGTGGAGTAATTTTCGAAATTCTAATATGTAAAAGGAATATCAAAGGTTAAAGAAGAGAGAGAGAAGGTTTCTTCTCATTGAAGGAATCATATCCCAATTGGAAAGAGACTTTGTATATTCGTGGGCAAGCATGCTGGGGCATGGCTACCCTCCTATATAAAGGAAAGAGACCGTGGCTAAGCCAAAAGGAGAGTTCCATGCACCTCTCTTTCCCTTCTTCTTGTTCTTGCACGTAAAACCATAACGGAGGCTTAGTCCTATCCATAGAGCAATGACGAGTTTGTTGGCAGTCTGGTCAGAGGCAGGGCACTCCCACGACTACCCAGAAAGGATCCGCTACCACCTCCTCTCTCTCGTCCTCACACGGCACCTGCAAAAGGACTGCAAGCCCGCAATGAAACATTGTCTTGAAGTCCATGGGAAGAGCGGTCTTGGCCAAGGCTTGCGGCCTTCTGGAGTGTGGGGGTGTGGACGGAGGTAAGGGTCAAGTTCCGGCTGGAGCTCGAGCGCTGAAGTGACGGGGAACGATCTGCTGCGCTCTGCCATGGCCGCTAGGGCGGCCTGCGGCTTCAGCCCAAGGAAGAAGAAGGATCAGGAGTCGTTGGACGAGTATGCCCCCCAACGGGATGAAGAAGGACTCACTTAACCAGGGGTATAATCGTCTATTCGAAATGTTTCCAATAGGCAAGCCGGGTTGCATAGAAAAGGACGACGTGGGGCCATCTGATTGGCCGAGAGGTATTTTTCCTTGCAAAAATCATATCTAATGATTGGTAACTCCGATTAGGACAAGTAATATATGAATTTTGATCATAAGAACACAAGGAATCTAATAAAAATACTTTTATAGCCTGAATTTGATCATAGTTCGAAATGTAGTGTAAATCATCATCTTTAATGAATTAAAGATTAAGAAACCCTATTTTGATATGATTAATGTGTTTAATAGGTTTTAATGGATCATTAGAGTTGATGTTAACCTGTTAAATGTAAAAAGGTACATTATGTTCAAAAAGGAAGAACTTTGCACATGATTAGTCTAATTTAGAGTTTATATGCTTGAAATTGGAAAAGTACATAAAGTTATCATCTTTAGTGTTTTAATTAAGGGAAAACCCTTAGCTTTGATGGTAAATGGTCTTAATGACATAATTCAAGTTGATATTAACCTATTGTTAATAAAAGTGAGAATAGGATCTAAAAAGATGATCTTTTTATATAATTGGTTTAATTTAGGGTTTCGTGCATGATTATGCACTAATGAGCTTGAAAACCCTAATTTAGATGAATATGTCTTTTCATTGGTTTAATTGTTCAAATCCATGAATAAATAGGGATGTGATGATCCTAAGTCAATAAAAGACTATTAAAATGCATAGTTGAGCAATTAAGGTTCATAAATATGGAAAAGAGTATTTTAGGGTTTGTTAACTTAAAAGGGATAAAGTTTGAGAAATTGATCTAAGAAACCCTAATGAATATTAATGAAACCTTAATGCGGATTAGAAACCCCAGAAAGAGAATCCAAGTCAATAATGTAGATTCTTGATAAAGTGTGTAATAAATAGAGTACATATTCTTTTCAGGAATTATGTGATGATTGAAATACTTGCTTGGATCTGTTGATTGGCTTGATTATATATACATGAAGTATATGTTGAGTAATCTGCATGACTCATCAAGTCAGGTATGTGGTTACACTTATGAATAATCTCTCTAGTTTCACGGCGAATCCCGAAGTTTTAATCGGTTGCTTGAAAATAACTGTTGGATGTTTATTTATTTCATGCAACTATAAAGTGACTATGATTATCACTATAAATGTGTGTATATAACTGACTAGATCTGAGTCCACCTCTATTGCTTTAAAAGGCTAAGAAAAAAGGGATAATCCTAGAGCAAGGTCTAGGTTACCGAGAGTTAGAAACTGGGATACCTACGTGTAGTGCCATGAGACTCATTAGCCTGCCATGAGTTAAGGAGTGGGCTACTTACGAGTAGTGCCATGTGACTCAACCCTAGAAATTGGTTCACTTATAGGTGGATCATGAGGGGTTTAATGGGGACAACATAGAGGATAGGGTACTCTTGGATCGCGGAGTTATATCTAAAATGTAATCTTGGTTGTTAAATGATTGATTGAATGATTACATTGTTAATGTATTTACATGATTATTGTTTCCCCCATATACCAGCTTCGGCTGACCGATGTTTAGTTTGTCGGCGTTTTAGGTACAAGTCAGAAGGACAAATAGTAAATTGTCATATTGTATAATACATGAAGTAAAATACAAGGAGGATTAGTTAGAGTAGAATCCTTAAGTGGATAGAAGTTTAGAGATCCAAGTTTTCAAAAAGGTATGCAAAAATTTATTTTCTTACAGCTTTTCAGTATAGTATGTTAAAATTTGATAATTATTCTTGGTTAATTGCTGAACCTTTGATCCGAAAGTTATGGGTGCGGCTTCGACCTCTCGGTCTCCCTTAATTGGGGGTTATCGGGAGGTGTGGTCGTAACATTTGGTATCAGAGCTTAGGTTCCTCAGTTAACCATTAATAATTATTAAATTTTACAAACTCCATAGAACCCAAGGGAGTTATTAGAGGATTATCCAAAAGACGGAGGTGTCTAGAAAAGAATCACGACCGGGGGCTGACAATATTTTCCTCTGCACCGCTAGTCGGAATATGAGGACTCCCGGATCCATGTGACTGTCTGGCCAAAGTCTTAGGGTATGAATCGAAATAAGATACCTTTAGGACTTCTCATCTTATTCATCCCTTCTCATCATAAAATTCTGATAAGGACCTAAAGGATTAGGGTTTTCTTTCTTCTCCTCACCCTCTTGAGGTATGGGCAAGGTTAATAAGGTTTAAGGAATCCTCCACCAAATTAATAAAAAGCATGTAAATAAAATTTCATGGCCATAAGCTTAATAGATTAAGCACAAACTAAAGAATAGATACATGCTTAGGTCGTATGACATAAGTTGTCATGTCCTTAGAAGAGACCTGAGGCTAGACCTTCTTGTCAGGAGGATAAGTTAGTATTGGAGGTAGAGATCTCCACTGCAAGTAGAGACCTGGCACATCCTCTGAGGATGATGCTAACCCTAACCCTAAGTGAAGGTTAGAGAGAGTTGAGTTGGACCAGGTGTTTGAAAGGACATGCCTTTGGGATGCCATATGATCCATGGGTGACCTAGCACCTTTGGCAACCCAACCCTAGTTAAGGAATCATGATGGACGACTTATGAAATAGGCATAAAGGGCTACGGATGATCTTGAGCAAACATAAGTTCGAACCTAGGCTTCACCCATGTAGGGCATGCTTTTGAGGTTAATCCTTCATGAAGAGAGGACTTCTAATGGTGAGGTTGGATGTAGGGTTAGCCCTAGAGAGAGCAGGAGACCCCTCCAAGAAGGTCGTAAACCTAGACCTTGACATATGAGGAACAGTGAGGAGTTGAGGATGATGCGACCTAAGTGGATGATAGAGGTTGCCTCATGCATGATCTGATAAGGCTATTGATATCTTGGTTGCCTTTAGAGGGACCAAACCCTAGAGAAGCATTCGGTGCCTATGTGCCTACGATATGGGTGTTTACCTTCTGAGGCAGGAAGAGTCGTTCCTTAGACCTAGAAAGGTTTAGTAGCAGGTTATGAGGCCTTGCACCTTGTTGGATGTCCTTGAGGAGGACCCAACCCTAAGTGTTGCTCGAGTTGAAGGATGACAAGAAGTGCACATCATGCCTTTTGCATGCTTGGTTCGTAGTTAAGAGATAGAGCATGCAGTTGGACACCTACAAGTGAACCTAGGGTTCCTAGGCCTAAGAGGGGGAGTGGTGTACCTAATGCTCATGATGAGAAGTTAAGTTGCTATAGTTTCGAGCATGGTACTCCTCATACATAAAGGAAAGGGAAGCCCCTCCCCCTTAAGTTTAAAGGTATGATTGATGAATCCCTCACAATAAAGTTGATGACACGAGAAGGTATGACCTTGATCTAATGTTGAAGAATGAGAACCCAGATGACGTAGCATGGTTTAGTGGCCTGCTTGTGCCTTAATAGCTTACTAGGGTTAAGCATATGGATGTAAACCATAGACCTAAGAGATTTTGTGACCTTTTTGATAAGAGATAGTTTCCTCCCATCCTGGGAGAGGGACCCCTAGGGTAGGGTGTATATCAGTTTTGTTGGTTAAAGGTAACCTGAAGAGGTCACACAGGATCTTGAGAAGCTAAGTGAAAAGTACATAGTATGAAAATGAACTTGTAGACCAATATATATCCATCTCTAATTGCATATGAATGTGTTACCATGGAGGTAAGCGTTATGGGGCTTGACCAAGGTAGGCAGGTTGCCATGATCCCTATGAAAGGATGAAAGCCAGCCCATGAATGCAGGAAGAGAGATGATGAAGACTTGGGTAAGGTTCTAAATGAACATGTACGATAATGGAGAATCCTAAGTCTATCCTAGGGTCAGGTAGGGATAAGACTGATGAAAGTAGGAGTTGCCTAATTCCCCAGTTGCACATGACCATAGGGTCAGGAGGTAACAACTATCATTGTCTGAGGGCCATGGGTTAGGAGATTGATCACCTTCATGAACTCATGGGACCCAAAGGGCAGATGAGTAGGGCACTCTCTTGATGCATGAGGGAAGAGGGATGACCCCAAAAGAGTCGGTACCCTTTAGACCTAGAGGAGATGACCAAGGATATAAACCTCAGTAGATTCAAGACTAGTTTGATATCATGATGTCTATGATGTAGAGACATATGTGGCATGTTGCAACTTAGATGTAAAGGTGTATTAGCAAGGTGGGATGTACCATCTCTACTCTTGGAACAGGAAGAACTCTGTATTTGGACTGCAGCCAAATGCTTATTTCCTCTTGTTATGGGGGTGAGAGATAGGACATTACGCATGCCATACACCAAGGATAAGGGATGATGTAGGTTGGAACGTTGCCACAAGAAATGGGGATAGAGAAGATAACCTACCCTGGTAAAGTAAATGATACATGGATGGCTTGCAAAAACTAAGAGGAATAAGGTAGTCACCTTATGAGGATGTTTTTATCATGAGCTATGTGGAACTTACAATATGTACCAGGTTGAGTTTGATCACCACAATGATGTAATCAGAGAGTGTTCTTAATGAAGATAGACAGAGAGTTTAAGGTGAGACAATAAGTGAAATACATGGAAGTGTATGTCTTCAACGTTACCTAATACCTAAGGATGTGAAGTGGTAATGGATGCTCTAGTTGAGATACATCTGACTTGTTTGACTAGAAGCTAGAAGAGGTTGTTTGGCTAACCCTAAGTTCGAAAAGGAGAGGTGTTTCGATAACACTCAGAGGTAATAAGATACATTGAAAAGTTAAAGGTTGTTTGGTTAGCCAGTCTAGTCTGTGATGCAATGAAAGGATGGTGGTAGAACCTCAGATGCACTTCTTTGGAAGAGAAGGTGATGAAACCCCGATTAGAGTGGTTTAGGGTTTCGGAGGAATCGATCTTGAAAGAATCATGACATATAGGAAATCATGATTGAAGATCACCATACACCGTGGAAAATGACAATAGCACTTTGGATGCTTAAGATGAAGTTGCATGTGGTTTATGTCCATGCAAGCCAGGAGGTAAAGGACGAACTCCAGTAACCCAGTGTATCGATATAGAGGACAAAAGAGTCCCTGAGAGGGAATGGGAGCTCAACACTATGGATGTGGTGATAGGTCTTCCCTGGGCCAAGGAAGGTCGAAATGCAATATGGGTTATGGTAGGTCGCCTTACCCAGATAACATGAGAAAGAAAGAGTTCTGTTAAGGGATAGATCTAGTTGAACTACCCATGAGAGAAGTGGTTCAACTACACCATGAAGTGAGTTCAAAGGTTCTTGAGTTTGACCTAAAGGTTACC
Source organism: Alisma plantago-aquatica (assembly GCA_963693085.1). Classification (NCBI taxonomy): domain Eukaryota; kingdom Viridiplantae; phylum Streptophyta; class Magnoliopsida; order Alismatales; family Alismataceae; genus Alisma; species Alisma plantago-aquatica. The sequence continues at coordinate 324,820,363 of OY856415.1, forward strand.
TTCCAAAAGATGGAAGTAGGTGCATGAAGAACTCAATGTTAGTATAGTTTATCACCCCTAACTATGTTTAGTATGATTCAGACTAAAGGGTCTGATGAGGGCATGTGTGCTCGTTCAGGGTGATATCTAGAGACAGTTCTTGTCCTATGAAAGATGTGACAATGACCACCATAGCCAGTATCGGGTTTTATAAGAAGCTCTGTAAGGGAGGTTGTGTCGGTCATCACTTCAGTAAGGTGATGTTGGTGAAAGGGACCACATGATGGTTAAAAAAGGGGCACATGATGGCTAGAAAATGGACCACAGTGCGTGAAGATGAAGTCACTTTGATTGTGCAAGGGCTGAAAGGAGCCTAGAGAAGATGAGAGTCGTGAGCAGATGCAAAGTGGACTGACATACAAGTTACTGTGGGAAACTATGTGACATGAAAATCCGACCCCTCTAAGTTATAACTAAGAGAGCTGAGTCCCCGATGCATGGGTTCTTTTGACATGGTTTGGTGGAGAAGGTTAAGTTTGACCATACCCCTCAGGATAAAGTAATGTGTGATGAGTTCCATGTGTCAAATTTAGAGCACTATATGAGGTACCCGACCATGTGTTGAGCAATGAACCTAGTGAGCCCCAAGGGAGGCTGACATGGCCTGAGTCACCTGTGCAATTTATAGACGCCGGGATGAAAGGACTGAGAGAAAAGAATATGTGATGATAAAGGTTCTGTGGAAGTGCCATGAGTACGGTAAAGCCACATAGGGGCCAATGATGGACATGGGAAGTCTTATCCTAAATTGTTTATTTGTTTGTTGATTCATAGAATTTTGAGGACAAAATTCCTATAAAAGGGGAAGGATGTTACAACCCCAATTTTTGGGATCATCTGGTGAGAAATGTAATTTCTCATATTAAAGATAATTGAACAAAGAATGGTATAATTTGTTTAGAATACATGGATTTCGTTTACAATAGCCTTGATGTTTGTGTTATGGGATTTATTGGCTATTGGGCCCAATAACAAGGAAATAACAAAGAAAATTCAATTAGTGAATGAATAATTGAATATTTTTGAAAAGAAATATGTAGAAACCTCTAGAAGGCAAATCCAAAGAGGGATTCCGTGCCTCTTGGGTTCCTTGGGTTCCAAGGAGTCCAAAGTTGCATAAAGAGTGCAATAAGAAAAGAAAAGATTAATTAAGTATTTCTTTATTAAGAAAGAAATTGAAAATAATGATAAAATGCGGAAAATGAATGGAAATAGGCATAAATGAGATTTCTTGGTAAAGTTTAGTATCCATGAGGTTGCTAACATTAAAAGAAAGGCTAATGAGGAAAATAAAAGAGAAATAAAGAGAAATACTCAAAAAGAAATATTTTAATAAGAAATATACACGATAATGAAAAATAATGCATTTAGATGCATCTAGAAGGATAATGAGTATCCAATAAAAAGGATTTCGAAATAATAGAGTTCCTTGGGATCCAAGGAGTCCCAATAAAGAGAAAGGAAAGAGAAAATACTAAAATTGCAAAATAAAAGGATAATGGGAATACATAATTAATGGAATTATGTGATTTTATTAAAAAGGAGTATTTCCTACTGGAGGAGAATATAATTTCATGTCAATCAATTAAAAGGAAAGTGCAAAGAATATAAGTGGAGTAATTTTCGAAATCCTAATATGTAAAAGGAATATCAAAGGTTAAAGAAGAGAGAGAAGGTTTCTTCTCATTGAAGGAATCATATCCCAATTGGAAAGAGACTTTGTATATTCGTGGGCAAGCATGCTGGGGCATGGCTACCCTCCTATATAAAGGAAAGAGCCCGTGGCTAAGCCAAAAGGAGAGTTCCACACACCTCTCTTTCCCTTCTTCTTGTTCTTGCACGTAAAACCCTAACGGAGGCTTAGTCCTATCCATAGAGCAACGACAAGTTTTTTGGCAGTTTGGTCAGAGGCAGGGCACTCCCACGACTACCCAGAAAGGATCCACCACCACCTCCTCTCTCTCGTTCTCACACGGCACCTGCAAAAGGACTGCAAGCCCACAATGAAAAGTTGGCTTGAAGTCCATGGGAAGAGCGGTCTCGGCCAAGGCTTGCGGCCTTCTGGAGTGCGGGGGTGTGGACGGAGGTAAGGGTCGAGTTCCGGCTGGAGCTCGAGCACTGAAGTGACGGGGAGCGATCTGCTGCGCTCTACCATGGCCGCTAGGGCGGCCTGCGGCTTCAGCCCAAGGAAGAAGAAGGATCAGGAGTCGTTGGATGAGTATGCCCCCCCAGCGGGATGAAGAATGACTCACTTAACCGGGGGTATACTCGTCTATTCGAAATGTTTCCAATAGGCAAGCCAGGTTGCATAGAAAAGGACGATGTGGCGCCATCTGATTGGTCGAGAGGTATTTTTCCTTGCAAAAATCATATCTAATGATTGGTAACTCTGATTAGGACAAGTAATATATGAATTTTGATCATAAGAAAACAAGGAATCTAATAAAAATAGTTTTATAGCCTGAATTTGATAATAGTTCGAAATGTAGTGTAAATCATCATCTTTAATGAATTAAAGATTAAGAAACCCTATTTTGATATGATTAATGTGTTTAATAGGGTTTAATGGATCATTAGAGTTGATGTTAACCTGTTAAATGTAAAAAGGTACATTATGTTAAAAAAGGAAGAACTTAGCACATGATTAGTCTAATTTAGAGTTTATATGCTTGAAATTGGAAAAGTACATAAAGTTATCATCTTTAGTGTTTTAATTAAGGGAAAACCCTTAACTTTGATGGTAAATGGTCTTAATGACATAATTCAAGTTCATATTAACCTATTGTTAATAAAAGTGAGAATAGGATCTAAAAAGATGATCTTTTTGTATAATTGGTTTAATTTAGGGTTTCGTGCATGATTATGCACTAATGAGCTTGAAAACCCTAATTTAGATGAATATGTCTTTTAATTGGTTTAATTGTTCAAATCCATGAATAAATAGGGATGTGATGATCCTAAGTCAATAAAATACTATTAAAATGGATAGTTGAGCAATTAAGGTTCATAAATATGGAAAAGAGTATTTTAGGGTTTGTTAACTTAAAAGGGATAAAGTTTGAGAAATTGATCTAAGAAACCCTAATGAATATTAATCAAACCTTAATGTGGATTAGAAACCCTAGAAAGAGAATCCAAGTCAATAATGTAGATTCTTGATAAAGTGTGTAATAAATAGAGTACATATTCTTTTCAGGAATTATGTGATGATTGAAATACTTGCTTGGATATGTTGATTGGCTTGATTGTATATACATGAAGTATATGTTGAGTAATCTGCATGACTCATCAAGTCAGGTATGTGCTTATGCTTATGAATAATCGCTCTAGTTTCAGGGCGATTCCCGAAGTTTTAATCAGTTGCTTGAAAATAACTGTTGGATGTTTATTTATTTCATGCAACTATAAAGTGACTATGAATATCACTATAAATGTGTGTATATAACTGACTAGATCCAGGTCCACCTCTATTGCTTTAAAAGGCTAAGAAAAAAGGGGTAATCCTAGAGCAAGGTCTAGGTTACCGAGAGTTAGAAACTGGGCTACCTACATGTAGTGCCATGAGACTCATTATCCTGCCATGAGTTAAGGAGTGGGCTACTTACGAGTAGTGCCATGTGACTCAACCCTAGAAATTGGTTCACTTATAGGTGGATCATGAGGGGTTTAATGGGGACAACATATAGGATAGGGTACTCTTGGATCACAGAGTTATATCTAAAATGTAATCTTGGTTCTAAAATGATTGATTGAATGATTACATTGTTAATGTATTTACATGATTATTGTTTCCCCCACATACCAGCTTCGGCTGACTGACATTTTGTTTGTCGGCGTTTTAGGTACAAGTCAGAAGTACAAACAGCAAATCATCATATTGTGTAATACATGAAGTAAAATACAAGGAGGATTAGTTAGAGTAGAATCCTTAAGTGGATAGAAGTTTAGAGAACCAAGTTTTCAAAAGGGTATCCAAAAATTTATTTTCTTACAGCTTTTCAGTATAGTATGCTAAAATTTGATAATTATTCTTGGTTAATTTCCGAACCTTTGATCCGGAAGTTATGGGTGCGGCTTTGACCTCTCGGTCTCCCTTAATTGGGGGTTATCGGGAGGTGGGGTCGTAACAGCTAGGTTCCCTCATTAATATCAATTAGGGTTATTCAATCCCTTTTTACTTTAATTAGGAATAATGATTCCTCATCTTATACTTCAATCATGAAGATTCATGCTTAAAAGCATGACCTGGAATTAGAGTTTATGGTACATTTCACCATATCACCCTCAATTAGGGTTTACTATTCACATTACATGTTATTACCCTAGAATTAGGGTTTACTATTCACTTCATAGTGAATTGAGCTCATAGAATCATCATGTATGAAGATTATCATCATTGATGCCTTCAAATTAGGTTAAGATTCATCAATTATCATAATTAGGGTTTCTATGATCTCACTATGAAGGATCATACCCTAATCATGTGCATTCATTCATATTGAAGGTATTTTACTTGACTTTCATTCATATTAGAAGCCTTCTCTCCCATATCACTAATAGATGATGTTTACATCACTCTATATTAGGTTAGGTCAAGTCAACTTTGATTAACATAAGTCTAGTCATCACTATCATGTCATTAGGGTTTGCTTGATCAAGGGGTGTTGTCTACTTGAACCCATCAAGGTATCTTGATAATGTTCACCATTAACCATATCATGGGTCAATCTATTAATTACATAACCCCTTAATGTCTTTAGGTATCATTAGGGTTTAGATTAATCAACCATTTGACCATCTAATCCTTTAAAGCATTAAGCAATCTTGACCTTAAAAGACCCCAAACGGTTTTGAACTTTCAACCTCCAAATGGTTTTGAAACTGTTTGGAAGGGTTGACCGTTTGGTACCTTTGACCTTCAAGACCGCATGGACAAGATCACACTCAAGTATGTTTGCCCTTAACCGGTCTTGAAACCATTTGATTATGTTGACCGTTTAGCCAAGTTGACTTTGAAACCGTTTGAGTAAATCAGCCTTGAAACCGCATGAGTCTAAACGATTTGGAAACTGCATGAGTCCAAACAGTTTTGAAACCGTTTGGTCCCAAACGGTCTTGAGACTGTTTGCCCTCAAATGGTCTTGAGACCGTTTGGTCCCAAACGGTCTTGAGATCGTTTGGATTCAAACGGTTTTGAGACCGTTTGGTCCAAACATCTCAAAACCGCATGGACCTAAAAAGTGCATCAACACATGCAATTGATTAGGGTTTCCAATGTTGAACCCCTCAATTGATCTCATACTTGTTAAACACTTATCAATTAAGGTAATTAGGTTAATCCTTAATCAATTTGACACTCAATTGATCCTCAATTGGTCACCAATTAGGGTTAGGACCAATTGGATTAGGGTTTGTAATCGATCAACCATCAACATCCATCAACATGAGTCTAATTGAAGTTGAACCCATCAACTATCACCCAATTGGGCCATGACCTGACCCCAAACGATATTGGGATCGTTTGGACATCCTCCAAACGGTCTTGAGACCATTTTCCCAAAGTCTCATAAAAAACTAAGTCAATTTGTTAAGGGTTGAACCCTAATTAACCTGAAATCCATCTTAGGGTTAACTTACGAAACCGCAATTACGGCTTGGACTTACGGCTGGCGGCTTAGGCGAAGGGAGAGAAGACGCGTTTCAGATCTAGAAGTTTTGCTTCATCAAGATCTTGTCTTCTGTATTCCACAATGTCTACGGGTATGTTTTACATTGTTTAGTGACTAGTTTGTGATCAAGATCCTAAATCGTAATCATGTCCATGTTAATCATGCTGACATATCATAGAATCGATTAACATGTGATACCATGGACTATATCATTGCCTTGTTTAAAGACAAAGTAATCCAAATGCTCAATATAATACTTTGAAGAAAAATCTTCTACATAAGGGATGCCCAAGACCAATATCTAACAAATCAAAAGAACATTGAGTATGATATGACAGAGATGGATGGCATTGTGGTATGGCAATACAGGCGAAAATGATGGTTCCTCGTTCCCTAGAACTGTGTTGGAGAGTCGGACTTTGTCAAATAATTGTAGAATCTGACGTGAAATCCATGGGTTTGCTGATTATGGAGATGTAATGTGTCTCATTGGTCTATGCAATACGTCAAATGACATGTCTGATCGTAGGTGTCTATTTTTTCACTCAGAAAACCTTCTAAACTTTGACCTTATCAACCACACTCGACAACACAACTATCATACACGGGTCATGAGGTCTGCATCGTGGACACTGACGCAAGAAGGTCTTGGAGTTATTAAAGACAAGACATGATAGAAGATTTTATCGAATAAACAATAGACGTCGTAAGTGACTAATATGAGAGACGAATCCTTCAATGTGGTTTTACTCAAATTATTAATTCATTAACCTGAAGATATTTTGATTGTTTTGTTTGCATCCACGATATAAGTTAGGAAGAACCCACTCGGTAGCATTTGCTCTTCAATCCTAAAATATGCATATTGTTTTCAATATCCTAACAAGGATCCCACATGAAGATATTCTTCCCCCCCCCATCATTGGTTTCATGTTTCAAGAAGGATGCTCTAGTTATAAACATGAGATCATGCATATCCACCTAGAACTATAAATGAAAAAAAAACTTCAAAATGAATAGATTTTACTAAATTGTTGGGCAAGACAAACGAGCTCATGGCTCTTTTTCCCAATTCGGTCGACTTTGTAAGGAGCATATAGAGTGGAGACACAAAATAAAATGGCATCTCCCTTCATGCCGATCCCATCAATTATATATGAATTCTATTAATTATTCCATACCGTATGAATTTGGATAAGTATTTGATTCAAAATAAATTAATATATTTACCGCTAATATTTATAATACGTGTTTAAAACTTTCATGTTAAATATCTACCAAATATTTTTTTATATATTATATATTTAAATAATATATACTATAAATATTCTCCAAAAAAGTATGTTATAAATAAAGTTATATAGCTTATACATCTGCACATACTTATGCAATCATATTTGCTATAATGTATCCATAAAAAAATTATAGATATGAATCTACTAATCAAGATTATATATTATACGATGCTAACAAATACTTAAATTTTCTTATACAGTTGATCCTCTACGGTTCATACAACTTAATCATTGCATACCATATCATATAAATCATGTATCGAAATATTTCAGATCTCACGTTGTTTGATCCGTTGATATTACTTCTCTTAAAGAATCTTTAAGACAATGTGTAATATTTATGCATTCTATCTTAATTATAATGAAAATAATATCCTAATATTGTTTGCAGTCAAGTTGCAATCAGTGCTTAATACGTAGAGATTTTGTTTATACTACGTATTTCACATAATATTTATATATCACATATGTTGATAAGAATGATATCTTTGTTGTACTCATAAAATGCATTTTTATATATACACTATAAAATCATGTTTGTTTAATATAACAATAGATATAAATCACAAGTGAATTATATTCTACGATTGAATTTAGTATATATTTTGAATTAAAATGGATAAGAATCGCTATATATAATATGCAATCAATTAACGATTTTCTTTTTGGCATTATGTCAATAATTTTAAGACAGATTGTGTTTCAAGTTGCACAGTTTTGCATAGACTTAGAATACATTGTTAAGCATGAAACTGGAACACATACTAATATTAAGGAAAAACCATATCATTAACTACAATAAACACATTAACTTATACAAAGTTTTAAATATGATAATCTTCTAAGATAAATGAAATGATTTATTACATATTTTTTTTAATTTTGACCACAAATGAGTACAACTATAGCAATGAGATTTGAACTAAGGGCAACTAAACAACCACTACGGACATCTACCAACTAAACTACTTAGTTTAGGTGTCTACTATCCACGTCTTTTGACTATTGCTATTCACGTCTTTTGACTATTGTCTTCAATGTTACGGAAGTGTGCGAGGAAAAAGCTACCTCTCTGAAGTTTCGAATCCAGTACAGTATATAAACAACAAGGGACGATTGCCGGTAGAACTAACTATTCGTCGATATCAAACAACCACACAAAATCTATACTACTATAAAAAGAGCGAATTTGATGCTGCGCTCTCCTTAATTCACTCTCTTCTCTCCTTTTTTTTCAATGAATTTTGCTCATACAAATATTTATTTTCACACTCTCCTATTAACTTTTATTATCTTTAATTCTGTATTTCTCTTTCCATCCCACTGAAACGATTATTTGATTTTCTCCTTTCAAACAACCAACACAAATATCTTTTACGGTAGGAACTTTTCACGGACGAGTCTTCTCCCCGCACATTTTTAACAAAATTTATATGTCACGTGCATATGCACGTGTGCGTTCACTAGTATTATTATAATACTTTTGTGATGTTAAATATACATACATACATTACATTTTTGAAGATTTGGAAGAAGGGGGAGGGGGGGGCTAAAACTCCGGCTACATTTGGGGGGGGGGGGGGGGGGGGACGATATGCCGGAACATACGTGGTGGGGGAGGAGATAGAAGTGGTTTATTGCGAAAACTGAATCATCGATCAAAAAATTAACGAGTTCACAGTGTAAGCCTTGACTGTACAGCTAACTACCAGAAACGCACCGCACATATCATCGTTATCGGGAACTAATTCTAACCAGCTTCCGTTATTAATAAAGGAAAAAAGAATTAAAATTCGGGTATGAAAAACGGCAGCGCAACCGCAACAGTGGAGTTTGGATGTGAAAGAGGGGGGATGAAATAATCAATACAAGGAAAATACACCAACAAAACTTCCCACCGCGCTAATACACAGAATTACCGAGTGCCATGTTTCGAAAGTTATAATGAAAAAGAAATTCGAAAAGGGAAAGAGGGAACCCATGCATAACTGACACATGTGTTTCATACAGCTATATGCGAATAAGGCACCCAATTCTGCTATTACACGTTTCTGTGACACTTGTTATGGTATTCAGACTCAACCTTACATTTATCTCAAAGGCCCATCCGCCCTCTGTCTCACACATTAGGAGTCCGTGTATCATGAGCGTCTGGTCTGGTTGGGAAGTACATATAACATAAACATATATTTTTGGACATACTTATATGATATTTACATTGAAGATCAATGATTTACATTTTACAAAAAAATAGTCTTGATATACAAACACGCTTGAGTATATTCGTATGATCTGTACACTCGAGTGTATTCTGACATATCTCTCTCTCTCTCTCTCTCTCTCTCTCTCTATATATATATATATATATATATATATATATATATATATATATATATATATATATATATATATATATATATATATATATATATATATAAGAGAAAAATATATATCTCTAACAAGTTTTTGAGTTTGGATTTTTTTTTGTGGTAGAGATTTGTGTCGAGCCAGACCCTAACCATACAAAAATCTGAACTCAAAGAATCTTACCCACCACATATAAAGCGGGTATAAATTGAGTTATGTTGATAGGAACATGTGTCAGATCTAACAAATTCAGTCCAATGCTCATCCCTTTCTTACCAAGTTAAGTGCATTGTCATTGTCACAGCCATGCAGGTGATTCAATACCGGCTGCTCAAATTCTCATATGCTGGCTTCTTCTTACTTCATATGGGGTTTAGTAGCCCTGATAACACTAGCAATGACGAATATATGGGTGGAACAAGATCCAATCTCAATCCAAAAAATAACAGTCAATCATTCCATCATAAAGCTCATGCTGAGACGTGCTGCATTCCAGTAGTCAGTCGCTTCTTCCGCTTGGCTATTAGAACATACAAGGATATCATTACCAGGAGGCGATGATCTGCATGGATTCTATATATGCAATGTGTCACAGGCAAAAAGGAGCCGTTTTGACGAGGCTATAGGACTATGTATGTTATGTGTGCTTTTTTAGTTAAATGAGTGAGTACCATTCCTGTACAGTTTAGTAAAAATTAAAAACGACATAATAATATTTGTGTTGCTTAATTTAGTAATTCATTGTCAGTTTAAGCGGAAGAGGTAGGGGGAGAAAATCAGCATTGTTGTACCGCGTCTTCCCTGTCCTTATCGACGGACGGCGATGCCAGGTGCGGCCAGCTTGCTTTGGTCTCCGACTGTACCTTTCCGTTCAAACCAGAAGAAGAGATCGGCGCACAAATGGAAATATTTTAACATTTCATTTTTCAACAACTGAGCAATAGAAGTGGCTGGCCATGTAGCTAGACCGGCTCGCAGGATTTAGTACTACGGTCCATACGACCGCACATGCAAGCCTCAGATGTATTACAATATATACATATATTAAAATGATAACTACCGAGGTGACGAGGGAGAGGATCAGATGTAGAGGAAGGTGCGAGGAAACGGGTTAGCCGTGGGGGCACCGGGTCTAGGGAATAAGGCGGTTAGTTGTTGGTTGATTGGTTGGGCAGTGGCTCGATGGCCGTTGGGACGAGAGGATCTGTCACAATAAACTTTAAAAAAGAACTTACAGGCGGGTGCCAAATTGGCCCAAAGGCCAGCCCGGGTCGACATATGCTCAAATGGGCTTTGAAATGTAATCCGTACTAGTTAAAGAACGGCATTCCCGAATTAAGAGCAGGGATGACATATTTCCACACTAGATACAATGCCATCCCAACCCATGAAGGCAACAGAATCCAGTTGGTGAATGTCAAATGGATTTGATTCTTTGTCCGGGTCCTAAACGGGGATGTCAGGTCGAGTGTCTCTTTTGATTATTGATATTAGTCATCCATAAGGGTTAGGAATCCCCATTCAAGTATTCTACTCCAGTGAAAACTCTTTCTCGTATATCTGAAGTAGCATAAAAAAAGGGGCATCAAATCAGCCTCGTATATCCATATTAGCTATAGGCATTATTTGTATCCAACAATGCGATTCCAATATCTCTTTTAAGTATCACTAACATGGTTTATTAGTACCAGATAGTTTAGAACTTCTAAAAAATAGTAAAAAAATAATGAATATTGATGTTATGACCTCAAATCTTTGGATGTAACTTATGAAGAAATGACTTTGACATTTTGGTTGCACGCCTACCTTTCCTAGGTGAATTGGTGAAAATATTATAAAAATTTAACCAGTATAATCAACTTTTCCTCCAAAACTAAGTCTAAATCACTTCAAGGCAGACACATACACATCATAATATACTTACAAAGAAAAATCTGAATCGAAGTTCAAATATGATTTTTGCATAATTTTCGAAGCACAACGTTATTTCGTCCGAAACAATATTTTCATATTTAATTATATAACTATGCAAATGATTTTCAAGATCTATTAGTGAAATGTGTTTGTTTATGTTTTAATAATTGGTCGAGTAAATATTAGTATGTTCCAAACTTCTTTATGAAAAAAATTATTCAATTTTAGAAAAATCTTGGCATGAGCAAAGATGGAGTTTGCTTCCATGATATATAGAAAATAAAAGATTATGTGTGTTCATTTCAGATGGTGGTCAAAATGAAAACTCTACAAAGTGGGTTTACAAATATCATGATATTGTTCATAAACTATTCTACGGTACATATTACCTACTAATTTTATATACTTTTATATATCAAATGGTTCGTATATATGTTACACATTGTCAATACATAAATCGATACAATATCCGATTTTGATACCATGTAATGACATCAAAGGAGGATTACTCGCCTAAAAATTAGATATTTAAAAATATGTAAGTTTCAACTAATCTAAAATATCAGCCGTATTGTGTAAAGTCGAAATAATCGGGATTTAACTAAATATTTTGATCGTTCCACATGAGGGATGTGCAAGGCCAATATCTAAAAAAAAACAAAAGAACATTCAGGGCAATATAATAGAGATAGTGACACTATAGTATGGCAATATGACGACAATGCTATTTTCTCCTTCCATTTGAGAGAGCCAATTTGAGTTGTATTTCTGTGCAATACATCAAACAATAAATTACTCAGCAAAGGTGTGTGTTTTTCCAATCAGACAACCTTTCAAATTTTAACATTGTCAATAACACTCGACGATACAATCTTGTCCTTTTCTAGATCAGAGAGTTTCCCAAATCAAGAAAAATGATATTATTTTGTATTTTTTGCCCTTTGCAGATCATGTTATTGACAAAATTAAAATAATCAGTAGGTATATGTCAAGGAGCACTAACACGATCTATAACGCAGAATAGTTCAAGGTTTTGAAGCCGGGGCAAAAATGACTATAGATGTAGTTGAATGGACGCTAAACTATGTGAGTAACTAATATTGGAAAAATGATGATTCTCTTCCATATGGTTTGTTTATATGTATAAATTGACTATTGTACATATATTTTGATTCATTTTTTTTCTATTATTATCTTGAAGTAAGTACACTTGTCAGTTTTTGTTATTCGGTCGTGACTCGCCAAAGGAAAGAATGTTTGTTAATTTCAATATATAAACAAAGGAGTGTTTAACAGTTTCATTCTTCTTTCATCAAGATATTATTCCCTCATGATTGGTTCATGTGTCAAAATTGATGTTAAAGTTATGAACATGATATCTCGCATATCGATGATAGAGAACTATTAATGAAAAAAACAAAATCAAAATATAATTTGACTAGATGATTAGCTAAGACAAACGGGTTTGCAATTTTTTCCCAATAGAAACGACTTTGTAAATAGGAGATAAATGGCGACACCAAATAATCTCCATTTCCCCCTGATCCCATCAATAATATATGAATTCTGGTAATGATTCTGTAATGTATAAATTTGGATAAAATATGATATAAAATAAAATAATATATTTAATGTTATTATTTATAATATGTGTGTGAGTCAAAAGTATCATATTAAATATATACAACATGTTCATTTTTTATATCTTTATAGAAACATGATATATATTATGAGTTTTCTTTGGAAAAATATATTATGAGTATATATATATATATATCACATTCAGATATAAATTTTCCATTCATATATAATATTATATATCTATACAAAATTTACATATATGAATTATGATTCGAATCTAATAACCAAAATTATATAACATTATAGGATACACTAATAGAAACGAAAATTCTCTTATAGAGTTGATCTCTTAGCAATATATATAATTTAATAATTTGTATACCATATCATATAAATTAATAAACTGAAACATTTCACATCTCATATTCTTTCATTCGTTGATATTTAATATTACTCTAAATTCTATAAACATATATATACTTTTATTTCAAAAAACATCTACATTTATGTCGTAATCAAGTTTTGATGAACTATATAAGAATATATTTATATGTAATACTACTATAATATACCAATCGTTTAAAATTGTATGAATATTTTCATGCAATATTACTCAAAGAATGTTATTTGGTTAATCAAATTAACCGTTAATCGATTAACCATGATCAAATTAACCGATACTAAATTGATTAAGTTAATGATTAAAATCTCACAACACAAATTAATCATTTAACCGAATCGAATTAACTATAACCGATCGAATTAACTGAAAACTTACCCCTAACAAGAAAGGAAGAATTGCATAGTGGCCGTTTGTAGCGAATTGGTTGTTATGGGGCTTGAGTCAAGGTTACTCTCCATGCTGGGATGAGAGTTGCAAAATGGCATTGTGGTGGGCGGGGTCGTGACTTCGGGAAAAACGTGTCCTATTTAAGCAGGTGCGGGAGTGACGATATGCTGGAATATACGTGTGGGTAGTGGTGGAGGGGTGGGGGAGGAGTGATTAAAGTGGTTTGTCCCGGAAACTGAATGAATCAAATAATTAACGAGTTCACAGTCTGTCTCAGCCTTGCCTGTGCAACTTAACTAACGCACTGCACATCCTTTTCATCCCGTCATCGTTATCGGGAACTAATTATAACCTGCTTAGGAACACAATTAAGAAACGAGATTTTATAATTTGGGACATGGAAAGCGGCAGCGCAACCGGGGGAGTAGAGTATGGATGTGAAAGGGGGAAAATAATCAATACAAGGGAATGAAACCAACAAAACTTCCCACCCCAGTAATAAACTGAAGCCGTGGATTGCGATGTTCATCAAAGTTAAGAAAAAGGAGGAAAGAAACCGACGCACTTCGGCCCCATGCATAACTGACACGTGTTTCGGACAGCTGTATGCGAATAACCGCCTCTCTCTTTCTCTTTAACACACAGGAGGCTGTGTATCATGAGCGGCCGGTCTGGTTTGGGAGGGACCCACTGAGTGGGCGGGCGCCCGTCGTCTGGCCTTATCCCCGACCCACCCACCCACTCACCACCAGCACCTTGCCTGCCTGCTTGGTTTCCCTAGTCGGTTAGTAGTACTCGGGAGTCGGTACGGTTGTAGTGTCCTTCTCTCTCTCTCTCTGTCCACCGGGTTCTCCGGTCATGACTGAGCCGCGTAACCGGACTCTACCGGTTTCGCACGAGGAACACAAATCACGCCTCGTTTCCCCTTTCTCCTTCCCTGGTTTTCCTCCCCGCTCAACGGCTCAAGGGTTGTTTGCCTTGTTAGTATATAACGGCCCCGAGTCCTCCAACACTCTTCCGTGTCTCTGCTCGACTCTCTTCCTTCTTCTTGTTCATTCATTCGTTCAAAACTCCGCAGAACCAAGCTTTCGGTCCTCTCCTAAAAAAAACATACAACCGTTTCATCTCCCAACCTACCATTACAGTCCCTCGACTCTCTCCTCCATTCCTCAACCTAGCTCCTACCCAACCATGACGACGACCACAGTGCCGACACCATCCATCGGCTCCCGCAAGGACAGCGCCTCCGCTGCAGCGGCAGCAGCCGCCGCCGCCGCCGAGGACCGGATCAAGGGCCCATGGTCCCCGGAAGAGGACGCGCTCCTCCGCCGCCTCGTGGAGCGCCACGGCGCCCGAAACTGGTCACTCATCAGCCGATCCATCCCCGGCCGGTCCGGCAAGTCCTGCCGCCTCCGCTGGTGCAACCAGCTCTCGCCTCAGGTCGAGCACCGACCGTTCACTGCTGAGGAGGACGACACCATCCTGCGCGCCCACGCAAGGTTCGGGAACAAGTGGGCCACCATCGCGAGGCTCCTGTCCGGGAGGACCGACAACGCTATTAAGAACCACTGGAACTCCACTTTGAAACGCAAGTACCTCGCCATGACATCCGGCGAGCATGGTGCAGCTGGTGGTGGTGCTATGGATTTCGAAGGTGAGGGACATGAGGAGCAGAGGCCGGTAAAGAGGACAGCCAGTGGCGATGGTCCTAGGCCTGTGTCACCGCCTTGCAGTGGCACTCCGTCATCGGGGTCGGGATCGGGATCCGGATCCGATGTCAGCAGTGCCAGCCACATCGTTGCCCCTCGGTCGCCTGATCTCGCACCACATCCTGCGTCTACATCGCACATTTACCGCCCCGTCCCGCGAGCTGGACCGGCCGTTGTGCCGCCACTGTCGCACTACTTCATGGAGGTTTCCTCCTCTGTCATTCCACCGACCGTGTCGGACGACGAGCGGAGCAACGACGGGAATGAAGACGGAGGGCCCGAGACTTCACTCACACTCTCACTGCCCGGTTTCTTCGACTCCGCATCCGCCGCCGCCCCTGCCGACCACTCCGCGGCGCGATCCGGCACCGCCGCTTCCTCCTCGTCCAATCGCGGTTGCCAACCGCGCCACCAGCACTCCCGCTCGATCTCGTCCCGGCACGAGGAGTCCATCGTCGCCGCGCTCGAGCAGCAGATGATCCCGTCGCTCCGGTTGGATACCGCGGCTGTCCCGATGATGGATCAACCTC
The DNA here is from genome assembly GCA_963693085.1 of Alisma plantago-aquatica. Classification (NCBI taxonomy): domain Eukaryota; kingdom Viridiplantae; phylum Streptophyta; class Magnoliopsida; order Alismatales; family Alismataceae; genus Alisma; species Alisma plantago-aquatica. Next base: position 324,836,257 of record OY856415.1, read on the forward strand.
AATACCAACCGCAGCAGCAGGTCATGGTGTTCAGCGAGGAGATGCTGGCTCAGATCCGAGAAATTATCCGCACCGAGGTGCACAGCGTCCTGTCCGGAATGGACCACACCAGCAGCGCATTCCGGTGCGTCCCGTCGGCCGGTAATGCCAAGCGCATCGTGTAGTTGTGACACGCCGAATAGACAAGGCAGAGACACATGACACATCTCTGAGTTCACAAAGTTCCTCGTGCGTATCAACGTGACCATCAACGGCGCCAGTCATCGCCGAACAGTAAATCACGACGGACGCCGGCTAAAAAAGAAGAGGAGCCCCACAACGACGTCTTGCTGCGGCTGACGGAGTGGCCGTTGGGAAGTGCGGAAATTTTGGTTCAAAACCGGAGGGGGCGATTCACAACGAGTACACACAACGGCTGGAATGCACAAGAATTTTGTGTTCCCTCTTTTTTTTTTCTCACTTTGAAATATCTCTTTTTTAACGAGAGATCAAATGTTTAACATGAAAAAAAAGCTAGTTTTAATCCACTTTGACAAAGAAACAACTGCTTATTCTCCCTCTTTTTATTCTGAATTTTCCGAAGAAATAGTCATTAATGAAGAAACACGAAGGATTAAGGAAACATAAAGCGTGCATTCAAATCATGCTTGGTCTGTGTATCGACTACATATCTTCTTGCTCTCTTCTGCGTTTATCAATGCTGCTTATGCTTATGCTAAAGCTGTGTGATTGCCGGGCTTCTATGGGAGAAGGTCGGGCATGTTGTAAACGCTATTACAGCACTTACTAAATACAAATCACTTATTATTTTGAATTTGTATTATTTTTTATATTGAATTGTGTTCACTTGTAACTTTTTTTCACTTGACAAAAATGTTGTGGTAGTCTATCTATCTCACTGCGCCAGAGTGTTTGACAAGTGGTAGTCTATCTCACTGCGCCAGAGTGTTTGGCATAAAACTCAGTTTCAGTTATTAATATAGTGCATGGCGGTGGGTGGGTGGCATTGAGCTCTTAGCCCCTGTTTGTTTGGGATCCAATGGATTGGACATTATTTTTGTGTACTAGGTAAGCGTGTTAATACCGACTAACCCAGTCAGGATTCAGTCTTGATTTGTTTGATAAAAATTGGACCGACGGGATTTATTTTGGACTCTATAATCTTCCAATCTAGACCAAGTCTCATGTAGGATTTCGAGATTTCAGATTTAGCTCTATCTTTTGTGTTGTTATGTTTTATAAGTAGACATAAAATCAAAATTACGGGGCCAATTTAATGAGTATTTACAGTGGGATTGAGTTGCTAAATAAAAATCAGATCAAAACCTGTGGTTTCGAGATCAAAATCGGACTGGGCGTTGTCTTTTTGTGTCATGTAGGTGCTAATCCCAACTAATCAGATTCAGTCTTGTTTATTTGGTGAAAGTTAAAGTTAGACCGACAGGTCCCTTTTGGATTTCGTAATCCTTTAATCTGGACCAACTTAGTCCTGCTATGGGTAAGATTTCAGGATCTCACTACGGATTTGATCTTTTGTGTTATTTTGTTTTTTATATCAGACTAAAAAATACGAGTTACCAGACAAGTATAATTTAATGAGTGCTTGTAAAGGGATTGGGTTGTGAAACGAAAACAGGATCCACTGTAGATAATCAAATCCGGATCTATGCACAAACCCGGTCCGAATTTTGTAATCTCCCGGTCTTTGAAATCTATCAAATAGGGGCTCAACTCTCAACGACTGCTCGTATTTTGTTTGACCGTTCATTGCCACCTGAAGGCCGTTGCACTTCCGAGCGGTGGCATCCGCAACGGGGGTTGTGGTGTGGTGGGGAGTAGTAAAGAATCAGTATTTTCTAGATCAACAACTACTGCTCTGCTGCCTTTGTTTGTTCTCATCCTCAACTTGTTTTAAGTGCGCTGCTGGTCCACAGCACCCCATTAGCTATGAGCTGGATGCGTCAGGAATTTTTCAAGTTGCCTGACAGTTGCTTTCTGGTGCCGGTTGGGTTGGGGGAGAGAGAGAGAGAGGAGGTTAGGCCGTTTCTGTACCCGTGCGTACTGTCGTTTGTTTCGGCTGGCACCTACTTTGAAACTTCTCGTCACCTTCCTGCCTCCTTTTTCTCTCTCTTTTCTTTTAAATTGTCTTTGTACCATGGGGCGGTTTTATTATTCACATTTGTTGAGTTCGCTGGGGATGCAATCCCGACTCCATCATTTACCTACTAGGCATACCGCTGGTTAAAGGCCGCAAAGTGGTTCACTATGACTTCCTCATCAACATGTCATGTGGAAACTGAATTCCTGGAGCGGACCTCTTCTTAGGGCCTCTTTGGTAGGTGGTTACAATTCTTTACAATTAAATGCTCATTTTTCAGTTATAAGTTTTATTTGGTTAGGTGTAATAGAGTGTAGTTGCTTGAATTCATTTTGCATCACACTATACTTTTGGCCACAAAAACACGGAATTTGTACTACAGGAAAATTGTGGGGAGTCAGGTGTAGTTCCCTCTCTCTGAACACCTTTTTGTCGCCGCTTGCCAGATGTGCCCTGTTTTCACTAACGTACCAAACTGTTGTGGAATAAAACAGGGAATACGTACAACATTTTACCAAATACATTTCAAGCAGTGCAAAACATGTGGTTACATTTGATTTATATTCCAAATCACAAAACTACTCTTTGCTACACGGTACCAAATTAGGCCTTAATTTTGCTGGGAGAGTCACCCTCCTCAAGGCTGTGATGTCCTCTTATCCGACCTTAATTTTGCTGGGAGAGTCACCCTCCTCAAGGTCGTGATGTCCTCTTATCTAACCTACTCCCTCACAACGAGTCTAGTACCTAAGGCGGTCATTCGCAAAATCGAGAGACTCGTGCACGAATTCATTTGGGAAGCCAGAGGTGGGGCTAAACAGAGCTTGGATTATTTGGCATGAGTTGTGCACATCTAAAAGAGCAATGTGGTTTGTGTATTTACAAATAGTCCATATGTCAATAGGATTGTCTAATGAAGTCTGTGTGATGTATCATTGAAGATGGATGCATTCGGGCATCCTTCTGCATAGCTAAATACAAACCCAATAGATGGCGAGAGGATAGGTCCCACACATGGTATCTCTGTTGGTATGTATGCCCAGAGAGCCAATCATATGATGATTGTAATGGTATGGTTATTATTAATAAAGACAATCTTTCAATTTAGTCTATTTTATTCAGTTATGAGATAACGATATAACATAATAAATGTTTAAAAAATGTATTACTCAATGATGTATGTCTTCAGGTTGATGACTGAACAATGAGATATGCGGGTGTTAAGAGTATATATATTATTGATTTGTCCCTAGTCAGATGTATCCGTCGCTTTTCGTATAGAATTTTGGGGGCGAAATCCTTGTTAGGGATTTATGCTTGTAAGGCATCTGACCTAGCTTAATGTTTGGTTGTGTTTTCTTTGTATAATGAGTTGCTTAAACCTTAATCTAATCTCTTGAGATGTCTTAGTAGTATGTGACAAGTTTATCTTTTCAGTTTGGTCATATTATGTTGATATTTGATTTGTATATGCTTGTTTTCGATCAGGTTGCAATTTACCCATGTTGAGGGTTTAGATTGCACTTTGTCACATGTAGTGTGTTTCTTGTGCCTTAGCATCATCAGAGAGAAGATGATGCCTTGAGGTGCCTTGTTTGGGCCTTGGATGATGAGGTGGCATCTCGAGGTGAAATTAGGGTTTTGCATGAGTTGCATGAGTGATGGTAGCAACCATGTATGTCCATTGAAGTGTTGACCTATGTAGCGACCTTGTGTTAGGTCTTGAGTAGTGCTTCGACTACTATAACATGTTTTGGATGTTTTGGTTTGACCTGGTGATTGGGGTATGTGATTGGTCTCTAGGGTTTTGCTTTAGTGAAGTGTCGTGACCACAACACTTTTGGTGTGCTTTTGCTATAGTCGATGCTAGGGTTTATGATGTGTCATGGCCGCTACCATGTATGTTCTTCGACCATATTGAGTTTGGGAACCAAGTGGTCGCTACACCACTTTGGTTTTAACATTTCTTTTGCATGTTTGATTACATAGCCAATCCTTAGAGGGACATGTGTCTTTTTGATGCTCAAGTATATAAGCTCTCACTTTCAACATGCAAACAATCCTTTTTACTCTCTTGTCTCCCTCTCTTCTCCTTATGTTCAGACTTGGAGCTTGGTGGAGCTAGAGAAGGCTGATCTTTGAGCTTTGGTGGCTGATCATCCTTGCATGTGGTGATCTTGAGCTCGATCATCTTCTTGTGGTGATCGTTGGTGATTCTCTTCTTGGTAAGTGGCTCTATCACCATGATCCCATTCCCTATGCACCCTACCTCTTCCTTCTTGGTTGTGAGGCTATGGATCTACCATGATGTCCATCTTGAGGGAAACGTCTCTTCATAAGGGTTGGAGACTATGGTTTGACCATGGTGGTACCAAAGGGAGATGAAGCTTTCTCCTCTTTCTTCTTTCTTCTTCTTGTTTGGCCTAGGGTTTTTATCCTCTTTCTTAAGATTTTCTTTGACCATGGTGTTCTTCTCTTCTTGAGGTGACCTTGTGGCCGTGGTGTTGATCCAAGTTGGAGCTTTTTTCTCTCTCTTGGAGCTTGATCTCTCTATAAGTCGGGTTATATAACTGTCCCTTCTTCTATTATTTGCATTATATTCTTTCTTGCATGCTACTGTTATAATCTCTAAAATGTGAATTAAATATGCTAGGTGATGATACCATGATCTAGGGTTTATGATTGTGTAGCATTCTCTCATAGATTACTCTTTCTTCTAAACCCTAATTTCATGTACCCAGTTATGAGTAATAGAGGAGTTGTCAATTCTTACATGTATTATGATATTTTATGTTATCATCATGATTATGTGATGTTGTAGGGTTTGATCTTGGATTTCATGAACTTTACACATGTTTTTCCCTCTCTTATCATGATTTTTCCATGTGTGTTTGTGTGACATTAGGTTTAGGGTTTTAGTGTTCATCTTTGTATGGAGTTTCCTCCTTGATGATGTTTAGTTTCCTTGATGTTCATTATTCATTTTTTATCATGATTTATTATTGTTTTGAGGATTTCTTTGTGTTGTTTGTGTAGCTTGATCTTGATGGTCGCCACACTTCCTTTGATGCCTTTGGTCTCTACAAGTTTTTGATGGGTTTTTGCGGGTGCAACAAACCCTAACCATGTTTGTGTTTTGGTCGCTATACCTGATCCCTATTTCGATCTAAGAGCTTTAGTTTGAGATGGTGCTTTCATGTGTGACTAAGTGAGGTGTTGTAGGTGCTACATTAGCTAACCCTAATCACCTTGATCGTTACATGGTGTGTAGCGGGTTGCTACACTTTGTTCCATGTGGGTTGATGTGTTGCGGTCAAAGTGCCTTAATGTGTGGTCACTACACTATTGGTGGCAATGATCGTTACATATGTTTGACGTCATTGATAGAGGTCACTACCATAACCTTTATGTGGGCTCTGATCTCCAAACCATGACATAAGCACGATTAAAACTTAGCGGAAGCGAATCGGTAATCAGCGGAAGACAAAAATCACGGGAAATTAAGACTTTTCGAGACAAGAGCTTGGATCCATAAAAGCTTCTTTCATAAAGAGAGATAAACTGTTTTACATCTCAGGATAATTACTTCTTGACTAATTATATACATCAAGATACAAAATCTCAAGATCACATAACACAAGACTCCAAGACCTGAGAGTACAGAGGACACATAGGACTAACTCTAACTACACCACATGGCATGATGATCTCCACCTGAGATTCTACTACTGCTCCTGGTGCTGCTGCTGCTGAGACTGGTCACCTGTAGGCTGGTTCCTCTGTCTCCGACGTCCTCCTAAAAAGTTGAAGTCTACGGGGTGAGACAATTATACATAATTGTCCCAGTGAGAGTTATAACTCTTCGCCAGAGCTTTATTATAACATCAAAGAATATCTTAAGCAGTAAAACCTTCAAAGTATTCTATAACAGTTGCAGGTATAACAAGACCTCTACAATTTAGGAGATATGGAGAATATAAACACTATTGCAATGTAACATCAATCAACTAACTTGGAGTTATCTCTAACAAGTTATACTACATGGTTGATTATGTTTTACAAACAACATTATGTCCTGTGGAGATGAGGCATACCACTCATACTCCAACTGATCGCTGAGAAGTCACATCAGTATCATACATAGGTCATCAAGAGAGCCGGATTCTCATGACCTTCACCTTCCTCAGTCAGTAAGAGGATCACTTGTAGGACATCTCGTGTCTCTACTACTATAGCTCACCAGGGTAAACTGGTCCTTCGCTATTCTAGAGTCACAGTGGCGTTCTGTACTCTCTTCGTCATCAGGAGGTTTCATATTTACCTACCACTGATACGGATATCTATGCTTTCTTTGTCATCAGGAGGTTTCTTGTTTACCTACCACTGATACGGTATGGAAATATAGTGAAGGATGGATGGATTACACATCTACATCACTTTCCTACACTAGGATGTAAGGTTCTACACATCCATGTACCCCACATACTCAAAAGTATGTGCTCCAGGAGTTCCCTGAGGAAAACCTGTTTCACCATCACTTAATCTCTGACAATGATGGATCTATGATCAGGGCTCTACATTATACTTGATTAGTTAGGTACATTCAGTATTCTTTAACAGCATACATTGTTCTCCAAACAATAACAGTAGCATAGCAGCTATAAAAGAAGAATACTAAATGTAACAGGCCTAACTCATATCAATCATTATTTCTCATTATCCTCATCACAAGTCATCTCTAAGGCATGACCTTGATGGTATTCATGGCTCTCACAGCCCATTATCAGCATAGGATGCCACTGACAAGGCATCAGATTACTTTACTTATTCATAAGGCTAACAACATGCCTTTAATGAATATAACATCAACATCCATACCTGGATATGATTACCTTCATATCAGAACCTGCATGGTTAATATAACTGATAAAGGTAATACAAAAATAAGGAATATACTTCCTACTCTTGTCATAAGAGTTAAATCACGAATTCACATCAAATAGAGTTTAATACTCAAAAGCATGCCATTACCCTTGAATTAGGGTTTACTATTCACATTACATGTCATCACCCTTGAATTAGGGTTTACTATTCACATCAAGGTGAATTGAACTCATAACATCATCATGTATGAGTAACACCTTCATTGATGCTCTTAGATTAGTTAAAGGTTTATCATTTATCATAATTAGGGTTTCTATGATCTCACACAGGTGGATCATACCCTAATTATGCTCATTCCTGTGCATTGGAGATGCTTTAATTGAGTTTTCACCTAAAAAGGGGTACTTTCTCTCTCTAGAGGTACTTTCTCTCTCTAGAAGTATTTTCTCTCCCATCATAAAGTTAGGTGATGTCAACATCACTCTAGATCAGGTCGGATTAAGTCATCATAGGCTAACATAGCCCAAAACATCACCATCATGTGATTAGGGTTTGATTTGATCAAGGTATTACTTAATTTACCCTTCAGGGGTATTTTGGTAATTCACCCCATTGATCATCATCCTGGTCAAAACCTTAGTCAATTAACCCCTTAATATCCTAGGTTGTCATTAGGGTTGATTAGGGCAACATTGAACCATTTATATCATCAATTGATTGAATGAAGTCAACCTTGAATCACATTGATCGATCTTCAACCATCAATCTCCAATTGATTTGAGATCGTTTGAAAGTGTTGACCGTTTAGCTAATTTGACTTTCCAAGACCGCGAGCCCTCCTCTAACTCCAAGACCGCGAGCCTCCTTAAACTCCAAGACCGCGAGCCTCCTTAAACTCCAAGACCGCGAGCCTCCTTAAACTCCAAGACCGCGAGCCTCTTCAATTGGTTCAAGACCGCGAAGCTCAAAATGAGGTTAAGACCGCGAGGATCAAGTTGATGTCAAGACCGCGAGCCCTCCTTTTACCTCAGGACCGGGAGGCCCCTCGCGGTCTTGAGACCGCGAGCCCTCTCACGACCTTGAGACCGCGAGCCTCCTCACGACCTTGAGTCCGCGAGCTCACATGGTCTCAACCACTTGGACCATCAACAGATTCAATGATACAACCGATAATGTCAACCGATGTTGAAGCCCTCAAAAGGTCAAAGCTATGTTGACCACTTATGGATTGGGTCAATTAAGATTATGCTTAACCAATTGGTCATTCAATTAAGCCTCAATTGTTGACCAATTAGGATTGAAATCGATTCAATTAGGGTCTATCAATGTTCACCCATCAACACTCAACAATGTGTATTAACACAAGGTTGAACCCTTAAATTGAGCTCTAATTGGGCCCAAACTTGGCCCAAACGGTCTTGAGGTCATGTGGGTGGACCCCACATGGTCTTGAGACCGGTTGCCCAAGATTTCATCAAAGTCTAAGGTGATTTGATAGGGGTTGAACCATGATTGAACCACAAAACAGAATTTGATTCAATTGATAACTTATTTGCAATTAGGTCCTCAATTGGTCAAATTACTTAAACCTAGACCTTCAAACGGTCTTGGGTGATTGTCCTCTCGGTCTTGAGACCGTTTGGATGAGTTCCAAACGGTCTTGAGACCGTTTGCCTATCCAATTTTGGATTTTAGTGCAAATTCATCAAGGTCTGACCTATTGAGTTGATGATCATATCAATATTTAATTGCAATATAATTTGGTATAAATGTACCTTCAATTGGTCAACTATTCTTGACCCCAGACCTCCAAACGGTCATGGTTGATTGCCCTCGCGGTCTTTAGACCGTTTGGATGACCCCCAAACGGTCTTGAGACCGTTTAGGTCAATCAACCCTAAAAACCCTAATTTATATTATTATAATTCAGTACTGATTTCATCTAGGGTTAGCCCTAGTAATCACCCTTCATCTCTTATCCCGTTTGGAATTAGACCATCAAACTTGGTGAGTTGTTAACTAACATTATTTTAAACAGTAATCTCATACGGTCAACGCCTAGTCAACGACCTTACACGGTCTTGAGACCGTTTGCCCAAAAAGGCAATTCCAGACCGTTTGAAAATCAGGAATAAATTCAATTAAAGTTGTTACTTAAAAAGGTCATATCTCCCGATTCCTTTGGAGTTAGCCTCCCAAATTTTGAGGGTGATTAGCCTATAAAATTAGGAACAGATTTATTATACGGTCCACGCTCAGTCAACGGGGCCAAACGGTCTTGGAGACCGTTTTCCCTGTCGCGGTCTAGAAACCATTTTCTCACCTCGCAGTCTTGAGACCGAGAGAGCAAACTGGTGAGACCGTTTAAGGAAGTGAAAAGCGGTGGGTTTTTCTTGAAAATCACGCCTTCATCTCCTAGCTCAAGAACAGTACGAATATCCCATGGATTTGCTTGCAAAATAGCAGGGAAAAGTAGGGAAACATGAAAAGCTATCATCTAACCGCATATAAGAGATGTACATAGTAAAGCATGGGTTTAGAGTTATAAAACCCACCTAAAGCTTGCTCCTTGGGCTCCAAGCTTTCAAGCTCCAAGCTCTAATGGCATCTTTGAGTTCCCACAGGTTGGCCAAGGTGAAAACTCCAAGGAAAGACGAAAAGAGATGGCTAGAAAGTTAGGGTTTCAAGAATTAGCCATAAAGTTGACCTTGAATTCGAGTTCTAACCATGGAATTAGGCAAGAAGAGAGATTCAAACCTACCTTGCACCCTTGGTCATTCCTCTTGAGCTCCAAGACAGTCCTTAGTCGGCCAAGCAAAGAGGAAACAGTGATATGCACGAAGTAAAAGTTCCTTTGCTTGAGAGGTGAAGTATACATATACTTGGGTGATGTTTCATTAAAGGCCCATAAGTTTCCCCATAATTCCAATTAAGTCCTTCCTTCATTACTTTCTCGTCCCTTCCTCTTTATCTTAAAGACAAACCTTATCTTAAGGTCTAGAAAAAGAAGGCAAAGAAGAACAATCTAATAATAAGGTACCTATATAAAGAGATATTGCACATATACCGTGATTATTCAATCACAAGGCATATTTCATAACTTGATAACTCAATTGAGGTGACTCCTTCATCATTTCTTCTATTAATGATGGCAAGAGTCTAAAAATATACATTAGATGACATTTTTTACAATTTGCATCCCTTAATTTGGGTAAATTGCATTTTACCCCAAATTAGGGTTTCAAGCACCGGGATTGCTTCCACAGCTGCACCTTGGTGCCCTAGCTTGGGAAATCCCTCATGCTTTGCCAAAAAGATTCTCATGATGTCTCAACATCAGAGGAACATCTCATCATGTGCAAATTGCAAGCTAACCCTTTTAACTGGGTAAATTGCACATAGGTCCCTGTATATCAAAACAATGCTACAACTTTAAATCAAAAGGAGCAAATACTGAAATATATGTTTCTTGAGAAACTTAATTACATGCTCAGAGTTAATCACAAAGATTTAATTACATATTTAGGCAAAACACCTAGGGTTAACTCATAACCCAGGTCAAGTATGTTACAAATTATCCACCCCTTACAAGGATTTCGTCCCCGAAATCGATAAAACATACTAAGAGAAAAGGGCAGGATACTTCCTTCTCATCTCATCCTCTAACTCCCAAGTGGCTTCTTCAACACCACGATGGTTCCAGAGGACTTTCACAAGACTTATATCTTTCTTCTTTAACTTTTTAATTCTTTTATCAAGGATGGACATTGGTCCCTCCTCATAGGATATGTCATCATTCAATTCTACCTCCATAGGTTGTAGAATTGACTCGGTGTCTGGGTGACATTTCTTCAACATAGAAATGTGAAACACAGGTTGTAACCGCTGTAACTCAGGTGGTAGCTCTAGTTTATACGCTACCTTTCCAATCCGTTCAATGATTGGATAAGGTCCCATAAATCTAGGAGCTAACTTCCCTTTCCTTCCAAAACGGAGGACTCCTTTCCAAGGTGAGACCTTGAGATACACTATGTCTCCAACCTGGAACTCTAAGGGTTTACGACGTTTGTCAGCATAAGATTTCTGCCTATCCTGAGCAGTCTTAATCTCATGTTGTATTACTTTAATCTTTTCTGTGGTTTGCTGCACCAGGTCAGGACCTAACAACTGGTGCTCACCAGTCTCAAACCAACACAAGGGTGATCTACAACGTCTACCATATAAGGCTTCATAAGGTGCCATATCAATACTATGCTGATAGCTATTGTTATAGGCAAACTCTATCAAGCTTAGGTGTAGATCCCAACTTCCGGTGAACTGGAGAACACATGCTCTCAACATGTCTTCTAAGGTTTGTATGGTCCTTTCCGACTGTCCATCAGTCTGTGGATGAAAAGCCGTACTAAACCTTAGCTTGGTGCCTAAGGCTTGGTGAAGATGCTGCTCATGCTGCTGAGCATCCTTACTATAAATCAGAATGTCATCTATGAAGACGACAACACACTGATCAAGGAAAGGTCGAAAAACTCTATTCATGAGTTCCATAAATGCAGCTGGTGCATTGGTTAGTCCAAACGACATAACCGTGAACTCATAGTGACCATATCTTGTCCTAAAGGCGAACTTGGATATGTCACTATCCTTAATGCGGAGTTGATGATATCCAGACCTCAAGTCTATCTTTGAAAAGACTGTTGCTCCACGCAACTGGTCAAAGAGATCATCAATCCTCGGCAGAGGGTACTTATTCTTTATTGTTACTTTATTGAGTTGTTTGTAGTCGATGCACAGCCGCATTGACCCATCTTTCTTTTTAACAAACAAGACCGGAGCACCCCAAGGTGAAGTACTTGGTCGGATAAAACCTCTCTCAAGTAACTCTTGAAGCTGTTTCTTGAGTTCTGTCATCTCGGCAGGCGCCATCCTATACGGAGTTTGAGCTATGGGTTTCGTATCTGGAATCAGATTGATTTCAAAATCAATCTCCCGAGGTGGTGGTATACCAGGAAGTTCTTCAAGAAACACATCTTCAAATTCCCTGACTATAGGAACTTTAGTAGTATTGGAAATTTCCTTGGTAACATCTTACCACATGGGCTAAGAATGCATAACATCCTTGCCTCAACAGCTTATCAGCAACCATAGCTGATACAAGACAGGTGGGCAGAATCTTTCTTTCTCCTTGAAAGATCCATGTGTTGCTTTCATCAGCAAACACAGCCAACTTGGACTCACAATCCAAGACAACTCTATACCTCTCTAAGGTATCCATCCCGAGGATTATATCAAATCCCTGCATATCAAGTGGTATAAGATCCACTTGAATGCGATGGTTAGAAAAGAAGAGGATGCAGGGAGAACATACCTCCTGCAAAACGGCAGACCCACTCAATGGAGTCTCTAACAACAAACTATCTGCTCTATGACTAACAGTCACATTGCAGTTACGAATCACTTCACGAGTGATGAAAGAGTGCGTAGCACCCAGATCAATCAGAACGGATACAACACAGGATGTAGACATATCAGAATATAAAAGTTTCATCTGACCTGCCACTACCGGTGGATTGACCACTGCCTCAGGTGGGTTCATAGCATAGAATCTCGCAGTCGCCTGGTGTTGAGGTGGTGCTGATGATCCAGCTTGAGACGCTTGTCCATGTCCTCGAGCTGCTCCTTGATGTTGTCTATTCAGAGATCCCTGTTGTTTCTATCTCGGAGGTTGTTGTGTCACACCGATAGGCCTAGAACGACAATCCTTCATCAAGTGTCCCACCTTACCACAGTTGTAGCAACTCTTCTCCTATTGATGTGGTCTGGGTGGTCCAGTAATTGACACTAATGCAGAACTGTGCATCCCTTGAAGCGGTTGACTCCATCCTCTACTTCTGCTTGGTGTCCATTGACTTTGAAAACTCGATCTGGGTGGTGGAGGGTTAGGTGCAGAGAATCTAGGTTTCTTGGAATCCCTAGATGTAGAACCCTGGAACTGTGGATATCTTTTATGGGTTTGTCTTTTCTCAACCACAGATCTCTCTATCCTTCGGACTGACTCAACGAAGGTAGAGAATCTCTCTCGGTTCTCTAAGGTAGATACAGGGGTTGACATATCAGAATTCAAACCCTTCTCGAATCTTCTGATTCTTTCCTCATCCGTAGCAGCCATGTGCGGACAGAACCGCAACAACTCCATGAACATAGCTTCATATTCTCTAATGTTCATTATACCCTGCCTTAGTTTCTCAAACTGAGAGATCTTCTCATCTAGGAAGGTCTTTGGAAAATATATTTTGATAAATTCCCGACGAAACTCTTCCCATGAGAACTCTACTCCAGGTCTCTTCTGCTCTTCCATGTTCCACCAGTGACCAGCACTGCCTTTGAGAAGATAGACAACATGTCTAACCTTCTCAGCTTCCGGAATCATAAGAATCCTGAAAGCCTTCTCCAACTCTGTCAACCATAAGTCAGCATCTGCAGGGTCGGCAGTTCCAAAGTACTCAGTAGCTCCGACACGACGAAGTCGTTCGAATGTCTTACCGATACCTTGTACTTCAGGCTGGACAGGTGCCCTAGGTGCAGGAATGGGCATCCTATCAGTTATGTGTGTCATGGCAGTCATGAACTGCCCGAACATCGTCTGTACAGCTGGATTACTCATATCAGCTGGGTCGAACTGGGGTGGCTCTCTTGGCGACTCAGGTGCAGGTTGTTCTATCCTCGGAACCCTTGCACCACATCGAGGTGCACTAGCACTACTCTCTGCCACGTACTCATCGTGATGTTCTGACATTCTTATGTATCTTCTTCTCCTGAGGAGCAGAAGATTCTATTAGATAAGGAAGGAGTACTAAAGGTAGACTCAACATCCTAAGTCCTATGCCTCTGTAGACTCAACTGACCTAGAGCTCTGATACCACTAATTGTGGGCTCTGATCTCCAAACCATGACATAAGCACGATTAAAACTTAGCGGAAGTGAATCGGTAATCAGCGGAAGACAAAAATCACGGGAAATTAAAACTTTTCAAGACAAGAGCTTGGATCCATAAAAGCTTCTTTCATAAAGAGAGATAAACTGTTTTACATCTCAGGATAATTACTTCTTGAGTAATTATATACATCAAGATACAAAATCTCAAGATCACATAACACAAGACTCCAAGACCTGAGAGTACAGAGGACACATAGGACTAACTCTAACTACACCACATGGCAGGATGATCTCCACCTGAGATTCTACTACTGCTCCTGGTGCTGCTGCTGCTAAGACTGGTCACCTGTAGGCTGGTTCCTCTGTCTCCGACGTCCTCCTAAAAAGTTGAAGTCTACGGGGTGAGACAATTATACATAATTGTCCCAGCGAGAGTTATAACTCTTCACCAGAGCTTTATTATAACATCAAAGAATATCTTAAGCAGTAAAACCTTCAAAGTATTCTATAACAGTTGCAGGTATAACAAGACCTCTACAATTTAGGAGATATGGAGAATATAAACACTATTGCAATGTAACATCAATCAACTAACTTGGAGTTATCTCTAACAAGTTATACTACATGGTTGATTATGTTTTACAAACAACATTATGTCCTGTGGAGATGAGGCATACCACTCATACTCCAACTGATCGCTGAGAAGTCACATCAGTATCATACATAGGTCATCAAGAGAGCCGGATTCTCATGACCTTCACCTTCCTCAGTCAGTAAGAGGATCACTTGTAGGACATCTCGTGTCTCTACTACTATAGCTCACCAGGGTAAACTGGTCCTTCGCTATTCTAGAGTCACAGTGTCGTTCTGTACTCTCTTCGTCATCAGGAGGTTTCATATTTACCTACCACTGATACGGATATCTGTGCTTTCTTCGTCATCAGGAGGTTTCTTGTTTACCTACCACTGATACGGTATGGAAATATAGTGAAGGATGGATGGATTACACATCTACATCACTTTCCTACACTAGGATGTAAGGTTCTACACATCCATGTACCCCACATACTCAAAAGTATGTGCTCCAGGAGTTCCCTGAGGAAAACCTGTTTCACCATCACTTAATCTCTGACAATGATGGATCTATGATCAGGGCTCTACATTATACTTGATTAGTTAGGTACATTCAGTATTCTTTAACAACATACATTGTTCTCCAAACAATAACAGTAGCATAGCAGCTATAAAAGAAGAATACTAAATGTAACAGGCCTAACTCATATCAATCATTATTTCTCATTATCCTCATCACAAGTCATCTCTAAGGCATGACCTTGATGGTATTCATGGCTCTCACAGCCCATTATCAGCATAGGATGCCACTGACAAGGCATCATATTACTTTACTTATTCATAAGGCTAACAACATGCCTTTAATGAATATAACATCAACATCCATACCTGGATATGATTACCTTCATATCAGAACCTGCATGGTTAATACAACTGATAAAGGTAATACAAAAATAAGGAATATACTTCCTACTCTTGTCATAAGAGTTAAATCACTAATTCACATCAAATAGAGTTTAATACTCAAAAGCATGCCATTACCCTTGAATTAGGGTTTACTATTCACATTACATGTCATCACCCTTGAATTAGGGTTTACTATTCACATCAAGGTGAATTGAACTCATAACATCATCATGTATGAGTAACATCTTCATTGATGCTCTTAGATTAGTTAAAGGTTTATCATTTATCATAATTAGGGTTTCTATGATCTCACAGAGGTGGATCATACCCTAATTATGCTCATTCCTGTGCATTGGAGATGCTTTAATTGAGTTTTCACCTAAAAAGGGGTACTTTCTCTCTCTAGAGGTACTTTCTCTCTCTAGAAGTATTTTCTCTCCCATCATAAAGTTAGGTGATGTCAACATCACTCTAGATCAGGTCAGATTAAGTCATCATAGGCTTACATAGCCCAAAACATCACCATCATGTGATTAGGGTTTGATTTGATCAAGGTATTACTTAATTTACCCTTCAGGGGTATTTTGGTAATTCACCCCATTGATCATCATCCTGGTCAAAACCTTAGTCAATTAACCCCTTAATATCCTAGGTTGTCATTAGGGTTGATTAGGGCAACATTGAACCATTTATATCATCAATTGATTGAATGAAGTCAACCTTGAATCACATTGATCGATCTTCAACCATCAATCTCCAATTGATTTGAGATCGTTTGAAAGTGTTGACCGTTTAGCTAATTTGACTTTCCAAGACCGCGAGCCCTCCTCTAACTCCAAGACCGCGATCCTCCTTAAACTCTAAGACCGGGAGCCTCCTTAAACTCCAAGACCGCGAGCCTCCTTAAACTCCAAGACCGCGAGTCTCTTCAATTGGTTCAAGACCGCGAAGCTCAAAATGAGGTTAAGACCGCGAGGATCAAGTTGATGTCAAGACCGCGAGCCCTCCTTTGACCTCAGGACCGCGAGGCCCCTCGCGGTCTTGAGACCGCGAGCCCTCTCACGACCTTGAGACCGCGAGCCTCCTCACGACCTTAAGTCCGCGAGCTCGCATGGTCTCAACCACTTGGACCATCAACAGATTCAATGATACAACCGATAATGTCAACCGATGTTGAAGCCCTCAAAAGGTCAAAGCTATGTTGACCACTTATGTATTGGGTCAATTAATATTATTCTTAACCAATTGGTCATTCAATTAACCCTCAATTGTTGACCAATTAGGATTGAAATCGATTCAATTAGGGTCTATCAATGTTCACCCATCAACACTCAACAATGTGTATTAACACAAGGTTGAACCCTTAAATTGAGCTCCAATTGGGCCCAAACTTGGCCCAAACGGTCTTGAGGTCATGTGGGTGGACCCCACATGGTCTTGAGACCGGTTGCCCAAGATTTCATCAAAGTCTAAGGTGATTTGATAGGGGTTGAACCATGATTGAACCACAAAACAGAATTTGATTCAATTGATAACTTATTTGCAATTAGGTCCTCAATTGGTCAAATTACTTAAACCTAGACCTTCAAACGGTCTTGGGTGATTGTCCTCTCGGTCTTGAGACCGTTTGGATGAGTTCCAAATGGTCTTGAGACCGTTTTCCCATCCAATTTTGGATTTTAGTGCAAATTCATCAAGGTCTGACCTATTGAGTTGATGATCATATCAATATTTAATTGCAATATAATTTGGTATAAATGTACCTTCAATTGATCAACTATTCTTGACCCCAGACCTCCAAACGGTCATGGTTGATTGCCCTCGCGGTCTTGAGACCGTTTGGATGACCCCCAAACGGTCTTGAGACTGTTTAGGTCAATCAACCCTAAAAACCCTAATTTATATTATTATAATTCAGTACTGATTTCATCTAGGGTTAGCCCTAGTAATCACCCTTCATCTCTTAGCCCGTTTGGAATTAGACCATCAAACTTGGTGAGTTGTTAACTAACATTATTTTGAACATTAATATCATACGGTCAATGCCTAGTCAACGACTTTACACGGTCTTGAGACCGTTTGCCCAAAAAGGCAATTCCAGACCGTTTGAAAATCAGGAATATTCAATTAAAGTTGTTACTTAAAAAGGTCATATATCCCGATTCCTTTGGAGTTAGCCTCCAAAATTTTGAGGGTGATTAGCCTATAAAATTAGGAACAGATTTATTATACGGTCCATGCTCGGTCAATGGGGCCAAACGGTCTTGGAGACCGTTTGCCCTGTCACGGTCTAGAAACCGTTTGCTCACCTCGCGGTTTTGAGACTGAGAGAGCAAACTGGTGAGACCGTTTAAGGAAGTGAAAAGCGGTGGGTTTTTCTTGGAAATCACGCATTCATCTCCTATATCAAGAACAGTACGAATATCCCATGGATTTGCTTGCAAAATAGCAGGGAAAAGTAGGGAAACATGAAAAGCTATCATCTAACCGCATATAAGAGATGTACATAGTAAAACATGGGTTTAGAGTTATAAAACCTGCCTAAAGCTTGCTCCTTGGGCTCCAAGCTTTCAAGCTCCAAGCTCTAATGGCGTCTTTGAGTTCCCACAGGTTGGCCAAGGTGAAAACTCCAAGGAAAGATGAAAAGAGATGGCTAGAAAGATAGGGTTTCAAGAATTAGCCATAAAGTTGACCTTGAATTCGAGTTCTAACCATGGAATTAGGCAAGAAGAGAGATTCAAACCTACCTTGCACCCTTGGTCGTTCCTCTTGAGCTCCAAGACAGTCCTTAGTCAGCCAAGAAAAGAGGAAACAGTGATATGCATGAAGGAAAAGTTCCTTTGCTTGAGAGGTGAAGTATACATATACTTGGGTGATGTTTCATTAAAGGCCCATAAGTTTCCCCATAATTCCAATTAAGTCCTTCCTTCATTACTTGCTCGTCCCTTCCTATTTATCTTAAGGACAAACCTTATCTTAAGGTCTAGAAAAAGAAGGCAAAGAAGAACAATCTAATAATAAGGTACCTACATAAAGAGATATTGCACATATACCCTGATTATTCAATCACAAGACATATTTCATAACTTGATAACTCAATTGAGGTGACTCCTTCATCATTTCTTCTCTTAATGATGGAAAGAGTCTAAAAAGATACATTAGATGACATTTTTTACAATTTGCATCCCTTAATTTGGGTAAATTGCATTTTACCCCAAATTAGGGTTTCAAGCACCGAGATTGCTTCCACAACTGCACCTTGGTGCCCTAGCTTGGGAAATCCCTCATGTTTTGCCAAAAAGATTCTCATGATGTCTCAACATCAAAGGAACATCTCATCATGTGCAAATTGCAAGCTAACCCTTTTAACTGGGTAAATTGCACATAGGTCCCTGTATATCAAAACAATGCTACAACTTTAAATAAAAAGGAGCAAATATTGAAATATATGTTTCTTGAGAAACTTAATTACATGCTCAGAGTTAATCACAAAGATTTAATTACATATTTAGGCAAAACACCTAGGGTTAACTCATAACCCAGGTCAGGGATGTTACACTTTACTAGTGGTCGCTACACATGTGATGCCTTTGATGGTCATTACATATATGTCACTCATGTTGGCCGCTACATCTTGGTTTATGTTTGGTCAACACATGGTGTTGTCTGGAGTGATGATTTGAATAATCATAAGTATGATTCTAAACCTAATTGTTCCAAGAAAGTGGGATATGATGTACCTAGGGTTTAATGGAGATTATTGTATTGATACCCTAATCATCTATATGAGAAATCCTAAGCTTAATCTATAGTGCAGGATATACTTGTGGAGCTTACTTGATTTAACATATTGACATGATTTTTCTCTCTCCTATTTGTGCAATCCTAACCATGCAAGTAAATGAATGTCATAGACAATGATTGCTATGGTGTATATGTGATATGACACATGCGATGATTATGAGCCTTGATGAGATATGTTGAGATCATAATGATGTGAGGGGTCTTATTGTGACACCCGCCATCACACAGACATCGAAATGACATGTGAAAATGTGCAAAAACACCATAAACCACATATTACCGAAAACACAGGTTAATTAAAACCATTTGCGGAAAGCAGATGAAAGAGAACTATTACATCCAGATCCTACAAGGAAACATGTTATATAAACATTTACAAGCCTTGATATAAGTTCACAGCTTATAGAAACTAGCTGTCTTGCCGGCACATGAGTTCATTACTTGTTTATACATACATAACGGGCCACATAAGGCCAACAACAGGATAAACAAAGGTTCAACAGTTATACATCATGATACGTCGTCAAAACACCTCTGAGGACCTAAGATTACAGGGATGACTCTAGGACTCTACTACAAAACCACCAAAATAGTAGCATGTCCATATCTTACCTTCTACTGCTCCTCTTTTTGCTGCTCGACCACAACCTCGCGACCAACACCACGTCTAGCACAACCACCTAAAAAGGTTGTAAACCAGTGAGGTGAGACACACAGTCCCAGTGAGAAACTTAACTCCCCACCGAAACTATAAAACCTCAGAAGCTTTAAAGCAGATAAAGCAGATAACTGGTTAAAACATATAATGAGAGCATCATTATGAGCATGACTATTTTTTCACCAATCTCACCAACATATCCGGGAGCATATAACCAAGTATTTCTTTATGGAACATGATTGACAAGATAAGCTTTATAAGGATTTATCACAAATTATAAGGATCGTACACATAATTGCAAGGTATAACTAGATCAGCTATATAAGTAAGGCCTCAACCAATGTTCCATATTTTGCTCTAAGTAGTATATACTATTCGGCTGGATTACATTTTATTATGCCTTGAGGAAGTGAGTTGTCCCTGCTCAAATCCAACCTTCATCTACGAAGCCCCAAACCGGTGACATACAAGGTCAATGGGAGAGCCGGACTCCATGACCTCACCTCCTTGTGGTCAGTGCACGAAAACCAAAGCAGGACCACAGTCTCATACTTATATGGCCTCAGCCTTAGGGTTAGCTCCGCAAGCTACCCATATCTCTAGCTCACCTTGATACATGTGCTAGTATACTTTTTGAGCTACGGGCCTGATCACTGTGCTCTTGAGCCATAACGCATTCATACTCTATCTCATTGAGTCATGGGCATGTTCACCATGCTCTTTACCGTACAGAGTCTACAACCGCAGTTGTACTCTAATCCTCCTATTTTTGGCTAGGAGAAAACCCCACATATTCAACAACATGCGCTCCAGGTAATCCCACATGATAAACCTGTTTCACCATCATCAAAATATGACAATGATGGATTTATGGCCAGGGCAAACTACATGATATGTTCCACTGTAATTAATTAGTATATTTTAAGTGATTTGTTGAGGCAACCAAGTTGTAGAACATAAATAGCATTGAGCTACATTATCCCTGTTTCACCATCATCAAAATCTGACAATGATGGATCTATGGCCATGGAAAACTACATGATATGTTCCACTATAATTAATTAGTATATTTTAAGTGATTTGTTGAGGCAACCAAGTTGTATAACATAAATAGCATTGAACTACATTATCCTTGTCACTATCATGGGATCTCAATCCCTTATCACAGAAAGCCACTACCTATCAAGGCATCAACATCCTGGGATAGCAATCCCTTATCTCATCATCAGAGGGTAACACCTCAACTAGGCACTCAGCCCTTTATCAGGTCCTCAGACCTATCTCATCATACTGGTGATGCATGTTATTTCATCAACAAGAGTTATCATCATGATACAGTGTTATTCAAACACATATGCATCATAGCTCTTACCTGGCTATGAATCCATTTAATATACTTGTAGGGTTAGTATGCACATCAAGAGAGATAACTTAAAATCACCAAACATAGCTCTTATTGATTATCATGTTATTAGGATTTACAGATGCACATGTCATGATTATAAGTTTGTGTGTTATACTGTATCAATTACATCACTTCTATCAAATCATGGGAAAGCATCTTATTATCTTAATTGGTATCATCTTTAAGCATCAAACATACCACTGGTTTACAAACCATTATTCATATTTCATTATCAACAATGATGTGATTATATGATAAAGGATCACTAGCTAGGTTTTTCGGGTTGGTCATAACCCTCACCAAAGGTGCTCACTACCCTCACTAGATATGTGACGGGTACTGCAACCTTTACTATAGGTGATATCAGGCAGGGTAACAACCCTCACCAAGGCTCTGTCGACTAGGGCATCCAACCCTAAGGTGTTATGCCGCCATATCGGCCATCATCAAGTCGTGCACTTATGCATAGAGGGTAACGAGCAGACCAACACCCAGGGTATCGTGCAAACTGGTTCAAGAACTATGCCATGCATCCATGTGCTAAGGGATGTGTCAGGCATCACAACTACCTAATGACCAAGAACTCTATCACCCATCTAGGGTTAGGGTTGCATGTTGAGCAGCCCACATCACTTCATTAGCTAAGGGTCATATCGACCAGGAGCATGGCGCCCAAGACCAAACCCTAACACCCAACCAGTGCACCATAACGTCCAAGACATCATGTCGTCCAAGGAACCCTATCATCCATGGGCAAAGTGGCCACTAAGGCACTATGTCGGGCAACAAGGTTAACATAAATTAACTTAGCATATCGACCAAGACAACTCTAGAAGAGGGTATCGTGCAAGGACACAAGGATTATATCGATTAAGGCATACCGCCCAAGGTCACCACCAGATCAAGAGAACCATATCCTCAACTCATCATGTTGGACAAGATCAAAACTCAAGACAAGGAGAGGTGTGTCGGGCAACACTACTACAAGGTGTATCGTGCAAGGCACCAAGCCCATCCTGACAAGGTCATCATCAACCTCAAGATCACCATTATCAAAACCCTAAAGATCAAGAGGATTGGCTCACCTCTCAACAAATAAGAGAGAGGGGTTTTGCACAACCTCCATCACCAATTGGGAAACATGATGGATCATAGGGGTGAGCATTCAGTTAACTCGGTCGGTTACAGTTAATTTGGTTTGGTTAAATGGTTAATTTGTGGTTTGAGATTTTAACCATTAACCTAACTGAATTGCGTCGGTTAATTTGGTTATTGTCCAATCGGTTAACGGTTAATTCGGTCGGTTAATTTGGTTAACCAAATAACACATGTGTAATAATGTTATTTGAAATACTCATTGAATTTTGAACAATTGTTATATTAGAGTGATATTTCTAGAAATATAATGTTGTATGGCTCATGAAAACTTGATTACTATGTATATGGGGAAGTTTTTTGAAATAAAAGTACAACTATATATGTATATATACGTGTGTAGGATATTATTTTAGAATAAATTATAACTATTCGGTTAATTTGGTTAACCATATCAAAAATATATTTAACCATGAAATTAACCATTTAACCGATTAACTGAATTAAATTAACCAAATTAACCAAATAGTCTAAAAAAAATTAACCATTCGGTTAATCAGTTATTAACCAAATTCTACTCACCCCTAATGGATCATCTCCAACTTAGATCATCACTCAACCAAAGGCTCACCTCTCAAATCCATGGTGAGAGGGGGGTGTTGCCCAAGCAACTAGAGCATAGACTCACATCTCAACGACTAAGGAAGAGAGGGTATTTGCCTACACCACTAGAGCTCAAACTCACTTCTCAAAACCAAGGAGAGAAAGGGGTATTGCCTCAAAGGGAACCCTAATCTATGGGTTCGGTCAACAAGATCAAAAGCACATCTATAACATATCCATATAGCAACAAGATCAAAGACACAACAAGGCAAGAACTATATTCAACAAGGTACATGGTAGATCAAGGAGAACATAGCATGCAACAAGAAAAGGAAGTATTATAGATAAGGTTAGGAGTTATGTAACCCGCCTTAAGTAAGAACCTCAAGATCCAAGCTTTAAGCTCAAGCACCACCACAAGAGGAAGAAGGAGACTCCAAGGAGAAGGATTGGCCACCAAGCTTAGCT
This sequence comes from Alisma plantago-aquatica, assembly GCA_963693085.1. Classification (NCBI taxonomy): domain Eukaryota; kingdom Viridiplantae; phylum Streptophyta; class Magnoliopsida; order Alismatales; family Alismataceae; genus Alisma; species Alisma plantago-aquatica. The sequence continues at coordinate 324,859,684 of OY856415.1, forward strand.
CCTCTAAGAGTATCGTGCACCAAGGTTGCAAAGGAGAGGTGTCGTTCACCAAGGAAGAGGGGAAACTAAGGAACTAAAGGGATCCTTAGCAAGAGAAAGGAGATACATATATAGAAGAGGGTGGAGGAGAAAACAAGGCAATGTGTTGCCCACCTAGGGACACTTGTCCATGGGCAATGCCACCTTCTCATCTCTCTACGACCACATGTCCAAGGCTATTGCCACATGCAAGCACCATGCACCATGTGTCCACTAGAGTGGTGATACAAATGAAGCCAAAGGTCAAATATGGTCCATGGCCGACACAAGGCTCTCTTGCCTGACACAACCCCATGGGCGATACACCTATGGCCGACACAAGGCTCTCTTGCCCAATACAGGGCCCAACAAGGCAAAGAAAAGCCCAAACAAAGCAAAACAAGGCCCAATAGAGCTCAACAAGGCCCAAGGCAACTCAAGCAATGAGCCCAACCCATCCTATCCACTCTAGAGGATGCAAGGAGAGAGAGAAACATCTCTCAAGGTGACAAACTTGTTCATCAACCCTAGACTTGGGTTATTTTCAAGTAGCACCTCCAACTCTCAACAAAGCTCAAGCAAACCCTAATCACCACTAGAGGTGATTAGCAAGCAACTAAACACAAGGTTTAGGCAAAGCAAATATGATAAGCCCAAAATGGAGGTCAGGGTCCTTACACTTATGACCTGACAGAGGCTTAATGCCTGGTGAGAGGTGATATCCTCTAGTGATTGAGATGAGGGATTGTTATCCCTAGTGATGTGATAATGATGTTGGCCATGTATGGAAGTGATAAAATGTGATAATGTTGATAGCCTTGACTAAGGCAGTAAGACAGTAATGTCATGAGATGATGTGACAATTATATACTTCATACATTTTATATCTTCTGGAGCTGTTTCACAATTATGCTTTCTAGAAAGAATTAGAGTTTGTATGTCCGCTTGTTTGACATAGCCTTAATTAACCCAATTGGCATAACTAATAAAGTGAAACCTTAATCATGTATTTGCCTTCTAACATAGATCCATCTTTAGCGTCAGTACTTATTGAATGGTGAAACAATTCATTCTTATGAGAAACTCAGAGCGCATATTGTGGAATATGCGGGGGTACAAGTCGAGTATTTCCTTGTGCGTAGAATTGTGATGTATATGTAGGATGGTTATGTTCATGCCTCGGATGTTAAGATATATGATAGGAAACAATGTAATTGCATTTGTGCCTCTTTATAGAACGGCCATGCGTGAGCCTGTTCTCTAGTGTCATGCCATGTAGCTAGGCATACTAGGTGTTTATCAACTTGACTATATGGAATTGTTTGCAATTAACTGTTTGTCTATGTGGTGTTTTCTCTCGTACGAGTTGGGAGGTGTTGGTGAGATCATGGAGTCAGACTATTCCATAGATCTTGCATGGTACCGATTTTGACTTTGCAGTGGTCGATTGAATTTTAGTGGTATGCCTCAAATCTTCATGGCTTAATAATAAAAGATGTAATACAACCTTGTAGTATATCTGCTTAGGGTCAAATACGAATCACATTGGATGACCCCTTACATTGTTTCTCATATTGTTTATTTATAACAATTATAGATGTTCTTCATATTCCTTCTAAAAGTATAGCATGCTCTATTGCTCAGTTGAAGATACCAAAACTGCTTAACCAGTATAAACTACTTTGTGTATATCATCTAGCTCACTCTTCTCATCTTATTATAATGATATCTTCCTACTTTAGGTAGCTATGTTTATAATAGATGTTGGAGGAGAGTTATATCTCTCGTTGGGACATTGGTCCCATCATGGGTTTCCACATCTTTTAGGTGGTCGTGCATGGTGCAGTTTTGCATGCACGTGTGGTCTTTTGATATTTATAAGATTTCCCTAACTAGGTTCACTCACAACATTAAAATATGCTCACACAAGCACACATGGTCATGTTATAGTATTGGTGAGAGGCAAGTGAAGGGGGTCGAACCACATGGATAGAAGAGGCACTAGAGCTTAGTCGGTGTTGGATAAGTTTATAAAATTGAGACTAGGGTTGAAGGGTTTAAAAGGGGGTTTTGGTTTGAAGTACACTATGCAACAAGAAAGTAAAGGCAATATGGAAACTAGATTACCAAAAACTAGGTTATCCTAAGCAAATTGGACCTGAGAAGCTAGATTGAGAAATCAACTATGCAAGAGCAAGATGATCTACTCTACTCTATCAAGGCAATTATCAACTAAGAACTAAGATAACCACTAAAGAAAGAAAGGATCTAGATTAACCCTAACTAGCAAGACTAAGCAATTAGCTATAAGAAACAAAGACAATTAAGATATACTAGCATTAACAAGCAATATGGTTAAGGTGGGTTTCAAGCAATGGATTAGGTAGGTGGGCCGTTTGGGAATGTTATTTGATATTAGTTGGGGGGTGTCAACATGGCATGCAATTATCACAATTCAAGCTAGATTGTTAAACAAAACAACAAGGCAAGTGCTATTAGAATGTACCCTATACTACTAGTTGGAGAACTAGGGTTAGATGTAATTCTAGTAGGACTTGTCAAGTCTAGGTTCCTAGTATAAGTGGTATTAGGGAAATTGAGAACTAATTGTAGGAATGGGAGTAGAGATGAGGGATTTTCACCTCATGCTACTAGTCATCTAGCCTTTAGAAAGTCCTAGGCAATTGCACTAATCACACTTACACTAGATACTTAGATCTCACACTCACCTGTAAAAGGGGGGATATGTATGTAGGAACAAAGGGGTCTAGCTAGGGATCCATTAATTAGACCTAGGAGCCATTCCTAAGATTGTTGCATATACTCCAATTCCTCCTAGAAGCTAAGTGTCAACAAACATCACAAAGCAAACAATTTATGTTTAAGAGCAAAAACCACATACAAGATAATGGAAAATGAGATAGAAGCAAAGACAATCATCATAGAATGAAATTATGTTCATTATGAATTATTCTCCCGAAATATGGTATCAAAGTCACATTTTTACACCCAAACAGCCCACCACTAGGGGCTTAGCTAGACATAATCAAAGAAAAGGCAAAAGAAATGAGAAGAAGGGGATAGGAATCCATGGAGCTCGAAGTAGATCCTCCTTCTTCACCTCCTAGATGCTATAAGGCAACCTCCTTCCTCCAAGGTGGATGATGGGCATGAAAATGGAGGGGGTTATGGTAGAAAACCTAGAAAACTAGGTTTCTATGGTGGAAATGAGGTGGAAATGGTGGGTGGAGAGCATTTATGCAAGGGAAATGTAATGAATGCTCAAGAGAGGGTGAGGAGGAGTAATGGAAGCTGGGGGAGTATAACTGTTGTGCTCCAGCCACCACCTATGTATATATAGGTGGTGGGGAAGCACTGGGGTAAGTAGGGGTAGAATAGGAAAAGCAGTGTAGAAAAATAGTAGGATTGAGTGATCAACACGGCCATGGCAGGGGTTAGGTGGCATGGCTATGGGTTGGGGACACGGTCGTGGTGGAGGAGGTTTTAGGTAGATTTGGCTAAGTGAGGTGGCACGGCCGTAGCAGGATGCCACAACCGTGGTGAAGAGTATGTGGCATAACCGTGGTGGGTAGGTCGAGCCACGGTCGTAGTGTCCTTAGAGGCCATTTTTTCTTCAGCTCGCTATGGTCGTGGAAGATGGCCACCACCGTGGCCATTCAAGTGTAAAGTTCCAAAGTTACTATGATCTTGGCCAACTTGAGCAATTAATTCCCACAGCCGTAGCGAGAGGCCACGTTTGTGATGTCTTTAGTTGGCCACGGTCGTGGTACTTTCAGTGCAAAAGTACTGACGTCCCTGTGATTCTTGGCTTTAATTCCCACGACTGTGGTGGATGCTCACGGCCGTGTTGGGCTTCTTGTTGTTGATTCTATACTTGGAAATTTTTTATTTCGTCTCTTCTTGGTTTGGGTTGATTCTTGTGCATCCATGGATAGCTCGGGGAAGATTGGGAGATGCTCCTTGAGCTCAAGGACCCAAAGGACTCCTTCATCTCCTTCCTCACATCAAAACATGCATAAGTGCCCTGAAAAACATACAAGAGGATACATAAGCATATTTGACTTTGAATTCCAAATTAGGGGAATATGATTGCAATCTAACATGTTTGGATGTACATAAAGTGAAATATGACACAAGATAAAGCCCTAAAATAGGTCTACATCACCAACCCAAACTTAAAACATACTTATCCTCAAGTATGCTCCAACTCAATCTCTCTTTTCAATTTCTTTCAATAAATAAGAGTGACAAATGCATAGCAAAAGATGATTATTGACTAAATGGTCTTGAAAGTGACTAAGTGCATGTGTTCCACCTCTCTCCTCTCCCATACCAATCATGAAATGAGCACTAAGAATACAAACTTCAAATATAGAGTATAAAAATACACAAGCTTTCAATATGTCCTTAATGCAAATCCGGGTAAATTGTTTCATGTTGGCATTAATCAATGATGACTAGGAGTGTTGTTTCACTTTTATGCATTCAATCTTATGTATCAAACCATACCAAATGACCCACATGGCTGTAGAAAGGGTAAAGTGAGATAGATTTGATATTTTCTAGCTCAATGGGTATGAAAATGGAAGAAAGGATTGCGGAAAGACTTTTGGAGTGCTAATACATAGAGCACTCATCTTTTCTTTATTTAGATGCTCTTAAACAGGAGAATCTTTTTATTTTTTTTTTCTTTTTTTTTTCTTTTGCCCTTGGTGTAGATAGGGAATATGGTGGATAGAGTGAAGCGGGGAGATGTAGATATGGCCACCCCAAACTTTTGGAGGTGGTCAAAGCTGAATATGTGCTCTAGGGCATCCTTTCATGAGGTGGAGAGGTTTGAAGATGGTGAAAGAAGAGTCGGGTCAAGGGGGGTCATTAGTGTAGTACTCAACATAAGATTTCCTACATGAAAACTAATCCAACACTTCATCAAATGATATCACACCACATGATTGAACAACATGAGATTCACATTTATATCAAGTGGTTCCATGGGCTCTAAGCATTTTTATCTTTCTCAATTCACAATTTAACTAAAACATTCACAAACTTGAGAGAAGTGGTGCACATGTAAAAAGTCCACAATCAAGACCACATAGCAACAAACTCTAAGAAATGACATGCATTTGTCAAAGATCAAAATTTTTATCTCAAAACAATTGGAGATTAAGTTAATACATGCTTTTAGGCAAGAACATCTAAAGTTGGGCAAAATTGACCAAAATGGTGTCAACACGCATTTAGATACGTCCAAACCTACTTTAGGGAAATTGAAAACATAAAGCAGTAAAATCTAGCTACAAATTAGAAAAAACTACATGAAAGTGCAATGCATGCTATGGAGTGACAAAAAGAGCAATTTGTTTTTTGAAAAATTACATAAAAATGCATGTAAATAACTACATGCTATGCATGGATGCAAGCAAAAGTAAGAACAAGAAAAACTAAGCTAGATACTCATGGCATGGTAGAGGTGGAACAAAAATCACAAAGAGATAGAGATAGGGTGGTGCATACCACCCTACCCACCCCAAACTTTAGAATCATGATGTCCTCATCATGAAACTATAGCTTAGGGTAGATAGGGAAAGTGTCATGGCTGTTGTGGTGGCTGGTCGGATGAATGAGGATGATCCTGAGGAGTTGATCCTGAGGGAGGATGCTGGTAGTAGTGCCCCCAGTAGTCGTCTTGGAGTGTAGGGTACATCTGTGAATATCCCGCAATACCACCCCAAAAGTCTCCACCCCATTCAAGGTTTCTTACTTCTTGGGCATGGTGGTAATGGTACATGTTGTTGACCTGGTGGTGCATCTATTGTTGGTCCTGCCACATGTACTGCTAGATCAGCTGCATGTCATGTTGTGTCTGGTGAATGCCCTCAAGTTGTGCCTAGATGACAGACATGTCATAGGTATTTATTGAGGGCTGATGTAGCTAGATTGTTCCTTCATCCCTTCTTCTTGACTTTTAGGGCTGCCTTTCTTCTTCAGCTTTAGACTCCTACCCTCGCACATTGGACTAATCAATTTCTTCTTGTGCGGTAGTGGCTCCCCTGGTGTATGTTTCCCTTGGATTGTTCTGATGCCATTCATGCAATTTTTCCTCCACATTATGGGACATTCCCAACATAGAGAGAAGTGGCACAACATAGTATGGCAACTCAAGATCACTCCTTGACACACTACTCGCATGATACATCATTCTTTTGTTCTTGATCGTGATAGTGTGGGAGCGAGTAAGATAGTTCAAGTCAACACATTGAGCTTCATCTATGTCCTCTAACCCAGAAACATTACACCCCAAAGCTAGTGCAATTGAGGTTACAAGCCCTCCCATGATAAAAGGTGCTTTACTTTTGCAGTGTTTGAACCTCAAATGATCAATCAAATGCACTCCAAGGTCAATATACCATTTTTTGTGCATTGCCATCAAGACAAAAATGTCTTTTTGAGAAATCGTGCCTTGATTATCATATCTTCCAACAATGGTGTTGGCCAAAACCTTCTGCACATAACAAAATAGGGGATTTCTTATAACTAAATTTTTTGACTTCCCTGCATAATGGTCATTTCATCCTGTCAAGAGGTACCACGAATTTGCATAATTAAAATCCACCTCTTTTTCAAGTAGGCCTTCATCCATTTTCTTGGCCTCTTCGGGATTGGCAGCAAATATGCAATTCAATTCAGCTGTCGTGAGGGTGTGCATTTTGCCCATCATGGAAAATTTGATTGCATCGTCACCTCTTACCTTTGTCTTTTCAACTGTAGCAAAGAATTCTAGAGTCAACGTGGTATAAGTTGGTTGGGGTGTGAAAAGAACCTTCCACAACCCAACTTTCTTCAAACTACTCTCCATAGCCACCTTGATCCCTAGTTCATCAATTACCTTCTCACATCCATACCTGGTGGAGATGACTCTCCTTATCATGCATTTGGGGTATCTTTTTCTTTGTCTGTGTCCTCTTCCAAAGGACACTCCAGCGGGAGCCTTTCCCAAGGCCTTCAATCTATTAGCCTCCAGATGTGCCAGTACATCCTCTGCCTCAGTTGATAATTCCATCTCTTCATCATCACTGTCATCCTCTTCTTCATCCATTCTATATGATTAAGACCTAGAACTTGTATCAAGATTGAGTTGTACCTGTTGTTTGGGATACCGATGTGCAAATTGTTCTTCTTCCAAATGCAATTGCCGCCTTGCTTGTGGCAGCTGCCCATGCCCCTCTGCCATGGAAGATGTCGAAGGGCGAGCCAGAGTGGGCTTCGATGGACGCTATGATGAGGACGGGGCTGCTTTGGATCTTTGGCCTCTTTTTTCAACCACCAGCTCGACCTCATCGATCTAGTTGTATAAGTTCTCCTTGGATGCCTCCTCCTCCTCTTCTTCCCCCTCGTATGTGGCATCAGTGAGGTGGTGGCTGTCAGAAGAACAAGTGTGGGATGCACTCACCGATAGTGAAATGGAATTGGCTGGGGATGGCGAGTGTAAGGGAATGGAGACATGGGAAGATGCCCTCTTGGTGTGCACCTTGCCTCCAGTGATCGTCTCAAGGCTCTTTTGAGCCCTTTCTTCATTGCCTTAGTGATTCCCTTCATTTTTTTGGATATGGAGGTGGTGGTAGGATTATGAAATTTGTAATTTTATAGAGAAGGTGGAATGGAGGTCGATTGATGGGTGGAAATTGCTAATATGGTTGCTTGGATGGTGGAGGATGGATTGGTTGGAGGTTTTAGGCGAAAATGGATGGATTTTAGTGGATTTTTGTGTGGGGCAGTTGTAGGTGAGGTGGAGAACAAAAATGGAGATGGAGGCTTGATTGGTGGATATTTTAGGGTGGAAAAGGTAGAGGAATGGTAGAGGGATGATTAGGGCATGATTGGTGATGAGTTGGAGGTGATTTGGGGGCTTGGAGGTGGAGTTTAGAAGAGTTGGGGGTCAAGGTTCGCCACCATAGTCATGTTGCATGTGAAGGAAGCATATAGAATGAGGGGAGGGGAGGGCTGGAGAGGAGTTTTAGTTATAATTTTTTTTGGGTTGGGGCACGCCATGGCTATGGCAGGTGGCCACAGTCGTGGTGAGGGCTTGGTAGAACAGCCGTGTCTGGCACCACGGTCGTGTTGTCGATGAAGAGCACACCCAACCGACCTCACCACGGTCAATATCTCCTACCACGGTCATGGCCATCTGTCCTTGACACGATTGTTGTGGTTGGCCATGGCCATGGCCATTTGTGTACAACTTGGACACAGTTACTGCTCCTCTAACTTTTTCGACAATTAATTCCCACGGTTGTGTTGGACTACAATGAACACGGCCGTGGTCATTCCTTCATAGGACTTCAAAAGTTATTGTTTCTTTGGCAATTAAATTACACGGCCATGGTTGGAGAGGCCACGGCCGTGGTGGGGGACATTTCTTCAATTTGTTTTCTCAAACTCAAGAACTTTGATCAACTTTATTTTTCTTCGAGATTTTGCCACAAATTGATCTTAGTGGCCATGATTCACCTTTGATACCTCTCTCTTTAGTACCTAACACATGCCATGTCCTCAAAACTAAAAGAAAACTATTAAACACGTGTCTGTGTATTTTGTGGAAAAGAAAGAAAAAGTATCAACAAGAGAAGGTTGGGTGAAAAATCTCCCAAACCTAGGTGGGTTACCTCCCACTATTACTAAATTTTATTCCTTTAGTCGGGCTTATTGATTCTTGAAGTCATTCATCCTTGTGGGATTCCTAAAGCATCTTTGAAGTAAATGTCTCTCTCATGTGCATTCGAGAATGTCTCCTCATCAACCTGATGTTCCTCCACTAGCATCACGATATCAAAACTTTGACTTGCTTTGTCCGGACCTACTTCCACAATTGATTTCAACCTTTGACCATTCGTAGTGAATTCTTTAGCTCGTTTCTCATAAATCAACACAACTCCAGATGGATACACCTTTTTGGTGAGATAAGTCCCTTCCCATCTAGATCAGAGTTTTTTGAGAAAGAACTTCATCCTTGAGTTATACAACCATACCCATTTTCCGAGCTCAGAGTTTTTCTTCTTGATCATCTTTTTATGTAAAAACTTCGTTCTCTCTTTGTAGCGCTTTGACATCTCATAGGCTTCATGTTGCATCTCCTCTAATTCATTCAGCTGAAACTTTCTCTTCATACCGACATTCCCCCCATCAAAGTCTATGGCCTTTAAAGCCCATAATGCCTTATGTTTCATCTCAACAAGAAAATTGCAGCTTTTGCCATAAATAATCTTGAACGGTGTGGTGCCAATCGGGGCTTTTTATGCAGTCCTATAGGCCCATAAAGCTTCATTAAGACGTAGTGACCAATCCTTGCGGTCCGGTCTCACCGTCTTTTCTAGAATGAGCTTGATCTCCCGATTGGCCAACTCAACTTGACCACTCATTTGGTGACCACTCGTTTGGGGGTGGTAAGGAGTAGTCACACAATGATTCACTCTATGTTTCTTAAGCAAGCCTTAAAATGTGCGATGGATGAAATGAATTCCCCCATCACTAATCATTGCTCTAGGAATACCAAACTGACTAAAGATATTGGATTTCATGAAGTCACACACCACTTTGTGATCATTTGTTCTAGTTGTCACAGCCTCGATCCACTTTGACACATAATAAAAAAAACCAAAATGTAGACATATCCCAAAAGAGGGGGGAAAATGACCGATAAAGTCAATCCCCCAAACATCAAACACCTCCACCACAAGAATGGGTGATAGAGGCATCATGTCTCTCTTAGAGATAGTGCCCACCTTTTGGCCCTTCAAAAACACTTACAAAACTCATGCGAGTCTTTAAATAAGAAAGGCTAATAGAATCCACTTTGGAGAACCTTGGCAGTCGTGCGTTTCCACCAAAATGGTCTCCACAAACTCCGGAATGGCACATAGATCAAACTTCATGTTGCTCCATCTCCGCAACACATCTCCAAATAAGTTGGTTGGGGCAATACTTGAAAAGACGAGGATCATCCCAAACATAATTTTTGGCCATATCAATTAACCTTTTTCTTTCCTCCATCATCCATGTGGTTGGTATCCTTCCACTAGCTAAGAAGTTAGCTATGTGTTTATACCATGGCCATTGAGTGGATGAGAGTAGGAATAGCTGCTCATGTGGCATTGTCTCTTTGATTCTACTTGTGTCAGTAAAGGGTGCTTCAATTCGAGAGAGATGGTCATCGGCAAAATTTTCTACTTCCTTCTTGTCTGCAATCTCAATATCAAACTCTTGAAGCAACAATATCCAACGGATCAACCTTGGCTTAGAGTCTTTCTTTGCCATTAGATATTTCAATGCAACATAGTCATTGTATATAATCACCTTCTTTTACAGAAGATATGATCTAAACCTGTCAAGAGCAAAGATAACCGTAAGCAACTCTTTCTAAGTAGTCGTGTAGTTTCTTTGTGCTTCATTTAGAGTCTTTCTAGCGTGATAAATGGCATGCAGAATCCGGCCAACTCTTTGGCCCAGCACAACCCCCATTGCCATGTTGGATGCATCAGTCATGATTTCAAATGGCAAAGAGAAGTCTGGGGTCTGCATTATAGGAGCAGAAACTAGCTTTTCCTTCAAGTGGTTGAAGGCTTCAACACATTTATCATCGAAATGAAACTCAACATCTTTCTCCAACAAGAGATAGAGAGGTCTCGAGATCTTGCTAAAATCTTTTATGAAGTGGCGATAGAAGCCTACATGTCCCAAGAAAGACCAAACATGTCTCATGGTAGAAGGAATGGTGAGAGTAGAAATAAGGCCCACCTTGTCCCTATCAACTTTAATCCCATCTTTTGAAACCCGATGGCCCAGAACGATGTCTTCGGATACCATGAAATTGTTCTTCTCCCAAGATAGAACTAGGTGAATCTTGACACATCTCTCAAGAATGGCAGCCAAATGGAGCAAGCACTCATCAACCAAAAACTGAGAAATCATCCATGAACACTTCAAGTGATGAATCAAGCATATCAGTGAAGATTGAGGTCACACATCTTTGAAAAGTAGAAGGGAAATACAAAGTCCAAACGGCATTCTCTAATAAGAAAAAGTACCACTTGGGCAAGTGAATGTCGTATTTGTTTGGTCTACATGATGCACAACAATTTGGAAGTACCCGGAGTATCCATCAAGAAAGTAATAGAAACATTGCCCCGCTAACCTCTCTAGAATCTGATCAAGAAATGGAAGAGGATAGTGGTCCTTCTTGGTCTTTTCATTGAGCTTCCTGTAGTCAACACACATTCTCCATTTTGATTATTCTCTAATAGGCATCATCTCACCATACACATTCTCTTCCACTGTAATCCCACCTTTCTTTGGTATGACCTGGATGGGACTCACCCATATGCTATCAGAAAATGGATTAATAATCCTAACATCTAACAACTTCACAACCTCTTGAGTTACAACTTCCTTCAGTTTTGGGTTCAACTACATTTGCATTTGGGAGGTCAGCCTTGCATCATCCTCTAAATAGATCCGATGCACACAAATGGAGGGGTCAATACCCCTCAAATAAGCAATAGACCATCCAATGGACTGAATGCTCTTCTTTAGGACTTCCATCAGTGTCTCTTCTTGTTCCAGAGAGAGAATTTAAGAAATGATCACTAGGAGGGTGTCATTGGAGCCTATAAAAGCATACTTTAGTCCTTCGGGGAGTGACTCGAGCTCAAGAGTTGGAGGTTATTTAAGAGAGTTCTTTAATGGCTCAAAAATTGATGGGAGGTCCTTGCTTACAGCCACCAAGGCTAGCTCATTCACTTCATCCTCTTCATCATCATCATCGGGGAACTCAACTATCGACTCTAAACCTCTACCTTTAGTGACAGTCTGAATCCATTCAGGTAGGCACTCCTCCACACTCTCATCAAGGCATTCAACAAGATAGCAATCTTCTTTAGCGGCTCCTATCTCCTCGACTATGATTGAAGATTTAAAGATGTTCAATCGGATCTTCATGCGCATGAATGCCACATACATAGTCTCAATTCTCACATGAATCACTACATCAGCTATAGCTAGGAATGTCCCTCCCAAGATGATAGGTACTGTTATTGTATCTTTTTCCATATCTAGAACAATGAAGTCAACGGGAAAGAATGCAACATTCTCATCATCAAGTCTAAATAGCACATCATCAACATGCCCCCTAGGCATCTTCACTGATCGGTCGACCAACTGTAAGGTGCAATGAGCTGGACCTAATTGTCCCATTCAGAGTTTGGCAAACACATCATATGACATCAAGTTCACGCTAGAACCCAAGTCTAGAAGGGCTTGGAGTGTGTGATGTGCTTCAATGTAACATAAAATGATGGGAGCACTAGGGTATTTCCTCTCTCTGCATGGTGTGTTGTAGAATTGATCTCACTTTCTCAGTGAGATTGACCTTCTTGGTCATTCTCCCCATTGTATTTCTTTTAAAAGTGCACAGATCTTTCAGAAACTTGTCATAGAAAACAATTTGCTTTACCACATCAAAAAAAAGGAATGTTTATATTCACTTGTTTAAAAGTTTCCATGATATCTTCAATGTGTTTCTTCTTTCTTCTCTCAATAGAAGGCTCATTAAGGGCATCAGGAAATGGGGAAAGTTAGGCTCCCAAATGGCTCAGATCAACAGAATCATCAACTAAAATCACGGGAATCACAATATCACTGCTCGGTATCACAATATCACTAATTGGTGCCAAAGTATCAACTCTAGTTCCCATCACAATATCATCAAGTTGGATCTTAGTATCAACCTATCTGATCACATTATCACCTCTATCCTCACTGGTTGCTCTATCAACAACAGTATCATGGGGTTGCTCCAAAGTCTGACCACCTCTCAAAATCGTCACCACCTTCACATGCTCATGGGTGGAGGAAGAGGAAGCTTGTGGATTTGGTTGTGACTGTTGAGGTGGTGGTCGTTTTCGATGGGGTGAGTTGGGATTTTTAAGGATGAATTGTGGTTGTGGTTGTTGTGGATGGGGGTGGTATTGCGGAGGTGGTTGTTGGTATGAGTGAGGTGGAGGTAGATCATATTGATAGTTGAGAGGAGCTTGAGGGGGTGGTGGAGCATAGGGATTTGGTGGTTCTTGATATGAAGGTGGAGCATATGAACTTTGAGCATTTCCAATGAAAGTGCCATCATTGTTTGGATTTGGCATTGATTGGGACGGGAGTCTTCCTTCCTCCCACCTAGTAAGTGAAAGAGATATTTGGTCCAATCTTTTCTCAAGATGGCTAATGGACTTCCCATGAGAGGATACATCTTTCTTTACCTCATCCAAACTTCTCAATCTTCCAAACACTTCATCTTCAAACTTGGAGCTATATCGTGGCCTTGGCTTCCCTTATCCTTGACCATATTCATTTTGTTGTTTCCATAAAAAATTAGGATGGTTTCTCCACTCGGGAGTGTAAGTGTTAGACATAGAACCTTGATTGTTCCAGTTGCCAAAAGAGTGCAAAGCATGAACTTCCTCTTCTTCGGCTTCAACCGCCATGGTGGATTGACTAGAAGAACCACCAGTTTGGCTCTTCATCATATTCATCATGTCTTCCATCATCTTCATCATGTTGGGATTGGAAATGGTGCGGGATGGAGCTACAAGAGGAGGTGGAGGGATGTAGTTCTGGTTGTACTGTTCCCTTTTAGTAGAAACTCGATGGCGGGAATTTTCAGCAAGGTGTTCAAACAATGGCCACAACTTGATGTGTGCAAAATTATCACTATTTGGATATCTAATTTGGTTTTCTTATTCATTTGTGCTTAATTGAATATATTTTCAAACATATTTCACCAAATGAGTGTAAAATCATTGTGCATCAGTTCTTATATTTATGCATGTATTTTACAAATTTTTAATTATTATAATAATTATTTGATTTAATTTATTGCTTATTTTATTGCAGATAATCATTATTTACTGGAGCAAAGTTGATAATACCGACATGCAACTCGGTAGTACCGATATGGTATCAAAGTACAAATGTTCCATATCGAAAATGAAAAGGATTTATACTGCAACTAACTCGATAGTACTGACTTCCAACTCAATAGTACCGACACAAGCACTGACAGCCAAGATTAAATGCATTAAATATAACTGTTATTGTTATGAAAAATAATATTTAGGCTTACTCTTAACCTAAACATATATAACGGCTAGAAAGGGCACCATTAGAAGGAGACCGTCGAGATCTATCGCATGGGGACGACACAAGCGGCGAAAGGAGGGAGAAAAGTGAAGGAACCCTACCCGGAAAATCTCGGAGGCATTTTGGCAGTGACAATGATGCCAAATTTTCTCCATCTTCTCCAAATCCATTCTTTAACCATGTCTTCAATTTACTGTATCTCAAATTTTGTGTTTTACATCTTTTTTCTTTATAGTGATACCATATCATATATTTTCTGCTAAAAACATATTTCTTAGGATCTAGGAGTAGTCCAGATAAGCATTGTACCTGACTTTTATGGATTAATGTCACTTTTACTCCTAATTTCTGGATATAAATCTATGAAATTGTCTTTCTCTATTTATGCTTGATCACCATATATATTATTAGACCCTCAATCATTTTGGGAGAGAGGTTAAGGGTTGGAAAAGCATAGATTTACCAGTTTACTGTGTCCTTTGGAAAAAAGTGGAGTGTAAATAGGGGGAGAAACCCAGAGGTTATTTGTAAAGCATCTAACTAATTAACCAATTACTATGAAAATGGGATTGGCATTAGAATAGGTAGTGAACTGCATTGCAGAATTGAGTAGTTCTTGCTACAAACTCTTTATCCAGGGTTAGGAGTGATGTATGTCAGTGTTTAGAGGTTAGTTGTAGTGGTATCCGTGGTGAAACCAAAAGTCCTAAGGAATTCATCCATTCTTGATCACAACAACCTTAGTTAGATTTATTTTTTTTCTTAGTTAATTAAACAACCAGTCAACTCTTTTTCTAGGTCTTTTTTATTTGTTTTTAGTAATTAGTAGTCTCTGGTGTATGATTCCCTGAGTTTTACAACTCGGGCCTCTTTTGGCCTATATTACATGACACATACACTTGTGTATTACACACACGTTATACGTGTGTCATGAATCCTCAGGTGGCTTCGCCATGAACGTGCCTCCATATGATGAGTCAACATTATTCTGGCTTAACTCTTAAGCTCAGTGTACAAGGCTTGGATTAGCTGCCATAATGGTGCCTCGTGATGGGGGAAGTCACGAAGGAGCTTTTGGAACCTTTTCTACGGCTTGTGGAAAGCTTTGGTATGGTTTTTCATGCATGTGTGGTCTTTCAATATTTATAATATTTCCCCTAACTAGGTTCACTCACAACACTAAAATATGCTCCCATAAGCGTACATGGTCATCTTATAATATATGTGAGAGGCAAGTAAAGGGTGTCGAACCACAACAATAGAGAGGGCGCTAGAGATTTGTCGGTGTTGGCTATGTTCCTAAAGCGGGGACTAGGGTTGAAGGGTTTAAAAAGGGGTTTTGATTTGAATTACACTATGCGACAAGTAAGTCAAGGCAATATGGAAACTAGATTACCAAAAACTAGGTTATCCTAAGCAATTCGGAACTAAGAAGCTAGACTAAGAAATCAACTAAGCAAGAGCAAGATGATCTACTCTAATCTAGCAAAGCAATTATCAACTAAGAACTTATCTAACCACTAAAGCAAGCAAGGATCATGATTAACCCTAACTAGAAAAACTAAGCAATTAGCTAAAAGAAACAAAGACAATTAAGCTACACTAGCATTAACAAACAAGAAGGTTAAGGTGGGTTTCAAACAATTAATTAGGTAAGTGGGCCATTTGGGAATGTGATTTGATATTAGTTGGGGGTGTCAACATCGCATGCAGTTATCACAATTCAAGCCAGATTGCCACACCAAACAACAAGGCAAGTGCTATTAGAATGCATCCTATACTACTAGTTGGAGAACTAGGGTTAGGTGTAATTCTAGTAGGACTTGTCAAGTCTAGATTTCTAGGGTAAGTGGTATTAGGGCAATTGAGAACCAAGGGTAGTAACAGAAGTAGAGATGAGGGTTTTTCACCTCATGCTACTAGCCATCTAGCCTTTAGAAAGTCACAGGCAATTGCACTAATCACACTTACACTAGCTACTTAGATCTCACACTCACATGTAGAAGGGGGGTATGTATGTAGGAACAAAGTGGGTTATCTAGGGATCCACTAATTGGACCTAGGAGCCATTCCTAAGATTGCTACATACACTCCAATTCCTCCTAGAACTAAGTGTCATCAAACATCACAAAGCAAGCAATTTATGTTTAAGAGCAAAAACTACATGTAAGATAATGGAAATGAGATAGAAGCAAAGTAAATCATCATAGAATGAAATTATGTTCATTACAAATTATTCTCCCCCAACATGGTATCAAATTTTTACCCCAAACAGCCCACCACTAGGGGCTTAGCTAGACATAATCAAAGAAAAATCAAAAGAAATGAGAAGAAGGGGATATGACTCAATGGAGCTCGAAGTAGATCTTCCTTCTTCACCTCCTAGCTACTATACATAGACCTCCTTCCTGAAAGGTGGATGATGGGCATGAAAATGGAGGGGGTTATGATAGAAAACCTAGAAAACTAGGTTTCTATGGTGGAAATGAGGTGAAAATGGTGGGTGGAGAGCATTAATGCAAGAGAAATGCAATGAATGCTCAAGAGATGGTGATGAGGAGTAATGGCAGCTAGGGGAGTGTAACCTTCATGATCCAGCCACCACCTATGTATATATAGGTGGTGGGGAAGCACTCAAGTAAGTAGGGGTAGAATAGGAAAAGTAGTATAGAAAAATAGTAGGATTCAGTGATCAACACGGCCATGGAAGGGTTTAGGTGGCATGGCCGTGGGATGGGGATAGAGTCGTAGTGGAGGAGGTTTTAGGTAGATTTGTCTAAATGAGGTGGAACGACCGTACCAGGGTTCCACAACCATGGTGAAGAGTATGTGGCTCGGTCATGCTGGGTAGAAGGGTCGTGGAGGGTAGATCGAGCCATGGTTGTAGTGTCCTTGGAGGTCGTTTTGTCTTCAGCTTGCCACACTCGTGGAAGATGGCCACGACTATCGCCATTCAGGTGTAAAGTGGCAGAAGTACTATGATCTTGGACAACTTGAGCAATTAAGTCCCACGACTGTGGCAGGAGGCAACAATAGTTATGTCTTCAGTTGGCCACGGTCATGCTGATGGCCACAACCATGGTACTTTTAGTGCAAAAGTATTGGCATCCCTGTGATTCTTGGCTTTAATTCCCACGACCATGGTGGATGCTCACGACCGTGCTAGGCTTCTTGCTGCTGGTTCTGAACTTGGAAAATCTTCAGTTCATCTCTTCTTGGTTTGGGTTGATTCTTGTGCATCCATGGATAGCTCGGGGGAGATTGGGAGATGCTCCTTGAGCTCAGGGACCCAAAGGACTCCTTCATCTCCTTCCTTGCATCAAAACATGCATAAGTGTCCTGAAAAACACACAAGAGGATGAATAAGCATATTTGACTTTGAATTCCAAATTAGGGGAATATGATTGCAATCTAACATGTTTGGATGTACATAAAGTGCAATATGACACAAGATGAATCCCTAAAATAGGGCTACATCAGTGCACGATGAGGAAGAGATCATGCAGTTGAGGCTGAGCAGCAGGAAGAGCAGTAGCTGTCAGAAGGTCGAATATGCTTCTAGTGTTTTGTAGTAAAGTCATATGTGTCTATCATGTACTCTTAGGTCCTTGGGGAGGTTTTTGTTATTTTATGCATCGATAGAAGGTTTTGGTTGTATGTCATAGTTGTACAAATATGGCCTATACATGTTAACATGTTGTTATATGTAACAAGTTGTGGCCTGTTAGCCCTTGAATAATAATATGTAATATCTCTTGGCATGTATGAGACATGGGTGGCATAAGTTTGTGGCTTAGAGATTTGATGTGTGCAGCTTGAGATGATGTGCGATCGGTATTAATTTACCATGTTTTGTGGTGATATGGTTGTTAGTGATAATTCTGCGTTTTGTTTTGAGTAATCTCACTTAGTGTGGCAATGGGCGCCACAAGTTAGGTTGGTATCAAATCTTTTGTTTTTCTTAGTCTATAGGGACATAGGACTAGGGTTTGTGTCTGTTCTACTATCCTCCAGTCTATCTGACGGTAACTTCTGCTTATGTAGAAGAAGAACAAGAAGAAGAGAAGAAAAGATGTGTCTGGAGAACATGAAGAACATGCTGCCGAGAGAAATGTTACTGCACCTAGAGGTGGTGCAAGGAGGCAGGCTAGGGAAGATAGGGTGCCTGAAGTGCACTAGTGACCTAGCCATGATGGAAACCCCCATTTTCCAGTCCTTGATTAGACAGTTTATGGCTATGATGGTGCACATGGAAGATAGAATGATTGTACCTCAACCAAGGACAGTTGTTCACAATGCATAATATTTGGGTTTTGGGAAGACCTTTGAGAGGTTGAGGCGTGTAGGGGCAGTTTAGTATGCTGGTACAGTGGACCCAATAGATTTTGATTTGAGGTTATTAGAGTTGGAAAAGGCCTACAAGTTCCTCAACATCCCAGAGGAAGATAAGGTGAAGCATGTAATGTTTCTATTAAAGGGGAGTGTCGATCATTGGTGGGACATCAAGGAGGATAAAAGGCCTGGTGCGACCATCAGTTGGGAAGTGTTCTGACGGGAGTTTGTGAGTCAGTATTTTCCTCAGACCTATCTAGATGAGAAGATCTCATAGTTTGAGAAGACCCAATAGGGATCTATGTCAATCAACAAGTATAAGGCAAAGTTTTTGAAACTTCTGAGGTTTTGTCCTCATATGGCTATGACAAACTAGGTGAGGATCAGACACTTTGAGAAGGGTTTAAGCACAGAGTTGATGACGATGGTGTCGGGTTTGGAAAGTAGAGAGAGGTCTGACACATTTGTAGAATTTATTAGGCAGATTGAACAGTCGGCGATAGAGAAAAATAGGGTGAATGCCAAGAAGATATTGTCATAGTACAAGGGTAAGTCTTCTGGAGGCTTTGAGAAGCCTAGGTTTTTAGCATCTCAGTCTCAGCAGAGGTCGGATGTATAGTCACAATGGTCGCCAAGTAGAGGCAGAGGCTGAAGTTTTCCATCGACAGGATCCCACAATGTTGCATTAGTTTTGGTGATAGGGTCATCTAGGCCATGGTATGAGAGTAGGACTTGCTACATATTTGGACAGACTGAGCATACAAAGCCATATTTGGCAATGAAGGATGAGGAGGTGACCCAACAATAGAGACAGAATCAGCAAAGATCGCAACAATGACAATTCAGTAGCGGTAGAGGTCGAGGACATAATCAGTAGTCATAGGATGGTTTTTATGGGCAAGCCAGTAGAGGAAGGGGGTGGCAACATGCAACAACTCGATTCTATGCCATGAGTCATCCAATAGGAGTGGTCAACCCGTGAATCATGATAGGTCAAATGGAGTTATTTTATTCTAATATGTCTGCATCTTTCTTTATATCTATTTTGGTTGATCTGGGTGCGACACACTATTTTATCACTAGAGAAATGATTGCTACTTGTTCTTTGCATGTTACTCATAGATGTGATAGTCTTCGCTTAGAAACCCCTTTGGTTGTTTCTACCGAGTTGAGGGAGGTGTGTCCTTCCTGTGTCCTTTCTTTTTCAAGACACAACATTCAAGTGGATCTCATACCACTTGACATGCATGGATTTAGTGTGATCCTTGGAATGGATACCTTGGGGAAGTGTTGAGTGGTCTTGGGTTGTAGTTCCATGGTGTCTACATTTGTTGAAGGTGATGTTTCATGGATCTTCCAAGGAGATAGGAAGATTCTTCCAATGTGTCTGGTATCAGTGATAACAACAGAGAGGCAGATGAGGTAGGATTGCAATACATTTTTGGCACATTTAGTGGATACCAAGGTGAGGAGTCCTAGTATCTAGGAAGTGCCAGTTGTCAGTGATTTTGAGGACGTGTTTTCTGAGGAGTTTCCAGGTGTCACTCTACTAGATAGATTGACTTTGAGATCAATATGGTTCCTGATACCCAACTGATAGCGCAAACACCGTATAGGATGGCACCAACTGAGATGCAAGAGCGGAAGAAATAATTGCAAGAGCTGCTTGAGAAGGGTTTTATCAGATCGAGTGCGTCTCCGTGCAGTGCTCCCATTTTGTTTGTGAAGAAGAAGGATGGAACAATGAGGTTGTGCATTGATTACCAACAGTTGAACAATGTGACAATCAAGAATAAGTATCCTTTCCCACAGATAGATGATTTGTTTGATCAGTTACGAGATGCCATAGTCTATTTGAAGATAGACTTGAGGTCAGGTTATCAAGTTGCGGATTAAGGTGGATTACATACTAAAGTCAACTTTTAGGATGAGGTATCGTCACTATGAGTTTGCGATTATGTTGTTTAGGCTAACCAATGCACCGACAACATTCATGGAATTATGGAACAAGATGTTTTGGCCATATCTGGATCAATTTGTGGTCATGTTCAAAGATGATGTCTTGATATACTCCAGAGACAAACATCAGCACAAACAACATCTACGTCAGGCATTGACCTTGTTGAGATAACATTCGTTGTATGCCAAGTTCAACAAGTGTGAGTTTTGGCTGAAGGAGGTAGCTTTCCTTGGGCATGTAATATTGGTTGAGGGTGTTCATGTGTACCCCAAGAAGGTTGAGTCTGTGATAGAGTGGGAGCAACCGAAGATGCTGACAGAAGTCCACAATTTTCTTGCTCAGGCAGGTTACTACAGTAGATTCATCATGAACTCCAGTGCCATAGTGTGACCCCTAACAAAGTTGACAAGGAAAGATGTGCCTTTTGTCTGGGATGACATGTGTCAACGTTCCTTTTAGTTATTAAAGGAGAAGTTGACTAGTGCACCATTGTTGGTCCTACCTAAGCAAGGGAAAGGTTATATCATTCTGTGATACGTCGAAGAACGGTTTGGGTTGTGTGCTGATGCAAGATAAGAATGTATCTCTTTTGCTTCATGATAGCTGAAGAAGCATGAGGAGAACTATCCAACACATGATCTGGAGCCATCAGTAGTTGTTCACACTTTCAAGATATGTAGATTGTGACACCTTGTGCCATAAACCATGTGATAACTCCTAACTAAATGTGGAAACAAAACTAAACAAGAGGATTACTAGAAAACACTAAAAATTAAAACCAATATAATTAAGCACCAAGGCTGAAAAAACCTTTACATATAAGTCCTCATAGGTCACAAAACACTTACATCAACATGTTCTTATCACATATGCCATCAACCTGTTATAAGAAACATATGTCCTATATATATACATATACCTGAACATCTACTATATCAGGACATCAAAAGGGCATACAAGTCAAAATGCATATCAATATCATCTCTACAAAACATGCCGAAAAACCATCCCAAAGACCTGAGTGTACATGGATGACTCTATGACTCAACACCAAAAGGCTAGAAATACTTCCAACCTTGTCAACTACTATCCTTCTTGTTGTTGTTCTGCTTCAACTGCATGATATCTACTTCCTCGTGTACGTCCACCTAAAAGATGTGGAGAACCCACAGGGTGAGATCCAAATCTTAGTAGGAGATATAACTCTCCACCAACACTATTATTAGCACAAATAAGGTAATAAATGATAGAAGTAAATATACAACTATGATAAGAAGATAATCATTACTAAATAGGATAAGCAATTGCAAATGGATTGTGAAACATCTTATGATAATAAAAGGAATATGAAGAACATGTACATTAACCAGGTATACTGTACAAAAGCAAACAAGTCCACATCCAATGTTTTTGTATTTGATCTTAAGCAAGTATACTACATGGCTGATTACATATTTTATTATGCCCCGAGGGTTTGAGTCCTACCATCCAAATCCAACCAATGACTACTAAGTCAAAATCGGTGCCATACAAGGTCTATGAAAGAGTTGGAATCCATGAACTCACCAAACCTTATGGTCAGTACATGAGTACATAGTACTCAACTACAACCTGTGACATATAGTCAAATAGTAAAAGTCCTAGCCCACCTTGGTACGGGTCATGACGCTAGTGAAACTGAGCTACGACACACAACCGCACTCCTTCCAGGGTATGGCCCGCAACCAATCCTATAAAACCTCATAAGAAACATATCACTGATCTATGGCCCACAACCGCACTCTTATCAGGGTATGACCCACACCCAATCCTATGAATGTATATACTCAATAGTATATTACTCCAAACTTTCACTAAGGAAAGCCCATTTCACCACCCAATAAGTGCTGACGCTGGGATGGATCTATGACACAGGGAAAAACTACATGATTATATTCCACTTTATTAGTTAAGTCAATTAAGTGTCTTTTAGAATCAATCAATTTACAACGTATAAAGTCATAATAAACTCTACAAAGATAAGGGCATAACACACTTGCAGAAGATATAAACATATAGGGTGTGAACTTGTCACACTATCACCACATGATGCTTGTATTATTGTCATTCACCACATCATCAATACCAAAGTCACATGCTATGTGATATCAATCCCTCAACTCATTATTCATGTATCACAAGTGTTTCAGCATGCCTCTTGAAGGATCATTCAACCTGTATCATGCCTAATCACCATAGCATACACTAGCTATGATTATCAAGCTCATAACACTTGCATGTTTAGAAGTTCATAAATTAGAGAGAGATAACCAAATAACATTATAACCATTCTATGAGAGAGAAACAAGCAAGTCTCATTACACATTATTAGGGTCAAGGAACATCATTAGGGTTGATTAGATGTTATTCTAAACAACACTATATAAGACCTATTCGTCACACATACAAGAGTGTCATTAACTGTTCAATCATACCCCATTATCACCATCATCATCATGTGTTGACCACATAGCAACTAGGTCACTATCACCCAACCTGGTCCATATCACGACCGCAACACCTATGGTGTCGCGACCCCTCATACTAATAGGTTGCAACCCCTAGACCATGTCACACCGACAACATCTAGGGTTAGGGTTCTAACCTAGCATCAACATCTTAACTTCAAGGTTTTATCGACCACCATCCAACAACTAGGTCGCGACCTCACCCATAGGCCATGTCACAGCCGTGATGCCTAGGGATAGATCTCCAACCACTCCCAACTGTCGTGACCTAGGGATGTCTCAACCTCAACCTAGAAGCATGTTGCGACCCAAAGGACACTATGTCATGAACTCGACATCTATGGTTTCTTTACCGCAACACCTAGGGGATGACATCTTGGTCTCAAAATAGAACCAAAACCAAGAACAAAACCATGGGCACCATGAAGGAAGGATTCAAGCAAACGATCACCAAAAACCTTAAGACATAGGTCAAGAAACCACCAAGAAAGAACCTTGTCCAAAGAAGAGAAAACCATGGTTAAGGTACCTAAAATAGAACCTAACCTCCCTCCAACATCTAGAAACACATCCATCATGCATGAGGGCAAGCTCAAGGTTAAAGGATAGGTAAGAACATATATCAATCATCAAAAACATGTGTAAGAAAATTAGGGTTTTAGATCTCCACCAAACCAAACAAGATATCACTAACAAACAAGTATTAGAGATTATCACTATCTACTAGCATGATAAGGGAGCAATTGAGAGAGAGAGGACAATAGTAAACATGCAAAAGAGTGCTATAATAGAGTAGGTTAAGTGTTATATAACCCGCCTTAAGAATATCACCACTAAAGACTCCAAGCTCCAAGATGAAGAGATCTAAGCACCCAATCTAAGGGTTGAAGAATCTCCACCAAAAAGCTCCACTTTTAGTCATAAGATCACCAAGGGAGTCACCCATGGTCATGACGACTGTGACACCCTCCAACTAGGAGCTAGGTTGTGAACTAGGTCGAAACAAACCAACAAGGGTGACATGGTCAAGGTACACCAAACCCCAAAAAACCCTAATCACCACTAAGGGTGACACCACTAAACCAAGGGTCAAACAAGGTGCCCTAAAGCACCAAACTCTCTCTCATGAATCCAAGGAGAGGAGGAACACTCTAGAGGTGGAAAATTACAAGAACACCCTCACAAATGGGTAATTTAAAATTTGCACCAAAACTAGCACATAAAATACAAGCATCATCCAAACAAGATCAAACTAGAGACTTAAGATCTCCACAAGCCCTAATTACATCTTAAAAGATTAGAGAAAGGATCTAAGCACATCATTAAGCCAAAGCAAATAGGGTTACCCTAAAACTCAAGTCAGGGGTCTTACAAGCCATAAACCCCTAATAAGGATTTCACCCCTAAAATCCTAAGAGAAAAGAGAGGGGTAATCCCTCCTCATCTATTCCTCAAGCTCCCACTTGGCTTCCTAAACACCATGATGATGCCACAGATGCTTCACAAGTACTATGTCTTTCTTCTTCAACTTCTTCACTCTTCTGTCAAGGATCAACACTAGACCTTCCACATAGTACATATCTTCATCAAGCTCCACCTCTATAGATTGTAACACTAACTCTGTATCAGGATGTCACTTTCCCAACATACTCACATGAAACATTAGATGCAACCTATGCAACTTAGGTGGCAACTCCAACTTATAGACCACCTTCCCAACACATGCCACCACAAAGTAAGGTCCCATAAACATGGGAGCCAATTTACCCTTCTTCCCAAACCTTAGAACACCTTTCTAAAGAGAGACCTTCAGGTACACTCTGTCTCCCACATAGAACTCCAAGGGTCTACGTCGGTCATCCGCATACAACTTCTTCCTATCATGTGCTGCCTTCAACTGTTGTTGAATCACTTTCATCTTTTATGTCATCTGCTGCAAAAGCTCAGGACCGATAAGCCGGTATTCTCCTGTCTAATACCAACACAACGGTGACCTAATATGTCTCCCATACAGTGCCTCATAAGGTGCCATGTTGATGCTTTGTTGAGAACTGTTATTGTAGGCTAACTCTATCAGACTGAGGTGTACATCCCAACTCACTACTACAGAAACAACATTCAATGTCGCTTTTCTCAGCATCGATTATTTAAAAAAATTGCCGCCTCTAACATTACACGTCGGCTATTTAGCAAATCCGACGTCTATATTCGAAGACCAGCCAGACACGGGTACCACTTTGTATTCAGCTTTGGCTGCATAACAAACAACCGACGCCTAAAAGCGCCCGTGAAATCCAATTTTCGAGCGAAAAAAATTTGGCACATACAGCGTCGGTTTTTTACCAACAAACCGACGCCTATATAAGATGAAAAATTGTGCGAAAAGTTCCAGCTTAGGTGTCGGTTATACGTTGATAACCGACGCCGATAATGGTTCCCGCCATACTATTTAGGGCAAAATTTGTCTAATTGGACGTCAGTGAGTTAAGTAGAACTGACGCTGAATACGTTAGGTGTCGGTTGTGTTTTATAACCGATGCCTTTTACCATCTTAATAGACCCTCGAACGGCCACTGTCCTCTTTCTTCTATTTCATCGTCTTCTGAATTTTCATCGCCCGCTACTGCTCGCCTTCTGGTGCCTGCTGCTTCCTCGTCGTCGACGGCGTTGCTGCTGCTCTGCGTCGCCGCTGCCTTCCTCCTTGCATCGCCGCCGCACCGCCTTCCTCCTTGCCACCGCCCGCCGACGCCGATGCTCCTTGCTGCCGATGCCACTGCTCCTTGGTCTGCCTGCCCTGCTGCCTGGAGCTCACCGCCGCGCCGCCTTCATCCTTGCCGCCGCCCGCCGACGCCGCTGCTCCTTGCCGCCGATGCCACTGCTCCTTGGTCTGTCTGCCCTACTGCCTAGAGCTCGCCGGCCACCGCTGCACCTGCCTGCCCTGCCGCCTGGAGCTCGCCGGTCACCGCCACCACTGCTGGGAGGTCAGTTGTTGTTGCTCGCCTACTTGTCCGCCGCCACTACCGAAAGGTATGCTTCCTCCAGTACTGCTCTGCCATAGTTGTCTAGTTGTGCATACTTGTGAGTTATCAGGAACACCTAAATAAATGTCTAACACCTAAATGAATATCTAGTTGTGTATTTAATTTGGATGTATATGCTGAACCTAGATTTAGAGAGGACATGCTATAGTATTTTCCTAGTATGGTGAAAGATTCTCAATCGTGTGTATCACATGGGATTCTTATCTCAACACAATGGACTGCAATATATGCATCTAATGCCTTAAATGGAAGGCTTGAATGTTATAAAATCCCATCAAAGTAGGTAGAAACAACTTATATATATTCAGATATTAATAATTCCATGAAGTGCACATTATCTTACTCAGGAAAAGTATGTGTATAATGTAGGATTAGTTCCATATAATGGTTTGTTGCTTGCATATATTTGTCATATATTTGTGCTTCTAATCGTAATGTTTGGCCTAATTCAATAAATTTTGATGCATGTTGAAATAAGATTTAAACTTGTCAATTGTAGCATCCTAATTTGATTTGATTAAACCCTAACATCAATTGTGATGAAACCCTAACATTAATCGTGATTCAACCCTAACATGTACATATCTATTATTATGTTTGTTGGCCTAGAAACCCGTCTAAGATTTACTCATTAGGAGTAAATCTTGGATAGTCCCCGGTTTGGGACTGTTCTTGAACACCTAATCTCACTTAGGATGTAAGTGTATAATGTGTATTGGGTTTTCGAGAAAACTTTGGCAGCATTTCCCCGTTTGTTCTCTAAGTACATATGTACTTAGAGAACAGTGGGGAAATGCTGCCAAAATTTTCTTGAAAACCCAATACACATTATACACTTACTAGTGAGATTAGGTGTTCAAGGATGGGATAGGTGGTACACATTTATTATATATAAGAATGACATCACATGTGTTTGTTGGCCTAGAAACCCGTCCAAGATTTACTCATTAGGAGTAAATCTTGGATAGTCCCCAGTTTGGGACTGTTCTTGAACACCTAATCTCACTTAGGATGTAAGTGTATAATGTGTATTGGGTTTTCGAGAAAATTTCGGCAGCATTTCCCCGTTTGTTCTCTAAGTACATATGTACTTAGAGAACAGCGGGGAAATGCTGCCGAAATTTTCTTGAAAACCCAATACACATTATACACTTACTAGTGAGATTAGGTGTTCAAGGATGGGATAGGTGGTACATATTTATTATATATAAGAATGACATCACATGTGTTTGTTGGCCTAGACATGTATGTTTATATTTTTTATTGATAAAAGATCACAATTTTATTGATAAAATATCATAAGTTTGTTGGCAAAATGTTTGCCTTTTTCTAGTTAATACAAATGCTAAATGTTTGCCTTTTTCTAGTTAATACAAATGATAAATGTTTGCCTTTTTAATGACATTTTCAGATGGCTGACCATGATGAGCATGATGTCCATGATGAGCATGAAGTCCATGATGAGCATGCTGTCCATGACGAGCATGGCGAGGATACCAATGTAAGTTCTAAAAATCATATCATGTATTTCTATAAAATTCATTATCTTCTAGTTATGTCATATATCCCATATTTCTATATTGTGCTAATTAAGTGTGTTTATTTTTGTCAAATTTTAGGTTGATGATGCACATGTACCCACTGAAGCACTAGAGAAACTTCATGCGCACCAGCAAACACTTAATAAGAAAAGGGGCATCACTCTGATGAAGAAGTTAATAGCGCTGAGTGGCAGTGGATCCAAATTGGTTGTTGAGTTTGATAATGGAGGAAATGCAATTGGAGTGAACCGTAATAATTTTGTAAACTATCTTGGGTGTGTCACTCAAAGCCATTGTGGTGTTAAGTATGATAATTGGCATAAAGTTCCTCAGGCGAAGAAAGACCTGATATGGAAGGATTTATGCGTGAGTTATTATTATTTGCAATTCTATTTTGTAGATTACAAATTATATTATTTGCAATTCTATTTTTGGATACTAGTTAATAAGAATTCTATTTTACAGAATCTGTTTGCATTGGATGAGAAGCTGCATCGTAAAAGTGTGATGCAACGCGCTGGAAAGATGCTTAGGAACTATAGGACAAATCTAAATAGAGAATACATAAAAGATGGTGATAAGAAGAAGAAGTCAGCCCTTGAGCAATGGAACTTCTTGGACAAAGAAGATTGGGACAATTTTGTTGCTTCAAGAAAATCTAAAGAATTCAAGGTATTAGGTGTCACTCCCAATTTAATTAATATATGTTGTATTCACCTATTCAAGATTAACATTTAGTGCTACTAACCAAATCATTAATGTGCATACTAACTAGGCCCTCAGTGACGCGCAAAAAGCAAGGCGTGCACTGAATGTGCATGACCACACTATGGGTCCAAAGGGCTATTCAAGTGTTCGCCAAAGACTACAGGCGGAGTATGCGGCTACTCAGGAGTCTACTGCTACTCAGGAGTCTGCCCCACCCATGCCTTGCCATGATATCTGGATAGCTGGGAGGCAAAACAAGAAGGGTGAAATAAAGAAGCCCGTAACTGCTGAGGCGACTGCAAAAATGGTAAAATAAACTCTTAGAGCAATCGTTTGAATATTGATTATTTGTGGTGTTAACTAATCATGTGTGTTGATGGTGATTAGCGGGAGCTGCACGAGAAGAGGAAACAAGGCACATTCATCCCTCAGGGCACAAGGGATGAATTGACAGTTGCTCTGGGTAACCCAGAGCATCCTGGACGTGTTAGGGGTGCAGGCGCTGGTGTGGGCATCAAAGCATTCTTTGGGCCATCTCAGCGCAAACCCAGAGCGGGACTTTCACAAGAAGAGGTAACCTATTATTTTTTTAGAATGTTACTGCAAAAGTGAATTCAATAATAAGAAGATAATGTTTCTTGTATCCATGTATAGGAGAATAAGAGAGTCGAGGATATAGTTGCTAAGAAGGTCAATGATATAGTTGCTGAGAAGGTCAAGGAAAAAATAGTGCGGTGGCAGGCATCTCAGGCTTCCAATCAGCCTATGGCGACCCACTCTTCTCCTGATGTACAAACTGTGAGTAATCATGGAGACCCATCGCCTAGCACGTCTCCTGTAAGTATTGTTTATGACATTGTAACTAGTCTTTTCAAGATGATATATTTTCAAGATGATATGTATATATGTATAACATTCTTTACATAAATTTGTAGGCATTGAAGCCATGCCGCTTAAGAATGCAAGACTATGTTGTTGCAGAGGCGCAGGCTTACCCGTCCCTTCCTGGGGCAACGTTTCATGGGACTCCAATGCCGCAGGGCTACGTTCGTGTGAGCCCGATGTGTGTATTACCCGATTGGAGGGAAGCTGCATTGCCATATGACCACCCAGATATTGATACACTTGGTGAGGCAGAAGGCGGGGTGATATTGTGGCCCAAAGCAGATGTCGTCTACACTACTGAAATTGTAAGATAAATTTACATTACTTTTGATTGTTAATGTGTATATATGAGGTCAACTGATCTGAAATTATATATACATGTTAAAAAGAAGACACCCAGAGCACCTAGGCCTCCACCTCCACTTTCTGCATTACCAAGTTGGGTTCCAACTGACCTAAAATACCCGTTAGGTCCTGCTTATACGGGAATGGCATGTTGGCTATGGGGACATAATATACATTGCCCTATAGTTGTTTCTTTAGAAGCAGATTATACAGGTCAATCATACGATAGCTCTTTATTTATACAAGATATTATTGAGCTGTTTATGAATGATTGAATGAATACATCAATGATAGAGACATGGATAAGGTGAGATCTTGTTTATACATCCATATACCTTGTGTAAGATCCGGTGATCTGGTTTCTTATATATTAATGCATACGTAATACATGTTTTGCAGCTACTTAGTCGAAGATCAATGCAAACAATTTGCATTTGATCATGTGGGATTTTTGATTCCATCATTGATTAGTATGGTAGCTAAAGACCCTGATAGTGTTCAACAATACTGTAAAAATGCTTTTAAGATTTTCGGTCAGCAAAATAAGACGATAATAATAGCTCCATTCAATGTCAAGTAAGTTTACTTTATTTATAATTTGGACTTAAGAAAATTCCATTTTTATTGTGCATTTTGAGTTATTAATTTTTAACTTTTTTACCTATAGCGCTAGACATTGGGAGTTACTAGTTATTGTCCCCGGGATGTTCACTGTTTATTATCTAGATCATGTGGGAAGTACATTGAACACTAAAATTGGACACATATTGAGAATGCCATTATTCTGGTGAGAAATATTTCATTTTTATATCCGTTAACATATGTTATTACATTACTATTTAATTATGCAATTTACTGTGTTACATTAACATGTAGGGGTTTAGATGCATTCAAAAATGTTGGAGGAATTGTCCCAAGGAAAAAGAACCAGCCAATAATTTGGGAGAACGTAAAAGTAAGTTCCCGACTCCAATGTATATATTATTTATGTGAACTGTGCTTAGTTATATTTTTTAATATTTTGTATGTTTCAATTTATAGTGTGCTACACAAGACAACGGTTGGGCATGCGCATACTATGTGATGCGATTTATGCAGATGATTATCCGACATGCCGCATTGGAGATTAATACCATACATGAGGTATTATATATAGTCTCATTAGTTAGTATGAAATATATCAATCTTATTTTTATATTATTACTTATATATATACATCATTCTCTTTGCAGGTGTTTAAAACTGATCACACTATAGGTAAACACTTAAAAAATATACATGCTCCATATACGATGGAAGCAATAAATGAAGTAAGAGAATAATGGGCAAAAGCCATACAAGCAGTGGTGACTGTAAGATATAATTGAGATGCTGATAGCGATCCTGAATGATATTTTGTAAATGCATATTTCTGAATGTTTATACATGTATTTGAATGTTTCTACTTGTGTGAATGTGAGAATTGAATTGATGTCTGAATGTATCTACTTGTGTGAAAAAATATTTGTTGATTTTACAGGTTTGTGGCCTGTTTGTAGGCTGATATCAATGGATGTCGTAAACCTGCAGTTCAGGAAACTGAACTACAGGTTCTCATCCTGCTGACCAGCCACAGTAGGCCTGCAAACTGATAAGAAAAAAAAAATTAAAGTATAGGCGTCAGTTATTTATAGAACACCGACGCTTAAGGAATACAACGTCGGTTATGGGATAAAACTGACGCTGAATGTGACAAGCAACCCGACCGTGCAGGAAAGCACGACCGTGGTGGAATAGGCATCGCGTATTAGTATAAAACCGACACCTATAGTACTAAACACGGCCGTGCAGCGAAGCACGACCGTGTCGTCTGGGAGTATGGCGTCGGTTTTTTAGTTGTTAACCGACGCCGAAAGTGTCCTAGGTGGTGCCTTTTTTGTGGCGCGAACCCTATAGACATCGGCCAACTATATATAACCGACGCCTATATATCATATAGGTGTCGGTTAGAAAACCGAAGCCGAAGAGTTCGACCTTTAGAGGCGCCCACATAGGCGTCGCTTGAAAATAGTCGCCAAAGGGGGTTAAACAACCGATGCCAAAGGCGTGTTCTGTAGTAGTGACTGCCCAAAAATTGTAGAACACAAGCTCTCAATAGATCCTCCAAGGTCTGAATGGTCCTCTCAGATTGACCATTTATCTATGGGTGGAAAGCAGATTGAACCTCAACTACGTGCCCAAAGTTGTGTGCAGTCATTCCCAAAAGCAACTTGTAAACTGAGGGCCTCTATTGGACACGATAGTTGTTGGAATACCATACAAATGCACTATCTCATAAACATAGATTTGGGAAAGCTTCTCACTTGTATACATTGTCTTTACAGGGAGGAAATGCACTGACTTGGTCAACCTGTCAATGATCACCCAGATGGAATTATGACCTTTGGCTGTATTAGGCTGACCAAACACAAAGTCCATAGTCACATGATCCCATTTCCACTGTGGTATAGGAAACAATTGCAATGTCTCTATAGGCTTCTAGAGCTCGTCCTTAACCTAGTGACACACAACATATCTCGCAACAAACTCAACTACATCCTGTTTAAAGCCAGGCCACCAATACATGTCTTTTAGATTGTAATACAACTTGGCGCTACCTGGATGTATAACATACATGGATGAGTGAGCCTCCTCCAGAACTATCTCCCTTAGGTCATCAACATTAGGAACCACAACTCTTCCACGGTAAAAAACTACCCCATCATGTGATTCGTGGAAGCCATCATGCTTCTTACTGCCAAACTCTGATCTAATCTACTGTATAACATTATCAACCTATTGTGCCTCTCTGATCCGATGTCTCAGTGTGGGTTTCACCTACAACTGTGCTAACAAATCTTTCTAGCAAGGAAACTTCAAGCTTAACATTCATCTGACATAGGGAGATCAGCACGTCTCACTTGTGACATGCTAAGGAACACAACTACACCTTCTCTGTAGATACTAACGAAGAGGATTTCCTACTCATCACATTTGATATGACATTCACCTTTCCTGGATGATAATCAATCGTATAGTCATAATCCTTGATTAAGTCCATCCAACGATGTTGCCTCATATTCAGCTCCTGTTGTGAAAAGATATACTTCAAGTTCTTGTGATTCGTGAAGATCTATCACTCCAATATTTCACTAAGGAAAGCCTATTTCACCACCCAACAAGCGTTGATGCTGGGATGGATCTATGGCACAGGGAAAAACTACATGATTAGGTTCCACTTGATTAGTTAAGTCAATTAAGTGTCTTTTAGCATCAATCAAATTACAACGTATAAATTCATAACAAACTCTACAAAGATAAGGGCATAGCACACTTCCAAAAGATATAAACATATAGGGAGTGAACTTGTCACACTATCACCACATTATGCTTGTATTATTGTCATTCACTACATCATCAATACCAAAGTCACATGTTGTGGGATATCAATACCTCAACTCATCATTCCTGTATCAAAAGTGTTATAGCATGCCTCTTGAAGGCTCCTTCAAACTGTATCATGCCTAATCACCATAACATACACTAGTTGTGATTATCAAGCTCATAACACATGCATGGTTAGAAGTTCATAAATGAGATAGAGATAACTACATAACATTATAACCATTCAATGAGAGATAAACAAGCAAGTCTCATTGCACATTATTACGGTTAAGGAAAATCATTATGGCTGATCAGATGTTATTCTAAACATCACTATACATGACCTATTCATCACACATACAAGACTGTCATTAAGTGTCCAATCATACCCCTTCAACCACCATCATTGTCATCTGTTGACCACATAACAACTAGGACACGATCACCCAGCTTGGTCCATGTCACTACCGCAACACCTATGGAGTCGCAACCCCTCATACTAATAGGTCACGACCACTAGACCATGTCGTGCCTGCATCATATAGGGTTAAGGTTCTAACCTACCATCAACATCTTGACTTCAAGGCTATCTCGACTACCATCCAACCACTAGATCGTGACTGAACCACATAGGCCATGTTGCGACCACGACACCTAAGGCTAGAGCTCCAACACTCCCAACTGCCATGAGCTAGGGATGTGTCCATCTCAACCTAGCAACATGTTGCGACCCAAATGACACTATGTCGCGACCTCAACATCTATGGTGTCTTGACCATAACACCTAGGGGATGACATCTTGGTCTCAAAATAGAAACAAATCCAAGAAGAAAACCATGGTCTCCATGAAGGAAGGGCTCAAGAATACGATCACCAAAACCCCTAATACATAGGTCAAGAAACTACCAAGAAAGAACCTTCTACAAGGAAGAGAAAACCATGGTTAAGGTA
Source organism: Alisma plantago-aquatica (assembly GCA_963693085.1). Taxonomy (NCBI): domain Eukaryota; kingdom Viridiplantae; phylum Streptophyta; class Magnoliopsida; order Alismatales; family Alismataceae; genus Alisma; species Alisma plantago-aquatica. The sequence continues at coordinate 324,893,582 of OY856415.1, forward strand.
CCCAAAACAAAACCTAATCTCCCTCCAACATCTAGAAACACATCCATCATGCATGAGGGAAAGATCAAGGTCAAAAAAATAGGGAAGAACCTATATCAACCATCAAAAATGGGTGCAAGAAAAATAGGGTTTTGGATTTCCACCAACCAAACAGGATATCACCACCGAACAAGTACTATAGATTATCAGTATCTACTAGCATGATAAGGGAGAAATTTAGAGAGAGAGTACAGTAGTAAACATGCATAAAAGAGTGCAATCATAGAGTAGGTTAACTGTTATATAACCCACCTTAAGAAGATCACCACTAAAGACTCCAAGCTCCAAGATCAAGAGATCAAAGCACACAATCCAAGGGTTGAAGAAGCTCCACTTTCCGCCATAAGATCACCAAGGGAGTCACCCATGGTCACGACACACCATCAAGGACCACTAGGTCACGACACAAGGTCTCCATAAACCCTTGGTCGAGACACTTTACACAAGATAACTCATCTCGATCCAAGACACTCAAGACCATCTTGGTCGTGAAAACCATACCTAGGGGTGGTGTCTTGACTGTGAAACATTCCAATCAGACCCTAGGTCGTGACCTAGGTCGACACAAAGCAACAAGGGTCACATAGTCAAGGTACACCAAACCCTAGAAAACCCTAATCACCACTAAGGGTGACACTACTCAACCAAGGGTCAAATATGGCACCCCAAAGAACCACACTCTCTCTTATGAATCCAAAGGAGAGAAGGAACACTCTAGAGGTGGAAAAATTACAAGAACACCCCCACAAATGGGTAATTTATAGTTTGCACCAAAACTAGCACATAAAGCACAAACAACATCCAAATAAGCTCAATCTGGAGACTTAAGCTCTCCACAAGCCTAATTACATCTCAAAAGATTATAGCAAGGTTCTAAGCATATGATTAACCCAAAGAAAATAGGGTTACCCAAAAACTCAGGTAGGGGCCTTACAGAGACACTACATTTATGGAGAGAAGTGTTAGATCTTCACCGAGCATAAGAACCTGCAATACATTTTCTTAAAGTAGGAGCTGAACATGAGACATCATAGATGGATAGAGTTAATCAAGAACTATGATTGCATGATAGATTATCATCCAGGGAAGGCGAACGTGGTGGTAGATGCCTTGAGTAGGAAGTCTTCTTCGTCATCATCTACCGAGAAGGCATAATTCTGAATAGTAATATGTAATATCTCTTGGCATGTATGAGATATGGGTGGCCTAAGTTTGTGTCTTGAGATTTGTTTTGTTCATCTTGAGATGTTGTTATGTGATCGATTTTAATTTACCCTATTTTGTGGTGATATGATTGTTAGTGATAATTCAACTCTTTGTTTTGAGTAATCTTGTTTTGTGTGGCAATGGGTTCCACAGATGGCCTGTCTACAAATGGATAAATAAAAACTCAGTAGATGACGTGACGACATGTACCGCCCATGGTATCTCAAATGTAGCTCTTTTGCCTCCACTTATTGGAAACATATCTGGAAAGTCTTACTTAGTATTTGGGAGAATTGGCAATTGTTTATTGGTCATGGAGAATCCTCTTTCTAGTACACCCCATTCCTGCATCAACCACATATTTCATTTGCTCAGTCTAGTTGCAACATCAACCCATCAACTAGGATCAATGAAGCATTGATATACTCTGGATGGGACCAATCTTTCCAGGTGCAAGCTCTAACCCAACAAGACGTGGAGATAGTCAATGGTAGTAACATAAAAAGGATCAACGTACTTGATTTAGTGATATGGGAGCCATCGTATTTCGGTAATTTCACTATTGCCTCTGCCAAAAGCTTCATGATGGCAGGAGTACATAGTCAAAAATGGCCTTTCTACAAATGGCTATGGTTTGCATCATCCCCACATAAAGTCGTTGCACAACACCTATAAGATCCTATAGAATGGCATCATAGTGGATGACAAAATTCTCTCAGTGCCACATACCGCTCGTCTCCAAACGTGAATGTTGCAGCCAGAGCCAATATGAAGACCTCTCTCACTTGTTCATCAAAGGAGAAGAAACTCACTCTCTTTGGACCTTGCTGGAAAAGTCCTGCTTCTTCCATCGCTTTGTACCATCAATTCACCAGATGAAGCCCTTAAGAGATGTTGGGCACAAGCTATGATGTTACACCCCGATCTCACAATTTCCTCAAATCATGAGATTAGGGCATAAGATAGGATTTATATGTAACACAAAGAACACCCTTAATTTTTTTTTCTTTTCTTTAAAACTCTTGTTTCCCCGCATTGAACCACATAAATCATCTTAACAAGGGAATCTGAACATTTCTTTTACTAATCAGACTTCAATAGTAAAGATACATGTATAAACATTCATGATGTCTCTCACACTTTATACACATAAAACTTGCTAATTAGCATATATATCAAAAGAGGAACAATATTACACATCGTAATTACAACTCTCTCTCTTATCTCTTACTGAGGACCTAGAGTGACAAGGACCGACTGACTCAACTAATCTTGTACTTAACTCTTGTAGCAGATCTACACTGATGCTCCGACCATCTTCAAGTCCACGCGGATAACCCTAAAATGTTTGAGTAGAGGGGTGAGCCTACTCGCTCAGTGAATGAGTACTTCAAGGAAACAGACTAATGTACTAATGTGATTACAGATATAATTTTGAGTAAACGATATGAAATTTAACAATAATAAATACTACACTAAGCAGTTCTAAACAATATAATTGAAATAACAAAGAATGTAAATATTGCATCCAAAGAATAACTACTAGAAGACTATGCTCTAGTCTTCCTTAACTCTTTCATTTATAAGGAACTCTGTGAACCTATATGATCATATTTTAGATTATGCCCCAAACATATGCAGTGCACTCTGCATATGAAACTCGCAGTGCACTACGAGCCCACCGTACAAGACTTAGCGACACACCCGGGAAATGTTAAGTCTGACTTCTCATCCTGGTCTGCACAGGACTCTCAGGCTCACAAGGCCTCACTGCACTAACTATGAGTGCTCTGGACTCCTCCGCAACCTGTAGTGAACAGTCGGAGGGTCTCTAAGTCTCCGATGCCTGGGTGTATCCCCAGGGCTGACCGGGACTTTCTCCGATGCCTGAGCGTATCCCCAGGGCTGACCGGAATTCTATCTCTCAGACTTCGTGTCACCGAGACATTCGGTATTTGTTGGACACGAGTCTCCGATGCCTGGGCGTATCCCCAGGGCTGACCGTTTCACCCCAAAGGTACAGACCGCGCAATGGGGTTCTACGGTGTTGGGGCACCTGAGTCTATTAACTGATTTACATATAAACACTTAAACAGGAATATCACATTTCATACTTATTTCACATTTTGAACATCACTAGAAAACACATATACATCATTTGTCATCTTTAAACATGACTTAGTAACATCCCTTTCTAGGGCATGTCATATCTCATCACCTGCAATTTACGAGATATGTATCGAAAATAAGAAGCCCTGCAGTATGTAGATATCAACTCAGAGAGAACAAGCATATAAAGTTAAATGTACTAGAAACATACAATTCAATAATTAAGCATCACCACATCTCATATCGAGACCTTTCATATCACCATAACATGATTCACTGAACACCCTATCCTTAGGGTTTCATTTGCCTTATTCATTCATCATATGCCAACACCCTACTCTTAGGGTTTCATTCGCCTCATTCACCTTTTCATTTGCCTCATTCACTTGTCACATGGCTCTCATAAGGATTTCATAGGATATAAGCATTCACTAAATAAAGATTGTTTTCAACAAATCATATACAATCAATATAGATATGAAACCATGGAAATTTAACTAAATTTAGGTTTTCCGTACCATTCACTGAGATATCACGTATCAAGAATAAAATTCAATTAAGATAACCCATGAGGTACATCCTAAATACTTATAAGATTACTAGTCCTTTTCAATAAGGTCGAAACTCTAGTGATATCTCAATTAGGTTAAACCCTAATTACATCATATGGTATAAATCTGAAAAGCATTCTTACTAGGATGTGTTGTATACGTTTCTGATGTGAATCTACCATCAAAGAGTCATTCAAACAGAGAAGGAATCCATATCATATCAATTTGCAACAACTTAAATCAAACGGGCATTTCAGGGTTTAGAATCGCATACTAAGCATTTAGGGATTTGGATGCTATAATCAAATTTCGTGCATTACACTGTTTGAAGGAAGAACCCACTCACCCTAAGGTGTGAAAACACCTCAAAACTGCAGCTCAACTCAGGGAATCTCGAACTCATATCAAATCCCTAGCAAATCTCCCAATTCTTCTTCCATTCAACTCGGAAACCTTGAAAATGAGGGATTATGAAGAAAGGGTGAGAAAAGAGGGAATTTCGACATCATCTTGGATCCAATCAGAGCATGGACGGAATCTTGACATGAGAGAGAAGATTCACCATAAAAGTCTATGCAAAGAATCCAAACTTACTTGATTTCACCATTCCTCGGACCGCAAAACCCTAATTCAGCAATTCCACCTCTTTCTCTACTCAAGCCCTAACTCTCCCTCTCTCTCTAGATTTTCATTTCTCTGGAGTGAATGACGAAGAATGAGAGCTACTTGTGTGTGTGGTTGCTCATATAAGTCAATTTGAGCTGCTTGGGTCAATTGCATATTGACCCAACACTCAACTTTAATTATATTGGCTGAATATTCAGTTTCACAATAGTTTCTGTAATTCGCCTACTGAATAGCTAACAGAAGCTCCAAAAATTCTGGAAATTTTATATAATATACCTAATGAAGTTTCAGACCTCCAGTAAAAATTTGAGATCATTTCTAGTTACCAATAAATAATAAAAAATCAAACAGTGAACTGCTATATGCAGTCTGCAGCAGATTCGGTCGAGTTGCAAACTCGACCGACAAACAGGTCTGAACATTCTTCATAAATTCTGATATTTTTCAGTGTTGTTCACATGTTATATATCCAAATAATATCCAAATTTGAAGTAAATCAGAGTTACACATAAAATACTAAAAATCATTTAGTGAGACATTCTACTTATCAAATTCTGTATTCATATGTCATTAAAACCCTATTTTGGGCCGATTAGGGTCTATACTTCTCAAACCCTAATTCTCAAGGCAAACGAACACTTAAAATTCTTATCATAGTTAAAACATCCTAATTGTGTTATCGTCATTAATTAGTTTTCAAGAGTGATCAGTCCAATAAATCATGTAATCATCTTGGTAACCCTAGTTTACCAATTAAGCTCAGATGGGGTCGTAACAACTCTCCCCCCTTAGAATGTTTCGTCCTCGAAACATAAACCTACAAGAAAGATACATTCAAGGTTATTATAAGCTTCTAAAGCCTTCCATGTCATTATATTCTTGTATTTCATACCTGAAAGTAGTTTTCAACATTAGATCTTTTAATTCTTTACTAAATCACAACATATTTCAAATAGTTCTCAATGATATCAAGCAAATTCTTTATGCCACAGTCAAACATAGAATGCAAAGATAAACCACCATGCTTTTGCTGCGCAACTCTGATACTCTGATACAACTATCTCAACTTATGCGGCTCAGAAAGTTCTATTGTTCTATATCACCTTTAAGTGACAAAAGCGAGTTCACCATGCTGTTTTAAACTTTAATAAAGTGCTATTCAAATAGCAAAACAGTCTTGAATTAAAAGACTAGATTCAACAATCAATTGCACAATACTACTCTTGGCATCCCCATTGGGTCATGGATGCATGAGGTGAAGCATTACCACCTCATTCCATACTATCCTGTTTCGATCCTGGGACCTGTGGGTTAGGGTCCCACACACAATTCAAAGTGTAACCATCGCATTATATCATTTTAGGGTTTCAACAACAGTAATAAGGTAATCCACAATTGTATCAATCATTCAAGCATTAATCATACTCAATTACCATCACTCAGTTATATTAGAGCTAGGTATAACAAGCTACACCTCATTAGGGTTACTTGTCCAGATAATCTGATTATCATCCCTTTCTATTAATATGAGTGAATAAGTATGACTACCTTGTTCAGGGTATCTCTCCATGTGTTTTGACATCATCCAAACCGTATCACCATATCACAAATACACAATAGTAAGATGCATATTAGGTATGAATTACTACAACTATCATACGCCTTTATTTAACATATAGCTTGCACAAATACACTGAAATCATATGTAGAACCAACTTTCATACCTTAATATGTCTTTAACAAATCATACATGTAAAAACAAATTCACATATTACACAAAGCTAGTGTTTTCCCATATCTCTCTGCTCATTCATTACTTCTTTACTTTTTGCTACCTATCCTTTTCATATGATTATATACAATAAACATCATTAACATTGAAGCATTTAAGATAGGAATAGATTATTCATCATTCTTTCTATCACACAAGAATTTATTTCTTATCGCACTTCATCATATTGTATGTCACTATTACATTCAGTAGATGACCCTACCAAGGTAGTTATGCATCATATATGATTCATTTTCTTATCATTTCATTCCCACCTTACTATTGTTAAGGAATATATGAGAGAGAAGATGATTTTAAAACTTGGAATACTTGTATTCAAACATTCCCTTAATACATTCTCGTATGTAGATTTACTTAGTTATCAACAAAGATATTTGATTAATTAGCACTTGCTTGAATCTCACAATCTCTTTATTTTATAACTTCTCCATCATATTTCAAACCCTATCTTACGTTTCATAGTCCTCTTACCATATACTACTCTTTAACCCGTCATCTTTAATTCTAAATTTTTCTCTTATGACCATGTTGCTTATTCATATGTATGGTCATGTATACCATGTTGCACATATTTCCTCCTTTATCTTTATACTATTGTGAAGTTAACGTTCTAAAAAGAATAGTCCTTCTATTAGTTTTTCCTCATGTTGAATACATTACATATTCTTCATTTTTAAATCAAGTGGATCATGCATGGGTCAAACATAGTTTCTCTTTCAATCAAGTTTTTCTCTCCTGAATACAGTCTACCTTTGTATGAATTATTCATTCGTTAAACTACACCTATGTTCTTCACTTAGGAACTAGTTTGTTGTTCTAGTATTATGAATTACATGTTCATATGATTCTCTTTACTTTTACTCTTTTGAAGACTCTTTACTTCTGTGGACCTATTGAATGCTCAACCCTATTCTCTACTTAGCCTTTGCTTTAGAGTTCATAAAAGTATTATACTCTATTATATGATTCATTCTTCATGATTGATTCTTGCTATCTTGAACCATACATACATTTCACGTATCTTTTCTATATTTCATATGTATAACTCACATAACATTAATCAATAAACTGATTATGAACTTCATATCATGTTCTATTATTCCCAATTAAGGGTTTCACCTTTGAGACCCCAAAGTTGAACCTCAGATATCAGTTTCAACTAATTCTTAGTTGTTCTTATCTTGCCCATATGTTTCAACATCTTACTCTATGTACATTCTTACTCTGATGTGGGTCTAATTATTCAAATTCTATTCTTATTATACTATTGATAGGATTCATTAGATCCTAGTAATGCATCCTGCCAACCAGACCAGGCCAAACCTGAAGTCCTAAAGCCAAGAACTACAAAGGATTACATTCTTCCTGAACTGCCACTCACAGCTCAGAAACTCGGCCGATTGGTCAGAAACTCGTCCGATTGCTTCACAACTCGGCCGATCCGCTTGAAACTCGACCAATCAACTTGCTGTTTGATTTCCTGAAAAAGAAACTCGGCCGAATTACATACAACTCGGCCGAATCGCGTACAAACTGAAAACCTAAACAGACCTGCTGATGTCAATTTCACTCGAATCAGCGGGCAAAACCATAGAAACAAAAACTCATTCAAAGGTCAATTCTAGTCTACTTGTTACAAAGAATGAAATCAATAAATGCTACAATTGCATAGTGTAAAACAGATATTAAAGACCCATATTTCAAAGTATTGAATATTTCAATTCAAACATATAAGAGCATTTCTATACATTTCCAACAAAAACAACATTATGAAATGTAAGTTCTATCTCCTTTTACATTTATGCTCTTAATTCTTGTTTCTCTTCTCGTTTTCTAACCCTAACATTTCTAGGGTTCCTCTCTAGCCCATTCTTCCACTGTATACCTGGCCAGGGTATACGTGAGAGAATAGACAGAGTAGCTTGTACTGGCTGATCCAAGTACTCAGATATCGGGCCAGGATATCCAAATACTCAAATCCCCAAAGCTAACATCAAACATCTCCTATCTGCCACACTTAGGACTCTAACTTACTAACTTAATGGTCCTTGAAAACTCACCCTAAGCTCTGATACCACGCTGTTACACCCCGATCTCACAATTTCCTCAAATCATGAGATTAGGGCATAAGATAGGATTTATATGTAACACAAAGAACACCCTTAATTTTTTTTTCTTTTCTTTAAAACTCTTGTTTCCCCGCATTGAACCACATAAATCATCTTAACAAGGGAATCTGAATATTTCTTTTACTAATCAGACTTCAATAGTAAAGATACATGTATAAACATTCATGATGTCTCTCACACTTTATACACATAAAACTTGCTAATTAGCATATATATCAAAAGAGGAACAATATTACACATCGTAATTACAACTCTCTCTCTTATCTCTTACTGAGGACCTAGAGTGACAAGGACCGACTAACTCAACTCATCTTGTACTTAACTCTTGTAACAGATCTACACTGATGCTCCGACCATCTTCAAGTCCACGCGGATAACCCTAAAATGTTTGAGTAGAGGGGTGAGCCTACTCGCTCAGTGAATGAGTACTTCAAGGAAACAGACTAATGCACTAATGTGATTACAGATATAATTTTGAGTAAACGATATGAAATTTAACAATAATAAATACTACACTGAGCAGTTCTAAACAATATAATTGAAATAACAAAGAATGTAAATATTGCATCCAAAGAATAACTACTAGAAGACGATGCTCTAGTCTTCCTTAACTCTTTCATTTATAAGGAACTCTGTGAACCTATATGATCATATTTTAGATTATGCCCCAAACATATGCAGTACACTCTGCATATGAAACTCGCAGTGCACTACGAGCCCACCGTACAAGACTTAGCGACACACCCGGGAAATGCTAAGTCTGACTTCTCGTCCTGGTCTGCACAGGACTCTCAGGCTCACAAGGCCTCACTGCACTAACTCTGAGTGCTCTGGACTCCTCCGCAACCTGTAGTGCACAGTCAGAGGGTCTCTAAGTCTCTGATGCCTGGGCGTATCCCCAGGGCTGACCGGGACTTTCTCCGATGCCTGGGCGTATCCCCAGGGCTGACCGGAATTCTACCTCTCAGACTTCGTGTCACCGAGACATTCAGTATTTGTTGGACACGAGTCTCCGATGCCTGGGCGTATCCCCAGGGCTGACCGTTTCACCCCAAAGGTACAGACCGCGCAATGGGGTTCTACGGTGTTGGGGCACCTGAGTCTATTAACTGATTTACATATAAACACTTAAACAGGAATATCACATTTCATACTTATTTCACATTCTGAACATCACTAGAAAACACATATACATCATTTGTCATCTTTAAACATGACTTAGTAACATCCCTTTCTAGGGCATGTCATATCTCATCACCTGCAATTTACGAGATATGTATCGAAAATAAGAAGCCCTACAGTATGTAGATATCAACTCAGAGAGAACAAGCATATAAAGTTAAATGTACTAGAAACATACAATTCAATAATTAAGCATCACCACATCTCATATCGAGACCTTTCATATCACCATAACATGATTCATTGAACACCCTATCCTTAGGGTTTCATTTGCCTTATTCATTCATCATATGCCAACACCCTACTCTTAAGGTTTCATTCGCCTCATTCACCTTTTCATTTGCCTCATTCACTTGTCACATGGCTCTCATAAGGATTTCATAGGATATAAGCATTCACTAAATAAAGATTGTTTTCAACAAATCATATACAATCAATATAGATATGAAACCATGGAAATTTAACTAAATTTAGGTTTTCCGTACCATTCACTGAGATATCATGTATCAAGAATAAAATTCAATTAAGATAACCCATGAGGTACATCCTAAATACTTATAAGATTACTAGTCCTTTTCAATAAGGTCGAAACTCTAGTGATATCTCAATTAGGTTAAACCCTAATTACATCATATGGTATAAATCTGAAAAGCATTCTTACTAGGATGTGTTGTATACGTTTCTGATGTGAATCTACCATCAAAGAGTCATTCAAACAGAGAAGGAATCCATATCATATCAATTTGCAACAACTTAAATCAAACAGACATTTCAGGGTTTAGAATCGCATACTAAGCATTTAGGGATTTGGATGCTATAATCAAATTTCGTGCATTACACTGTTTGAAGGAAGAACCCACTCACCCTAAGGTGTGAAAACACCTCAAAACTGCAGCTCAACTCAGAGAATCTCGAACTCATATCAAATCCCTAGCAAATCTCCCAATTCTTCTTCCATTCAACTCGGAAACCTTGAAAATGAGGGATTATGAAGAAAGGGTGAGAAAAGAGGGAATTTCGACATCATCTTGGATCCAATCAGAGCATGGACGTAATCTTGACATGAGAGAGAAGATTCACCATAAAAGTATATGCAAAGAATCCAAACTTACTTGATTTCACCATTCCTCGGACCGCAAAACCCTAATTCAGCAATTCCACCTCTTTCTCTACTCAAGCCCTAACTCTCCCTCTCTCTCTATATTTTAGTTTCTCTGGAGTGAATGACGAAGAATGAGAGATACTTGTGTGTGTGGTTGCTCATATTAGTCAATTTGAGCTGCTTGGGTCAATTGCATATTGACCCAACACTCAACTTTAATTATATTGGCTGAATATTCAGTTTCACAATAGTTTCTGTAATTCGCCTACTGAATAGCTAACAGAAACTCCAAAAATTCTGGAAATTTTATATGTTATACCTAATAAAGTTTAAGACATCCAATAAAAATTTGAAATCATTTCTAGTTACCAATAAATAATAAAAAATCAAACAGTGCACTGCTATATGCAGTCTGCAGCAGATTCGGTCGAGTTGCAAACTCGACCGACAAACAGGTCTGAACATTCTTCATAAATTCTGATATTTTTCAGTGTTGTTCAAATTTTATATATCCAAATCATATCCAAATTTGAAGTAAATCAGAGTTACACATAAAATACTAAAAATCATTTAGTGAGACATTCTACTTATCAAATTCTGTATTCATATGTCATTAAAACCCTATTTTGGGCCGATTAGGGTCTATACTTCTCAAACCCTAATTCTCAAGGCAAACGAACACTTAAACTTCTTATCATAGTTAAAACATCCTAATTGTGTTATCGTCATTAATTATTTTTCAAGAGTGATCAGTCCAATAAATCATGTAATCATCTTGGTAACCCTAGTTTACCAATTAAGCTCAGATGGGGTCGTAACATATGAACTAATCATTCCTTGGGAATATTAGAGGTATTCTTCCATAGGTTGTCTTGTGGAACCTTTGGAAGGCGTGATGCGCTATAAGACATGAAGGAAAAGCCTCCTTCCTATGAGAATCTGGCGTGATGCCATACACATGCTCAATCTAATTACCAAAGACATGGTAGTAGAAAAAATGGGTGGAGATTAATCTCTCTTGGAGGAATGGAGTTGCCACTTTATCCACAAGCCGGTAAGCTTCTCCAGAGCTTACTCATTCATTAATTGGGATAAACCCATGGACGACAACATGAAGATGAATATCACAGTCAAAAGATGGAAAACTTCTAACAATTATCGGATTACAATAGGAGGTATTGCAAGAGACAGTCACATAGGAATAGTATGGGATTTTCATATCCTAGCATCGCTAAGGCTCCTATTGGTTTAGTGTAATTTATAAGTTCTGTAGAACTCATTTTCGGGGAACTGTAGTTCATTTTCCGAAACTTAAGTTCCATTCACTACCATGTGATTGGTTTTTTATAAGTGTAAATATGGAAATAAATAAAAATATTTTTAATGTTTACTATCTAATATAAATAAATAAGGATGGTAAAATATAAAAAATCATATATGTGAAAAATCATATTATTTTTAAAATATTATAACCTCAAAAAGTGGTTATGGTGCAGATATCACTCCTCTAAAAATAATTTATTATGGTACAATTATAATTTTAATAAAAATATTATGATTAAAATCAAATCACATTATTTTTATTTCACTTTGTGTGTGCAAAGTATTGTGATAATATCTACATTTCATGTTCTTGTAAATATAAATTTTGGTTTATTATTATTTAACACAATGTAGAATATTAATTCTTACACTATTTTTGGAGGGAATTTTTATTATATTATTTGTTCATGGTTATAGTTAATTATCAATTTTCACATCACATTGTTTAAACATGAATAATAAAAATATAATTGATAAATCACAATATTTTCACATGGTGAGGCGTGTTTCTTTTTTTCATGATATTTGTATTCTTATTTTGTAAATCACACTAATAATGGTGGTTATAGTGTCAAATATTTTACATAGTGTGATTATTGTGTATAATATTTTGTGATATTATGTTATGTATTAGCAATGAACTACATCAACACCGCTAATATTTCTAATCAAAAATATTTTTCATGTGTCACTTATGACGAATGAGGAATATAGTTGTATTAGAAATGTTGTTAGTTGTCCTGGGATTCATTTTTTGCTTCTTTTAAGAGGGAACTCAAGAACTATATTTTGTATGTATGTCTATAACTCACTGAAAGTCACAAAACTCAAGTTTCAACACTTACTTTAAACCAATCATTAAAATTATTTAAGGAATTTTAGTTCATATGTTTTTCGGACCAATTACAAAAACCAATCAGAACCTAACAACAAAATGATAGGCTACTTGGAGGCTGCTTTCTACTCTATCAACCTGGGCAAGGCACAACATCTTCTACCGACATGGTTCGAGCTGGAGTCCTAGTCAGTCCTAAACTTGGTTCAAGGCAAAGAGACCATTCCATGGAAGCTTTTCCACGTGGTCAAATGACATACAAAACAGCGACAACGAGTATGCTATCTCTTTCACACACGTGGAAAAAGACGCGAACAGAGTGGCAAGAGACTAGGTTGTTTATGGAGGTAGCATATATGAAAGATACTTCTTCACAAGCCTCTCTCTCATGCCCCCTTCTGTTAGAGGAGGATACCATAGAGATATACAAGGTTACATATACATCAAAAGTATTAAGTTACATAACCGCACACAACACGATTAGCATTAGTTTCTTTCTTTTGGTTTGAGCGGAGTATGTACTCGAGCTTACATCATTTTGATAGAAATTAAGGAGAGACAGGGTGAATAAAACACTCTCTTCAATTTAAAAAATATTTGTTGAGTTTGCATGTAGGACTGTATTGCATGTGCTAGGGGTGGGCACGATATGATACCAAAATTGGATCTCATTGTGAGGCTAAATTAGGCCAAACCATCTATTCCCTAATTTTTTTGGGGTGGGGGACGTGTCTGATTGATAAAACCAGTATAGACTATTCTTATTGGTAAGGTGGAGAAGGGACTGAGTGGCTAGGATTGCATGCACCTAGGGGTGGCATAAAATTTGAGTTGGGCTATACTACGTAATTGTGATAGTAAAATAAAAAAATAGTTGAATATATGGATACCCAACTTAAACCCTTACTAAATTGTTATTAAAGGTCTCAGATTTTTTTTACAAAAAGTTATAGTTCATTTTAGTATGTGCCACCGTCGAGTCTGTGCAAAAAGTTCGTTACAATTAAAATTTGTATCCAGTAATATAATTCTAAAATTTCTATAATCATCTTCAACATTTTTATTTTGCAAAACTAATTGTTTAACCACTTGGTGATGATCACACACTGATATATATATATATATATATATATATATATATATATATATATATAGAGAGAGAGAGAGAGAGAGAGAGAGAGAGAGAGAGAGAGTCAGGCTAGAATATAGTCGAGTGTATTGATCTCATCGTTTGCTCCAATGGTGTTTGTCTACATAGACCATATATTTGTAAAATTTAATCCATTGATCTTATTGTTATAATAATTATAGATCATATACAAAATTTGATCCCATTTTGATGAGTGTAAATCACTTATCCAAGGACAATAAAATTGACACAAAGAACTAATTTGAAATGCATAATTTTTGTATCTTCTAAATGTATGACCTATAAGTGTCCAAATGAGCTAAAATGTATTATATAGTATCTTCTTAAGATATTTACGAAGATTAACAATTTAAATTTCTAAAATAATTTCTTCATGATGAAAATCAGTTGAGGTGTATAGCGTATCGATACACACGGGTGTATTCCATCTTAACTCTCTCTCTATATATATACATATATATTATATACATAATATATATATATATATATATATATATTATATACATTATATATATATATATATATATATATCACTGAATTTTTAAACAGAAGAACTAGACCAAATTTTAGATATAAGTTTTGTATTATTTCTGGAATGCAACTTTATTAATCTCACATACTATAGCTTTAGATATTATAATTATTTTTATTTTATATAATAATTTATATTTCGTACATTTTTTAGTAGTAATCTGATTTTTAAATATTGTAGATGTTTCTTACAATGTATCAAAGTTAAAACTTTGTTTAATAACTATTCTTCTTTATAGTCGATGATGGAGAGAATATTCCTGGTGCATTCTGCGCCATATAGGTATATGCGTCCTAAATGACTCATAGACACTGGCAGAGTGAGAAATATAAAGTGGGTGGGGCACAATTAGTAAATTTAAAATCTATGTATCATCAACTCAATCACAAAATCATGTACCGTAGAATCAAAATCGAAGAAGCACGAATATATATTTACATCGACATACAAGGTAGCAACTTAAAAAATGAATTATAAATGTGAATGATACTTTTACACTATTATTTTAGTGCAAACATGATATTGTAATACTAGAGGTAACAAAAAAGCAACATTTAATAAACAACATATGATTTGGTGTATGTTAAAAAATATGAAATCAAATAACAAAATTAATAGTGTATGAATAAAGAATGAAAAGGAATGAAGCCGAGGATTATATGTCCCATTGATATTTTTATACAGCTAAGTATTCTTCTTTTAGGCTGTGTTTGGTACATGGTGAATCATGGTGATAGGGAATGATGGTGAAACAAAAATGTTGTTTGGTACGCATGGTGATAGTGATAGGGAATTTTTTCGTGGTGAATCCATGGTGAATTCTGGCCTATTTTTGTACACATAGAAAAGCATGGTGAATGACGGTGAATGATGGTGAAAAAAGTTATTTTTAAGTCACCATTAATATATGGATATATGTGCAAAAAAATGATACTATATTTTCCTTCTCTCCTCGTGCCATATGCTTCCCTCCAAGATTCTTTCCCGCCAACAAATTTTAACTTCCGGCCAAAATATTTTTCTCTCCAAGATAATGTTTTCTTCACACATATTTCTTTCCAAGATAAAGTTTCCACTAGATTTTTTTCTTGCAAAATAATTTTTTTCGTCAGATCTTTTTTCCTCCAAAAAAAAAATTTCCCGCCACTCATTTTTTCCTCCAAGATAATGTTTCCCACTAAAATTTTTCCCTCCAAAAAAAAAGATTCCCGCCACACCTTTTCCTCAAAGATATTCTTTTACTCCAAGATAATGTGTTCCGCCACACCATTTTTCCCTCATCAAGATATAATGTCATTAAAAAAACAAATTCTGCAAGACAAAGTTTCAAGTCAAATCTTTTTCTAGTTGAACATCCAAATATGATGATGGCCTTCTTTTGTTGCCCACGACATGAACGACATCAAGTCATATGTAATATGATTGAGAAAAACTGATCATATTGTATTTCTCAAGAAAGTATTTATGATAAAATATTTTTATTTTCTTATTTTTTCAATGAAGTATTTCTCTGCAATGATTATTAAGAAATATAACTCACATATGAAAAAAGTCTCCTTGGTATTTTTTAAATTAAATAGCTCATATACATACTAAAATTTGATGATAAATATTTGTATTATTAATGTCATAATTTTTTTATGTATGAGGTGTTTAATAAATAGAATTTATGTTTTTACGAGGTGTTTTATATAAAATTGGTTCACTATCACCGTCACCGTAACTATGTAACAAACAACACATTTTAAAAATTTCCCCATCCCTTTCACCATCACCATGCATGTGTTACCAAACAATAATTTTTAACAATTTCACCACCACCGTCACTATCACCGCCACCGTCACTATCACCGTCACCGTCACCATGCATTTTGTCACCACGTACCAAACGCAGCCTTACCTTCTAATTTATAATCTAGTGTTCCAGTGTGATATGATGGAGAGTGTCCTTCTGCCAATTGTCCAATATAGAGTTACACCATATCAATCTGGTACATCCGTATTTGAAAAATGTTGACAGGAGGTATACAGAAATAGAAAAAATATTTTGACGATAAACATATAACTAGGAAAAGACTGACATTTTATTTTGATGTATATAGAAGACACCAGTTTTGGAACTTCTCACTATTTTATGGATGCGTGAACAAGATTTAGTAGCACAATATTAATAGATAATGGATGATTCAAACTAATTAAAATTTTGTGTGTACTGAATCACTTTTATGTGGTTATCCATAATTTTTCCTTTTAGTTCAGGATTATCATATGATTTTTGAAAAACCTACACATGGTTTTTCTATTTCTGTTTCATTTTATTATCTTAAAATGGGCATAAGGAAAGAAGCATTCAATTTTCTAGAAACAACGAAACAAGATAACAACTCTCTTTCATTGAACACAACTTTTGACACGGAATGTATCTGACCGCATGTTGGGCGAGGCACATGACTCACCCAAAAGGTGTTTAATTGGAATTTATTTGTAAGATACTGCTGTAAAATTTTAGTTATATATTTTATGAAAATTTATATCAATTTCTTCACATTAAATAATCTAGATATTTAGATAGGGGTTCTAAACTATTCATTAACTTATTAATTCATGATAAATGTCTGAGTCCTCTTTCTATATTTTCATATATTTTACTATATAATTGTTATAATGATTTTTATTTTTTTGTAGAAGTTTATTGTTGATCTTAGAATGAAAAAATTATACATCACCAATATATGTGTTGTGCTTAATTTTTTCAAAAATATTATATTTTGAAAAATAACTTTTTGTGATCGATTAAATTTGGTATCGTATCTGAAAACAACTAATTTTGTGTGCTCGAGTGATAATTCTGATCCATACAAAAACTACATAAATCAAGTTTATTAACATCACTCGAGTGATAATTCTGATCCATACGAAAACTACATAAATCAAGTTTATTAATATCATGGCTTTCTTCTTAATTATTACATAGTCCATCCGAATTCAAAAAAAATTATCGTATCCTCCCTTCTTCATCATTCCTCTCATACTATAATACTTTATTCAAATACAAATTATTGTATCTGCTAGTTATGTTAAATAATTTAATCTCCTTATAAACATAATTTATATTTAGTAGTCTGTTGTTTCTAGAGGTTCTGATAAACTACTAATACCATAGTAGTTAGATCATCTTACCACATATTTGACTTATGAATTTACACTATGTTCGGTACACAGAGAATGAAGGGGAGGGGAGGGGAGGGGATATTTATTTTAGTCTGTTTGGTTAGCATGGGTAGGGGAAGGGGAGAGAACATAAAAAAAATGTGTCATTTTTTTTAACAAACAATATTATTTCAAAAGCTTACATACACCACATGCATATTAGTACATAAAAATCAAGATAAAATAAACTCACATGTCTCATTATCAAAACAAAAGTATTCATATAATTATTTTGTTAAAGAAGAAGATACATCTTTTACGTCCAATGTCATTGAATACATAATTTACAAAAGTCCCATCCATAACTTGAGAGTTCCCTCCACTTTCTTCCATAATTCCCTCCATTTTTTTATTTTTCCTTATGTTATTATGTTAAAAAATATTTATCTCAAACTTTGTGTATTCTCTACCAACATTTTTTCTAGACTTTCAAAGAATTTTTTTAAATTGTGTGTTACATTTTTTATAGTTTGCTTTTATTTTAAATTTTTTCCTCCAAATTCCTCCCAACATTTTGTATTCCTTTCAAGTGATCTACATGCTCTTTTTTTCTCATGGTTGTAAGTTGTACAAGTATTTCTCACCATCTTATTTATATTTTCCTTCTACATTCCTATTTTCCTCCAAGCTTTACAATAAATTTTCTGCCAAGTCTTTCCCCTTCCCAATCTCCACTCCAATTTGGTGGGGAGAAAAGTGGCTAGAAATACACTTGTTTCTTTCCCCTCCATTTCCCTCCATTCCCTTCCCTTCCCCTTCACTATGTGCATCCAAACAACTTAAGTCATTTTTCCTCCCTTCCCCTCCCCTCCATTCACCATGCACCAAACAAGTCGTAAAAGTTGGATCTTTTGGAGAATATGCTAGTTAACTTTCACGTATGGCATTATATTTTGTATTTTCAAATTTAACATCTTGTATTTATTTATAATTTGGACTTATTCATCTCATTTTGACTCTTTTGATTTTTTTCACCACTCTAATGTATTAATGTTAGATATTTACCAAGAAAACTTTGTACAACAAAATAGGTAAATTGATACTATGGTTATTTATCTTGAAAGACATATTGGCCAACACTTAAAAATAATTTTGTTACTAGTTGATTCAAAAATCTAAAGTAACAAATCACATTTTAGATATAGAAAAGTATATTCTAGTTCAATAACATTGTATTATGGTTTTAAATCTATATGGTAGTTTTATGTGATTTAAATGTTTTATTTTTATTTTATTTTATATTTCAAATATAAGATAGAAAATGGTAATATTGTACAATTAATGCTATCATAATGGACTCTATATAGATGTATTTTTGCTCCACCCCCAGTTTTTGGTCAAGATTCACCAATACCTAAATCACTGACTTTTCATGAAGCACATGAGCTCCAATAAGAAAGCACAAATCTCTAACACCAAGCTTCACCAATAGCTCGATAACATCCTCTCTTGCTAGAACATTCTCCAACTAAGCCAAAGAAGGCTAAAAGGTGTCTTTACATAAGTAGATGGATTTCCACAATGGAAATACAAGAACTACATCCAAGATGAATGCATCAAGAAGAACATCAAGTATATATTAGAAGTGTGACACCCCACCGTCACACAGACAACGAGATGACACGTGAAAACGTGAGGAACCTCACATTACCAAAAACACGAGTTAATTAAAACCGATTGCGGAAAGCATACATTAGAGAACTTTTGCATCCAGATCCTGCAGAAAGACATGTTATATAATCATTCACAAGCCATGTTATAGGTCCACAGCTTATCGGAACCAGTTGTACTATCAGCACCAATGTTCAACACCTATTTATACATTCATAACGGCAACGTACGTCCACCAGCAGGATATACAAAAATTACAATAGCTAGTATCGTGAAAACGTCGTCAAACACCTCTAAGGACCTGAGTGTACAAGAATGACTCTAGGACTCACTACAAAACTACCAAATCAGCAACATGTCCATCTCTTGCCTTCTACTGCTCTTCTTGCTGCTCAGTCACAACCTCACGACCACCACCACGTCTAGAACGATCACCTAAAAAGGGTGTAAACTAGGGGGTGAGACACACAGTCCCAGCGAGAAACATAACTCCCCACTGAAACTATAAAATCTCAAAAAGGTTAAAATAGATAACAACAGATAACTGATAAAGCGTATAAAAAGAGCAGCATATTGAGCAAAGCTAGCATTACCATCAAGCTCACCAAGATATCCGGGAGGCATATAACCAAGTATTTCTTTATGGAACATGATTGACAAGATAATCTTTATAAGAACTTATCACAAGATATAAGGATCATACACATAACTACATAGTTCAACTAGATCAGCTATATAAGCAAGGAATCAATCAATGTTCCGTATTTTGCTTTAAGAAAGATATACTTATTCGACTGGATTACGTTTTATTATGCCATGAGGAAGTGAGCCTTCCCTGCTCAAATCCAACCATTGGCTGCGAAGCCCAATCCGGTGCCATACAAGGTCTAAGGAGATCTGGACTCCATGACCTCACCTTCTCGTGGTCAGTACACAGATCATCAAGCAAGACCGTAGTCTTATGCTTATAGGGCTTCATCCTCTAGGTCAGCTCTGCAAGCTACCCATATCTTTAGCTCACCTCATCATAGGTGCTAGTGCATACATCCGAGCCATGAACGCATCATGCTCATCATCACATATCCTGAGCCATGAGTCTGTTCACCATGCTCCATATATCCTGAGTCTGCAACCACAGTTGCACTCAACCCTCCTATTTTAGGCTAGGGGAAACCTCACATATTCAACAATATGTGCTCTAGGTAATCCTACAGGATAAACCTGTTTCACCATCACCAAATACTGACGGTAATGGATCTATGGCCATGGAAAACTACATGATATGTTCATCTATAATTGATTAGTATATTTTAAGCCAATTGTTGAGGCAAAACAAAGTATAAACATAGACTTATAGGATTACATCATTATTGCCATCATCATATTGTCCTGGGACCTCAATCCCTCATTATATCAACCACTGCCTCTCAAGGCATCATAATCATGCATCAACATCCTAGGAACGCATCCCTTATATCATCATCAGAGGATAACACCTCAACTAAGCACTCAGCCTTATATCAGGTCCTCAAACCTATCAACTTGTTGCCACATTACCACATGGTGCTATTCCAGCACATACATCTCATAGCTCTTATCAGGCTATGAATCCACATGAAATACCAACATGGTTAGTATACACATTCATAAAGATAACTGAAGCCATCATGGATTAATAGAATGATCATGCTATCAAGTATATAAAGCAACATCCATGTAGAAGTCATAGTTTTATCATTAATCATAAACATATATCGAGCCCCATACTTGTGATCATAGGCATGTGTCACACCATCATGTGAAGCAACATCATATGCTTCCAAGCTTCCTGGTTCACAACCTATCATTTTAACTCATCATCATATTTGCAGGATTCAAGGTGATTACATCATATCACTTGTGTTATCATTATAAGCCATATACATTCCGAGTTATCAGAACCCTCACCAAAACTCCTACAACCTTCACGATAGGTAGCACCGGGCAGGATGACTACCCTCACCCAAGCCTATCGGCCAAGCACAACGGCCAACCCTTACCACTTGCAACGCCTCAACGTAACGCTGCGTCGGGCAACACCTACGCGGGCAATGTGCAAACCGTGATGCTCATCGTCCTTAGGCGAGTGACGATGCGTTGTGCAACCAGGGCTAGTGCTATATCGTGCACGCCCCTATAGGGTGGTATCGCCCAAGACCCTATCGCCCACTTAGGGTTAGGCAACTTCCAAGGTCGTGATGCCCAACCACCAAACCATAATGTCCATGGGAAGAGAGACTATAAGGATTCATATCGGGTAACTCAACTGAGGGTGTGTCATGGAAACATAAACCCCAAGCCCAACATAGGGTTACTCATCTTACCCATAACGTTCAAGGGAGGCTAGGGTGTTTCCCACTTCATAACAAATAAGACCTAGGAACCACAAGAAGGCCTATCGCCCAACTAGGTCAAGCATCTTATATCGGCCACCACTAAGGCATCGTATAGGGTTCTTATACAACCATCATATAAGCCACCAAGCTCATCATAGCATATCGGCCAAGATCATCACAAGATGTATCATTCAGAGCACAAGATATAAGGTGTGTTGGCCAAGCTCTATCTCAAGCCAAGAGAACCATACTGGGCATCAAACCAACCATCTCAACTAGGTGTAATAGTCAAGGGTACGACCCAAGACAAGCCTATCAGGAAGCATTACTCCAAGGTCATATCATGCAAGGCACAACCCCACAAGGTCATCTTCAACCTCAAGCACAAGGGCACCAAACCCTAATTGATCAAGAAGATCGGCTCACCTCTCAACAATCAAGAGAGAGGGGTTTTGCGCAACCTCTATCACAAATCGGGAAACCACAATGATCCACCTCAACATAGGTCATCATCTATTCAAAAGCTCACCTCTCAAATCCATGGTGAGAGGAGGGTGTCGCCCAAGCAACCAAAATGTAGACTCACCTCTCAACTAAAATGAGAGAGAGGGGTATTGCTTACATCACTAGAGCTCAAACTCACTTCTCTAGACCAAGGAGAGAAAAGGGGTATTGCTCAACAAGGAAACCCTAAACCATGGTTTCGCCAACTAGGTGTAAAGGCATATAAACCATCAACAACATCAACAACATCATGCTCATTATATCTATAAGATCAACAACATGTACTAGAGAAAGAAACATAACATGCAATGGCCGATCATCAACATATATGAAACATGCAACATAGAGAAGGTAGTATAGCTAGGGTTAGAAGTTATGTAACCCGCCTTAAGAAAACTCCTCAAGCTCCAATTCTCCTAAAATCTAGCTCCTAACTCCAAGCTCACCACTTTTGGCCACCTAGGGTTCGGCCACCAAGCTAGAGGAAGAAGAAGAGATCTCCACCAAGGGGAAAAGATCGGCCAACAAGCTCTCCAAGGAAGGTGTGTCGTGCACACACAGAGGAGAGAGAAACAAAAGAGCTAAAGGGTTCCCAAGGAAGAAAAAGGCAAGACATATATAGATGAGGGTCAAGGTTAAACCAAGGCAAGGTGTCACCTTACCAAGGGACACTTGTCCACACGTTTTACCACCTTGCAAAACACATGCAATACCATGCCACCACTCAACCAAGGTTCGGCCACATGTCCAAGCTAGGGTGACACAACCAAAGCAAGGAGGTCAAACAAGGTCAAAGGCCGACACACCACCTCCCATGGCCGACACACCACCATGGGCGATACCCCATGGCTGACACAAAGCATCCTTGCCCGATACAGGGCTCAACCAAGCAAGGCAAGGGCCAAACAATGGAAAACAAGGCCCAAAAGAGCTCAACCAAGCCCAAGACAACTCAAGGCATGAGCCCAAACCTTCCTCTCAACTCTAGAGGAAGCAAAGAGAGAGAAAGACAACTCTCAAGGTGACAAACTTGCTCTCCAACCCTATCTTAGGTTATTTTGCAAGTAGCACCTCCAGCTTTCAACTAAGCACAAGAAAACCCTAGTCATCACAAAAGATGATTAGCAAGCAACCAAGCACAAGGTTTAGGCAAAACAAACAGGGTAAGCCCAAAATGAAGTTCAGGGTCCTTACAAGCCATAAACCTCTACAAAGGGATTTCGTCCCTGAAATCAGAAGAGAAAAGCGAGGGATACTTCCGCCTCATCTCTTCCTCAAGCTCCCACGTGGCTTCCTCAACACCACGATGATGCCAAAGAACTTTCATAAGAACCAGGTCCTTTCTCTTTAGCTTCTTTACTCTTCTGTCAAGGATCGCCACCGAACCTTCCTCATAGGTCACGTCTTCATCAAGCTCAACCTCAACTGGCTGTATCACTGTCCCTGTGTCTGGATGACTTTTCTTCAGTATACTGACAAGGAACACTGGATGCAACCTGTGCAACACCGGAGGCAACTCTAACTTGTAAGCTACCTTGCCAATACATGTTCTCACTGGGTATGTCCCCATATACATGGGTGTCAGTTTGCCTTTCCGGCCAAACCTTAGCACGCCTTTCCAAGGTGAGACCTTGAGATACACTTTGTCTCCCACTTGGAACTCTAAAGGCCGGCGACGATTGTCTACATAAGACTTTTGTTTGTCCTGTGCCACTTTCAACTTTTGATGTATCACTCTGATCTTTTCTTGTCTGTTGTACTAACTCAGGACCCAAAAGTTGATATTCACTAGACTCATACCAGCATAAAGGGATCTGCACTTCCTTCCATATAGACCCTCATAAGGAGCCATGTCAATGCTCCGCTGATAACTATTGTTATAAGCAAACTCTATCAAACTGAGATGCACGTCCCAACTTCCTAGGGACTGCAAAACACAAGATCGGAGAAGATCTTCCAAAGTCTGAATAGTCCTTTCAGACTATCCATCCGTTTAGCGGTGGAAAGCGGTACTGAACCTCAACTGTGTTCCCAACTCTTTGCGCAACTGTTCCCAGAAATGACCTGTGAATTGAGGACCTATGTCGGAGACTATCATTGCTGGTACACCGTCAAAACGCACTATCTCATCTACATACACCTGAGAAAGATTCTCTGCTGTATACGTCATTTTTACTGATATGAAATGAGTAGATTTTGTCAACCTATTCACTATTACCCAAATGGAATCCTGATTCCTAGCTATCTTTGGTAGACCAACTACGAAGTCTATGGTTATATGATCCCATTTCCATTTTGGTATCGGCATGGGTTGCAACGTACCTTCTGACTTCTGATGCTCAACTTTAACTTGCTAACATACTACGCAGTTAGCCACAAACTCAGCTACATCCTTCTTCAAGCCAGACCACCAATATAGGTCCTTTAGATTATGATACATCTTGGTGACCCCTGGATGCATAGCATACATCGAAATGTGTGCTTTATCGAGTACTAGCTTTCTTAGATTATCACCATCGGGGACCACCATTCTACCATGATAGCAAACTAGTCCATCCTCAGACTCATGGAACTCATCATGCTTTTTGCTACCAAGCTCTGACCTGATCAACTGCACTGTATCATCTGCCTACTATGCATCTTTGATCTGCTATCTCAGCGTAGGGTTGACTTACATCTGTGTTAACAGTCCTTCCAACAAGGAAACTTCCAACTGTACATTCATCTGCCGTAAGGAGACAAACATATCTCGCCTATGACATACTAAGGAACTCAATTGTGCCTTCTTCATGGAGAGAGAAGAAGACTTTCTACTAAGCGCATCAGCTACCACATTTGCCTTACCGGGATGATACTCAATGGTGCAATCATAATCATTGATTAGCTCCATCCAGCGACATTGTCCCATATTCAGCTCACTTTGTGAAAAGATATACTTCAAGTTCTTGTGATCTGTAAAGATCTGACACACCTCCCCATAAAGATAGTGTCTCCAAACCTTTAATGCATGGACTACTGCTTCCAACTCCAAATCATGTGTCAGATAGTTCTCCTCATGTTTCTTAAGCTATCGCGAAGCAAAAGAAATCACATGATCCTCTTGCATCAACACACAACCTAAGCCCTTCTTGGAAGCATCGCAGAAAACAACATAGCCCTTCCCAAGCTCTAGCAGCACTAGCACTGGAGCACTTTTCAGTTTTTCCTTCAAACTTTGGAAAGCCTGTTGTCAACAATCATCCCAGATAAAAGGTACACCCTTCCTGGTCAACTTTGTCATGGGCAACGTAATCACACTGAAGTCCTTTATAAACCTCTTGTAGTATCCTGCCAAACCCAGAAAACTACGAACTTCAGTCAGCGTCTTTGGTTGCTCCCAATCTGCAACTGACTCCACCTTCTTAGGGTCCACTCTGACTCCTTCTACATATATCACGTGTCCCAAGAAAGTTACTTCCTTCAACCAGAACTCACATTTGCTGAACTTGGCATACAACTGATGTTGGCGAAGAAGAGTCAATGCTTGTCGAAGATGTTGTTCATGCTCTTGACTGTCTCGACTGTAGATCAAGATCTTATCTATGAAAACTACAACAAATTGATCTAGAAATGGATGGAACACCCTATTCATCAGATCCATGAAAGCAGCAGGTGCATTGGTTAGCCCAAACGGCATCACCACAAACTCAAAGTGACCATACCTCATCCTAAATGCTGACTTTGGTATGTCGTCCACCTTAATCCTCAACTGATGATATCTAGACCGTAGATCGATCTTTGATAACACTGTAGCACCACACAAATGGTCGAATAGATCGTCTATCCTCGGCAACGGGTACTTATTCTTGACTGTGACTTTGTTTAATTGCCGATAATCTATACATAGCCGCATCGACCCGTCCTTCTTCTTAACGAATAGCACTGGAGCACCCCAAGGAGACATGCTCGGTCAGATGAAAACTTTCTCCAACAACTCCTGTAACTGCTTCTTCAACTCTGCCATCTCTGCTGGAGCCATCCTGTATGGCGTCTATGCAACTGGCTATGTTCTTTGTACTAGATTGATATCAAAATCAATCTCTCAGGGTGGGGGAACACCGGGGAACTCATCAGGAAACACATCTGCAAACTCTCAGACAACCGTCACCTCCTCGAGGCTAGGACCTTTCGCCTTGGGATCCATGACGTGAGCTCAGAATACTTTACAACCTTACCGCAACAACTTTTCTGCCACCATTGCTGACACTAGACATGTCAGAAGAATCTTCCTATCTCCTTGAAAGATCCACTTCTCTCCACCGTCATCAAACACTACTTGTTTGGAACCACATTCCAACACAACCTTATACTTCTCTTAGGTATCCATCCCAAGGATTACATCAAATCCATTCATATCAAGTGGTATAAGATCCACTTGTATATCGTGTCCTGAGAAAGACAAAACACAAGACGGACACTCTTCTCAAAGTATTAAAGAACCATCGAGAGGGGTTTCTAACAACATGCTATCTTTCTTACAACAAACAGGTAAAGGACAGCTATCAAGTAAACTATGTGTGATAAAAGAGTGTGTAGCACCAGGGTCAACCAAAATAGATATAAAATAAGAAGAAGACAAATCAGAATGGAATAACTCCATCTGACTTGTCACCACTCGCGGGTTGACTATTGTCTCTGGCTGACTCATAGCATAGAATCGATTTGTTGCTTGTCCACGTCCTCTGCTCCCTTGAGTAGACGATCCTGCTTGTGACGCTTGACTGCGTCCTCACCCTCTCCTACCACAAGGATGAGGTCTTTCTGACCCTTGTTGATTCTATCTCAGCTGTTGTGTTACTTCAATATCTCTCTTTGGGCAATTTGATTTTAAATGCCCAGTCTGTCCATAGTGGTAACATGACCTGCCTTCTGTCTGCGGCCTAGATGGCCCTGTTACTGCCATAGAAGTTGTACTATGCGCCTTTGATGGCGAAGAAACATAACCTCTTCCCTTACTCAGAGACCACTGAGATGGTGTACGCGAATTCTGAATTACGGAAGGTGTTGAAAACCTTGGCTTCTTGAATCCACCAAATCTCTGTCCCTAGAACTGAGCAGGCATTTTCCTTGTCATTAACTCCTTTTTCTCCTTAACAGATCATTCAATGTTGCAGACGGACTCCACAAACGTGGCAAACTGCTCCCGATTCTCTAAAGAAGCAGCAGGTGTCAATAGCTCAACACTCAAACTTTCTCAAACCGCCTGATCCGCTCATCATCTATTACCGCCATGTGAGGACAAAACCTCAGCAAGTCCATGAACTTGGCTTCATACTCAGTGATGTTCATCAATCCTTGGCATAGACACTCAAACTGGTTGATTTTCTTGTCCAGATATGCCTTCAGAAAGTATCTGCTAATGAACTCTCGTCGGAAAACCTTCCAACCGATCTCCTCACCGGGTCGCTTCTCCTCCTCGATGGCCCATCAGTGGCCAGCACTGCCCTTCAGAAAGTAGACAACATGCTTAACTTTGTCTGCTTCGGGGATGTCGAGGATCCGAAAGGCCTTCTCAAGACCTGTCAGCCACATATCAACATCCGTCGGATCAGTCGTTCCAGCATAATCCGAAGCTCCGACTCGGCAGAGCCGCTCAAAGTTCTTCCCAATACCCGATGCTTCACCATGGGGAGCATGTGCTCTTGGCTAAGGCACTAGCACTCGTTCTACCATGTGATTCATCGTAGCCATCAACTGCCCCATAAGTTGTTGGTAGGCAGGATCTTCGATAATGGCTGGGTCAAGTTGGGGGACCTCAGGTACCTGATCTTCATGTGCCTGCCCTCCTGCTCCATCAACTAATGCAGCATCGCTGCTCTCGGCAGCATATTCTTCATGGTTTCCAGACATCTTGATGCTTTATCTTCCGCTGAGAGTAGAAGGTTATTGTAATAAAATTTGGATAACTCACAAGAATAGACGAAAACCTAGTCCTAGATCCCTGTAGACTCAGCAAACCTAGAGCTCTGATACCAAACCAACTGTGACACCCCGCCATCACATAAACAACAAGATGACACGTGAAAATGTGTGGAACCTCACATTAGTGATAACACGGGTTAATTAAAACCGATTGCGGAAGGCATACATGAGAGAACTTTTGCATCCACATCCTGCAGAAAGACATGTTATATAATCATTCACAAGACATGTTATAGGTCCACAGCTTATCAGAACCAGCTATACTGTCAACACCAGAGTTCAACACCTATTTATACATTCATAACGGCCACGTACGGCCAGCAATAGATATATAAAAATTACAACAACTAGTATCGTGAAACGTCGTCAAATACCTCCAAGGACCCGAGTGTATAGGAATGACTCTAGGACTCTACTACAAAACCAAAAAAATAGAAGCATGTCCATCTCTTGCCTTGTACTGCTCTTTTTGCTTCTCGGCCGCAACATCACGACCACCACCACGTCTAGAATGATCACCTAAAAAGGGTGTAAACCAGCGGGGTGAGACACACAGTCCTAGAGAGAAACATAACTCCACGCCGAAACTATAAAACCTCAAAAAGGTTAAAGTAGATAACTGCAGATAACTGATAAAGTGTATAACAAGAGCAGCATACTGAGAAAAGCTATCATTACCATTAAGCTCACCAAGATATCTGGGAGGCATATAACAAAGTATTTCTTTATGGAACATGATTGACAAGATAAGCTTTATAAGAACTTATCACAAGATATAAGGATCGTACACATAAATGCATAGTTCAATTGGATCAGCTATATAAGCAAGGCATCAATCAATGTTCTATATTTTGCTCTAAGCAAGATATACTTATTTGGCTGGATTACATTTTATTATGCCCTGAGGAAGTGAGCCTTCCCTGCTCAAATCTAACCATTGGTTGCGAAGCCCAATCCGGTTCCATACAAGGTCTAAGGAGATTCGATCTCCAAGACCTCACCTTCTCGTAGTCAGTACACGAATCATCAAGAAAGACCGTAGTCTTATGCTTATAGGGCTTCAGCCTCTGGGTCAGCTCCGCAAGCTCCCCATATCTTTAGCTCACCTCATCATAGGTGCTAGTGCATACATCCGAGCCATGAACACATCATGCTCATCATCACATATCCTGAGCCATGGGTCTGTTCACCATGATCCATATATCCTGAGTCTGCAACCACAATTGCACTCAACCCTCCTATTTTAGGCTAGGGGAAACTTCACATATTCAACAATATGCGCTCCAGGTAATCCCACAGGATAAACCTATTTCACCATCACCAAATACTGACGGTAATGGATCTATGGCCAGGGCAAACTACATGATATGTTCATCTATAATTGATTAGTATATTTTAAGCCAATTGTTGAGGCAAAACAAAGTATAAACATAGCCTTAAAGGATTACATCATTATTGCCATCATCATATTGTCCTGGGACCTCAATCCCTCATTATATCAACCACCGCCTCTCAAGGCATCATAATCATGCATCAACATCCTGGGAACGCATCCCTTATATCATAATCAGAGGATAACACCTCAACTAAGAACTCAGCCTTATATTAGGTCCTCAGACCTATCAACTTGTTGCCACATTACCACATGGTGATATTCCAGCACATACATCTCATAGCTCTTATCAGGCTATGAATCCACATGAAATACCTACATGGTTAGTATACACATTCATAGAGATAACTGAATCCATCATGGATTAATAAAATGATCATGCTATCAAGTATATAAAGCAACATCCATGTAGAAGTCATAGTTTTATCATTAATCATTAACATATATCATGCCCCATACTTGTGATCATAGGCATGTGTCACACCATCATGTGAAGCAACATCATATGCTTCCAAGATTCCTGGTTAACAACCTATCATTTTAACTCATCATCATATTTGTAGGATTCAAGGTGATTACATCATATCACTTGTGTTATCATTATAAGCCATATACATTCCGAGTTATCAGAAACCTCACCAAAACTCCTGCAACCCTCATGATAGGTAGCACCGGGAAGGGTGACTTCCCTCACCCAAGCCTATCGGCCAAGCACAACGGCCAACCCTTACCACCTGCAACGCCTCAGCGTAACACTGCGTCGGGAAACACCTACTCGGGCAACACACAAATTGTGACGCTCAGCGTCCTTAGGCGAGTGATGATGTATTGTGCAACCAGGGCTAGTACTATATCGTGCACGCCCCTACAGGGTGGTATCACCCAAGACCCTATCGCCCACTTAGGGTTAGGCAACTACCAAAGTCGTGATGCCCAACCACCAAGCCATAACGTCCATGGACAGAGCGACTATAAGGATTCATATCGGCTAACTTAACTAAGGGTGTGTCGTGCAAACACAAACCCCAAGCCCAACATAGGGTTACCCATCTTACCCATAATGTTCAAGGGAGGCTAGGGTGTCACCCACTTCATAACAAACAAGATCTAGGCAACACAAGAAGGCCTATCACCCAACTAGGTCAAGCATCTTATATCGACCACCACTAATGCATCGTCTAGGGTTCTTATACAACCGTCATATCGGGCACCAAGCCACCAAGCTCATCATAGCATATCGGCCAAGATCATCACAAGATGTATCGTTCAGAGCACAACATATAAGGTGTGTTGCCCAAGTTCTATCTCAAGCCAAGAGAACCATACTGGGTGTCAAACCAACCATCTCAACTAGGTGTAACAGTCAAGGGTACAACCCAAGACAAGGCTATCGGGCAACACTACTCCAAGGTCATATCGTGCAAGGCACAACCCCACAAGGTCATCTTCAACCTCAAGCACAAGGGTACCAAACCCTAATTGATCAAGAAGATTGGCTCACCTCTCAACAACCAAGAGAGAGGGGTTTTGCACAACCTCTATCACAAATCGGGCAACCAAAAGGATCCACCTCAACATAGGTCATCATCTATTCAAAAGCTCACCTCTCAAATCCATGGTGAGAGGAGAGTGTCGCCCAAGCAACCAAAATGTAGACTCACCTCTCAACTAAAATGAGAGAGAGGGGTATTGCCTACATCACTAGAGCTCAAACTCACTTCTCTAGACCAAGGAGAGAAAAGGGGTATTTCTCAACAAGGAAACCCTAAACCATGGTTCGGACAACTAGGTGTAAAGGCATATAAACCATCAACAATATCAACAACATCATGCTCATTATATCCATAAGATCAACAACATGTACTAGAGAAAGAAACATAACATGCAATGGCCGATCATCAACATATATGAAACATGCAACATAGAGAAGGTAGTATATCTAGGGTTAGAAGTTATGTAACCCACCTTAAGCAAACTCCTTAAGCTCCAAAGCTCCAAGCTCACCACTTTCGGCCACCTAGGGTTCGACCACTAAGGTAGAGGAAGAAGAAGAGATCTCCACCAAGGGGAAAGGATCGGCCACCAAGCTCTCCAAGGAAGGTGTGTCATGCACACAACGAGGGGAGAGCAACAAAAGAGATAAAGGGTTCCCAAGGAAGAGAAAGGCAAGGCATATATAGATGAGGGTCAAGGTTAAACCAAGGCAAGGTGTCACCTTACCAAGGGACACTTGTCCAAACGTTTTACCACCTTGCAAAACTCATGCACATGCCATGCCACCACTCAACCAAGGTTCGGCCACATGTCCAAGCTAGGGTGATACAACCAAAGAAAGGAGGTCAAACAAGGTCAAAGGCTGACACACCACCTCCCATGGCCGACACACCACCATGGGCGATACCCCATGGCTGACACAAAGCATCCTTGCCCGATACAGGGCTCAACCAAGTAAGGCAAGGCCCAAACAAGGGAAAACAAGGCCTAAAAGTGCTCAACCAAGCCCAAGACAACTCAAGGAACGAGCCCAAACCTTCCTCTCAACCCTAGAGGAAGCAAAGAGAGAGAAAGACATCTCTCAAGGTGACAAACTTATTCTCCAACCCTATCTTAGGTTATTTTGCAAGTAGCACCTCCAGCTCTCAACTAAGAACAAGCAAACCCTTATCATCACTAAAGATGATTAGCAAGCAACCAAGCATAAGGTTTAGGCAAAACAAACAGGGTAAGCCCAAAATGAAGGTCAGGGTCCTTACAAGAAGAGATTTACAAATTTACCTGATGTTGTGCTAAACAAGGTTGGAAAGATGATTTAAGGATTTGATCTTTCAAAAGAAAGGTAAAATACCAACATACACAAACATTTATAGGATATAACCTTAGGATTTCCCTTGTATCTCTCCAACAATGTCTCAAAAAATCAAAATAAAGTGTCTTTAGAACAAAGAAATTGCATATACATATCCTATAGAAGGAGAAAATTACACAAAAACCTAAAAATATACTCCATGTTATATCCTCAATGTTGGTAAAATTGAATGATAAAGCATGTTTTGATAAAATGGTTCCACTGGTAGAATAATAACGTTGATCACCTTTGTAGTCTGAGTGCTTGTGACAAGAGATAAATAAAAAGAAGGAATTCATACATGAATAAACATTAATGGCTTTTGATAAATGATATAATTATCAAGTTTCAAGAATAAATAAAATGAATGGTGTTTTAGATAATTAAAGGATAATTATCGAGTTAAGATAGGCAATTCAATGGTTAAGGCATAAAATGAGAATATTTTGTCTCAACCTGTAAATTATAACTAAAGGAAGAAAATTCTAGATAATTGGGAAAATAAGGATATACCAAGGATGACAGTATTGTTTTAAGTACTTGTTTAAAAGGAGTAAGTTTGGTAGGGGGGAAGATATCCCATTAGATCCCAATTAAAATGTTTGGGAAAGGATATTAGTGAGTTTCCTAGAAATAGGAATAACTGAATTATGGGAGATAAAGAATGATCTAGACCCCAAGTCATTAAGTGATTCTGTATGGATTAATAATCAATTAGATTATCTAAAAATTCACCATATAAGTTTATGCTCTCCTTTATGACTTATGGTTTTGTAAAATCCAATAAATGATAATAGAAAGGAATAATTATGTCCTCTTCTGGATTGCATTAAGGATATGATCATGATTTAAGAAAAAGGAAGGAGCATTTATATGTTTAATGGATTTTTAGTTATGTATATCTAGCCATGAGTTGTGAGTATAATGTATAATGGGAATCAGTAGTTAATATGCTTAAAACACCTACTATAATGGTAGTTCGTGGCATGTTAATATCCATGACTCGTATGTATATCCAAAAAAGGAAATACATACTTCCTCATGGGGGTATTGTTTTCCTTCGTTTCTCTATACATGGGAACTCACTAGGGTTTCTTCTAGGGTGTATATATATATATAGAGAATCCTCATTTGGATCAGAGGCATGGTCATCGGTCCCTACTGATTGTAAACAGCCTTGTAGTTGGGCCTTGGTCATTGAATCTTACTCCTCAAAGGAGTTAGAAGAGTATAGAAAAACGGGCAAATCACTAGTCCTTGGAGGACATTGAGGTGACAAAATCCCTTCTCTAACTCCCATCGTCCACCTCTGCCACCGAAATTGGTGCCTGACAATCTCCTTGACTTCTTCAGTGTTCCACCGTTCCAGCAGCGAAGGGAGGTGACCCTGGCGTCATTGATGACCAGGGGTTAGGCTATCTCCAAGGCTAGATAAGGGAGGTTACCCTCTGGCATGGGCGGTGATGGTATCTACCAGCCGGCGATGTCCCTGCTGCTTCCTCTGGTGCCATGAGTAGGAGGAATGACTTGGGAATGTTAGGCAACGAAGATCTATAGGAGGGAGATGAGACTAGAGCAGTGCATCGAGGGCAAGAACTTATGTAATTTCTTCGGTGGATAGCCTAGTTGGAGTTAGTCTGACTGTGAGAGAGGGAGAGAGTGGAGCCATGGAAGTCAGCCGACGCTAGTCGCAGCATCGACAAGCCCAAGCATACGAGTGCGACGTCGATGCTAGGAAGGGGGTCATACTCCACGCAAGAGAAAGGGGAAGACAGAGCCAAAAGACCCAACTAACCCTTGGCTCGTGTTCAGGACCAAATGGCAATATGGTCATTTTCGTGACTTAAACTAGCTGAACTAGAATAGTAAGATAAGGTACGTTTCTGCTGATGTGTCAGCGGCTCATTGGCCAGTTTATATTTAACCTGTGAAAATCATAGTAAATGATAGGGTTATCAAAATATAGCAAACCTATATACCAAATCGATCGAGAGAATGAGAGGAACCCAAATAAAATATCAATGAGAGCTAATTATGATTTTTATTTTTAAAATAGTACTAATATGTGATAGAATGGTGATTAGAACATGGAAACCCTAGTTTTGAGTATTATAAATTTAAAAACATTAAAATCCTTTCTTTTATACTATTATATGATTTTGTTGAACATAATGATAATAAATGTAATGATGGTAATAATTATAAGGTAATTAGGGTCTCTAATGTGGATAATCATTAATGTGTGGAATTAGGGCTAAAGATCCTAACTTGCTATGTTGTTAATAAACATATTAGATCTAAGTGATATTAATGAAAGGATAAGATGGATCTAGCAACTAGGGTTACCTAATGTTAATTATGCGATGGAAATATGATTAATACCCTTATTCCTTATCTAAAACCTAAACCCTATGCCAGAGTTGAGTAGGGTTTAGTGTAAGTAATGAGATTAATATGTTTGGTGACACTTTAGAATTTATGCAATGCATATTATATGATGATTGCTAGATTTGCTTGCTTGATTGGACTATGGTTGAAGTATAATTGAATAATTTGCATGGCAAAGGTATGTGACTATGCCTAAGAATAAAACTTGTAGTTTCATGTGGTTTCTTGGAGATTTATTCGCATGGTTTGAAAATATATGTCTGCTTGTTTATTTCATTCCATACAAATTTTAAAGTGACTATCATTATCACATTATATATGAACATGACTAGACCAAATCTAGGCCACCTCTAGATCTATGGAAAGGCCATATGCCTGGATAGGGGAAGGCATGTTTTGGTACCAACCTGAATAGGGGTACCTGAGAAGTCACCTGCCTAGATAAGGGGGAGACATGATGAAGTCATCCTCCTGGATAGGGGAAAATAGTATATATTATAGTATGAGTCCTTGAGGGGTTATGACAGAGGGTGGAGAAACCTATATTGAGTAGTCATGGTGAAAATGTTAAATTTAGTTTATTAAACATTAATTGTTGAATTATGTTGTTATCATTACTTGTAAACTTTTATTTCCCCCACCTACTGGTATGACTTGTCACACTGATCGTGTTTTGTTTCACGACATTTTAAGTTTATGATGATATACATGATAGGGGATATGAAGATGAAGATGAAACCATGTGAAGACATTAATCTAAGTAAGGAGGATTTCGATAGACACTTCATCTCTATGTACAGTTCTAGTAATGAAATTTCATGTAAGTATTTTGTAAACAATATTTGTGAATTAATGAAATTATTTTCTATTACTTATTATTTGCTAAATCTGGATCCTTAAGAATATAGGTAATGGATCTCAACTTGAAGGTCTTTACTTAATTGGGGGACGCAGAAAGTGAGGCGTTACACTCCACATGGATTTACATCAACCAAAAGGCCAAAAACGTGCTTGATCTATCCACATCTCAGAATACATTAATCAGGCTCACCACCCAATACCTAATTGTTATGCTCATATGAGGCATCCCTGACACACATTGGTTGACCATGTGAATCCATGACACTCGCATAGAGGCCTTGCCTGATGCATCTCAAAAATGCCTATGGTCAAAGGCTCTCTTGGAATCTGAAGCTTGATCCTCTTAGATCCGTCAAACCCATCAACTGATCCAAGCACAATACGGTACACAATTGTAAGTTCATAACTTAAAAAGTATTATATAACCAAAAGTTGAGCATTTCATTTACATGCACAATATGACTAAATATTTTTATACTTAAGTAAATCAACATGAATTTTTGTTATATTCAATAAATGATACTCACATAAATACATAATGACGAAGGTAAATCTAAGTTCGAGGCCTTGCATAAACCATTATACTTCATTCCACACATTAAGTGAGTTTAACCCTCATTTAGGTTGTCATAGCATCTTAGTCTACTCCCCTAACCTATATTTTTCCTTCATATTTGGTTGGATCCACTAAAATACAAATTTAAACTCATAATTCACTTCTTCTATCTATAAAGTGAAACTCACACACACATACACACACACACAGATATATATATATATATATATATATATATATATATATATATATATATAGTCAGGCTAGAATACACTCGAGTGTACGGATCGCACGAATACACTCAAGTGTGTTTGCATATCAAGACTATTTTTTCAAAATGTAAACCGTTGATCTTCACCGTCATACTATAACTAGGCTACATACAAATTTTGAGCCCATTTGGATGAGTGTAAGTCACTCATCCAAGGGCAACAAAATCGACGCGCGAAACTAATTTGAAATGCATAATTTTTGCGGTCTTCATAACATGAGCTATACATATCCAAATGTGCTCAAATTTTGCGTATGAGTTGTTCACGAGATGTTTAAGAAGATCAACGAATTAGATTTTCAAAAAAAAATATTGCATCATGAAAAACTACTTGAGTGTATTCCACTCCGGATACACTCGAGTGTATTCTAGCCTCTCTCTCTCTCTCTCTCTCTCTATATATATATATATATATATATATATATATATATATATATATATATATATATATATATATATATATATATATATATATATATATATATATATATATATATATATATATATATATATATATAGCAAAGTTTTATCCTTGCGGGGCGACATGGAATAAGCATGTATTTTGTTCAATTAAAATAGAATGGTTATATTATATATGATATCATGTAGGTATTTGAAATATATCAATCTATACAACGCTTGTATTATTTTCAAAAGGTCCTATAATCACTTGTTTGTAACATGTTTATGTAATATCTTACTACGTCGCACATGATATCCCTTAAATTTCCATGTTTCTCCAATCTTTGGATAGGTGATGGTGTGCCATGTAACCTTTTACAAAGGAATCTTAAAACATGCTTTCACTATAATTTCTAAGCACCATACTTATAAAAACATCTATAATCAATTGCACAAATTTTTTTTTTTGTTCTTGACTGTGGTAATGTTCTTGGAGGATGCATGTTAGAGGAAATTTTGATGGGTACAAATCTCGGGATTCATGTTATGCAACAATTGGAGTTGCATATAAGACTGATAATGCTTATATATGAGAGGGTATGCCTTTTATTGCTCAACTAATACACATGCATTGGTGTTCAACGGATGCCCATGTGAAAAATAAAGAGCAAATGAGTCGCATTCGAGTACTGCCATCTAATTGAGATCCTTATACTTGTAAATGCAAAGACTATGTCTGGTTCAATGCATCAAAGGAGGTGGCCACCAGATGCCTTACTTTAAACATTCTATGAACCTTGGGCAAGTTGCGTTATCATTTGACACAAGCAGTCAAACACCATGACTATAAGCATGTGGAGACTAAAAGGAACGGCTAGAGGGAACAGAAAACAGGGACAATTACAACGCGAGGATTTATATTTCTTTTGAATGTTACATGTCAAATCGAACACACATGACCTGTTCTCTGTCCTTTCCCATCAAACCGTACCTTGCATACACAGGCCACCTCGGTGTTGATTTCAATTCGGGGGACACGACTATAGCTGGAAGTAGTGTATGGATAATGGAGCACAGCTGGTTTATGAGCCCACAAGACGGTTGGAGAATCAGACAATTAAGCAGCACGGGCAGAGATCGGGTAAAACGTAGAAGTCATCCTTGCTCTATCGGGATAAACATGTGAAAAGGGAAAGGCATGGTTGATTGCAGCTTGAGCTACCTGAACGGGTCACTCTGTTGATGGGTTTCAAAGTCTGAGCTTTACCCTGGAATTCAAGCCGCGGTTTGGGGTTATGTTTGTGCAGTGCATGGAATCTTTAATGGGGACAGAATAACTAAACCCGCGTGTGGTGATTATGGTCGCATGCGACGTCGCAGCTGTCTCCAGCCAAGCGGGCATCCCTTATCCCGAAGTCGCGGACTCTAGCCCAACGTCGCCGTCAATTCGTACGGAATGGAAACGCATTCAAACCGCGGGCCGAGTCGCCCTACTTGAATGTCTGGATTATGAAGTCAAATTGAAACTGGGTAGATGGCCGATGGAATTACGAGACAAATACAAGGGCAACAAATAGTGCATCAGCTATACTTCAATGAACCTACATGCTGAAGTTTCACCCATGAGAGGGCCAATGCCGCAAAAGTTCATGCCGCGGTAGTCACGAAAGTTTATCAAAACATAGATCTGATCTATCAGTCGCAACGTCTTGTTACTGATTATGGAAGAGAAGGAAGGTCGGAAATACCGAAAAAGCCCCTCCACTGATCACAAGTTTTTTTTTTGCTATTAATTGTCATGATAAAGAAATAAATGCCGTGGCACGCGATATGGATTGGACTAGAACTTACCCTTTTGCGCCAAATAAACCTAAATTTTGATAATAAAGTTCGGATCTCAGCACGTTTTGCTTGGATAAGCCATGACTATCAGTGTCCATTTTGAATCCTGTAATCATAAACCCAGTTTAACCCTTATTTTATAAGTTAATTTGTATTAAAGATTGGCAACTGGATCAGAAACAGTCTGCGTTGCCAAATAATCAGACTGGATGCCAAATAAAGTCAAATTCAGTCAATCAAACTAATCCCGCTAACTCATTCAGGATTTCAGAATCCCAGTTTGTTCTCAAATATGATCATTTTTATTAAGTCCTCATTTGTGGATGTCACAGCTGCTCGTGGGACATTCACAATTTCACCATACTACCGATCCAAGTCAGCACGTGAGAACTCAACCCCCCAAATTGCAATGGTACGATCCATAGGTGATAGTCGTACAGATAGGACATCTGTAGCTTGGATGGAGAAAATTTGTTGGTTGAGAAAACATTCTAATTTTATTACAATTCTGATCAAATATTATGTCACAACGGCATTAGATAGATATGTTTATTTAGTGGACTACAAAATCCTGCTTATAGTAGGATTTTATAAAATAAGTTGAATCCGGACGAGACATTGACACTAGACTCTAACCCCGCTAGTTCGGTTTCAACTTTGTCTGTTACTAGACATTGACACTAGACATTGTCGGTTACAAGCTCTCATGTCTTTAATAAACGCGGTGACATATTTATGAAAATTCGGAAATGTTGTATATTTGTTAAAGTTTTACCCAATGAAGTAAATATTGTCTCAATAATAATTAAGATATATGGTGAATGAGATCTGCTTGTACACTGCTTCCGAGGGTGATAAGCTCACACTTGACACTAATACAGAATAATTGGATGACATTCAACTGATATTATATGACTTAACATAACCACGTCAAAGTCCCCCTTGCCTCTCCTGATGGAGTACTTCTGTTGCCTTCCCAGGACATGGAAAGGGACTAGTGGCAGTTTAGTTTCTGGGCTGACGTTGGGGTTGCTTGACTGCACAATGCATCAGGAGGGTAGATCATTTCTTTAAAACCTTGTTTTACTTTGACTACATCAAGAAACCAATGGACGAAGTCACATTACCAGCTCCAATATTCCTGAGAAATGAATGGACCAGATGACGACTGGGTTTAGTTTGCTTGGAGAGCTTTATCCATAAGGACTAAGATACTATTCTCGGCTTAGATCTCTAAGATAAAGCTTTGATTGCTGGGCATAGACTTCAAAGCTAGGGTGACTTTTGGTAACCAAAAAATGACAGGATTGAAGTTTTATGGAAAACCTGGATATTTTCTGATTCATAGTGCAACTTCAAGTCTTGCAAGGAATTATTCTAGTCATTTTAGGCATAAACCGATGGGTGTATCTCTATTATATCATAATCTTTATTTCAGTTGAGGCTGTTTGGAACAAGGGGAAAGTAGGAGGGTATAATTGAAAAGAGTTGTTCAGTTACATAAACAAGGGAAAAAGGAGAGAGAACTGAAATAATAAAAAATATTTATTTTTTATTTTGTGAGTAAGGAAAAATGGAAATAGTACCCAAATAAAATTAGATTATAAAATGAGAAACAAGTATTAGATTATGGGAAATAATTTTGAAAATTGATGTTCAACTCCATATGTACAAGTAAAGTGAGAGAGGAAACAATAAGTATTCAGACTTTATTCAATTCTCTATAGCAAAACTTGTGTTTAACTCACATACTACAAAAGTTCACTTAAAGTTGGCACACATGTCAATAGCAATACATACACATTTTTTCACACGGTACTCCACACACACCAAAATATGAAAGAACTTTAAACAAGTACAAGAATGGAAATTTAATGGTTTTTGTTGCATATTTCTCTCACATTTTTTTGAGATTATAAAAGAGGTTATTCAACTATAAGTTACATTATATGATTTTTAGCGACATAGTAATAATAACATTGTAAGTCCTTTTAATCATAACAATTGCAATTGTTGACTTCTCTTATTTCCCAAAGAAAAGCCCTTTCCAAAATCATGGCACAAAGGTTGAATTTGGAGAAGTAGGTTCTGTAGGTGAAAATTATATTTGAAAAGACAAACTATTAGATTGAAACTTGTATGAATGGTATGTATAAGTGGATAATTTTTACTATAAAAAGTGCCTTTTAGAGAGGGGATAATTGGAGAACATAAATTCAACATGGAAAAAATATTTATAAAAACAAATTTGGATGAAAAGTTTTATAGTTTTTATTGTTAATACATGATCTATTTATGAATAAAATTGTGAATTAAGTGTCCTTGCCTTAAGAACTCTTTGATTCTTAATTCAAGATGACGGTCACACAAATGGACTTTGAGGCTCACAAAAATGGGGTTAGGTGAAACCCTCTAACAATTTCTTATGAATGAATGAGTCTTGAACTATTAAAATGTATTGAAAATAAATTTCCTCACTCTTTGAATGATAATCATATAATTATTATGTAAGAAATTCACATATATACATCTATAGAACATTATTTTATCTAGAGGATTTTCTAGAGTATTCTTGTCTATAGATGATATATTTGGAATATTCTTTTCTAAAATGCATATTCAAAGAATATATAATTCTTACATCTATTATAATTACAAGAGATAATGATAAAAAAAAGAGATAATGATAAATAAATGTATACATCTTTAGACACCCCCTAGTTGAATCAGGGATGTCTAATGTTGAGGTTGAATCAGAAACATCGGAACAAATGACGAGGCATGTCTTTTCTAAAGATATCAACATATTAAAATTCAACAGGCACTTGCAACACATAGACTTGATCAATACGCACTTTGTCAAGCTCTATATGCATGGTATGTTGATGTTGTATTGGGTTACTAGATAAATAAATAACACTAACATTATCACAATAAACCACAACGACACAACACAAAGGGATGTGAAGCTTGAGTAGAAGATTGCAAAATTAGAATGACTCAACAATAGCATTAGCAACACTACGATTCTCACCCTCCACATCTAGATCAAAAGACAACATCCTGATGTTTAGAAGAATAAGAGATTAGGTTATCATCTAGAAAAACATAATATCTTAAAGTAGTGTGGTGAGAATCAAGACCCAATAAATGATTGAATAAGCAATAAGACCAGTGATGAGAGTTAGGTGCAAATCATGATTCAAAGTTCCCTGAAGGTAGAGCAGTATAATCTTAACATAACTAAAGTGGGTGTGACATGGATCATGCATATAAAGGTACACTTGTTGGATGGAATAATAAATATTGAATGAAGTAAATGTAACATACTAGATGGCACATGTTAGATTGTGATGAAATACATGATACGATATAATTTCTCAAAAAGTGGAACTAAGTTTATACTGGGTATCCACATGAATAGAAATTGGATTACATGAGGACATGTAAGCATGTACCAAAATATCCTAGACATAATTCTCCTAAGATAGAAAATACCATGAGCATCACAAGTAACATGAATACTTAAAAATTATGTACAATACCCATATATGTCATATTAAACTCATGTGCAAGAAGATCTATAGTACTGTACATGATAATGTCTGAGAAGTAGTTAAAACATATAACATTCATATATAATAATATGTAAGTTGTATCTTCATCCTTCGATAGATAAAGAGGGATGAATCAGTAGCACTTTTTCATAATCATAGTTGCACAATATAGGTATGAAATCATTGATACCATGCATAAGTTGCTTTCTTCAAACCATATAGTAAATGGTATACTAAAAATACATGTCAATGTTTGGATGGATCTATGAACCCAAGCGATGGTCCATATAGACCATCTTATTTAAACCACCATGTATGAATGCATTTTTGACATCAAGTTGATAAATAGGCAATAATCTAGATAGTAAAAGTCTTAGAATCACAATCCATCCCCACCTTTTGAGATTTTTTGTTGACAACCAAACATGCCTTTTAGCGTTGAAGAATATTGTTTTAGTTAAACTTATGATGAAAAAACTACATGCATAAAATAATATTAACATTAATGGGATAATAAACACGATACACAT
The DNA here is from genome assembly GCA_963693085.1 of Alisma plantago-aquatica. Lineage (NCBI taxonomy): Eukaryota > Viridiplantae > Streptophyta > Magnoliopsida > Alismatales > Alismataceae > Alisma > Alisma plantago-aquatica. The sequence goes on from OY856415.1 coordinate 324,936,465, forward strand.
ATTCTTGTAAGTAATGCATAATACTTTTCATGCATAACTACACTTCAATTCAGACAAGAAAGAGAAATGGTGGGAGATTTTGATATAGGAGATATTGTGGTAGTGAGGGGATGGTTTGGGTGTGAAGGATCATATGAGTGTGGAAATTTTTAAATCCCATGCCAGGAGCAGGTTTTTATAGCTTGCTCGGAGGGCTTGGGAGGAAGAGTTAAAGGTTGTCATTTGTGTGGAGAGAGCGATCTACTGGTGGTAATTGGGATCGTAAATTAGTTTGGGTATACTGACATACCCAAAAATCCGAACCCTTTGAAAACTGCCATAAGTCTATATACTTGCATACACGTAGCCTCATACCTATAGACCTATATTAAAATGGTCAACTGATTGGTATGTTTGGACCTAGACCCACTATATCTGTGTACCCACATTAAATAAATATCAACCAATACACATATATAACTTGTCAGAATCTGACAGCAACCGATACCACTCCTATAATCTAATGGTTATCATTTCTAACATGACTCATTGCACTTCCACAATGCCTACAACCACCAAACCATAGGAGGATGCAAGCATAGCTGAGAGACAAAGACACTAGTCTAGCGACAACAAAACCACGACTCTACGAGATCCATGTTTTGTCCCTCTATCACTCCCGTACTTCAACCTCTAACCACGACAACACCTCCTACCTCAGTTGCACCTCTGGCATTGTGACCGTAGGCAACACAACCACAAGCATCACTATAGAGTAGAATAGTTGGATTCAGTTCCAAACAACACTTTGACCAGCAACGCCCAACTCCAACAATGCCCAACTCTAGATCATGACCACCTATAGGTGGCATTCAATACATGACTATAGTCAGGTTCAGATGGACGACGATGAGATTGAGGAGGCAATGGGAAGCACCCAACTACTAGTGATGAATAGCTCTAGGCATCACCCAAATAAATATTAAGATTTATAATCTAACACTAGTCACCTGCATGATTGACTCTCTATTTTGTCTAGCAACTGCTTACTTTTTTGATCATTTCTAGCAACTGCTTACTTTATTTCCCAAATAAATATTAAGGTTTGATCCATGTTCATCATTTGCTTGCTCATTCTTATATGTTTTGTTGTGATGTGGTCTAATTTTGTGCCTTATTTCCACTTTCATGTTTCATCCTTGTTCACCTATCTCTTCATTTCTATGTTTCCGGTAAATATAATTCTTTACTTCTTTATCAAAATTTGTCTCTCTATTTGCAGTAAGTAGCATTTTTAATTCTTTGTTTAGATTCATATCTCCATTTCCAGTGAGCGATGTTTGTTACAATGATTGTTTCTTTTTTCATATTATTATCTTGACTCGTAATTTCTGGTTATGAACAAATGTTGAACTAAGAGTGCAATCTTAAGTTGCACTTATAATTTGAAATATGAGCAGAAATGATTTAGTCATTTTGGGCATAAAACATGTCCAAAATTTTGTTGATAATTGAGAAATGACACTTAGTGCGGAAGCGTGTACCCATGGACCTGCACCAGTTACCCACATGGTATGCGGGACCGTGTATGATGTAGGTTTAATTTTCAACAGTGTAGGTTTAGATCCATACATGTACCCACTAAAATAACTAGATATGGTTCTCGATATGGTCTTAATTGCACCGTACCTGCACCATGTACATCCATAGGGTCAATGAAGGTTAGTTGGGTGGGGTTTCACCATAAGTGTTTGGGGGATTTGGTGAGATTGGTGGCTAGATCATATGACACAATATGGGTGTAGGTGCTCAATATGGCTCAAGGAAACCATATGTGGATAGACTAGATGTTACATGATCAACAAAGTGAAATATCTTATAAGTGACATGGAGGGAGATGATGACCTTTTTTGTTGCTAATTCCAAGTAGCCATATCCATGATGGCTGGTCGGTTAACCAATAAAGACACATCAAGTTGTGAGGGGAACCAATTTATCAAGAGTTGTAGCACTAATGTTAGGATATCAAAGACAACCAAAGACACATAGTGATCATAAGTTAGATGCCCGAGATAAGGAGAAAAGGTGGTTGTAGGGAAATCTAAGGCTTTGGAAGGAAGAATGATGTGGAGGTTGCAAACCATGCTAAGGGCCTCAACCTCGTAAGTTGGAGGGATAGAGGTGGAAATGATTCTATGGAATATCATTGAAAAAACAAATTTCACATTTAACTTTCATTTTGGGGAGATTTTTAAGGGAAAGAAAAGTAGCAAATAAGGTAATGAGTGACAACAAAGTTATGAAATTGACAATTATCAAAGTCATCTCTCATGTCACTTGAAATGATTTCATTTCACATTCAAATTTGGTAATCATGAAGAAACAGAATTGAATAAACTTGCAGAAAAGTTAAGACTTATATTTGCATCGATACACTCATAAAAATTAGTTTAATAGTCTAAAGTACAAGGTAGTTTTAATAGCCTGATTTACTTTCAATGGGGAGCATCCACTAATTACTGTGAATAATATAAAATTGAGACGTTTGAATAGTTTGACAATCATTAAAGGGGAGGCGGACATGTTTGTGAACTTAATATGAATCACATTGAGGCAAACATATTTTCCAACTAGACATGAATGAAATAAATAGGATCTTGTTACAAAAGATAAGGTAGTTAAACCAAAAGTGATCTATGACATGTCCACTAGGAAGATAAATAAACAATAAACTGTCATGTATTCTAATATGGAATAAAATAAAATAAAATCAACAGTCAAATATGAATGAAAACAAAATTGAATAAAATGTATGAAACAAAATTGAAGGGATAGTCCAATATGGATGAAAAGAATTCTGGAGATCAGCCTTGTATATGTTGATGGATACAAAAATAACTCACTACTATGTAGCCCAACATGGATGATAAAAAAATTAAATCAACAATCCAATATGATCAAAACAAATAAGAAAGAAAATTTTGATTAACAAAACTATAAATTGATAATGAAAGGGATGGGAGAATGTAGAAAACTCAAAATTGAGATCTAAAGGTCTTTCAAAAAATGCATACACATAACATGACCTGTTGATGGATTATTGGGATTGGACATGTAGTTGTGACACTAGATTATTGGCCTCAAAACTATCAAGAATCTTAATAATAATACAAAAATAGTATCCAACCCAATTAGATAGTGACATTTGAGGGCCATGTGGAATACACAGTTACTAGTGGAATAATTAATATACAATCACTAACAAGATCAACACATGAATTTCAACCCAACTATTTAGATTTTGATGGGGATTGTGTATCAAAATCTTACCACAATAACTACATGCTATACATGAGTCCCAAATGGCAAGACAAACTAACATGTCAGTAGCACAACACAAACTTGTTGGGTAAACAAGTTGGACCTAATCACCATTGAAATCAGCCACAAGCATGCTGATTTTGATGGTGAATTTGTACAACTAAATTTGCACAACAACTATATGATACAAATGTAAAACATAGAGTGAAAGGAAGGATGATTGTTTTGGATCATGAGTCACTCATCATTGGAAAACCACAACTGATAAACACAAAACATTGAACATAATTTAAGTATCATATGCATACATTTATTTTAATCGAGATCAAATAAGAACTCAAAAAATCTTAGGACAATTGACGAAGATGAAAGGAATGAGACAATATTGTAAACCCCAAAATTGAGAATTCTTGGGGTAGAATATGCAACAAAAGCATAATAGATTCACATAACACAATTTGATTAACACAAAAAAGGAAAATCTAAAACTAATGCACGTAGTTGAACTCATCATGCAGTCACGACGTTAGATTATTAGCCTCATAACTAACATGACTCTTGATAATGATTCAAAGATAGTATCCAACCCAAATTATATAATGAAATTTGAGGGTCAGGTGAAGAACACACTTATTTGGTGTACTAACAGACAATTACTGACAAAATGTACACATGGAACCTAATTGTATAGATTTTGATGAGGATTATGTACTTGTCACCACAACAAGTACATCCTACACACGAGTCCCAAATGTCAAAACTAACAAACATATCATGGGTGTCGTACATACTGGTTGGGTAGATAAGTTGGGCACAATCACCATCCAATATATCTCATTATGTTGTTGATTTCTATGATGACTATGTATAATTAAATTCCCACAACAACTATATGCTACACCTATATAACACACCGTGAAAAGCATGGATGGTTGTCCTAAATCAGTCATAATGGCCCACTTATCATTGAAAAATCAGAATTGATAAACAAAAAATAGTGGAACATGATTTAATTATCTTATGAATACATATATTATTATCTAATATAGATGAAAAAAAATCTAAGAGTTATAATGCATATACTATAATGAAGATTAATAAAAAAAGAATATCTATCTAAGGATATTTTTGAATATGAAAGGTATATGAAAATTTAGTAACCCCAAAATTGGGATTTTCAAGACTACCACATCTGACAAAAGCACATTATTTGGACATAACACAATGAGATCAATATAAACAATAGAGCAGAACGAGTCCCAAATGCATACAAAAACTCTAATGAAGATATGATCGATGGACTTAAACCCAATGTGGTTTGAATAAGGTTGGAAACAATTCTAAGAGCTAGTGTATATATATATATATATATATATATATATATATATATATATATATATACACACACACACACACACCACACACACACACACACACCACCCTCCCGGGCGTTCGGCCTCCGCCACGGGTGTGGGGGGAATCTTTCTCTCTTAATCCCCCCTACACACACGTACACACATATTGTAGTGAAGAATACAAAATAAAGAGTAGCTATCCTAGGATAGTGACGAAGATCAAAGGGATGGGAGGATATTGTAAACCCCCAAATTGAGATTCATGGAGATACCACATTCAACATAGGAACATTAGTTGGACATACACAATCTGATCAACATAAAAAAGGAAGAACTTGTCCTAATTTAGTCATCATGGGCAATTGATCAATGAAATGCTAGAGACAATAAATACAAAACGTTGAAAATAGTTTAATGTATCCTATATGCATGCAAAAATTGTAATCAAGATAGAAATCAACATACTTAAACCCAAAATGGTGTGTAATAAAATATGGATGTAATAAAATTTGAGAGATATAATACATTTATTGTAAGGAAGACCAAACAATTCAATAAAACTATCCTGACAAATATGATAGGGATGGAGGATGTAGTAAACCCCAAATTCTAGATTTTTGAGGCTTCAACATTAGACAAAAGCTCATTAGTTTGACATTACACAATATTATTAACATAAAAAATAAAGTATAAGAAATCCTAAATGCAGACAAAAACTATAATAGAGATTAGGATAGACAAACTAAAACTCAGTGTGGTCTATAATCCAATGCATATGAAAACAAAAATGGGAGCTATAATACATGTATTGTAATGAAGAACAAACAACAAAGAATAGCTATCTAGGACAAATCAAAGATGAAAGGGATGGGATAATGTAGTAAAATCTAAAATTGAGATTTATGGGATTAGCACATTCAACAAAAGCACATTAATTGGACATAACACAATCAGATCAACACCAACAAAAAAATAGAACCAATCATGTCTCAATCATCATTCTCCACTCATCATTGGGTAACAAAAAATGACAAACACAAAATAACTAATAATAATTTAAGTATCATATATGCATATTGTGGAAAATAAGATGGGAGGCTAATAGGATATTTTTATTGGTAGAAGGCAACCATCTCTCCTATAAATAAGAAAGGTGACAGATACAAGGGAAGTGAAGTCAAACCTAATGGACCAAGACAAGTAGGCCAATATCACATAATAAGCTAAATAATAAATATTATAAACCCCCCCCCCTCAAGCTGGAGTATGGACTCAACTTGGACGGTAAACCTAAAATAAACATGTCACTACCTCAAATAAAATTTTCACTCCCCTTAAATGAGGGATGGAAAAAAATAACCATTTACCATTGGATGTCCAACATCCATCCCATTTCATTCAACCATTTTAGACACCCCATCATATATGGATACAACGACACAAAGATCCATAATTTTTGCATGGTTACATATCAGGTGTTGGTTATCCATTTGATTTAATTTACGTTAGTCTAACACAAATTATCGACATGGTTCAAGTTTTGTATCTCGCAGTTGGAGACCAAGACGGAGATCCCACTTGCATCTTGTGGAACCTGATTGGAGCCAATGCTTCGGCGATTTGTATCCTTCACAACAACAATAGGTTGCGCTTCCTATGGCCTTGAAAATGGCGGTCTGCCAAAGTTGCCACCTCGGCCTGCTTTTATTCAACTTCCTTGCCTCCGTTTGACTACATTATGTCAGAAGAAGCACCATTCAAGTCGCTGCTATTGTCATGGTTCCTACATTCTGCAATCATTTAGTCATCCACACGAGTCAGCTCAAGCACTCACTCACTACACGACAAATAAGATTATGATGTCGACCACTCCGGAACACTGTCCATCTCGTACAATAAGGAACAAATATGTTGTTTGGCTCTTCCATCAGAAATAACAAGAGTTACACCCACTCCTTGGTGCGCTGGTAGCTGGGGACTTTCTAATAAGAAACCAGTAGATACTACCACTCTTATGTCTCATACCCGGTGGAAACTTGTAGTAAGCAACAGAGGTGGAATGTACCACAATGGTGACGACCGCAAACACATTGCGAAAGGAAAAAACACCATGCATAGCTTGATGTGCGATAAAAGGTGGACCCTTCACCTGCTACATCATGTGCGAAGACAGGTTCAACAGATGATTGGACCTCCATGGAAACTCGCCCATCCACATACATCCCAACCGAACCATATGGATTAGATGTCCATTATAATATGGAATGAATGGAGTGGTTAGGATTGTGGATAATGTCGGATCTAAGGGCTCTAGAGGGGGGTGAATAGAGCTAAAAATACTTGCACAAAACTTGTTAGACCTTCAAGTTACTTCAAATAAGGTCAATTGCAAATAGTAAATTGGATGGCAATTCAAACATATATAGCAAGGATGTGAGAGATTGAGACAACCAATTGAACAAGCTATTTTAGAGTGGTTCCACTCTCCAAACTAGGAGAGAGTCAGTCTACTACCTAGAGAGGTCAAGTTCTAGGATTTCTTAAACATTTCTTCTCTTTATATTCACTTATAAGAGTTACAACATATGACCTTCCTTTTCTAGGACAAGGATATCTAATTTCCCTTTAAGGTTAAGGGAGAAAACAGCCATACAAACAAGGTCTTACCTATCTAAGAGTTAGTATTCTACCTCACCAAGGTCTTACCCACTCTTGCAAGTAGGTGGATGCCTTCACCAAAGAGATCCCCTTCTTACACTGAGTCTTTTTCCTTGAAGGATTTACCCACTCAGCTCCTTAGATCTTCCACATTGTCCTCCTCCTTCAATCCGAGAAGGTTCAAGCACCTTCTTCTACAGCTCGAAGAAGCATGAACCTCCTACTTCACTTAGGGAAGCCTTCATCAATAAGATCTTGAAGAAAGGGATTGAGAAGGAGAAGCTCTGAGAGCTTTATAAGTGTACAATGAGGTAGCTCTCTCACACAAATCCTATCTCATTCATATGGACAAAATGAACTGTAATCAAGAGAGAGAAAGGGGCTCAAGTGCAATAAAATCATTCAACTATGGCAAGGACCTTGAATAGAATGAATGTGCAACCTTAGAATAAACTCCAAGAGTTCCTAATTATAGATGGGGGTGTCCACTAGAGTGTGGGAACACTTGTGAACATTTTCTAGCCATTTGGAGGGTTGCAACAGATATAATTTTGAGTTTTACGACACTCTAGTAGTTATTATCACTTTATCTGTATTTTTCGTACAATGCATTTGGTCGAATTTCAATAAAGATAACTCGATCAATCACTCTATGCGACAAAGCTAATTTAAACCACTGGTTGAGTTTCTCATGATGAAAACTCAACTGATCCACTTAAATAAGTTTTGGGTAGAGATGTTGTTGGTTGAGTTCTGTGGATGTTCAAATTGACGGATCAAAGTCATTCTCAAAATCAATCAAGGATCGGTCGAGTTTGTAACTCGACCGATGAACAACTTGTAATGAATTTTACAAAATTACTATTAAGCGATCAAGGGTTCCAATTAAGTGTCCCTGATATTTTCTCATCTTAATCACAAGTCATACCATCAATACACATGATTACAAAAATAATCTAAGGTGATTTGGAATGTTTTCCAAAAATGTGCATTTGCATTACTTTTGACTTGGACTAGAGCAAGCTAGGGCTTGGTCAATTTGATCTTTTTCATGTGCCTAATGCCTAAAATCAGTCTCAAACAAACATATTAGATACATATGAATGGAATGATTAAGTAATTATAAAAATATGGACAATCTATAACACTTAGGTGAACATTCTCCCCCTTTTTGACAATGACAAACCATTCCTCAACATATTGAAAAGGATATGAAAATTAAACATTTACCTTTGAGAAAGGATGTGAGAGTTAAACCTTTTACCTTGTGAATTACAAGGGGATACATTAATAAACAATGTGAATTGCTACCCCTCAATTCATGTTTACCTAAGCCTGCATTGTTGGTCTTTCCACAAATAACCACGTCACATATACATACTATATGGTCCTCTAGCAAATCATGTGATAAGTAGATAATTGAGAAGAAAAGGATCATATAAGCAATAAAAAAAATATGGTTGATACCATTTCTCCCCCTTTGTCATTATGAAAAGCCAGGGAGGTAGAAGAGCTAAAAAGCACAACTCTTCTCCACATGTACAAGATAAAGCAATCAACCACATATAGCACACTCCAAACAGAGACAAAGAACAGAGAAACAAACAATCTAATGTCATAATCAAAATATGAGATAACATACCACAAACTGATAAGATATAGGCAACCAAAGAGTTATGGTACATAGAATTAATATTACAACACTAAGCACGTTCTCACAGAACGAGCCACAAACCAACGATAAAATAACAAGATGATAAAATAGTATGCCACATATACAGTGCCCAAATGTCTTAGTATAAAATAGTCTAAAAAGATAGATATAATTAACACCTAAAGACTAAATAAATATAACATATAAGCTACATATGTGTTATCTATGTCAATGGGATCATCATCAACATCAACATCGAACTTATGCTTGTAGTCCTCGTCACCATTTGAAGGTGCAACAGAGACATCAACATCATCTTCATCTCCAGAGGAACAGACAAAGTCATCATTAGAACCATCCTTGGATCCATCACCCTCAGTGCTCTCATCATAATCAGCTTCCTCCTCAGTATCCTGATCATACATCTCCTCATCGACAGGAGGACCAAAAACCACGATCAGACCATCAGAAATCCTACTCAGTCTAAGACATGCCAAGAGCATGTAAAGCATTTGCTTGGTTAAAGGAGGGAGAAAAAGTCCCAAGACTAGCAAGTAGGGTGGAAACATGACCAGCAGGAAGAGCCAGCAGAGGAAGCACACTCGGGGCAGGTCCACCATCAACAACAAAGGTGATAGTAGGTGGAGGGGTTGGGTAGAAGTAGTTGTATGCATAAGAGGCATAGTCACCACCTGGGTATGGCTGGAATAAGGGGGAGGGATGGGTATAGGATAGGTTCATGTGGGACGTGATCTGGTAGAGGTCCTGATGGAGGTGATCCTAACCTGAAGGTTGTACGTCTGTTGGTGCATCATGTACCCAATAAGTGCTTCATTTGACATTGAGAAAGAGGTGCAATCAGGTCGAGGTAGTGGTGGAGGTGGAGGGGTCTGGGTGGAGATAGAGGTGGATGCTTTAGGTGTGATAGGAGAGGTAGGAAGGAAGGTCTTCTTGATGGTGGTTTCACTTATGCAGACTCCTTTCCTACTAGATTTGTAGTGGAGATCATGGAAAAGAGATTTCTGAGTAGAAAATGAACAAAGACCACAAATCAAGGCAGGGCAGGGTGGGTGGGTACCATAGGTGTTCTTCCTAGAGTCAAAGAAGGTCATGTGGTGTAGAATGTATCGTGACCACTTGAATCGAACATTCTTCAAAAAATAGTACATGATCATAGCACTTTTTTCTACAATTTCTATTTGGGTTTTCTTTGGATGAACATTGCAGTAAACTACTAATGCAATTAAATAGTTTCTGAGATCTAGGGAAGAGGATGGAAGGGTCGAGTTCTTAATATAGGGTACATGATATGTCTTCAAAAACTTATGAATATCAAGAGATTAAGTTCAAAGTGTTTGTTGAAAGCCTCAGGGTCAAGAAGGTCAAAATAGCTAGGGTCCCTTCCTCCATGTGTTGGTAATCTCAGTTCCATTGAAAAAGAGATTCAAGGAATCTTCAGAGATGATAAATTTTGTACCGAAAATCATAGAAGTGAGAACAACCTAAGTATTAGGAGGTGGCATTATTGTGTCGTAGTTCCACTTAAGATTCACACAGAACTCATGTACCACCTTTGTGTTAGTTATGGAATTGTGAAAGCACATGCGTTCTGCGCATAGTGCACCTAGGTGATGGAAGAAAAAGTCTCTACAACCTCTTTGATAACTGTCTTCATGGTGCGACAAGGCTCAAACAAATATCTAAACAAGAAAGGGTTCCTAGAAAGGATCTCTTTATAGAGATTTAGGGATTTAGAGGAGACAAAGGAGGTGCCATCAAAGGATAGGAGGCAAGGAATAGAGGAGGACATGTTAGCTCCATTAGGGATAACTCTCTTCCTATAGTTGGAAGCCATGGGAACAGATTGAGAAGAAAAACCAACCGAAAGAAAGAGAGATCCTCACCAACAGGTCATCTAACCACCTAGATGGGCGTTGGAAGAGGCAACGAAGGTTAAACAAGGCAAGGTAGAGGGTGTGCAAACCTAGGGTTGGAGGTCAAGAGGGATGGGATTTGGGATTGGTCAATTTTTCTATAGTTGAGAGGGAGAGATGTCGGTCGAAACCATTTTTAGGTTTGGTCCAGCTCGTCAGTCAGTCGAGATTTGAGATTTGGAAACTCGACCGATTGACATATTCACATGACCTCGACCAAGGGATCGATCAAGTTTGGAATTCGACCGATCAACACTCTATCCAAAAAGATGAAATTTTAATTCCTAGCCTCTAGAGTGCTAATTAATATTATTTCTTTAGTCTATTATGTATTTTAGACATATTGAGGCACATTTCACTCATCACAGGATACTATTTTGCAATAAATCATTCATTTGTGAAAAGACCCCAAAATAAGCAAAACAAGGTATGAAATAAGATAACTATTGCACATGTCAAGTAAGAGATGATCCATTTAAGAACAAAACATATATGTAAGATAAAAACTATGTATATGGCATGTCAATATTATCAAGAGAAATTATAAGCATTTTTTATCTAATAAAAGAAAAGTGCTCTCTAGCTAGAGGTTTACTAAAAATGTTTGCAAGTTGATTCTTTGTATCCACACGCATGATATAAATATCCTTCTTGGAAATGTGCTCACAAAGAAAATGATGATGGACCTCTATATATTTAGCTCTACTATGCATTATAAGATTGTAAGATAAGTTAATTGCACTAATATTATCACAATAGATAGGAGAAGCATCAAAATGAATGTTAAAGTCTTAGGGCATTTGCTTCATCCATAGGACTTGGGCACAACAACTTCCAACTGCAATGTATTCAACCTTGGTAGTTGAAAGGGCCACAATGCTTTTGTTTCTTAGAGAACCAAGTGTTGACCTAGAAGTTATACATTGCCTATATTTTGATAATGACCTAACCATTCCATTCATATGTATCTAATATGTGTGTTTAAGATTGTTTGCAGGCATTAGGTACATGAAAAGGATCCAAAATCCAAAGCCCTAGAAAGGGTCATGTTCAAGTCAAAATAGCTACAAGTGTGCCTTTTGGGATTTCTATGTAAATAACCGTAGAACCTTTATGTAATCACTTGTAATGATGAATTGACTTGTAACTTAAGTGAGAAAAATTGTTTCGGACAAAAATCACCAAGTTTTAATCACTTTAGATGCAATTTTGAAAATTGATTTCAGACACTTTGTCGGTCAAGTTTCCAAGCCTTAAAACTCGACCGATCAATCCTTAGTCAATTTTCTGCAGATTGCATCGGTCGAGTTGTGTTTACACAGAACTCGATCGATCATGTAATTGATAATTTATACTTCAAATGGTCGGTCGAGTTTGGTCAGGACAAACTCGACCGATCACTTGAATATCGGCTTTGTCGTTTACTTGATCGGTCGAGTTACCTTTATTGAAACTCGACCGATTGCACTGTACGGAATTTGCAAAAAAGAAAGTGATGTGACCGTTGGTGAGTGTTTTGAGCAAAAATAGAGTCATTTCTTTGAACAAAAAATGGCTATTTTTGTATCCAAGCGTCCCACAACTTAAAGGGGAACCCTCAACTATAAATAGACCCTCTTGGAGTTCATTCCAAGGCTGCTCATTCATTGCAAACTTGGTGCTAGCATAGTTGAGAGTGTTCTAACCATTTGAGCACCTTTCTCTCTCTACCTTCAAGTCAAATTCGTGAGTATGAGTGAGATAGGTCCCTATGTAAGAGAGCTACTCCATGTGTTGATGTAAAAGCTCTCCTCCTCCATCTTCCAACCTCCATTCCTTTAAAGATTGTTGAAGATCCCTCTCCAAGTGAAGGAGAAGGTGGTGATGTTCTTCAAGGTTGAAGAAGGCAAACTACTCCAGGTCTCCAAGTGAAGGAGATAGGTGCTCCATATCTCCAAGTGAAGGATAGAAGTAAGGCAATGCTCAAGAAAGATAGCTAATCCCTTGAAGGCAGAAGACTTGAAGAAAGGAGTGGGTAAGTACATGTTGATAGCTGAAGACTCCATGCTTCAAGTGGGTAAGCTCCTTCTATAGGTTGAAGATTTTTGCTTGAGGTACTAAGCCCTTGGATGTGTGGTTGTTGTATCTTGTAATATTATTGTGGAATATAAGAGTACCAAGATTGCAAATCCTAGAGACTAATCCACTCTAGGTAGTAGATTGACATTGCTCCTAAGTTTAGGACATGGAACCACTCTAAACCACCTATCCAAGTTCTTGTCTTTCACTATCTCTCATCCTTGCTATGAATGCTAGATTAGGTCATCAAATTGTTTCTTGTTTAAGTTTCTACAATTGACATAATTTGGTGGTCTAATCAATCTTGTGAGAATTGTGAAGCTCTATTCAACCCCCCCTTCTAGAGCCCATTGATCCAACAAGTGGTATCAGAGCAGGTCTTCTCCAAGCTACTTTAACAAGTAGGAGAAGATGGGTGATTCGGTACTTGGTTCGCTTAACTTAGAAGGAAGCTTCTCCATGAGACCTCCAGTCTTCGACGGAACCAACTTACTCTATTGGAAGAGAAGGATGCAATTCTACCTTCAAGGTGTGAGCTATGAAATGTGGAAGATAGTCAATCTCAAATATGAAGATCCAAAGGGGGACATCACCACATGGACTGAAGTTGAAATGAAGCATGCTCAACTCAACACCAAAGTTGTGAGCATCATCTACGCCGCCCTTACTCCATCCGAGTTCAACCATATCTCCTCATGGGACACCGCACATGAGATATGGCACAAATTGTGTGTCACTTATGAAGGAACCGAGCAAGTGAAGGAAGCCAAAGTCTACATCCTTGGTGGTTTTCTAGAGAACTTCAAGATGGGTATGAATGAGAGAGTGGCTAATATGTACACTAGGCTCAATGTCATCTTAAATGGTTTGGCAGCCCTTGGGAGTGTGATTGATAGAGGTACTATCAACTCTAAGATCTTAAGATGTACTTCAATTGAAGAGGTGTACAAGCTAAGTGAGTTGTCAACCGAGGATCTGGTCGGTAACCTCTAAGCCCATGAACCTAGGCTTGACAAGCAAGAAGAGGAAGAGAGGAGTGAATAAAAAGAATCCAAGAAGATAAATGATACAACCTTCAAAGCACAAATTGAAGAAATGGACCATCAAGAAAAACTCGCCTTGAAGTCCCCCAACCCTTCCTCAAGTGAAGATGAATGTTCTAATGAGCATGAGGCAAACTACTCAAAGGGAAAATATTTCAAGAGAAAGTCCTCCTCTTCAACTCTAAGGTGCTATGAGTGTGATAAAAAAGGCCACTACAAGAATGACTACCCCAAGGCCAAGAAGAGCCACCACAAGAACAGCCACAAGAAAGACAAGGAGCACAAGAGAGAAGGCAAGTACAAGAGGAAGCACAAGAAAGAAAGAAGATCAAGAGATGCAACCCATGCAGCTTGGGAAGAGTCTTCTTTAAGCTCCTCAAGCTCTGAAGATGGAGAATGTCATCTAACTCTCATGGCCTCTACTAGTGAAAATGTATGTGAGGTAAGTGAGGTAAGCAAGGTAAGTGAAGTAAATTTGCTAGAACTGTCTAAAGAAACTATCATTGATATCTTAAATGAATGTCAATCATCCTTTACTAAATGCAAATCTAAAAAGAAAAGGTTAGGCAAGATAGTTGATGATATTTATTCTAAAATTGATATTCTTGATCAAAATGAAAAATTGCATCTTGAGAGTATAGATTCCTTGCAAGGGCAATTTCTTGAACTTGAACTAAAATTCAATGGAATAGAGGTTGAGAATGGTGTATATCTTACAAATATTGAAAATATTAAGATAGAAAACCAAAAGTTCCTAGATGAGCTTGATGTTCTTAAAACTGAAAATGTGGAACTCAAACTTATTGATGATGCTAGGAGAGATGAAGTCTATGCTTATCAAAGAGAAATTGTTTTGCTTAAATCTGAAAATGCAAAATTGCTTGCTCAAGTAAATGACTTATCTTCTAGACCTATTTTGCAAAGTAATGAAGTTGCTAGCATATCTTTAGAAAGAGATTCTTTTCATACAAAAGCCCTCTGTCTTGAGGTCGACCTATTGCATGTAAGAGATGATCTTGCTAGTCTTTTTACTACTTCCATTAACCTTGGTGATGATAATGCCAAGTTAAGATCTTCTTTGCAAAAGTTTCTTTCGGGAAAGAAATCCCTCAATGAAGTCCTAGAACACTCTACCAAACATGTTGGTACTAGTAGTTTGGGATATGATGGGACTGCTCCCAAAGATAAGAAAAAGAGCAAGAACAAGGGTAAGAAGAAGAGTGTGGAACCTCCCATTTTCCATGGAGAGACTTCCAGCTCTAAGAACCTTATAGTTTGTGTTCATTGTAAATGTGATGACCATTACTCCACTTATTATCCTTACAAGCCCAAGGGGACCAACCCAAAGATGAAATGGGTCCCCAAGCTAACTCCGGATCCCAAAGTTTGAGTTGGGTTCTGACATCCTTCTTTCTTGCAGGTTAATAAGAGATGGATTGTTGATAGTGGCTGCTCTAAGCATATGATTGGAAAATCAGCCATTTCAACAAGTTTGTGAATAAGAAAGGAGGATCGGTAACCTTCGAGGACAATAAGAAGGGTAAGGTCATAGGTGAGGGTGATGTGGGCAATGAGCTATGTATTAAAAATGTGGTTCTTGTTGATGGCCTACATCATAATTTAATTAGTGTTAGTCAAATTTGTGACAATGGATATCTTGTGTTGTTTACTTCTTTAGAATGCTTGCTTCTAGATTCCCTCTCCTACAATGTTATATATAATGGAACTAGAAATGGTAATCTTTATGTTATTGTTCTTGATGCTCTTAAGCCCATACTAAATAGATGCTTGGTAGTCGATAAAAATGATATTTCTCTTTGGCATTGCCGTTTGGGTCATGCGAATATGCATCAAATGAAGAAATTGAGCAAAAAGGACTTGGTCAAAGGACTTCCCAAATTGGATTTTGAAAATGATGAGGAATGCCAACCTTGTATACAAGGGAAACAAATCAAATACTCTTTCAAATCCAAAGGAGTCATGAGTACCAAGAGAATTCTTGAACTTCTTCATATTGATCTATTCGGACCAATGAGAATGCAAATGTTTTGTGGTTCCAAGTATTCTCTTGTTATTGTTGATGATTTCTCTCGATATACTTGGACCTTCTTTCTCATTTCTAAAAGCGATATTCTTGATGTTTTCTCGAGCTTTTGTAAATGGACTAAAAATGAAGCTTCTTGTTGAATTGTTTCTACCCGTAGTGATCATGGGGGAAATTTTGAAAATGATCTTTTTGAGTGTTTTTATGAAAAATCTGGCTATTCGCACTATTTCTCTTCTCCTTGTACACCTCAACAAAATAGGGTTGTAGAGAGGAAGAACAGGTCGCTACAAGAGATAGCTAGGACCATGCTTCTTGAGTATGACACTCCTAAGAAGTTTTGGGCCGAAGCTGTTAGCACCTCATGCTTTGTGCAAAACCAAGTTTTCACACATCCTTCTTTAAAGAAAACCCCCTATGAACTATGGCGTGGTAGAAAGTCGTCTATTGATTTCTTTCATGTTTTCAGATTTCCTTGTTTTGTTTTAAACATGAATGATTCTCTGGACAAGTTTGATCTGAAATCTCATAAGGCTTTCTTCTTAGCCTATAACACTGCTAGAAGGGCATATAGAGTATTCAACATTGAATTGTCTAAAATTGAAGAATCTATCAATGTTAAGTTTATTGAAACTAACCCTGTTATTGGCAAGCATGTTGTTGATAATGATGTTGCAGATGATTTGATTCCTATCTTAAAAGACCTCAACATCGAAAATAAAGGTATGCAGGTGATAGAAGAAGAAGAAGAAAAGAAGGATCCCACTCCCCGCTTTGTAAAGATTCATCCTAAGGAGTTGATCATTGGCAACCCTTTTGAGAGAGTGAGGACACGAGCTGCTCACAACAAAGAACAAGCAGATAGTGCCTTCATCTCCCAACTAGAGCCAAAGAACATCAAAGAAGCCCTTGGTGATGATGAGTGGATCATTGCCATGCAAGAAGAGTTAGAGTAATTCGAGAAAAATTGTGTGTGGACTCTAGTGCCAAGACCAAGTGATAGAAAAATCATTGACACCAAATGGGTCTACCGCAACAAGCTAGATGAGAAAGGAAAGGTGGTAAGAAATAAAGCAAGGTTAGTAGCACAAGGTTACAACCAACATGAAGGTATTGACTTTGATGAAACTTATGCTCCTGTTGCTAGATTAGAATCTATTTGTATGTTACTTGCCTTTACTAGTTACAAAAATGTCTTGTTATATCAAATGGACGTTAAAAGTGCATTTTTGAATGGTACAATCGAGGAGGAAGTATTTGTTGCTCAACTTTCGGGCTTTGAAAATGACAAGTTACCCAATCATGTTTATTTGTTGCAAAAAGCTCTCTATGGACTCAAACAAGCACCTCGAGCTTGGTATGAGAAACTAAAGGACTTTTTGTTAGATAACGGGTATGTCATGGGCAAAGTTGATTCTACCTTATTCTTAAAACACACTTCTAACCAATTTCTTATAATTCAAATTTATGTTGATGATATCATTTTTGGCGGGATTGATCTTGATCTTTGCAAGGAGTTTAGTTCTCTTATGCAGAGTGAATTCGAAATGAGCATGATGGGTGAGTTGACTTTCTTCCTCAGCTTTCAAATCAAGCAAACAAAAGAAGGGAACTTCATCAACCTAGGCAAGTACACAAATGAACTGCTCAAGTGCTTTGGGATGGAGAACATGAAGCCGATGGATACACCCATGTCCAACACCGCAAAACTTGACAAAGATGAAGAAGGTGAGAAGGTAGATGAGAAGCTCTATAGAGGTATGATTGGAAGTTTACTCTATTTAACTTCCTCTAGACCTGATATTATGTTTAGTGTTGGCTTGTGTGCTCGCTTTCAATCTAGCCCTAAGAAGTCGCATCTTATTGTTGTTAAGAGGATTTTGAGGTACTTAGCCAAAACCCAAAATTTTGGACTATGGTATCCTAAATCAAGGGATTTTACTCTTAGAGCATATAGTGATGCGGATTATGCAGGGTGTTTGGTTGATAGAAAGTGCACAAGTGGCACTTGTTTCACTTTAGTACCATGCTTAGTATCTTGGTTCTCTAAGAAACATAGTACAGTGGCATTATCAACTACCGATGTAACGACCGGGCTCACTACCCATGGCTCAATTAGAGTTTTAGGATTGATGAATGCCCCCACAGACCACCACTAACCTTAACTACGTGCTTTATCCACACACATGTGCAAGCCGGGGTCAACTTCCCGACTGGTCACCCATCCTAGTACTACTCCAAGCTGAGCACGCTTAACTATGGAGTTCTTTAGTGATGAGCTCCCAGAAAAGGAGGTACACCTTGGTGATATGTGTAGTCCAATCATTCCTTATAAGATCATTATATCCGAGGCCTCAAATCCTGGGACGTTACAATCTCCCCCACTTAGACTCTTGACGTCCTCGTCAAGGCTCAACTATAAGACCTCATGACATTGCCCCATTTCAGTGTATACCCAAAATGACCCATGGACACCCAACTCCCGATCACGGAATACCAATGCAAGGGTGGCTACGTCAACCATGGACAACCCTTTCCTACATGCCTGGACCGCATGGATCAAGACTGGCATGTCACATGCCCATGTGGGCCCCACCTACTGGAGGGGTTATGGCTCTGATACCATTTGTAATGACTGGGCCCACTGCCCATGGCTCAATTAGAGTTTCAGGATTGATGACTGGCCCCACAGACCACCACTAACCTTAACTGCACGCTTTATCCACACACATGTGCATGCCGAGGTCAACTTCCCGACTGATCACCCATCCTAGTACTACTCCAAGCTGAGCATGCTTAACAATGGAGTTCTTTAGTGATGGGCTCCCGAAAAAGGAGGTGCACCTTGGTAATATTGGTAGTCCAATCATTCCTTATAAGATCATTATATATGAGGCCTCAAATCCTGGGACGTTACAACTGAGGCTGAATATATTACAACCGGGAGTTGTTGTGCACAGGTCCTATGGATGAAGCAAATGCTCCAAGACTTCAACATATTTTTTGATGCTTCTCCTATATTTTGTGACAATACTAGTGCAATTAATCTATCTTACAATCCTATATTGCATAGTAGAGCCAAGCATATAGAGGTTCGCCATCACTTTCTTCGTGATCACATTGCCAAGAAGGATATTTATATCACACATGTGGACACGGAAAATCAATTGGCGGATATCTTTACAAAACCTCTAGCTAGAGATCAATTTAACTTTATTCGATCTAAATTTCTTATTGTGTATTTGAATGATATTGTCATGTGATCTAGCTAGTTGTCTTTTTCCTATATATTTGCTCATGTCTTTCTTCACCTTGTTTTTCCTACATATGCTTAAATGTGCCTAACTTTCTTTTAAACATGCTTAGTTTTTTCTTTTATTTGGGTTTTTATCGAATTCCATGTTTTGTCGCAAAATAGTGCCCAATGATGAGCTAAATGTGCCTAAGTATGTTCATGATACATAATAGAATGAAAAAAAAAAAATTTAATTGGCATGCATATGGCTAGAAACTAAGAATGTGACTTTTAGGTCAGGTTGACCTTCGGTCAAGTTTTCACCCTCAGTAACTCGACCGATCAGGAGCCAAGAGCAAGTCTATAATGGACCGTTCGGTCGAGTTTTCCACACACAGAACTTGACCGATCGGCGGGATGGGCCAATTTAAAAGTTAGGATCAACCGTCTTTTTTCCCTCTCAACTAGAAAATAGATGACCGATTCCTCACCTCTTAGCCCTAAGCTCTCAAACCCTGCCCTAAACCTCATGTTCCTAGCCCTAGATCGACCTAGAATCATTGTTCTTGACCTCCCCGGGCGTCAGTGGTGGTGTTTCTTCGGCATTTGAGGTTTTATGTTGCTTGTGTGCAAGTTTTTCATCTCATTTTCACTTCCTTGGCTTCTCATAGACGAAAACGTCCTGCTCCAAGAAATTCCCCATCTTCCTCATCCAATAATCGTTTGATTACATTTGATAATACCTCTTTTGTGTCGGTTGAAGCTATAAATAGGTACAAGGACATTCTTCCCCGAAGCCCATTTCCTTTTCGTTCTTTAATCGATCCTTCCCCTAGGTATCAAGTGATTATTGCCTCTGTTTCTCGACTTCTCACCTCCCACCATTTGTCCGCCCTAGCGGTCGAACGTGACTATTTTAACAACGCTCTATCAAGCACTAAAGCAGTTCATGAGTTCTACGCGAACTTGCGTTGGAACTACGACACACTTATCCCGACGCCGAATACTCAAGTAATTATTACATCTATGATCGCCGAGCATCGTTTCCAGATCTCTGAGGATACATTAAATGTCTTTTTTGCTGGAGATCAGGAAAATGGTACATGGCGTAAAGATTATGGCGAATATTTCAATCTTCTTGACCCGGAAGGTTTTTACAAACACCATGAATTGACATTGCCGGATGTTAATTGGTTTTTGAAGAAACCTGACGTGGCCTATAAGAAGAAGTCCATCCTACCCTCCTCCTCTCTTGAGGAACATACTAGCTTTGGTGATTAACTGCAATGTCCACCCCAAGAGAAATCAAATGGACATTGCCGAAAACACCGCAGTCATTATGTATTGTTTGTTAAACAATATCAGTGTCAAGTGGTCCAGGTATATCTTACAACACATGACCTGCTTTGACACTGGTAAGAACACCAAAGGCACCCACCCACACTACCTGGCTTTGATCTGTGGTTTTTTCAAGTTCGCTACTGACAAATGTCTCTTTTCTGACTTACATTATCCGGTCACCAGAAAGGGTGTTTGTATTAGTGAAACCACTCTTCAAAAGTCAATTCCTGTGTTTTCCTCTGCCTCTGGTGCTTCCGCCTCTACAACTGCTTCAACTACCCCATCCTCCTCCACCTAAGCTCCACCACCGCAGCCTCCTCCTAGACCCATTTGTGCATCTTTTTGTGTGTCTAATGAAAACCTTATGGGTTATATGATGCATCAAAAGGCGTACAATCAACAGGTTCAGGATCACCTACATCAGGATTTGTTTTCCATAATGTCTCACATGAACCTATCATGTACATCACCCTACCCTACCTACTTGCCATACCCCGATAATGCCTATTCTTCATATGCATATGGACATTACTATCCTGCTGTCGAGCCTTCCGCTGCTGCTCTGCCACCTTTTGATGATGGTAGTTCTGTTCCTGCTATTCTATCGTTACCTGTTGGCCCCCTGGCCACTCTACTCGCCTCATTGGGTGACTCTGCTCCGTCCTTCCCACAGGCCAAGGAGATTCACTAGTACAAAAATGGTCTATAACATCGGTTTCTTTAAGCCTATAGTGTCACTTTTCAGCCGACGACTAAGTGGTCGTCGCTACAGAAATTGCTCTATAGTGTCGGTTTTTTTAACCCAAAAAAACCGACCTTGTATAGTAAAAACTGACCCTATAGGCTCTCAAAAACTAAACCTAAATGAGAAGTGAAATTGTACCTGAATCCTATAACATCAGTTTTTTAATAAATAACCGACTCTAAAGATTATTTCTAAGCATGGTTTTTTTTACTAAATAACCGACTCTAAAAAATTGACTCAATAGAGTCTTAGAATATAATAGAACGGTCGTGCCGCCTAACACGGCCGTGTTGGTCTATATTAGCACGGTCGTGCTACATGGCACGACCGTTCTACCATATCTCAACACGGACGTTCTATGCGGCACGACCGTTCTACCTCATCCCAACACGGCCGTTTTATGCAGCACATCCGTTCTACGCAAAACGACCAAGACACCTATAAGGTCGTTTTTTTAAGAAAACCGACGCCATATGGTCGATTTTTTTTTAAATTTATGTAGAAACTGAACAGAAAAAAATAGAAGAACAAGAATAAGATATGGGAGAGGGGAGCATTGATGCTCAACTGTCACCATTCCAAACCACACATTCATAACAAAAATGATTCATATATTGAGTTGAGTACACATAGTCACATCATAATTTACAAAATGATAGATTGCAAGTCTGAGATGATATAAAATGTCAGATACACAAGTAAATATGAAAGAGTACTGAAACCACATACATAAATGGAACGTAACTGACATATTTATTCCAATGCTATATTGACTTCATTTAGAAAAGTATCTGACCACTCTTCTCGGAATTCATTTAAGTCCTCATGTGTGTAAGGATGAGTTGTAAAGATCTGTAACAGAAAATACACATGCTAATATTTTATAAAATGACTACAACTCACTTGTAAATTTATGGTGTTATTCTTTATTACCTGATCTATAGTCTGAATGTCATTTGATGCTTGTTTGACAATAGCTTTTATATATTTCATTACATAGTAACCACAAGCCCAGTCATTATTTTGTATAGGACACTACAAATAACAAATTATACTTAATGTTAGTAACTACTATAAATAGAATACTATAAGAGTTGACATATAAAAGTTGAAAATTAATACATATAAGACTAAGCAGTTGTCAAAGTAGCTACCTTGACATTTTTCGAAGTCAATGTATTTAATTTTGTGGGTATTTGTCCTTCTCCTTCACGAAAAGCTTTTATACCCCTATCAATTGAACGATAGTTGGTAAAATAGAAATTCTAAACAGAAATATCATGTTGAAGCATTGACTATATTTATGCTTATGCCAAAGCTGGCAATTTCAGTTTGTGACCCCTTGTTGTTTTTCCCATTGGGTCAAGATAATAAAGAGTCATCATTTTTGGGACAATCGCCACTAATTCCCAATGTCTAGATCTGAGTAAGAATAAAACAAACATTAAAATAAATACATTTGTTCATTATTAAAATTATATTGAATAATAATACTTATTGGATGTTAAAAGGAATTAGGATAATTTCCTTTCCCACAGTAGCAAAATATTTGAATGCATCAGAGAAGTACTCACTCACTTCCTCAATATGTATTTCCACCTGACTAGTGACTGAAGGAACTAAGAATCTAACATTCTTTATATCAAAGTTTGTGGCCTCGGTATATAAATGGCTGTTAAACATTTGTAATTATTTTCATATGTAGAAATAAGCTAAAAATGTGTATTGGAATTTTCTATATCGATAGATCCTTACCTTATCCATACTTCTAATATCGAAGTATTCAGCCAATCATAACAAAACAACTCTATAATATCATCAAGAAAAATATAATTGTCAAAGTCCCTCCCAGTTGCATCTTCTATTAAATTGATCAACATTTGTAGTCCAGAGCTTTGGTTGGCTAAGTATCGACACAAACATTTACATTTACTTCCCAACTCGTCGAATGTGGATTCTGGAATAATAGATGGCTTGGGCATAGGAGGACAACTAGTAGAATTTTTTCTTTTTGGTTTGCAAACCTGTTAATTAAATTACATACTTCTATTACACGAGTTCATATATGCAGTCAAATAAGAAAAACATGGTAGAATTCAAGTATACCTTGTCATTGATAACCAAGTGTCTAGGCCAACCCACCATAGCACCCTCTACTTCTTCAACTGTACTATATTCAGGATTAGGTATGGGTAGTGGTTTATCCCCTATTCCGTCAAATACAAGATGGATGGACACATGACAAATGTCATTAGTAATTTGTTAGCAATGCAATGTACCACCAAGGTTGTACACCTTGCCCGCTGCCACAACATTATATTATGGAACCTACACTGCAATTTTACAGTTCATACCAACCTAGATTGAAATAATATAGGTTATACAAGAAGCAGTAGAACAGATATCTATTACAACTATATATATTATCATATATATATATATATCATACTAATAACACAACATATAGAACAAAAACTTACTGCATATTGTTGTGGTGGGTCATTGGGAGTGCTCCCATGACCTTCTACAACTGTAGCATGGGCTTGTACCTCATCACTTGAGAGACGCACAGTATGAATAGATTGAGAAGGTTGAGTAGGCTGAAATGAAGACATTATTTCTTGTACTTTCTACGCTACTAATGCTTCAACCTCCTCTTGTGTAAGACCTCCTGCACAACCTCTTTTAGATTGCGAAGCGCCAAAATAAGACTTGAATCCTATGCCAGCTCCTAATCCCCTAACACGACCAGGATGCTCCTTTGTACCAAGAGCAACTGATAGTTCATCCATGTGGCTAGTTGGGATGAACTTTCCTTCCTTCCTTTGCTCGTGGAGATCAATCTATTCATAGTTAATAAAAATATTAAATCACAATATCAATTAGATATAAATAAATCTAAGTTTGTGGGAGTTACTCTTTACTTAGTTGGGATAAACCTACCATCTTTTGTGCCACCTCCTTAGTTGCAGGGTTGACAATTTCACCTGCTTGATTCTGTCTAGCATCAGTCCATGTCAAGTGTCGGGGTGGACGCTCAACTTGAGTTGTACTAGATTCTTCTCCAGAAGAGGATTGCTTCTCTTGTAGTTGGCGGCGGAAGGCATAACCACTGGGCCCCAAGCGATGGTCATGCACATTTTTGGCCCGTCTTTCCTTTTGAGCCTGGTGGATAGCCTGATCATTTAAAATGAGATATTGCAATTCAGACTTGGCAAACATGTATAAAAAGATTCACCTCCTTAATTGTATAAAATTAAAGATTCATATAATACATCATAATCTTTATTACCTGAAACTCTTCCGATCTCCTAGCTGCAACAAATCTTTCCCACACCTCAGGATCTATAAAAATATATACATCTGTTGCTTTCTTCTTTTATTTAGGATTATCTATAAATTCCCTTGCAAGATATGTCTTAAAACCCCTCCATCGTACACCACAATGTTGTAGCACTCTTTTCTTGTGATCTTTTTCATTTAGATGAAAAACACCCTATACATACAAAAGAAGCAATTAATAATATTATTTTGAAAATTAGTTAATTCAAAGAAAACTAAATTAGAATCAATAGATAAAAAAATATATTAAAATAATATCACTTCCATTCACAGATATATCTTTTCTTATGAGGTCTTTTTTGGCATTAGGAACATCATGCCAATTTTCTATATCTATTGGCACCTTACTATGTGTGGTCGCCCCTACATAATGCTTGAAAGCACTAGCATGCTCCCCAATAGGTGCTCCTGTAATATCAAACTGGATTGGCAATTTGTCCCCTTTAGCCCTGAGCTCCTGCAGCCTACACATCAATGTGGGACCTCTACTTTTCTTAGCATCACCACTACCATCCTCATGGTACTCATGATCATGCTCAGAATGTTCATCTTCACTCACCATTTTAGAACCTGCAAGTATACATGATAAAAAAATTAATTATAAAACTAAGCATTTAATATTGATACTATAAGATGTAAGTTTTTATTGATAGGAAGTTAATTACTTTTATACTAAAGTATACCACCTATCCCATTTTTGAATATTTAATCTCATTAGTAACTGTATAATGTATGTTCAGTTTTGAAGAAAATTTCAGCAGCATTTCTCCTAAGTTCTCCAAGTACATCGATGTAAATGGTAAATAACCACTCACATATGTACCCAGAGAACAAATGAGGAAATAATACTAAAATTTTCTTCAAAACTAAACATACATTATATAGTTACATCCTAAGTGAGATTAAATATCCAAAAACAGTCCCAAACCGGGGACTATCCAAAATTTACTCCTATGAGTAAATTTTGAACAGGTTTCTAAGTTGATACATTCATAAATGTATTATTGTCATATTTATATATTAAGTTAAACATCATGCATTCGATGATCTCATATATAAACCCTAAAGTGTCAATATGAGACTACACAATGTCTACCCTCATATTTCTGGAATGTCTACCAAACGCTACCGTATGTATTAAATATTTGAATCAAAATGAAGCCTAATGGCACATTGGGAGAGTGAGAATATTATACCTCACTTGAAGGCTGAAGAAGAAATATATGCAAGTCAACAACACCTGCAACAAACACAAATGCAAGATTCAATTCTCTTATAATGTAAGACATTAGGGTCAATATACATCAATATTAGAGGAGCAGGAATATTTTAACAAATGCAGTTCAGCAACTCAGCCAACACGGCCGTGCTACCCAGCATGGTCGTGCTACCTAACAAATACATTCACTCAACCACAACCACCATGACCGTGCTACCTAGCACGGCCGTGCTACCTAACAAATACATTCACTTAGCCACAGCCACCACGGCCGTGCTACCCAGCACGACCGTGCTACCTAACAAATACATTCACTCAGCCACAACCACCACGGCCATGCTACCTAACAAATATATTCACTCCGAACCTATCCTCAATCGCGGCATGACAATAAGAAGAAAAACGGTCATGGTTATGGCACGATCGTGCTACTACCACCAACACCCATCGCTACCCACTGCCGACCCCAGCCCCGACCGTAGCACCCATCACCACCCACCACCAGACCCCAACCCCGACCACATCAACCCCACCTGCCCTACCTCTCCTTTCCAACCGAGAAGGGCTCTTCGACGGAGGCACAACACGTACAACTGAGAAGCTTGCGACTGATTTTCAGTTAATAAAATGTACCTTGCGACCTTTAGTTGGTGGCGGCGACACAACGCATACGGATCGACGGCGGCACAACACGGCTCGGCTCCTTGGACATGGTGACCACAACACGACTCGGCTCATTAGACATGATGGCGGCGTCGGATGGACATGGAGATGGGCTCCTTGGACACAACGATAGAGAAGGAGGGGGTCTCTAGCATTGTGCTTTTGAGCAAAATGAAATGAAACACAAGTCGATCGGTTCTATCGTGCATTTTGTAATCAGCCTAACCTTTAGCGTCGATTAACTGACAAAACCGAGGCTACAAGTCGGGTCTATAGGTTCAGTTATTTGAGAAAACCAACGCTAAAGCCTAAGTGGTGCCTGAAATTTTGTAGACCATCTATAAGGTCGAGTATTTGAAAAAACCGACCCTAGAGGTCAGTATCTATAAGGTCGGTTATCCATAAAAACTGACCCTAGAGTTCTAAAGCGGTGCCCACATTTTTGTTTGACCCTATAGCATTGGTTATTTGAAAAAATTGACGCTATAGTTCGAGGTGCGAAGCCAAAATTGCGTGAAATTTTTACGCAGGAAACCTTTAAGGTTGGTTTTTATGATTAAACCGATGCAATAGTCTATTAGGTCAGTTATTCTAATAAAAATGATGCTATGGGCAGCGACGTTACTGGCCAAAAATGTAGTAGTGCTTCTTTCTCTTAGTATGTCGTGGGCTGAGCAAAATGCCCGCTGGCCCGGTCATTCATTTGACCCTCCTGATGATGAGGAGATGCTAGACCAGGCCGAGGATGATGATGTTGATGCTGATGACAGTGACGCCGAGGATGCTTCCAACGACGGTGATAGTGATGGTGTTGGTTCTGATGCTGGCACTACTACTCTGCCTTCTGACGGGGATGAGGACTACACACCTGGCGATGAGGATGTTGTTGATATAGATAGCTTAGACGTTTA
Source organism: Alisma plantago-aquatica (assembly GCA_963693085.1). Taxonomy (NCBI): domain Eukaryota; kingdom Viridiplantae; phylum Streptophyta; class Magnoliopsida; order Alismatales; family Alismataceae; genus Alisma; species Alisma plantago-aquatica. Next base: position 324,963,967 of record OY856415.1, read on the forward strand.
GGTGGTGTCTTTGTTTTTAGTCTAGCATGCTTATCATATATATCTTTCTAGACTATTTTGTATCAAAAACATCATGGCGCATTCTTCTGAGCTGTACTATTTCTTATCTTTGTGTTATCACTTTTGTATTTGTAGTTGTTCGTATGTAGACATTTATCTACATTGTAATATCCTTGATGTGTACTATGGCTATTTCCTATAGTTTATCCTATGCTTTGGTGCCATCTTGAGTTATATTTTGATCATGACTTGGATTGTATGCCATCTTATATATGTGTGTGATATCTGCCTATAAACTGTTGTTTCATCCTTTGCTTACATGTTTGGTTGAGTTTTTGGAGAATACCTGGCTTTTTCTCTTCTACCCCCTACCTTTTTGATAATGTCAAAAGGGGTAGAGATATTTCAAGTGATAGCTCATGTCTTGAAACTCAATCATATTGATTTTTCTTTGCTATAATATTGCTTTTGCTTGTGAGATCCTTTTCTTGTTCATTTCACTGTCCTTTATGTGAACTTGCAAAGGATTACACATTACATGTATATTGGTATATCTATGTGTACAGAACTAACCATGTAGGTTAGAGGAAGCATAGATTGAGGGGGAGCAAATTCACATTGTTTACATCATGAATCCCCCTAATTTACAAGGCAAAGGTATAACTTTCATATCCTTTTCAATATGCTTGAGGAATGGTTTGTCATTATCAAAAAGGGGGAGAATGTTGACCTAGAGGTTATACATTGCCTATATTTTGATAATGACCTAACCATTCCATTCATATGTATCTAATATGTGTGTTTAAGATTGTTTGCAGGCATTAGGTAGAGGCAGTGAAATAAAGTAAACTTCCAATCATACCTCTATAGAGATTCTCATCTACCTTTTCTGCTACTTCATCTCTATCAAGCTTGGTAGTGTTTTACATGGGGGTGTCCTTTGGCTTGGTGTTCTCCATCCCAAAGTGCTTAAGTAGTTCAACTGTGTACTTGCCTTGGTTGATGAAGTTTCCAATTTTCATTTTCTTGATTTGAAAGCCAAGGAAGAAAGTAAGACCCCCCATCATGCTCACCTCAAACTCACTCTGCATAAGAGAACTAAACTACTTGCAAAGATCATGATCAGTCCCTCCAAAGATAATATCATTAACATAAATATGAATCATTAAGAAATTGCTAGAAGTGTGTTTTAGAAATAAGGTAGAATCAACTTTGCCCATGATGTAGCCATTGTCTAGCAAAAAGTTCTTTAGTTGCTCATACCAAACTCGAGGTGCTTGTTTGAGACCATTTAGTTGCCCAGCACGACCGTGCTACCTAACAAATACATTCACTCAGCCACAACCACCACGGCCATGCTACCTAACAAATATATTCACTCCGAACCTATCCTCAATCGCGGCATGACAATAAGAAGAAAAATGGTCATGGTTATGGCATGATCGTGCTACTACCACCAACACCCATCGCTATCCACTGCCGACCCCAGCCCCGACCGTAGCACCCATCACCACCCACCACCGGACCCCAGCCCCAACCACATCAACCCCACCTGCCCTACCTCTCCTTTCCAACCGAGAAGGGCTCTTCGACGGAGGCACAACACGTACAACTGAGAAGCTTGCCACTGATTTTCAGTTAATAAAATGTACCTTGCGACCTTTAGTTGGTGGCGGTGATACAACGCATACGGCTCGGCGACGGCACAACATGGCTCGGCTCCTTGGACATGGTGACCACAACACGACTCGGCTCGTTAGACATGATGGCGGCGTCGGATGGACATGGAGATGGGCTCCTTGGACACAACGATAGAGAAGGAGGGGGTCTCTAGCATTGTGCTTTTGAGCAAAATGAAATGAAACACAAGTCGATCGGTTCTATCGTGCATTTTGTAATCAGCCTAACCTTTAGCATCGATTAACTGACAAAACCGAGGCTACAAGTCGGGTCTATAGGGTCAGTTATTTGAGAAAACCAACGCTAAAGCCTAAGTGGTGCCTGAAATTTTGTAGACCATATATAAGGTCGAGTATTTGAAAAAACCGAACCTAGAGGTCAGTATCTATAAGGTCGGTTATCCATAAAAACTGACCCTAGAGTTCTAAAGTGGTGCCCACATTTTTGTTTGACCCTATAGCATTGGTTATTTGGAAAAATTGACGCTATAGTTCGAGGTGGGAAGCCAAAATTGCGTGAAATTTTTACGCAGGAAACCTTTAAGGTTGGTTTTTATGATAAAACTGATGCAATAGTCTATTAGGTCAGTTATTCTAATATAAATGATGCTATGGGCAGCGACGTTACTGGCCAAAAATGTAGTACTGCTTCTTGCTCTTGGTATGTCGTGGGCTGAGCAAAATGCCCGTTGGCCCGATCGTTCATTTGACCCTCCTGATGATGATGAGATGCCAGACCAGGCCGAGGATGATGATGTTGATGCTGATGACAGTGACGCCGAGGATGCTTCCAACGACGGTGATAGTGATGGTGTTGGTTCTGATGCTGGCACTACTGCTCTGCCTTCTGACGGGGATGAGGACTACACACCTGGCGATGAGGATGTTGTTGATATAGATAGCTTAGACGTTTAGGTGGTGTCTTTGTTTTTAGTCTAGCATGCTTATCATATATATCTTTCTAGACTATTTTGTATCAAAAACATCATGGCACATTCTTCTGAGCTGTACTATTTCTTATCTTTGTGTTATCACTTTTGTGTTTGTAGTTGGTTCGTATGTAGACATTTATCTACGTTGTAATATCCTTGATGTGTACTATGGCTATTTCCTATGGTTTATCCTATGCTTTGGTGCCATCTTGAGTTATATTTTGATCATGACTTGGATTGTATGCCATCTTATATATGTGTGTGATATCTTCCTATAAACTGTTGTTTCATCCTTTGCTTACATGTTTGGTTGAGTTTTTGGAGAATACCTGGCTTTTTCTCTTCTACCCCCTACCTTTTTTATAATGTCAAAAGGGGGAGAGATATTTCAAGTGATAGCTCATGTCTTGAAACTCAATCATATTGATTTTTCTTTGCTATAATATTGCTTTTGCTTGTGAGATCCTTTTCTTGTTCATTTCACTGTCCTTTATGTGAACTTGCAAAGGATTACACATTACATGTATATTGGTATATCTATGTGTAGAGAACTAACCATGTAGGTTAGAGGAAGCATAGATTGAGGGGGAGCAAATTCACATTGTTTACATCATGAATCCCCCTAATTTACAAGGCAAAGGTATAACTTTCATATCCTTTTCAATATGCTTGAGGAAAGGTTTGTCATTATCAAAAAAGGGAATGTTGACCTAGAGGTTATACATTGCCTATATTTTGATAATGACCTAACCATTCCATTCATATGTATCTAATATGTGTGTTTAAGATTGTTTGCAGGCATTAGGTAGAGGCAGTTAAATAAAGTAAACTTCCAATCATACCTCTATAGAGATTCTCATCTACCTTTTCTGCTACTTCATCTCTATCAAGCTTGGTAGTGTTTTACATGGGGGTGTCCTTTGGATTGGTGTTATCCATCCCAAAGTGCTTAAGTAGTTCAACTGTGTACTTGCCTTGGTTGATGAAGTTTCCAATTTTCATTTTCTTGATTTGAAAGCCAAGGAAGAAAGTAAGACCCCCCATCATGCTCACCTCAAACTCACTCTGCATAAGAGAACTAAACTACTTGCAAAGATCATGATCAGTCCCTCCAAAGATAATATCATTAACATAAATATGAATCATTAAGAAATTGCTAGAAGTGTGTTTTAGAAATAAGGTAGAATCAACTTTGCCCATGATGTAGCCATTGTCTAGCAAAAAGTTCTTTAGTTGCTCATATTAAACTCGAGGTGCTTGTTTGAGACCATTTAGTTGCCCAGCACGACCGTGCTACCCAGCACGACCGTGCTACCTAACAAATACATTCACTCAGCCACAACCACCACGGCCATGCTACCTAACAAATATATTCACTCCGAACCTATCCTCAATCGCGTCATGACAATAAGAAGAAAAACGGTCATGGTTATGGCACGATCGTGCTACTACCACCATCACCCATCGCTACCCACTTCCGACCTCAGCCCCGACTGTAGCACCCATCACCACCCACCACTGGACCCCAGCCCCGACCACATCAACCCCACCTGCCCTACCTCTCCTTTCCAACCGAGAAGGGCTCTTCGACGGAGGCACAACACGTACAACTGAGAAGCTTGCTACTGATTTTCAGTTAATAATATGTACCTTGTGACCTTTAGTTGGCGGCGACGACACAATGCATACGGCTCGGCGGCGGCACAAAACGGCTCGGCTCCTTGGACATGGTGACCACAACACGACTCGGTTCGTTAGACATGATGGCGGCGTCGGATGGACATGGAGATGGGCTCCTTGGTCACAACGATAGAGAAGGAGGGGGTCTCTAGCATTGTGCTTTTGAGAAAAATGAAATGAAACACAAGTCGACCAGTTCTATCGTGCATTTTGTAATCAGCCTGACCTTTAGCGTCGATTAACTGACAAAACCGAGGCTACAAGTCGGGTCTATAGGGTCAGTTATTTGAGAAAACCAACGCTAAAGCCTAAGTGGTGCCTGAAATTTTGTAGACCATCTATAAGGTCGAGTATTTGAAAAAACCGACCCTATAGGTCAGTATCTATAAGGTCGGTTATCCATAAAAACTTACCCTAGAGTTCTAAAGCGGTGCCCACATTTTTGTTTGACCCTATAGCATTGGTTATTTGGAAAAATTGACGCTATAGTTCGAGGTGCGAAGCCAAAATTGCGTGAAATTTTTATGCAGGAAACCTTTAAGGTTGGTTTTTATTATAAAACTGATGCAATATTCTATTAGGTCAGTTATTCTAATAAAAATGATGCTATGGGCAGCGACGTTACTGGCCAAAAATATAGTAGTGCTTCTTGCTCTTGGTATGTCGTGGGCTGAGCAAAATGTCCGCTGGCCCGGTCGTTCATTTGACCCTCCTGATGATGAGGAGATGCCAGACCAGGCCGAGGATGATGATGTTGATGCTGATGACAGTGACACCGAGGATGCTTCCAACGACAGTGATAGTGATGGTGTTGGTTCTGATGCTGGCACTACTGCTCTGCCTTCTGACGGGGATGAGGACTACACACCTGGCGATGAGGATGTTGTTGATATAGATAGCTTAGACGTTTAGGTGGTGTCTTTGTTTTTAGTCTAGCATGTTTATCATATATATCTTTCTAGACTATTTTGTATCAAAAACATCATGGCACATTCTTCTGAGCTGTACTATTTCTTATCTTTGTGTTATCACTTTTGTGTTTGTAGTTGTTCGTATGTAGACATTTATCTACGTTGTAATATCCTTGATGTGTACTATGGCTATTTCCTATGGTTTATCCTATGCTTTGGTGCCATTTTGAGTTATATTTTGATCATGACTTGGATTGTATGTCATCTTATATATGTGTGTGATATCTGCCTATAAACTGTTGTTTCATCCTTTGCTTACATGTTTGGTTGAGTTTTTGGAGAATACCTGGCCTTTTCTCTTCTACCCCCTACCTTTTTGATAATGTCAAAAGGGGGAGAGATATTTCAAGTGATAGCTCATGTCTTGAAACTCAATCATATTGATTTTTCTTTGCTATAATATTGCTTTTGCTTGTGAGATCCTTTTCTTGTTCATTTCACTGTCCTTTATGTGAACTTGCAAAGGATTACACATTACATGTATATTGGTATATCTATGTGTAGAGAACTAACCATGTAGGTTAGAGGAAGCATAGATTGAGGGGGAGCAAATTCACATTGTTTACATCATGAATCCCCCTAATTTACAAGGCAAAGGTATAAGTTTCATATCCTTTTCAATATGCTTGAGGAATGGTTTGCCATTATCAAAAAGGGGGAGAATGTTGACCTAGAGGTTATACATTGCCTATATTTTGATAATGACCTAACCATTCCATTCATATGTATCTAATATGTGTGTTTAAGATTGTTTGCAGGCATTAGGTAGAGGCAGTTAAATAAAGTAAACTTCCAATCATACCTCTATAGAGATTCTCATCTACCTTTTCTTCTACTTCATCTCTATCAAGCTTGGTAGTGTTTTACATGGGGGTGTCCTTTGGCTTGGTGTTCTCCATCCCAAAGTGCTTAAGTAGTTCAACTGTGTACTTGCCTTGGTTGATGAAGTTTCCAATTTTCATTTTCTTGATTTGAAAGCCAAGGAAGAAAGTAAGACCCCCCATCATGCTCACCTCAAACTCACTCTGCATAAGAGAACTAAACTACTTGCAAAGATCATGATCAGTCCCTCCAAAGATAATATCATTAACATAAATATGAATCATTAAGAAATTGCTAGAAGTGTGTTTTAGAAATAAGGTAGAATCAACTTTGCCCATGAGGTAGCCATTGTCTAGCAAAAAGTTCTTTAGTTGCTCATACCAAACTCGAGGTGCTTGTTTGAGACCATAGAGAGCTTTTTGTAACAAATAAAAATGGTTCAACAAATTATCATGTTCAAAGATGGGAGGTTGGGCAACATATATTTCCTCCTCAATTGTACCATTCAAAAAAGCACTTTTAACATCCATTTGATAAAGCTGGAAAATTCTTATGACCAAAAAAAGCAAGCAACATTCTAATTGACTCAAGTCTAGATACATGTGGATATGTTTCATCAAAATATATACCCTCTTGCTAATTGTAGCCTTGAGCAACTAACCTTGCTTTGTTTCTTATCACTTTTCTGCTTTCATCAAGCTTTTTATGGTAGACCCACTTGGTACCAATGATATTTGTATCACTTGGTCTTAGCACAAGAGTCCACACTTAGTTCTTTTCAAACTGTTCCAACTCTTCTTGCATGGCTAGGATCCATTCATCATCTTTAAGAGCATCTTTGACATCTTTAGGCTCAACTGAGAGATGATGGCACCATCTACTTCTTCTTTGTCGTAGGCATCCTGTGTCTTCACCCTTTCAAAAGGATTTCCTATGATGAGCTTTATAGGATGATTCCTTGCAAAATGGGGGTTGGATCCTTCTTTTCTTCTTCTTTCTCTTCTTCATTGCCTAACACCTCCTTTCCTTTTTCACCAATATTTAGTTCTTTCAAGTGGGGGATCACCTCATCTACAATATCATCATTAAAACATTATTTGAAATAGAGGGGTTAGTCTCAACAAATCTAACCATTGATAAATTCTTCTACTTTACACAATTCAATGTTAAATACTTTATAAACTTTGCTAGTAGTGCTATAGCCAAGAAAGAAAGCCTAGTAATACTTTGGATCAAACTTTTTGAGGTAATCTTTGGTGTTCAAAACAAAACAAGGACATCCAAAAACATGAAAGAAATCAATGGAAGGATTTCTACCACGCCATATCTCATAGGGTTTTTTTTTTAAAGATGGATGAGTAAAAACCCAGTTTTGCACAAAACATGAAGTACTAACAACTTCAGCTCAAAACTTTTTTGGAGTGTCATACTCTAGAAGCATAGTCCTAGCCATATCCTATAGTGACCTATTATTTCTCTCTACAATCCCATTTTGTTGAGGCATTTGAGGTGAAGTAAAGTTATGTACATGCCCAAATTCTTCATAAAACCGTTCAAACAAATCATTTTCAAATTCTCCCCCACAATCATTGTGGATAGAAACAATCTAGTAAGAAGCTTCATTTTCAACTCTTTTACAAAAAATTGAGAAAACATCGAGAGTAACACTTTTTGAAACAAGACAAAAGGTCCAAGTACATGGAGAAAAATCATTAACAATCACAAGACAATACTTGCTACCACAAAGCGATTGCATACACATTGATCTAAATAGATCAATGTGCAGAAGCTCAAGAACTTTTTTCGTGATAAGGACTACTTTGGAATTGAAGGAGGACTTAGTTTTCTTTCCTTGGGTACAAGGTTGGGATTCCTCGTCTTTTTCAAAATCCAATTTAGGAAGTCCCTTTACCAAATCCTTTTTGCTAAACTTCTTAATTTGATGCATATTTACATGACCAACCCTAAACGGTGCCATAAAGAAATATCAATCGAATTGGCAACAATACATCTAAAAACAATAGGCTTAATAGAGTCAAGAACAATAATGTAAAGATCACCATTTCTAGTTCCCTTATATATGACATTATAGGAGAGGGAATCTAGAAGCAAGCATTCTAAAGAAGTAAATAGAGCAAGATAACCATTATCACAAAGTTGACTAGCACTTATTAAATTGTGATGTAGGCCATCCATAAGAAGTACATTCTTAATTCATAGTGAATCACCTACATTATCCTCACCTATTACCCTACCCTTGTTGTCCCCAAATGTCACTGATCCTCCTTTCTTCTTAGTGAATTGACTAAAATGACTGATTTCACCGATAATGTGTTTTGAACAACCACTATCAACAATGCATTTACCTTTAACCTATAATAAATAAAGATAGTCGGTGCCCAATTTAAACTTTGGGATTTGGAGTTAGCTGGGGACCCCTTTCATCTTTGGGTTGGTCCCCTTCTCCTTGTAAGGATAGTAAGTAGAATATTGGTCATCACTCTTACAATGAATGCACGCCATAGGGTTCTTAGATCCAGAAGACGCTTCATTGAATATTTGATGTCCCTTTCTCTTCTTCTTACTTTTTCCTTTACTTTTTGAAGCACCATCATATCATAAACCACTTGTACCACTATGTTTGGTGGAGTGATTCAAGACGTCTATAAGGCCCCTGACCTAGGTTTTGGGCTAACCCTGGTTGCTTTGGCTTAATGATGTGCTTAGAACCTAGATCTAATTATTTGATATTATCTTATAGCTTGTGGAGAGATTAAGTTTCAAGTTTGAGCTTGTTTAGATGATGTTTGTGCTTTGTGTGCTAGTTTTGGTACAAATTGCAATCTACCCAAAGTAGGGGGTTGATGTGAAATTTGTCACTTCTAGAGAGTGTCTTCCATCCCTTTCATCATCTATAGGATACAGGAAGAAGTATGCTCCTTGTTTGGTCCTTGTATGAGTGGTGGCATCATATGATATGCTAGGGTTTTAGGGTTTTGATGGCGTTGACCTAGTAGTGTTGCTTGGGTATAGCAACCCTTATTTTTACCTTATGGTATGTTTTGGGAGTGTTTTGACCAAAACACATTCCCTTGGTGATGTTGTCTTGACCTATATGGTCTTTTATGAGTTTGGGGCTTGTGGCATGTCTCAACCTAGTATGTTGATGACCCGTTTGTTTTGACCTTGATGTACCTTGATGGTGGTAGCCACCTAGGGGCTGTTTTGGATGTGTTTTAATTGAAAAACTTGCCTAGGATTGATGTTATAACGAACATGAAGGTTTCGGGTCATGTGTTTTGACCTAGATGCTTGTCTGTTAGTGTTTCAACCTCTTTGATGGTGATGATCTCCTTTCGACCTAGCCATGATGTTTTTTCTTATTTCGACCTGTAGGAGGTGTTGCAACCTAAACCACTTGTTGAATACCAAAGTAGGTTGATAAGTAAAATAGATTTTGTCACCATCTCGAGCATGCAAGGTTTAAGTGGTTTCATGTTGGTTTCTTGGGTGGACAAGTGTCTATTTTGTGTTTTTAGGTGTTGACACCTCATTTCCATCCTACCTCCCTCTTCCTTTGGTATATAAACCCTTTCTTCTTCTTGCAACTAAACCTTTAAATCCTCCTTATTCCTCCCTCTATTTTTTATGTCCTTTAAGCTTGTTGGAGCAAAGAAGGGCTGATCCTTGGAGCTTTGGTGATCAGATCCCTTGAATGTGGTGATCCTTGCTCATCTTCAACCTTGGGAAGTATCTCCTCTTCTTTTGCAACATTTTCCTTGGAATCTCTACTCCAGATTCTTCCCTTTTCTCAGCCATGGACCATTCTTGGATGTGATGGTCATTCTTGAGGAAGAAACCCTCATCTCTAGGGTCATAGGCCGTGGTGGCATGAAGTTCTTTCCCTCTTTTTCCTCCTTCTTCCTTTAGTTCGACTAGGGTTTTCTTTCCTTCTTTTTTCTTGGGCTATCTTGACCTTGGTATATCCTTTTCGTTGATGTGTTATTGTGTCTATGAGAGGATCCTTTATAGGAACTTCTTCAACCCTTGGATCATATGCTTGGAGCCCTTGATCTTGGAGCTTAGACCCTTGGTGTTGATCTTGTTAAGGCGAGTTTTATAACTTTCTACCCTCCTCTATTATTAGCACTCTTAATTTTATTTGCATGTTATTGTTTCTCACTCTAAAAATGTGCCCTTAGCATCTCTAAAAATCATGATCTAGATCTTAACCGATGGTGATTATCATGCTTGATATGCTTAAAATCTGAAATCCTAGTTGTATACTCCTTTTTTTTGTTATTATGATTTATGTGGCTTTCCTTATCTCTTGACCATGATATTGATCATCTTTCTTTAGGGTCATGTACCTTGACCTATCTTACTATTTGGGGTTCTGTTTTGGGTGTGTAGATTGTATTTTATCACCCTTGCATGTGATGTTTTCCTGGAGTTTTTCATAGTGCAAGTTTTAGGGTTTTGGTGATCATTTTGAGTGGAGTATTCCACCTTGATGATGATGGAGTTCCCTGGAGTTATCTTCTATTTCTAGTCATGTTTTTTTCCTATTTTTATCTTGGTGAGGTGTTGAACCACGTGGAGTCGCTACCCATGCTTGTTTGCGGTCGAAACCATGCCTTGGGTCAATTAGGTCATAACATGTAAATTCCTTGTGTGGTGGGTCGTTACCCTTTCCTTGTAACAGTCGAAACCATGTTCTTATGGACCATGTTGGCTTGCATTTTGTAGTGGTCATAACACCAAGTAGGTGGTTAACCCTTTAGTTATTTGGTGCTGATCAAAACAAGTATGATGGTGATGGGTTGTGACCTATATGGTAGTGGGTCAAACACATATGAGTGTTGTGGGTTACTACCTATACATGAATACAGGATTGACACATATACCTATGAATATATGATGATACATGTATGGTACTATTTAGATGAGATAATGCTTGATTCTAAACTTAATGATTAACTCTCTTATGATTCAAGAAAGTGGGAAACAATACACCTAGGGTTTGATGATGTTATATGATACAAAACCTTAATGTTAAGTGCATAATTTGAAGGATGGATGTGTTATGGTGGTTTACTTCCCATGTTTTTTTATCTTGGTTTTGGTCACATACATGAGGTTTGTGTGCCTTGATGTATCATTGAGTCAAGGTTCTATTTTAGAGGTGTCAAATGTGGTTTTCTCTCTCTTGTGCAAAGATCGTTCATGATGTTTTTATGATACAAGTTTTAGGGTTTTTAGTGACCGATTTTGAGTGAAGTTCCTCTCCTTGAGGATCATGTTCTTCCTTGCTGTAATCTACTATTTAACCTCTAGATATGATGTGAATGATCTAGATTATGTTATCATGAATTTAGGGTTTCATTGAGGGACTTCTTTTCCTTTGAGGAAAGTTTGCAAAGTGGTTCTCAATTTGTGATTATCATTGGTGAGAGTGACAATGGTAGAAGACAAACACACAACATATCATTAGCATGCAGTAGGTTAGCCTCTAAACTGAGATCTCTAGTCAAATAAGAATCTTTTTCCAAAGAAATATAAGCAACTTCATTGCTAGGCGAAACATGTCTAGAAGATAGATCATTAATTTGAGCAAGAAACCTAGCATTTTTAGTTTACGCAAAATAAGATCATCAAGATAAATTCTATTTTTATCCTTAGTACCATTACAAGCAAGCTTAAGATCATAATTTTCAAATTTTAAGCAAATCAACTTATCTACTAGGGCTTATTTTTCTTCCTTAAGACTATTGATGTTCTTAAGGTAGACACCGTTCTTAACTTCAACTCGATTGTATTGGAGATCAAGATCAAGAAACTGCCCTTGTAAGGAATCAATATTATCAAGATGCAACTTTTCATTTTGATCAAGAATATCAAGTTTAGCATAGAAATCATCAATGATCTTACCAACCTCTTCTTATTAGACTTACATTCAGAATAAGAAGAGCGAGTAGCATTAATCATATCAATAAGAGTTTCTTTGGATAACTCATGTAAGCTTACCTAACTTACCTCACCAATTTCTTCACTTGTAGAGGCCATGAGTGCAAGATGGCATTCTCCTTCATTGGATCTTGAGCCACTTGAAGAGGATTCTCTCCAAGCCGCATGAGCTGCATCCTTGCTCCTCTTGTCCTTCTTATCCTTACTCTTGTATTTTCCATCCTTCTTGTAATCATCCTTCTTCTCATTGTTGCTCTTGTGGTAACCCTTCTTGGCCTTGGGGCATTCATTCTTGTAGTGCCCCTTTTGTCCACATTCATAACACCTAGTAGTTGAGGACAAGGAAGGATGTCCCTTAAAGTGCTTGTCCTTGGAGTAATTTGCTTCATGATCACTAGGGCCATCGTCTTCACTTGTGGAGGGTAGAGAAAACTGATAAGCAAGCTGTTGTTGGAGAATCATTACTTCCACTTGAGCATTGAAGTCATTCTCTTTCATATTCTTTGATTCCTTATCCTATTGCTTGGCATCTTCTTCTTGCTTGTCTAGCCTTGGTTCATGAGCTTGAAGGTTACCAATGAGCTCTTCGGTGGCTAAGTCTTCAAGGCTTCTAACTTCTTCAATCGAAGTCACCTTGGGTTTCCATCTCTTGGGAAGGGACCTCAGTATCTTGGAATTGATAGTCCCTCTATCCAAGGTGTGGCCCAAGGCTACAAGTCCATTGATGATGGTGTTAATCCTTGAGTACATATCAACCACTCTTTCCTCCTTGCCCATCTTTAAGTTTTCTAGCAGTCCATTTAGCATGTAGCTCTTTGATTCCTTGACTTGCTGTGTGCCTTCATAAGTGATTCACAACTTGTTCCAAATATCATGGGTAGTGTCCCAAGATGAGATATTGTTCAGCTCAGAGAGAGTCAAGGCAGCATAGATGATGCTTATCACCTTGGCATTGAGTTGCGCCTTCTTGAGTGTAGCTTAATCCCAAGTAGCTACATCACCATTCGGCTTCTTGTATGGAAGAATCACCACTTTTCACATTTTGTAGTTCATTACTTGAGGGAAGAACTACATTCATTAATTCTAATAAAGAAAATTTGTGACGTCTAAGATCAGAGGTCTCATGGAGAAGCTTCCCTCTAGGTTGAGAGACCCATGTAAGTTGTTGCCTATCTTCTCGTCTCGTGGGAGATGTGTCTAAGAAGACTGTGACTCTGATACCACTTTTTGGATTGAAGGGCTTTAGAGGGGGGTGAATAGAGCTAAAACACTTATACAAAACTTATTAGACCTTCATGTTACTTCAAATAAGGTTAATTACAAATAGTGAATTTGATCGCAATTCAAACATACACAACAAGGATGAGAGAGATTGAAGCAACCAATTGAACAAGCTATTTTAGAGTGATTCCATTCTCCAAACTAGGAGAGAGTCAGTCTACTACTAAGACAGGTCAAGCTCTAGGATTTCTTAAGCATGTCTACTCCTTATATTCACTTATAAGAGTTATAAAATAAGACCTTCCTTTTCCAGGACAAGGATACCCAGCTTCCCTTTGAGTTCAAGGGAACCAACAACCTTACAAACAAGCTCTTACCTATATAAGAGCTAGTCTTCTACCTCATCAAGGTCTTACCCACTCTTGCAAATAGGTGCATGCATTCACCAAGGAGATCCCCTTCTTACACCGAGTCTTTTTCCTTGAATGATTTACTCACTCGACTCCTTGGATCTTCTACCTTGTCCTCCTCCTTCACTCAGAGAAGCTTGAAGCACCTTCTTCTATAGCTCGAAGTAGCATGCACCTCCTCCTTCACTTGGAGAAGCCTTCATCAACATGATCTTTAAGAAAAGGATTAGGAAGGAGAAGCTTTGATAGCTTTACAAGTGTACAATGAGGCATCTCTCTCACACAAATTCTATCTCACTCATTTAGACGATATGAAGTGTAATCAAGAGAGAGAAATGGGCTAAATGCGCTCAACTATGGCAAGGGCCTTGAATAGCATGAATGAGAAGCCTTGGAAGGAACTCTAAGAGGTCATGTTTATAGATGGGGGTGTCGACTAGAGTTTGGGAACACTTGTGAACATTTTCTATCCATTTGGAGGGTTGAAATAGATAAAATTTCGAGTTTTGAACACTCCAATATTTAGAATCACTTTTTTTACATTTTCTAAACAATGCATTTGGTTGATTTTCAATAAAGATAACCCAATTGGTCACACTATGCGATAATGCTAATTTAAACCATCAGTTGAGTTTGTCCTGATAGAAACTTGACCGATCCACTTCAATTTTGGGCAGAGAGGTCGTCGGGTGAAATCTGTGGATGTACAACTCGACTGATTGAATTCACTATCAAAATCCATTAAGGATTGGTCGAGTTTGTAAGTCGACCGATGAACAATCTGTAATGAATTTTATAAAATGACTTTTAAGTGATCAAACATTTGAATTAAGTGTCCCTGATTTTTTCTCATCTTAGTTACAAGTCATATCACTAATATGAATTATTACAAAAATAATCTAAGATGATTTGGAGTGTTTTCTAAAAATGTGCATTTGCATTGCTGTTGACTTGGATTATAGAAAGCCAGGGCTTGGTCGATTTGATCCTTTTCATGTACCTAATGCCAGAAATCAATCTCAAACAAACATATTAGATACATATGAATGGAATTGTTAAGTCATTATCAAAATATGGACAATGTGTAACACTTAGGTTAACAGATAATGGATACGGTTATCCTTTTTTTTCCATCCCTACCTTAAACATGACTCTCCAAAAATAATTTGATGACACCACAAATTGAGTTGTGCTCTACAGGCAAGAAAACTTAAGCTTTAGAGAAGGTCTCTTGAAGTGCATCTGGAATGAAGGACATATGATAAATGGAAGCAAAACGCCACAATAAAAACTCATCATCATCAAGCTAGAGAAGACGACAAAGAATACCATGAGTACACCAATTTCACTAAAGAGGAATCAATGAGTGGTATAAGAGCAGTCAACACATTCCACGTGCATAATGTAGAATGAAAGTGGAGGCCCAACATCGTATATAGAAATAGAGGTATCACCCCATCGTTAGAGATTTTAGCCAACTACAACTAGCACAGAAGACCACAGTCGTGCTAAATGTGGCACGAACATGAGCTAGATGAGGTGTTGATGATTTTCATACCGGTCTCAGAAATATGGCACATGAATTTTTGGGTCCTGATAGGAATGAAGGGAATCATCATGGATAAACCAAAGAAAATCAATAGAAGAGAGATGATTGCAACTTGGAGAAAATATAATAGAAATAACTCAGTGAAGATAAAAATCAAGATGAATCCTTATAGAAACTAAATTGTAGGCAAAAAATTAACAAGCTTGTAAAGAAGAAACTATCTGTCTAATGAGAATACAACGATATAGAGAAACTAAGACATCATTAACATCCGAGGGAACTAGAGGCTACAATAAGCATAAAAGTCTCTATCCTGATGTATATAATGCGGTATAAATGTCACAAGCATGGTGTCAATGCTACAATCGAGACCCTTCAATATTGCATGTTGTGGTGCCAATCAGAATAAGCATAGATAGGCAACTCACGTACATATAGTGGCACAAACAAAAACAAGCACAATGTCATTGGTAAAGATACACCAATGATACACTGGAAGCTTGGAGAAGCAAAGTGTCATTAGGAAAGATACACCAACGATGCACTATATGCATGATGCTTAGTGGGAATGAAGTACCACAAATACATTAGAAAGGTAGATGTTCTAAAGAACAAAAGTATCTATAATTAAAGTAGTTTGGACTGATGCATATTATCTTCCACATACTCTTTCTCCTCATACTCTCTCTCCTCTATTCTCTGACCCCCCACACTAATTACAAAGTGATTAATTAGTTGGTGTGGAAAAGAAATAATACTCCCTACACGTGGAAATTGATGTGCACATGAGTGGTGGTAGGGAGAGATTTTTTAATGGAGAGGAGAAAAAAAACACAATTTCCTCTATTTTTAGGAGCTTAGAAACTAGCACGGGATGTTTTATTTCTCATTTTTATTTCATGTTTTTTCTTCTCATCGTTTCCTTTTTTATTCAACTCAATATGTTTCCTTTTTTCTCCTTATAATTTTATTTTATTCCAAATCGTCAACTTCCACTTATACTTTTAATTCTATCTAATTTTTTTTGTCTCTCTAAGCCCTCTGACCCACTCAATAAATTTTTAACTAGAGATGGGAAAATAATAAAAAAAGCATATTAGAAAGGAACTTGATCAATGTAACAAAATTTTAAAATTGTCAGAAGGAGGTTTTTTCAAAAATGGAAACAATAACGGACAATGGTTTAAATAGAAAATTAGAATCGAAAAATGTTGATAGGTAATGATGACATGAGAAAAGTAAAAAGAGAGAGACTTTGACCGGGCAAATAATGATGACAAGAAGTAAACCAGGCCAAAATGGAATATTGACTGACATTGTTATAAGAGAATGAAATGAGAGAAATCGAACCTTGGAGCAAAGTAAGACATGAATGGCACAGGATGTGAGAGATGTCTTTCATGCATGCCAAGGTAGGGAAGATGTTGGAAGATTTGAATATGTAAATAACACTCAGAAGATGCAGAAAAACACATATGATGGCTGGGATGGAGAGTGCCGACAAAAAGATTGGTTTTTTATGATGAAGAAAGAAGAAAGGAGACAACCATGGGAGTTGGGATGATGTATGGTGGGTGGCCAAGACAAGAAGAGATGGTAGCCTCCCTTAGGCAGAGACTTTTTATTTTTCCCCCTAAGTTAGAATCAACACACTGATACCATGTGAAAAACAAGATGGGAGACTGAATGGGATATTTTCTTATTAATTGAAGGTAACCTCCTCGCCTATATATTAGAAAGAGGAAAGTTCAAGACACGTAAATTTAAACCTAATGGGCAAAGACAAGTAGGTCCATATGACATAATACATTAAATAATAATAATTCTAACACATAAAAAATTGTAATTGAGAGTGAAATCAACAAACTAAAACCCAATATGATTTGTAATCCAATTTAAATGAAAACAAATTTGAGAGCTATAATACATATATTGTAATAAAGAATATACAACAATGAATAGCTATCCGAGAACAATGACAAAGATGAAAGGGATTCAAGAAAGTTGTAAACCCCAAAATAGGGATTTTTAGAGCTACCACATTCGACAAAAGCACATTAATTGGACATAATACAGTTTGAATAAAACAAAAATAAAGCAGAACCAATCCTGGACTCATACAAAACTGTGATCAAGATAAAAAAGGACAATCTGAAATCTAGTTTGAATTGTAATCCAATATGGATGAATACAAATATGTGATCTATAATACATATACTATAATGAAGAACTACAACAAAGAATAGCTATCATAATACAATGATAAAGTTGAAAGGGATAGGAGAATGTAGTAAACCCCAAAGTTGTGATTTATGAGGATGCCACATTCAACAAAAGCAAATTAATTGGACACATCACAATCTAATCAATAGAAACAAAAAGGTAAAACCAGTGTTGGTTCAGTCATCATGGGCCACTAATAATTGGAAAACCACAAGTGAAAAACATAAAACAATTGAACGCAATTTAGGTATCCTATATGCATACAAGACTACATTCATGAATTGAATTGAAAGACTAAAACCCAATGTGGTTTGTAATCCAGTAGAGATGAAAACAAATTTGATAGCTATATACATATAATGTAATGAAGAACAAATAACAAAGAACATCTTTGCTATGACAAATAAAACAAAGGGACAGGAGAATGTAGAAAAAACCAAAATTGAGATTTTGGGGCCACCACATGTAACAAAAACATAATATTTGGACAACACAATCCGATCAACAAAAAAAAATTAAAATCTAAAATAAATGCCCACGGTGAATATGACATGCACTACAAACCTCATATCTGCCATGAATTATGTTAGTAATAGAAACCATGAATTTGAGTTAGGACAACACTTGATATCACTTAAAATAAAATTGAACATGATTGAAAATATTGTAATCAAGAACAAATTTGTTACAAAAAAACCTTAGGAAATAGCATAATTTTTTCAATAAGAATAGACAAAGAAAAGACCAATTGCAAAATAGAAACGAGAAATACCAAGACCACATAAGATGTGAAGACATCACACCAGTGTCTGTTGGATTTAATTATGAGCTCTAGAGGGTGGGTGAATAGAGCTAAATGCACTTAAACAACATTCATTAGACCTTCAAGATATTTCTAAGTTAATATGGTAAGTTTGAACTTTGAGTGCAACTAAAACATACATAGAAAGGGAGACAGAGATTGAATAAGCACAAGAACACAACATATGTATAGAGGTTCCAAACTCCAAACAAGGAGAGTGTACATCAATTACTTAGAGAGGTCAACGTCTAGGTTTTTTCAACCATTGCACCTTCTTTATATTCCATTATAAGAGATACAATATATGACCTTCCTTTGCCGTGCCAATGATACCCATCCTTCCCTTTGAGGAGAAGGGAGCCAATAACCTACCAAAGGACTTACCTATTGATGGAGCTTCCACTCACGTGGAATTGCGCGCACCACTAAAAATCCTAAAGATAGTAAATCTTTAGGTTTAGCCTTGCTTATACTAGATTGAGAACTCCACCCACGTATGCTAGGATACATGGAAGTCTTATCATAGTATAGTTAAGGGTCGAATCCACAGGACAACGGTCTTGTTGAGAGCAACAAGATAGAAAACGTTAGAATCTCACTTAACCTCTTAACAGTTCGTATCTAGATCGAAAAGTTGGATTGGTTGTTTTTAGACTAAGTGCGAGTAAAACAAAGCAATAAAGTAAATTTAAGGTTGTTAACAATGATAAGAAACCACTAGGATGTGATCGGCTTTCACCACCACTACCCATGGATCAAAACATGCATCATAAAAACATAACGTGCAATAAGAGTCTAAACAGTTAGTATCTTTGTAGATTTAGTTTCCTTTCAGAGAACTAACTACGAGAAGTGCAGGAATGTTGCAATGCCATCGATCCCCGAACAAATGGTCACTTACTTTACATCATTCCCTTCACAAAGTGTGTTCCTCGACTTATCAAGGTTGTACTTTCATACGTCAACTGATTCCATTTCATAATATGAAAGTAAAACAATGGAAGTGAGTTTACCCCACTTCTTGAAAAACACTCCTAGATATTGAAACAGATGCATGGTGGATACAAGCATCAAGAACCAACAAACAATCAAGATTCGAGTCTAATAGTACAAACGTAGACAATTCATACTAAAAGATAAAAGATAACACAAGTTCGTGATCAAGCAATGAGTATTCATTAAACGATTGATGTCGAACTGAAAATGAAGTATATCTCTATTACAGAATAAGGATTACATTGCATGAAATGAAAACATGGGTAGCGAGGCTACTCCCCGCACCCTAGTGAATGAGACTACTCGCTCATATCAAGGACAAAGAAGGAGGCGAGAAGAGAGAGAGAGAGAGAGAATGTCATCCCCACAAAGGAAAGACGAAAGTCAACCCTTTGGAAAGAGAGAGAATGACGATCTTCACACTTCACGGGTTGCTCGATGATGAGGTCTCCTCTTCCCATCTTCTTTGGTGAAGAGAGAGAAAGCAGCTTCAAGATGGTGTGTGGATCTCATACCGGCAGCCTTTGGGCAGAGGATGGGGGATGGAATAACTCTGGAGTAGTAGAGGCAGCCTCTGGGCGTCTGAAACTTTGTCCCTTTGGGAGGACCCCTCGGGTCTTATTTATAGGCTTTAAGTGGAGTCCAAACGGTTTGGGCAGTTTTGGGTCCAAACGGTCTTGAAGACTGTTTGGGTTCTGTGACCGTTTGGACCCTGAGACTGTTTGGGCTCTGAGACCGTATGGACCCCGAGACCGTTTGGACCTCGAGACCGTTTGGGCTCTGAGACCATTTGGACCCCGAGACCGTTTGGCTTCATGCGGTCTTGAAACCATGTGACTACATGCGGTCTTGGGACCGGTTGGCTTCATGCGGTCTTGGGACCGTGTGACTCCATGCGGTCTTGGGACCATTTGGCTTCATGCAGTCTTGGGACCGGTTGGCTTCATGCGGTCTTGGGACCGCGTGACTCCATGCAGTCTTGGGACCGTTTGGCTTCATGCGGTTTTGGGACCGTGTGACTCCATGTGGTCTCAGGACTGGTTGGGTTCATGCGGTCTTGAGATCGTGTGACTCCATGCGGTCTTGAGACCGTTTGGCTTCATGTAGTCTTGGGACCGTGTGACTCCATGCGGTCTTGAGACCGTTTGGCTTCATGCGGTCTTGGGACCGTGTGACTCCATACGATCTCGGGACCGGTTGTCTTCATGCGGTCTTGAGACCGTGTGACTCCATGCGGTTTTGAGACCGTTTGGCTTCATGCGGTCTTGAGACCATGTGAGGCTTTTGTGATTTGTTTGTGTCTTTTTCTGTAAGTAAAAAGGGAGAAAAGTTAATCTAATAGTATATTTGCAATAAGGGAGGAAAGTAAAGGATTCTCTCTAATTTATCTGAGAAAGAGTGTGGAAAACTGAGGAAAATTACTAGGATATCATCACAAAATTGGAGGTTATCACCCCCCTAACTTAGAGTCTAGCTTGTCCTCAAGTTAGATAGAGTTGAGGCATGTAATGGCGAGGTGATTTTATTTAGTTAAGATTTCCATACTCTTGCTCCAATTCTAAACCCGAGATCTCCTAAGGTTGTATCAGAGCTTTTTGCCTTAACTCTTTCAGGTATTGAGAGTTTCTTGGATCTTAGGTTTCTTCCATATCTCGTGGCCCGCATTGGGACCACTTTTTATCATGTGCATGTCGTTGACTCTAATCAGTTTTATACTTCTCTGAAAATCCTACCAGAAGCTAGAGTGGGTATGAGGGTTGGCTAAAGGCTTGATGTGTAACTCCCCTTTCAAGTGGGGGAGGGGTTGTCTATGCTTTTAGGATCTCACTACCGGGCACGATACATCTGCCTTTGTGAGGGAAGCTGAATGTACCGGTCGGGCGAGTCCTTTATCAGCCTTTTATATATTAGGATATCTTACGGTTTCACTACCGAGCATGACACATCTGCCTTTGTGAGGGTAGCTGAATGTACCGGCCGGATGAGACCTTTATTGGTTATTCATATAGATCCTTATTCATGGAACAACTCTCATAGTTTTATTCAACACTCTGGCTTTTATTCGTAAACTCACAGGCTTAAGATTTGGATTTTTATAAATTTTGATTTGGGCGGCCAAGCCTCTTTTATTTGAAGAGAAGAAAACTGTTCTTAGAGTTGCTCGACATGCACTTGTTCGGTTTCTACTAGTGGTCCACTTGCAAGGCTTCATGATTTGGATGTCACCTGATGCCCCCCCCATCCTTGAGAGTGTTTGGCTTATTTTCAGCCCTGATGTTGACCTGTGGAAAGTCAGATGTAGAGTTGAAGCAAAAGCATGAAAATCAAGAGTGGAGAGAATTTATTAATTCGCTATTACATGTCTAAGTGCTATTCTTGTTATTACTTTTGAGGACTAACTGGATTCTAAAGTTAGCTGGGGATGACTTTGTTCCAAGAGGGATGTTCTTCTTTATGTTCAAGGTTTGTTTTAATAGGGAAATTAATTTAAAATGAAAATTAAATGTGCAAAGGAAGCTATAAAATTTATACAGAATTGAAAGAAAAGGTAGAGAGGGAAGGATTTGAAAATGATGCCTCGCCCTTGTCCAGTGTACTCCCCCTCCTCACTTATCACTCACTCTGTCCGCAGAGTGTCAAAGTGATAGTTTGAGAAGTACAAGGACAAGGGCATCAGGCTTCTGTTAGTCCTTTATTGGTGCCATGTGTGTGAAGGAGATTAGCAGCAAACTTCCCTCGTAACGCGTGATAATCCACATCTGTCATGTCCTCTACTGGTCTTCTGAGGACCATGATGGTGTATATCCAGTAGAGGACGTGGAAACCACATTCGTTTGACTCGCGAAGCTGCTGCATACATTTGTGGCTGAAGGCAGGGCGATGAAAGTGTTCTTTACCGTATGCCCATGTGTGCGTGCTAAGAAGGTCGTGCAGTTGGTCAACACCCTCCTTCTCCACCTCCTCCGTAGGCGTTCTTGGTGTTGTAGTATACTGATGCGGATCTGGATTGTATTGGCTGTCAGAACTATTGTATATGATTGTTGTTCCATCATGAAGATTTGTTGCCAACAACATCCAGTGTTCTGAATGAAGGAAAGGAAGCATGATAAACTTTGGAGTCGTATGTTGTAGGAAGGAAATGAGTGCCTCAGTTGTTCCGAAGTTCTTTAGCTTTAGGAGATTGTCCTTCATATACGCGGATGCCATATAGGTTGTAGGGTGATCTTGTCCGAGAAGAAATTGATAGGTGGCCATCAAACTTATGGATAGAGACCCTTTTGTCTGTACAATTTCTCGTAGCGCGTCTGCCATGACCAGAATGTCGACGTACATGAAAACGAGGTCATCTTTCTCGACGTAAAGCCTTGACATGATGAGGCAAAGTTCATTGTCAGAGAGGCTTTTGCAAGCGCTGAGGTCAAAATTGGGGAATGTTGGTGAAATGGCAGATAGGGGGACCATTTGTGAAGATGATCTGTTGATGGGTGCCCCGGTTAGCAACTCAGTAACCCCTTCATCATCCGCCAGATCGAAAGAGTAAGGGTCCCATTTCTTCTTCTCGGGAACCTTGGCATGTTGTTGTTTCTCCAACTCCTCTATTGTTTGCCTGAATGGTTGTTTTGGAGGACGTTGGATGGCCGAAAAGAGATAGAGAGGAACGTCGTTAGGTGCCATAGTTGGGTCCTTGAAGAACCATCTATCACATATTAGCTCCATGGCGTAACGACCTCGCAGAGAATGAAAGTCCTCTGTGGCCAGTTCAGTGAAAGGGATTTGCTGATTGAGCGCTTGAATATGACGTATAATGTAGAAAGTGAAATCCTTAGATCCTTCTTGAGTTTGGGCATGGGGGTTGATGATTTGGAACCAAGGTTGGTTCCAATTATTGTGGAGGGATGGGCAAGCAGCCCAAATCAATTTCAGGAGCCGAAAAGGGATGCATCTGGCGTCCCCGGTTTCTGTTCTAGCGAAATTAACTATTTCGGCTCTTAGTTTAGTGGCACAAAAGTTGTACACCTTGGCATCTCGAGCCGCGGTGTCCACGATCATTAACATCCAGTGACCAGAGACTTGGAAGGGCACGGTAATATAGTGTGCCTTTCTGGCAAGTCCCCTCTGCAACCGATCGATTGATTTGCTTTGTAATTTTTTATATATAAGACTCATGGCTAGAGGGGGTGATGAGTTAAGAATTGGTTGCTTCTGCTTAGAGCTTCTGTAAGTTTCGATAGATTTGGCAAGGAGGACATGGAAGACTTCCATCTTCACCGCTGAATGTGGTCGAAGGATGGAGAATAAGTCTTCACGTGTCAACTTGCGCTGAGTCTTCATATTTTGGTAGATAACATTGCCCCCGTCTTTGAAATCATCTACGATAGTGTTTAAGATAAAGATATCTTGAGCATCTAAGGTAGAGACGGACGCCAAGTCTAAATCGTGCATTTTATGAGGTAGAGGTGGCAGTGGGGGAAGTTTTTGCGGAGGGAGAGGAGAAGTCTGCTCTAGATTGTCTATGAAGTGATGCAGATCTTCGTCTTTGTCTGAGTCAGAAGCTGATTCTAGATCTTCGTCTGTATCCAAACTGACTCTTTCTAAATCTTCCTCTTCTGGAGGAAAGGGTGAAGTTTGCTCTGGAACAGAGCGTTGTGGAAGTTCTTCTTGTGGTCGACTCGTGTTGGTTCCGAATAGATATTATTGGAACTCAGCAAAAGCGACCTCTTTGGCAGTTTCCCCCAGAGATCTCATTGCTGAATAATCAAGAAATTGATCCCCATATGACATATTAACATTGTCATTATGAGTAGGGGATTTGGTATATTTATCACCTTCGTGGTGATCTTGCAGTTGTTTTGGTGTAGATCCTCGGTTGGGGCCCTCCCCAGCATTGTCTGGGTCGTCAAATTTATCGTCTGAGGAGGTGCTATTATTGGAGTCAGCCAAGGAGTCAGAATCCTCATCGTCGTTGTCTTCTTCATCATCATCTTCGACTGCCGCTTCATCTGTTTTCTTCTTTGGTGGAGGCTTCTTGCACTTTCGGTGGAGTGCTTGTAGCTCGTTGAAAGCCACTTGCGTATGCTCATGTGTTTCAAGCAAGGCGTCGTGGCCTTCTTTAAGATCTGAAAATCGAGCCTCGGCAGAGAGGATTCGTGCAGAGAGATCTGTCACTTGAGTTCTTAGTTGGTTGATTTCATTGTTGGATGACTCCTCTTGTCGGTTATTTAGCTGTGTGAGGGTGGTGTTGATGTCGTCCAAGTGCATGCTTAAAGCAGTTTGTTGCTGCTTAAGCTCACGCAGAGTTTATGGTAAAGGTTAATTTTGTGCAGAAATCCTATCGACTTGCTTGACCAGATAGTCTTGCTGGCCTTTCACTTCAAGCACCAACTGTGGCAGTTGTTACAGGCGGTCGTCGAGGCGATTGACTTTCATGGCTTCTGGTTTTTACTGTTGGTGGATACTTGAGATGATGCCTGGCAAGGCAAGGTTTTGTGTGTCAATCTTGGCAACCTGTGTAGTTAAACCCTACACACAAGAAAAAATAGATTGTAATATGTTAGAAGGGTCGTTGAGGAGGTTTTGAATAGCATCGAATTGACGTCCGAATTCCTCACAACGTTAGTGGAATGGACCCCAGATGTAGAAGGGTGGTGTGGTTGGGGTCGAGGTGGAAGGGTGGTAGTGCCTTGTGAAAGGGACACTGTTGATGGTCCCGCGAACTGTGTGGTGACTGTAGATGGAGTCACAAGCGGTGTCGGGGTGGTAGCAGATGAAGAAAATGGTGATTGTCCGGGTGAGCTATGAGGGAGAAAAAATGTTGAGGAGAATAGAGTGGAGATGGGAGCGTAGTATGCGAAGTCGGGTGTGGGAGCGGAGAAAGGGTGCTCGGGGAGAAAGAGGGTGAAGTGGAAGATGTGGGTGGAGGGGTTGTTGTTGGGATTCTTATGGAGAAAGGTGGAAAGGTGGTAGGTGGTGGGATGGTAGTGGATGGCAATGTGGTGGGGGTGGTGGTGGGGAGCTCATCATGTAGGCTCATGATGAATGAATCTATTTATCAGGTAGTGATAAGCTCCTCCAGATGAGGGCAGTCTGTCTCTGGTTGTAGTTTTGATGTTGGCATCCCCGACAGCTGTGGTGGTTGTAAACGTGCATTAGATGGTCGTTTAACTGGTATTTTTGTTACCCTAGCTGTCGGTGCGTTAATGCTAAGCTCCGTCTGTCCCGCTTTGGTATTCTTTTCTTATACTTTGACTGAAGCTAGGAGTTTGGTAAGCTCTTCGTTGGTGAAGAGGAGCTTGTCCTTGTCGTAGTCCGCTAGCATCGGAAGTAGTAGCAGAGTCCTGGAAGAGCTGACTGTTGGGCAGAAAATTTAGTGTACTTTTGCATCCTTTTCCTTGATAATGTAGGAGTTCTTCAAGGTTTGCTCGATAGTAAGGATTTCGCCCTTGATCTACGTGCATCGAGGGAGTAATCTATCCATCTTGAGGTATTTGATGATTGAAGTTATGTGCCCGCCCATGCAGATCTCTTTTCCTATGGTGTAGGCTGATAATTTTTGTATCGTGTGTCGTCCGATGTTGACCAGCATTCCGTGCAGAATGGACCATAGAAGAAAAAGGTCAGCGGTGATAACATTTCCTCCCTCTATTCTGGGGAACAGTGCACTGGTGAGAATTTTGTGAAGCATGCGCACGAACCCAGAATGAATATTGGAGGCTTTGCATGTTTTTGCCTCATAAGTGGGGATCCCTATTAGGGTCTTCCAGAAGTTGTGTCTATTGAATTGTGAGTTCTCTGTGCTAACATCTTTGGCTTGTTTGAGCTACTCCAGGTTGTCAATGAATATTTCATTCAAAAGATTTTCTTTGATAACAACGCTGTTACCAAAAAGCTTGGTGACCAGCCTGCAGTCACCTTCGTCCCTTGCCCTGTGCATAATGTCCACAGATTCTTTAGTAAGATGTGTAAAGAATTATGTTGTGGGTTCGACGTAAGAAATTTCAGGGACAAAGCATAGTCTGGATAGATTGGCATTGTTGAGCATGGTGAGGATTCTGTCGTATATCTCCATCTTGAGCAGTACGCTTGAGCAAACGTACTTTGTTGGTTTTAATACTTTGTCGATGGATGGGAGGGTGTGGATGTAAATGCTTTTTGGTGGTGGTGCGGTAGTGGTGAGCACTGAGAAGACGGGGGTGGTAGTGGGGGTGGTAGTGGCGGGTGTTGGGACATACTCTGCAAGGGTTTGCTCCCTAGCAGTAGCGGGATGGACCTGCTTCCTTGCCCATTTCTTTGATGGTTGTTCTTTTGTAGCTTCCTGGGCCTTTCGTTTCCCTTTGGACTTTTCAGTTGGGGATTCTTCCTTGGAATGTGGCGCGTATTCAGAGACTTCATCACTGGAAGAAATTTCTTCCACTTCTTCTTCAGGCTCCTCAGCTAGATATTTGTTGATGCGGTCGATTTCACACAATGATGTTGACCTTTGGTGTGGCCTTTCCAGTCTCATTGTAGTTATCTACGGTCTTTTGGAGCTTTGCACAACTTTCTATTAGTTGTTCCCTTATCCAGAAGGGAGCGTCTTCAGTTCCGGTGGGTTGCTTTGCTGGTGAAGTCATTTCTGAAAATGGAAGGTCATGTGTTAGAATAACAAGTTTATTTAAAAGGAAAAATTTGATTTTGTATGTGTTTATGTGTTTTGTGTTTTAACGAAAAGTAAGCGGTTTTGAAAGGCCAAACAGTTCACAGGACCGTTTGGCTCAAACGGTCACAGGACCGTTTGGCTCCAAACGGTTTCGAGACCGTTTGGCTCCAAACGGTCTCAGGACCGTTTGGAAGGTGGAATGATGGGGGCGCAACAGACGATGGTAGATACGGTATCGATGACAATAAAGACGACGACGATGATAGCAAGGGGAGCCTCGTCGGCGTCGTAGACGTCAGCAATGGTAAAGACGGAGGTGGTGCACAGACAAAGGCGCCGATGATGGTGGTGCGCAGGTCTACCTTACTGTTGCAGGTAAGGAAGATGATGGTGAAGCGAAGAGTGGTGGTAACCGAGGTGTAGACGTCGTGAAGACGCACGGAAGAGGGAGCGATAGTGACAAAGAGAATCGGTGTAGTGGGCTGTGCGGGAATGGAGCAGGGGAGATGAAACCGTTCTTGCGAGGGTTTTAGAAAGCTTGAGAGTCAAAAGAAAGAAGAAGGAGCGGGGGTAGGGTTATATTTATAGGATTCAGGGGTTGACCTTACAAATTCCCAAGGTCAAACGGTTTGAAGACCGTTTGGCTCCAAATGGTTTTAAGACCGTTTAGGTTTTTTATTTTTATATTTTTATGTTTGTTTTGGTTTATGTGAATTTTTATATTTTCATATTGAAGATGATAATCCTAAAGGAAACAGAAAACAAAACTTAAATGGTGATATTCAGATCTTGGGTTGCCTCCCAAGTAGCACCTGGGTTTTACGTCACTGGCTCGATGAGGTTTTGATTTTGTTATGGTAATGTTGTGGGGTTTGTGATCTCAATAGTCTGTCTCGAAATTTTGTCTGTTGGAGTATAGTATTTTTTCAATCTATGGCCATTGACTGTCCTTTCTCCTCCACTATCATCAGCAATTATGATGGCTCCAGTTAGGTATATGTGTTTGATGGTGAAAGGCCCGGACCACTTTGTGTGGAGTTTTCCGGGGAACATTTTGAGCGTAGAGTTGAAAAGAAGGACTTTATCTCCAATGGCGATGTCTTTTCTTTTTAGATGACCGTTGTGCCACATCTTGGTTTATTCTTTATAAATCTTGGCACTTTGGTAAGCGATCATTCGGAGTTCCTCTAGTTCTTGTAGTTGGATTTGTCTATTTTCTCTGGTGCTTTTAAAATCAAAATTCAATTGTTTAATGGCCCACCAAGCCTTGTGTTCCAGTTCAACTGGAAGATGACATGATTTCCCGTATACCAAACGGAACGTGGTTGTTCCAATTGGTGTTTTATAAGCTGTTCGGTAAGCCCAAAGGGCGTCGGGAAGCTTGGTGGACCAGTCAGTACGGTGTCTATTGATAATTTTTTCTAACATTGCCTTCAATTGTATATTCAAAACTTCAACCTGACCACTAGTTTTTGGATGGTAAGGCGTGGCGACTTTATGGTTGACTCTGTATTTCTTTAAGAGGGCTTCGAAGCTTCTCTCCAGAAAGTGGGTTTCACCGTCGGATATGACAATTCGGGGGACTCCAAATCTGGGAAAAATGATATCTTTAAACATCTTAATGACTGGTTTGGAATCGCTGGAAACTGTGGGTATAGCTTCTACCCATTTCGAGACATAGTCCACAGTGACCAGTATGTAAGAGCATCCATATGAAGAGTGGAAAGGACCCATAAAGTCTAAACCCAAACATCAAAAATCTCGATCTCCTGCCACATTGTGAGAGGCATTTTGTTTCTTTTTGTTATAGCACCAGAGAGTTGACACTTGTTGCATGATTTTACAAAATCATGGGAATCTTTTGCTATTGTTGGCCAAAAGAAACCCGATTGTAGGACTTTCATGGCAGTTTTTTTCGAACTCATATGTCCTCCAGTGGGGCCAGAATGACAATGTTCTAGGACAGGAGTAATCTCTTCTTCAGGTAGGCAACGGTGAAAAAGTCTGTCTGCACATAGTCAAAAGAGATAAGGTTCATCCAAATAGTATTGCTTGACATTGTGGAGGAATTTCTTTTTGTCATGGTAAGAGGCAGAAGGTTGAATGATTCCCGTAGCCAGATAATTTACAATGTCAGCATACCAGGGGAATCATGTAGTAATTTTCATTAGCTGGTCATCGGGGATGGAGTCTCTGCTCGGTGTTTTATCATCATCCTCGACTTCAATACGGCTGAGATGATCAGCGACGACATTTTCCACTCGGATTTTGTCTTTTATTTCCAAATCAACTTCCTGAAGCATCAACACCCAGCGGATAAGTCTGGGTTTTGCATCTTGCTTCTGAATTAGATATCGTATGGCGGAGTGGTCAGTGTAGACGATGACCTTGCCTCTAATCAGGTAGGAGCAGAATTTCTCAAACGCATAGATGACAGCTAAGAACTCCTTTTCTGTAGTGGTGTAGTTCTTCTGCGCTTCATCGAGCATTTTAGATGCGTAGTATATTACATAAGGTTTCTTGTTAATTCTCTACCCTAACACGACCCCTATGGCATAATCTATGGCGTCACACATGATTTCAAAAGGTTGTGACCAATCCAGGGATCTTATTATGATGCGGAGATTAAAGCATTTTTCAGAGTTGAGAAACTTTATAAGCATTCTTGGTTAAAATTGAACTCGGTGTCTTTGGTCAGAAGTTGGGTCATGGGTTTTGCTATTTTTGAGAAATCTTTAATAAATCTTATGTAAAACCCAGCATGACCCAAGAATGCTCATACTCCTTTTACGTCTTTTTGTGGCGACAATTTAGAGATAACACCAATTTTTGCCTTGTCTACCTCAATTCCTCTGTCACTCACTCTATGTCTGAGGACGACACCTTCAGTTACCATAAAATGGCATTTTCCCCAATTTAGGATGAGGTTCGTTTCCTCACATCTCTGTAAGACTTGTCCAAGGTTGAGTAGATAGTTGTCGAAGGAATCTATGTAAACTGAAAAATCATCCATGAATACCTCCATTATAGATTCCGTTAATCCTGCAAAAATAGCAGACATGCAACTTTGGAAAGTAGCAGGTGCGTTGCACAGTCCGAATGACATTCTTCTGAAAACATAGGTCCCAAAGGGACAAGTAAAAGTAGTTTTCTCTTGGTCTTCTGGGTGTATAGGGATTTGGTAGAACCCGGAATGACCATCTAGATAACAGAAGAACTTTTGATGGGCTAAGCGTTCTAGGACTTCGTCAAGAAAGGGCAGAGGGTAGTGATCTTTTCACGTGGATTTGTTTAATTTCCTATTGTCGATACACATCCTCCACCCCGTCACAGTCCTTGTAGGCACTAGCTCATTTTTGTCATTTAGCTCGACAGTGGTTCCTCCCTTTTTGGGGACCACTTGGACAGGGATGACCCATTGGGAATCTAAATTGGGTAAATTATGCCGACTTTCAGCAGTTTGAGGACTTCAAGGCGAACCACCTCTTTAAGATTGGGGTTCAACTTTCTCTGGTGCTCTCTTGAAGGCTTGAGTTATTCGACCATGGGCAGTCTATGCATGTATAAGGCTGGGTTTATACCTGTCAGGTCAGTTATTTTATACCCAATGGCTTTCTTGTATTTCTTTAACTCAACAAGAAGCCTTTCTTGCTAGTTTTTCGTCAGAGTGGAACTGATGATAACTGGACATAATTTTTCTTTGTCCAAGAAGACGTGTTTAAGTCTCGTTGGTAGAGTCTTCATCTAGGGAGCCTTGGGTGCTTCTGTTGCTTCTAAAATAGTGACAGATTTGAGCTCCTCAAAGGTGGTTGTTGGCGCTTCTTCAGCTTTCTCTAAGTGTTGCAAGCATTGTTGAAGCAATTCATTGGCTGAGAATTTGACTTATGGATTTGTTAGAACATTCTCTAACTCATCAGATGGCTTGGATATTTCCAATTGGGACATTTGATGTATTTCATCTAAGAGAAAAACCTCCTCTTGAATGTTGGGACCTTTCATGCTGTTGAGAACCAGGAATTGAATTGCTTCTTTTCCCAGTCTTAGAATGATCGTGACAGCTTCAACATCAATGAGCGCCCTAGCGGTGGAAAGGAAAGGTCTGCCAAATATTATGGGGTATCTTAGATCCTCCTTGATATCCATAATGAAAAAATCTCATGGGACATAGGCATCTTTGCCTATCTTGACTGGAATGTCCTCAATAATTCCATGGGGTGCAGTGATAGTGGAATCAGCTAACTGAATTGTCATCGTTGTGGGTAGCAAGTCAGTGAAACCCAATCTTTTACACATGGAGTAGGGCATAATTGATATGCTAGCCCCTAAGTCAGCTAATCCCTTTTTGCTCGAAGCATTTCCAATACAGCATTGAGTACCGAAAGAACCATGGTCCTTCTTTTTCTTGGGCATATTATTAAGAATGATATCGGAGGTGGTCTGAGCCAGTTTGATGGTCTCTTTCTCTTTGGTAATGTACTTCCTTGATAGCAAAGTTTTTATTTATCTAGCCTAAGCTGGTACCTCAGAGAGGGCATCGAGGAGCGGGATGTCGATATAGAGCTTCTTCATCGCCTCCTTGAATTTTTGGAATCTAGTGTCCATCTTAGTCTCTTTCAATCTTCCTGGATATGGTATCCTAGGTTTATATTGCGGGACCTCTAACTCCTTGGGGGCTTGTTCCTTTTCTTTGCCTTTTTCAGTCTCTACAGAATTCTCAGTTGATAGATTCGGGCTTGCATTTGGAACAAAGACATGTGTATCATCATCATCATGAGTGATCCTTATAGCTTCATGAAAGACACGACCCGATCTTGTAGTGACGGCATTCAATTGCTCTGGTCTTTTCTGATCGTGTCTTGGGTTCGACTCCAGTTGGCTAGTAAAAGTACATGCTGGTGGTTTCAATTGGGCAACAATTTGTGCTAATTGAGCCTCTACAGCCTTCTGCTGAGCTTGCTGATTAACGAGCATGATTTGTTGTGATTGTAACATCTGCCTAATCATAGTTATCTCATCAGTTGGCTAGGAAGGGATATTTTTCCGTTGAAATTGTTGTTGTCCTTGATGTGGTTGTTGTGGAGGTGGTGCTAGCTGAGGCTGCTGCGATTGCTGCAGCTGAGGGGGTAACTGTGGGTGTAGAGGAGGATGGGTGTATTGATAGTAAGAGGAGGGATTTCTTTGGTAGTTGGATCTTGGTAAGTTATTTATGAGGTTTCCTTGATTTTGGCTAAAGTTACTTTGAAATCCAGGTGGCAACCTATTGGAGGATCCGCCTTGTGTTTGTTGTTGCGGGTTAGCAGTCCCCATAGGATTCCCATTTTGAAAACCAGGGTGGTTTCTTCATTGATTTGGATTATGATAAACTTGTCCCGGTATGGAATGAATGGAATTGATTTGTTCGGGCATCTGTTCTTCAGGGAGCTCTATGATTGGTTCGTGTTGCTGTTGTGGTGGTGACATATCCATCATTACATTATAAAGTAAGCCACATGACAGTGTAGGGTGATCAGATGCGGGACAGGCTTCACAAGTCCCTGTAGCAGATTTAACTTGTTGGACTTGGGGGTTTTTCTTCTTATCATATTCTCCAAATGAAGTTTCAAGTGCATGCTGTTTGTGAGCTATAGTCTTTAAAGCTTCAATAATAGCCTTCATTTTCATTGATTCCTCAGCTTTATAAACTTTGAGGACTCCCTTACCGGATGGCCGTCCCCAATTGGATTGGTTCTCAGCTCCAAGTGTAATGATTTTCCAAGCATCCTCATAGTTCTTTCTCATAAAATTTCCTCCAGATGAGGAATCCAGAAATTGCTTGATGTCGTCACTTACCCCCCTATAGAATGTCTCTATTAATTGATTTTGGGAAATACCGTGATGAGGACACTTCCTTAGAAGCTCCTTAAATCTTTTCCATGCTTCTGTGAGTGTTTCTCCAGGGAGTTGGGCGAAGTGATTGATCTGCCCCCTAATTTCGTAGGTTAATGAAGGAGGGAAAAATTTTTCCAGGACCTTTTCTTCCAAGGGAGCCCATTTGGTGATTATTGGCTCCCTATCAAGCGAGTTGTACCAGCTCAAAGCCCTTCTGGATAGAGTGAAGTGGAAAAGATGTAGCATTATTACGTCAAATGCAACTCCGGCTTGTGGGACAAGTTGGCAAAGTGCCTTGAATCTCTTCAAATGATCCATGCAGTCGTCTCCAGAACCACCAGAGAAGGAGATACCCTGCATGATTTGAATCCATTGTGTACGGATTTTGAAATTGGGTATGTTGATGATTGGTGGTCGGACTGGATGATTATCTTCATAGTTTTTGGGGACGGCATAGTCCCTCAATTGCTTGTCTCTTAGCTCCAACTGGGCAGCTTGGTTAGCTGCTTCATTTTCGGCTCGGATGCGGGCCTGTTCTTTAGCTCAGATTTTTGCTTGAATCTGAGCACGAGTGTCGGCGATGTGTTGTGCTCTTTGGGCGGCAATGGCGGCGTTGACCCTTTCCATTACTAATGCATCTTGGCGTTGATCTTCAGCCATTTGTCTGGCTCTTTGGTGGTTAAGTCTGATGCGATGGTGAAAGCTTCTCTCTACCTCAGAGTCGTACTCTGGATTAGGGGAGAATTTGAGATTATGCGATGGTTGCATACACGTCTTCTACCTGAGTAGAGAAAGAAACACACCTTTTAGATGATGTAGGAGATATGATGAATTCAAAAAGATATGGAATAATGTTTAAAGGAAAGTGTAAAACCCTAACCAACTAGCAAGATGGTAAATGAAATTAAAACGTTCCGTTGTCCCCAGCAACGACGCCAATTTTTGATGGAGTTTCCACTCACGTAGAATTGAGCGCACCACTAAAAATCCTAAAGATTGTAAATCTTTAGGTTTAGCCTTGCTTATATTAGATTGAGAACTCCACCCACGTATGCTAGGATACGTGGTAGTCTTATCATAGTATAGTTAAGGGTCGAATCCACAAGACAACGGTCTTGTTGAGAGCAACAAGATGGAAAATGTTAGAATCTCACTTAACCTCTTAACAGTTGGTATCTAGATTGAAAAGTTGGATTGGTTGTTTTTAGACTAAGTGCAAGTAAAACAAAGCAAGAAAGTAAATTTAAGGTTGTTAACAATGATAAGAAACCACTAGGATGTGATCGACTTTCACTACCACCACCCATGGATCAAAACATGCATAATAAAAACATAACCTGCAATAAGAGTCTAAACAGTTAGTATCTAGGTAAATTTAGTTTCCTTTCGGAGAACTAACTATGAGAAGTGTAGGAATGTTACAATGCCAGCCATCCCCAAACGAATGATCACTTACTTTACATCATTCCCTTCGCAAAGTGTGTTCCTTGACTTATCAAGGTTGTACTTTCATACATCAACTGATTCCATTTCATAATATGAAAGTACAACAATGGAAGTGAGTTTACCCCACTTCTTGAAAAACATTCCTAGATACTGAAATAGATGCATGGTGGATATATGCATCAAGAACCAACAAACAATCGAGATTCGAGTCTAATAGTACAAACGTAGACAATTCATACTAAAAGATAAAACATAACACAAGTTAGTGATCAAGCAACGAGTATTCATTAAACGATTGATGTTAAACTGAAAAGGAAGTATATCTCTATTGCAGAATAAGGATTACATTGCGTGAAATGAAAACATGGGTAGCGGGGCTACTCCCCGCACCCTAGTGAATGAGACTACTCGCTCATAGCAAGGACAAAGAAGGAGGCAAGAAGAGAGAGAGAGAGAACGTCATCCCCACAAAGGAAAGAGGAAAGTCAACCCCTTGGAAAGAGAGAGAATGACGATCTTCACACTTCAAGGGTTTCTCGATGATGAGATCTCCTCTTCCCACCTTCTTTGACAAAGAGAGAGAAAGCAGCTTCAGGATGGTGTGTGGATCTCAGACCGGAAGCCTTTGGGCAGAGGATGGAGGATGGAATAACTCTGGAGTAGTAGAGACAGCCTCTGGGTGTCTGAAACTTCGTCCCTTTGGGAGTACCCCTCGGGTCTTATTTATAGGCTTTAAGTGGAGTCCAAATGGTTTGGGCAGTTTTGGGTCCAAACGGCCTTGAAGACCGTTTGGGTTCTGAGACTGTTTGGACCCTGAGACCGTTTGGACCTCGAGACCGTTTGGCTTCATGCGGTCTTGAGACCATGTGACTCCATGCGGTCTTGGGACCGGTTGGCTTAATGCGGTCTTGGGACCGTGTGACTTCATGCGGTCTTGGGACCAGTTGGCTTCTTGCGGTCTTGGGACTGTGTGACTCTATGCGGTCTTGGGACCATTTGGCTTCATGCGGTCTTGGGACCGTGTGACTCCATGCGGTCTCGGGACCGGTTGGCTTCATGAAGTCTTAAGACTGTGTGACTCCATGCGGTCTTGAGGCCATTTGGCTTCATGTGGTTTTGGGACCGTGTGACTCCATGCGGTCTTGAGACTGTTTGGCTTCATGCGGTCTTGGGACCATGTGACTCCATGCAATCTTGGGACCGGTTGTCTTCATGCGGTCTTGAGACTGTGTGACTCAATGCGGTCTTGAGACTGTTTGTCTTCATGCGGTCTTGAGACCATGTGAGGCTTTTGTGATTTTTTTTGTGTCTTTTTCTCTAAGTAAAAAGGGAGAAAAGTTAATCTAACAATATATTTGCAATAGGGGAGGAAAGTAAAGGATTCTGTCTAATTTATCTGAGAAAGAGTGTGGAAAATTGAGGAAAATTACTAGGATATCATCACAAAATTGGAGGTTATCACCTATCCAAGACCAAGAGTCTTCAACCTCACCAAGGACTTACCCACTTTTGTAATAAGTCTTCCGCCTTCACTAAGGTCTTACCCACTCTAGCAATAAGTCTTTCGCCTTGAAGGAATTACCCACTCTTCTTGGATCTTCCACATTTGACTTCACCTTTGTCAAGGTGAAGCTTTCACCAAGGGACTCCTTTCTGTCTTTTTATTCTTCACCTCTCTTAACTAAGAGAGAGAACCTTCATCTTCATGGTAGAAAGAGAAATTGGTAGGTGGAGGAAGTGAGTGCCTCACAAGATATACATATAGAACTATCTCTCTTACCAATCTCCTACTCACTCTAATATATGTAGCAAGTGATTAAGCTTTAGAGTGGAAGGAGGCTCTTGGAGGCACTCAACTATATATAGGGACCTTCATAGTGCTTGGCTAACCATGGGATGAAGCCCAAGGGGTCCTATTTATAGTTGGGGATGCCTACTAGCTAGTAGGAACACGTAAGGATGAATTTTAGTCATTTGGGTGTTGCAACAGATCTATTTTTGAGTTTGGCAATACTCTAAAGGCTAGAAATACTTTTTCTGCACATTCCACACAGTGCGGTCGGTCGAGTTTACTTTTAGGAAACTCGACTGATTGCACTATGCAACAAATCAAATTTGAAGTGTCAGTCGAGTTTATCCCAGATGAAACTCGGCGGATGGATTAAATTTGGTTTGCATGTACACGGTGCCGATAGAGTTTATCCTGGGAAAAACTCGACTTACTATGGTAGTTCCCAAAATTAATCAAGTGTGTCAGTTGAGTTTATCGGAGATGAAACTCGACAAACAACACTCCTTATAATGAGTTTTGAAAAGTGTCAGAAAAGTTCTTAAATATTCATTTTAAGTGCTCTTGATTTTTTCTAAGCTTAATTACAATTCATACAATCATTACAAGTGATCTACAACATGATTCTAACGGATTTGAGGCCTTTTCCACAAAAGTACAGTTGTATTGATATTGAATTGTTTTTCTTCAAGTTGGGATGCACAAGTTTAGGTATTTGGAGTGTGTCTATACTTAATCTGAAATCACTCAGTAGAAGCATTCGACACAAATAAGTGGAATGACTAGTCATCATCCAAATAAGGGTTTAGTCAATTAAACTTTGCTAGTCAAATAGACTTTGAGTCAACAATGTCAACCTCAAG
The DNA here is from genome assembly GCA_963693085.1 of Alisma plantago-aquatica. Lineage (NCBI taxonomy): Eukaryota > Viridiplantae > Streptophyta > Magnoliopsida > Alismatales > Alismataceae > Alisma > Alisma plantago-aquatica. Next base: position 325,000,821 of record OY856415.1, read on the forward strand.
TCATTGTCCTTAGAATTGACATGATTTGGAGAAGATTAGCATATGCAAGAGCTTGCATTTATTGAAAATTGTATGGGGGATGCACACAAATGTAGTCTCATGGACAAAGAATGTTCTTAAACATTGATGTATACAAAACATAATCAAGTACGAAAAATGTATAGCATACAACAATTCACTTTCATGCAACCCAAGATAATAATATTGGGGGACTAGGCTCTCATGAGCGGTAGCTCGACAACATCAATTAGTTTCAATAGTAACAAGTTATTTTTATAGAAAGAAATGTTCATTTTATAAACGAATGCATGATACATGTTGATGCACTACACATGATGAATGTGATGTTCATCATCAGACAATGTCCTTCATAATATTTTTCTAAAGTCAACAAAATAACCAATAAATTGGATAACAATTATTCAAAAAGTTGGTCAAGTAATTGTTTGGAAATGACATCCATATTGAATCAAAAAAACAACCACATAATCATTATTCCTATTATATACATAACATGACACAAATTGGTTGAAGAATCAAAATAGAAGTCATTCAATGAAAAATAAACAAAACAAAAAACAATGAGGAAGAAAATCAAGAAAGGTGAACCAAAGGTAAAAGATAATGTTGTCCTAATTAGAAACATTTTGTGGCAACACATCCCATTATCACACAGATAACGAGGTGTTACATGAAAACGTGCAGAAATCACCATAACCACAGCTTAACAAAAACACGGGTTAATTAAAACTGATTGCGGAAAACTGATAAACTGGGAAACATATTACATTCCAGTCCATATCCTGCAAGAAAACATATTATATACATATCCATACAAGCCTGGATATATGTCCACAGCTTAGAGCAACAGCTGTGTTGTCATAACAATGAGTTCACCACCTGTTCATACATATAAAGGCCCACATCTGGCCATCAGCAGGATATACAAACGATCTCAGTCGTACATCGTAAAACATCGTCAAAACACCGCCAAGGACCTGAGAGTACAGGGATGACTCTAGACTCTACACCAAAACATCAAGACAGCAGCATCTCCAAAGCTTGCCTTCTACAGATCTTCTCGCTGCTCGGCCGCAACTCTGCGGCCACCACCACGACAAGCTCGACCACCTAAAAAGGGGTAAAAACTAGCGGAGTGAGACAATTGAACATTGTCCCAGCGGGAGGCATAACTCCGCGCCAAAACTACAAAACCTCAGATAAGCATTTATATGAGCAGATATATATTGATGAGGAATATAATAGAAACAGTTATGAATAACAAGCCAACCTCAAACTTACCAGCTGTAGCAAAAGGGCATATACCCGACATGTTTTCCAACGGAACATGATTGACAAGATAAACTATATATGAAACTCACCACATAAGATTAATGCACAAACAACTGCAGATAATTAAAGTTAACTACACAAACAAGGCCTCAACCAATGTTTCGTATTTGTCTTATCAATACATACTAAACGGCTGTATTACGTTTTATTATGCCCTGAGGAAATGAACCGTACCGTTCAAATCCAACCTTCAGCTGCGAAGCCCATAGCCGGTGCCATACAAGGTCAATGGAAGAGCCGGAATCCAAGACCTTCTCCACCTCATGGTCAGTACATGAGAACACAAAGCGGGACCGCAGTCTCGTGCTTGAAGTGGTCATAAGCCACAGGGTCAGCTCCACAGGCTACCCTCTGCCTAGTCCGCCTCGGTACAGGTCACGCCACTAGAAACTGAGCCACGTGTCTAAACACCATGCTCGGAGCCATGAACACATTCATGCTCAACATATCACATATCTGGAGCCATGGGCCATGTTCACCATGCTCGTCACACATCCGATTCTGCAACCGCAGCTGTACTCATTTCACCTCTCTATTTTAGGCTAGGAGAAACCTCGCATATTCAAAAATATGCACTCCGGGTTAACCCACAGGAGAACCCGTTTCATCATCACCCTATCCTGACTGGTGATGAATCTATGGCCAGGGCAAGCTACATTATAGATTACACTGTGATTAGTTAGTATCTTTTAGATGGATTGCAAGATTCAACCAAGTTGTATAACATGCAAGGTATAACAGAAGTAAACAGCATAAACTCAACATTAGGTATTTACGTCATACTGATTCATCACAAGGATCTCACATCACATGTTATCACTTGGCCTCTTGCCAACCATCTAGACCCATCTCAAGGATCATCACACATCATGGGATCTCAATCCCTCATCACATAAAGCCATAGCCTCTCAGGGCTTTCAACATCATTATGAAATCATCATTCATAATACACTTGTCATCACAGTGTTCATTTACCCAATTCTCATAGCCTTTCATTGGGCTAAGCATTACCTGCATGGTTAGCATCATTCAATAACCAGATGAATAATCAAGAGACTACAATTACTACCATAGGGTGACAATTAGGGTTAAGTGCATTGTCAGCTCATCATGACAACAATAATCATATTCATGCCTCATCTCAAGGTCATACGTGTAAGCACACTATCAAGTAACCATAATGCATGCTCAAGATCACATTGTCATTAAAGAGATAGAGTAGTTACATTCATATGCATGTACTTTAGCCACAAGAACATAATTCTAGTTATTAAGAAATGAATCGTCATAAGAGCATCATAACAGGATGTGCCCTCACCAAAGATGTCAACAACCCTCACTAGAAGTCACCCCGGGCAGACCCATTCCTATCTAATCCCTAGCGGGTGAGCAGCTCATGTGTCGGGTGAGCAGACACACTGAGCGGGCAGATTAGCAAACGAGCAAAGCAATGAGCCGGGTACTGAACTGTGTAAGGCAAGCGAGCGAGCAGGGTAAAGCATAGGCGAGCAGCTCTGTCGGGTGACACGCACCGAGGATGTCAGGTGTGCACTAGTATCGGGCGAGCCAACTAGAACCGGGTGAGCAAGGTAGTCTCGGGCGACACGGTTGGGGCCGAGCGAGCAGAGCTAGGTATTGAGCGACACTCGTGCCGGGCGAGCCAAGACATAAGCGAGCAGGGCGACTCCGAGCGAGCAACAACACTGGGCGACACAGCTAGTGTCGGGCGAGCAAGACTATCAAACGAGCCAAAGCTGCCGGGCGACACAGGGGCGTGCAGGGTAAAAGCAGGGCGAGTAGGGTTACTGAGCGAGCAAAACAGATTGTGTCGGGCGAGTGAGCACTGAGCTTCACTGGGCGAGCAACCCTCCGGGCGAGCATAAGGAAAACTTGACTCACTCAAACCGTGCAAGAGATAACTAGGGCAAGGGCTATCGGGCAGCACCTCCCCACACATCTCAACTAAGGTTCAAGCCATCTAAACGAGCTCACCATCTTGCCCAAGGTGAGAGGAGAGTCTTGCTCAAGTCACTAAGTCATGTGCTCACCTCAATCGGGTAGGAAGGAGGGATGTTTCTCATGGCATTAGAGCTCAAGCTCACTCATCTAGACCAAGGGGAGAAAGGAGTGTTGCTCTCCTAAACCCTAGAACACAAGGATCGACCAACATGCAAGATAGCTAAAGAACAACTCCAAACGTACAAGGGCAAGATTAAAGCAAACATATATGCAAAGAGAGGAGAGTAGTTAGGGTTTAGAGTCATGCAACCCGCCTTAAGCTCCAAGGAAGAAGATGCACTTGAGCTCCAAGGGTTGTCGACCACCAAAGCTCCTCCAAGAGGGGTGTGTCGGCCTCCACTCCTTCAACTCCAAGGGTGTATCGGCCTCCAAGTTGCTCACACAAGGGTGTGTCGGACACCTTAGCTCCTTCTTCAAGGGTGTGTCGGCCACCAAGCAAGGGGAAGAGAGGGTGTGTCGTGCACAAGGAGAAGAGGAACTAAAGGGACCTCAAGCTAAGGAAGGGACAACCTATATAGATGAGGAAGGAGGAGAAACCAAGGTGAACCCTTGCTAGGTGTCGTCCACCCAAGTGACACATGTCCACCAACTCAAGCCACCTCTCTTGCAAGCCATAAGACACTTGTCCAAAATGACCACCATGGGCGACACAGGCCCACTCTAGGCCGACACAAGCTCTACTTGGCCGACACAAGGCCCAAGCAAGCCCAAACAAGGGACTCCAAGGCCCAAACAAGCTCAATAAAGGCCCAAAGAACTCAAACAACAAGCCCAAGCCTTCCTCTCAACCCTAGAGGAAGCAAAGAGAGAGAAGAACACCTCTCAAGGTGACAAACTTGCTCCCAAAACCCTAGACTTGGGTTTAATTGCAAGTAGCACCCTCGACCCTCAACAAAGCACAACCAAACCCTAATCACCACTCAAAGGTGATTAGCAAGCCTCAAACCATCAAGGTTAAGCAAAGCAAACAGGGTAACCCAAAACGCAGGTCAGGGTCCTTACAATCTAACCCCCTTTAAGGGATTTCGTCCCCGAAATCCGAAGAGAAAAGTGAGGGATACTTCCTCTTCATCTCTTCCTCAAGCTCCCACATGGCTTCCTCAATGCCACGACGCTGCCAAAGGACCTTCACAAGAACCATGTACTTCCTCTTCAGCTTCTTGATCCTTCTGTTAAGAATCGCCACAAGGCCTTCCTCGTAGGTCACATCTGCATCAAGCTCAACCTCAATTGGCTGTATCACTGTACCTGAATCTGGATGACTTTTCTTTAACATACTGACATGGAACACTGGATGTAACCTGTGCAACTCAGGAGGTAACTCTATCTCGTAAGCTACCTTGCCAACACGTGCTATGACTGAGTAAGGCCCCATATACCTGGGAGCTAACTTACCCTTCCGTCCAAACCTTAGCACACCCTTCCACGGCGAGACTTTAGGATACACTTTGTCTCCTACTTGGAACTCCAAAGGTCATCGGCGATTGTCTGCATACGACTTCTGTCTATCCTGTGCCACTTTCAACTGTTGCTGTATCATTTTGATCTTATCTGTCGTCTGCTGAACTAACTCAGGACCCAAAAGTTGATATTCACCTGATTCGTACCAACACAAAGGGGATCTGCACTTCCTCCCATACAAAGCCTCATAAGGAGCCATGTCGATGCTTCATTGGTAACTGTTGTTGTAAGCAAACTCTATAAAACTCAGATGTACATCCCAGTTGCCTAGAAACTGCAAAACACAAGCTCGAAGAATATCTTCCAAAATCTGAATAGTCCTTTCAGACTGTCCATCTGTCTGCGGGTGAAAAGCTGTACTGAACCTCAACTGCATTCCCAACGCTCTATGCTACTGTTCCCAAAAGCGACTCATACACTGAGGACCTCTGTCAGAAACTATTGTTGCTGGCACACCATGAAAATGTACTACCTCATCCACATACACTCGAGCTAGTTTCTCAGCTGTATATGTTGTCTTTACTGGTAGGAAATGGGCAGACTTAGTCAATATGTCCACTATCACCCAAATGGAATCATGATTCCTAGTTGTCCTGGGTAGACCAACTACGAAATCCATGGTTATATGATCCCATTTCCACTACGGTATCGGCAAAGGTTGCAACGTACCTGCCAGTTTCTGATGTTCAGCCTTCACTTGCTGACAAACTGCACATCTAGCCACGAACTCAGCTACATCTCACTTCATACCGGACCACCAATACAAGTCCTTCAGACTATGATACATCTTGGTGACACCTGGATGCATGGCATACATCGACGTATGTGCTTCCTCAAGCACCAACTTCCTCAGATCGTCAGCATCTGGAACCACCATCCTATCACGATAGCAAACTAGTCCATCCTCGGACTCATGAAACCCATCACGCTTGTCGCTGCCGAACTCTGATCTGATCAATTGTACCGCCTCATCTATCTGTTGTGCATCCTTGATTTGCTGCCTCAACGTAGGCTTGACTTGCATCTGTGCAAAAAGACCAGATAACAGAAAAACTTCCATCTGCACATTCATCTGTCGCAGAGAAATAAACATATCCCGCCTATGGCAAACTAGGGAACTCAACTGTGCCTTCTTCGAAGAAAAAGAAGACTTTCTGCTAAGCACATCAGCTACCACGTTCGCCTTACCAGGATGATACTCGATAGTGCAGTCGTAGTCGTTGATCAACTCCATCCATCGCCGCTGTCGCATGTTCAACTCGTGTTGCATAAAGATATACTTCAGGTTCTTATGATCCGTAAAGATCTGACACACTTCCCCATACAGATAGTGTCTCCAAATCTTTAACGCATAAACTACTGCTGCCAGCTCCAAATCATGAGTCGGATAGTTCTCCTCATGCTTCTTGAGCTGTCGCGAGGCAAAAGAAACCACATGATCTTCTTGCATCAACATGCAACCTAAACCTTTGTTGGAAGCATCACAGAAAACAACATAGCCTTTCCCAGGCTCTGGCAAGATCAACACTGGAGCACTAGTCAGCTTCTCCTTCAGACTCTGGAAATCTTGCTAACATCGATCATCCCACACAAAAGGTACATCCTTCCTGGTCAACTTCGTCATCGGTAACGTGATCACACTGAAGTCCTTGATAAACCTCTGGTAGTATCCTGCTAGACCAAGGAAACTACGAACTTCTGTCGGCGTCTTCGGCTGTTCCCAATCTGCAACAGATTCCACCTTCTTCAGATCTACCTTGACTCCTTCAGCGGATATCACATGGCCCAAGAAGGTCACTTCATCCAGCCAAAACTCACACTTACTGAACTTGGCATACAACTGATGTTGACGAAGAAGAGTCAACGCTCGACGAAGATGTTGCTCGTGCTCAAGCCTATCCCGACTATAGATCAAGATGTCATCTATAAAGACTACAACAAACTGATCTAAGAACGGATGGAACACTCTGTTCATCAGATCCATGAAAGTTGCAGGTGCATTGGTTAACCCAAACGACATAACCACAAACTCATAATGACCATACCTTGTCCTGAAAGCTGACTTCGGTATGTCATCCACCTTTATCCTCAGCTGATGATATCCGGACCGTAGATCGATCTTCGAGAACACTGTAGCACCACGCAACTGATCGAACAAATCATCTATCCTCGGCAACGGGTACTTGTTCTTGATCGTGACCTTGTTCAACTGCCGGTAGTCTATACACAACCGCATCGAACCGTCCATCTTCTTGACGAACAACACAGGCACACCCCAAGGCGACGTACTGGTTCGGATAAAACCTTTATCTAGCAACTCTTGTAACTGCTTCTTCAACTCTGCCATCTTTGCTGGAGCCATTCTGTACGGTGTCTGCGCAACTGGCTGCGTTCCTGGTACTAGATTGATCTCGAAATCAATCTCTCGTGGTGGGGGAACACCAGGAAACTCCTCAGGGAACACATCGGCAAACTCACGAACAACTGAAACCTCCTCAAGGCTAGGACCTTTCGCCTTGGCATCTACTACGGTATCCACTATATGATCTAGGAACGCCTCACATCCTTGTCGTAACAACTTATCTGCCACCATAGTTGATACCAGACATGTCAGAAGAATCTTCCTATCTCCCTGGAAGATCCACTTCTCTCCAGCAACATCAAACACTGCCTGCTTGGAACCACAGTCCAAGACAACCTTATACCTCTTTAAGGTATCCATCCCAAGGATAACATCGAACCCATGCATAGCAAGTGGTATGAGATCCACTTGAATGCGGTGTCCCGAGAAAGACAAGACACAAGATGGACACTCTTCTCGAAGCAAAGAGGAACCATCAAGAGGGGTTTCTAACAACAAGCTATCCTTCTTACAGCTAACAGGTAAGCGACAGTTCTCAAGCATACTATAGGCGATAAAAGAGTGTGTAGCACCCGGGTCAACCAGAACAGATATAAAGCAAGAAGAAGACATATCAGAATGAAATAACTCCATCTGACCTGTCACTACTCGCGGGTTGACTACCGCCTCCGGCTGATTCATAGCGTAGAATCGAGCCGTTGCTTGCTGTCTACGACCTCTGCTTCCCTGAGCAGACGATCCAGCCTGATTGCTTGACCGCGTCCTCGTCCTATGCTACCACTGGGCTATGGTCTCTCTGACCCCTGAAGGTTCTGTCTCGGCTGCTGCGTCACTTCAACATCGTTGTAGGGACAACTTGACCTGATATGCCCTGTCTGACCACAGGCATAACATGTCCTAACATCATCTCGAGGCCTAGATGGTCCCGCCACCTCCACAGAAGCCGAACTTTGTGCCTTAGATGGTGAGGAAACATAACCTCTTCCTCTACCCATAGACCACTGAGATGGCCTACCAGAACCTCTCATTGCTGCCGGTGCCGAAAACCTAGGCTTCTTGAAGCCACCAAACCTCTGACTCTAAAACTGAGAAGGTCTTTTCTTAGCCATAGGCTCTCTCTTCTCCCTTATAGATCGTTCGATCCTCCGAACAGATTCCACAAATGTTGCAAACCGTTCTCAGTTCTCCAACACAGAAACCGGTGTCGTCAGCTCAGCACCCAGACCCTTCTCGAAACGTCTGATCCGTTCCTCGTCTGTTGTCGCCATGTGAGGACAAAACCTCAACAGATCCATAAACTTAGCTTCATACTCGGTGATGTTCATCGTTCCTTGTCGCAAACTCTCGAACTGACGGATCTTCTCATCCAGATACGTCTTGGGAAAGTATCTGGCGACGAACTCGCGTCGAAATACTTCCCAACAGATCACCTCACCAGGATGCTTCTCTTCCTCGATGGTCCACCAGTGACCAGCACTACCTTTCAGAAGGTAGACAGCATGCTTTACTTTGTCTGATTTGGGGATGTAGAGGATCCGGAAAGCCTTCTCAAGACTTGTCAGCCACAAATCTGCATCTACTGGATCAGCCGTTCCAGCATACTCCGAAGCTCCGACTCGGCGAAGCCGCTCAAAGGTCTTCCCAATACCCAATGCTTCTCCATGGGGAACCTGTGCTCGCGGAGGAGGCACTGGTAGTCGCTCAACCATGAGATTCACCGTAGCCATCATCTGCCCCATAAACTGTTGGTAGGCAGGGTGTTCAAGAATGGCTGGGTCAGGTTGGGGGACCTCAGGCACCCGATCTTCATGTGCCTGACCTACCGCTCCATCAACAGATGCAGCATCGCTGTGCTCAGCAGCGGATTCTTCATGGTTTCCAGACATCTTGACTTTTCTTCCGCTGAGGGCAGAAGATTTCTATGAGAAAATCTAGAAAACACATAAGAACAAACACAACCTAGTCCTACATCCCTGTAGACTCAGCGAACCTAAAGCTCTGATACCAAACTTGTGGCAACACATCCCATTATCACACAAATAACGAGGTGTTATGCGAAAACGTGTGGAAATCACCATAACCACAACTTAATAAAAACACGGGTTAATTAAAACTGATTGCGAAAAAACTGATAAACTGGGAAACATATTACATTCCAGTCCACATCCTGCAAGAAAACATATTATATACATATCCATACAACCCTGGATATATGTCCACAGCTTAGAGCAACAGCTGTGCTGTCATAACAATGAGTTCACCACCTGTTCATACATATAAAGGCTCACATCTGGCCATCAGCAGGATATACAAACGATCTCGGTCGTACATCGTAAAACATCATCAAAACACCGCCAAGGACCTGAGAGTACAGGGATGACTCTAGACTCTACACTAAAACATCAAGACAGCAGCATCTCTAAAGCTTGCCTTCTACAAATCTTCTCGTTGCTTGGCCGCAACTCCGCGAACACCACCACGATAAGCTCGACCACCTAAAAAGGGGTAAAAACTAGCGGAGTGAGACAATTGAACATTGTCCCAGCGGGAGGCATAACTCCGCGCCAAAACTACAAAACCTCAGATAAGCATTTATATGAGCAGATATATATTGATGAGGAATATAACAGAAACAGTTATGAATAACAAGCCAACCTCAAACTTACCAGCTGTAGCAAAAGGGCATATACCTGACATGTTTTCCAATGGAACATGATTGACAAGATAAACTATATATGAAACTCACCACATAAGAGTAATGCACAAACAACTGCAGATAATTAAAGTTAACTACACAAACAAGGCCTCAACCAATGTTTCGTATTTGTCTTATCAATACATACTAAACCGTTGTATTACGTTTTATTATGCCCTGAGGAAATGAACCGTACCGTTCAAATCCAACCTTCGGCTGTGAAGCCCATAGCCGGTGCCATACAAGGTCAATGGAAGAGCCGGAATCCAAGACCTTCTCCGCCTCATGGTCAGTACATGAGAACACAAAGTAGGACCGCAGTCTCGTGCTTGAAGTGGTCATAAGCCACAGGGTCAGCTCCACAGGCTACCCTCTGCCTAGTCCGCCTCGGTATAGGTCACGGCACTAGAAACTGAGCCACATGTCTAAACATCGTGCTCGAAGCCATGAACGCATTCATGCTCAACATATCACATATCTGGAGCCATGGGACATGTTCACCATGCTCGTCACACATCCGAGTCTCCAACCGCAGCTGTACTCATTTCACCTCTCTATTTTAGGCTAGGAGAAACCTCACATATTCAAAAATATGCGCTCCGGGTTAACCCGCAGGAGAACCCGTTTCATCATCACCCTATCCTGACTGGTGATGAATCTATGGCCAGGGCAAGCTACATTATAGATTACAGTGTGATTAGTTAGTATCTTTTAGATGGATTGCAAGATTCAACCAAGTTGTATAACATGCAAGGTATAACAGAAGTAAACAGCATAAACGCAACATTAGGTATTTACGTCATACTGATTCATCACAAGGATCTCACATCACATGTTATCACTTGGCCTCTTGCCAACCATCTAGACCCATCTCAAGGATCATCACACATCATGGGATCTCAATCCCTCATCACATAAAGCCATAGCCTCTCAGGGCTTTCAACATCATTATGAAATCATCATTCATAATACACCTGTCATCACAATGTTCATTTACCCAATTATCATAGCCTTTCATTGGGCTAAGCATTTCCTGCATGGTTAGCATCATTCATTAACCAGATGAATAATCAAGAGACTACAATTACTACCATAGGGTGACAATTAGGGTTAAGTGCATTGTCGGCTCATCATGACAACAATAATCATATTCATGCCTCATCTCAAGGTCACACGTGTAAGCACACTATCAAGTAACCCTAATGCATGCTCAAGATCACATTGTCATTAAAGAGATAGAGTAGTTACATTCATATGCATGTACTTTAGCCACAAGAACATAATTCTAGTTATTAAGCAATGAATCGTCATAAGAGCATCATAACAGGCCGTGCCCTCACCAAAGATGTCAACAACCCTCACTAGAAGTCACCCCGGGCAGACCCATTCCTATCTAATCCCTAGCGGGCGAGCAGCTCATGTGTCGGGCGAGCAGACACACTGAGCGGGCAGGTTAGCAAACGAGCAAAGCAATGAGCCGGGTACTGAACCGTGCAAGGCAAGCGAGCGAGCAGGGTAAAGCATAGGCGAGCAGCCTTGTCGGGTGACACACGCAGAGGATGTCGGGCGTGCACTAGTATCGGGCGAGCCAACTAGAACCGGGTGAGCAAGATAGTCTCGGGCGACACGGCTGGGGCCGAGCGAGCAGAGCTAGGTATTGAGCGACACTCGTGTCGGGCGAGCCAAGACATAAGCGAGCAGGGCGAGTCCGAGCGAGCAACAACACTGGGCGACACAGCTAGTGTCGGGCGAGAAAGACTATCAAATGAGCCAAAGCTGCCGGGCGACACAGGGGCGTGCAGGGTAAAAGCAGGGCGAGTAGGGTTACTGAGCGAGCAAAACAGATTGTGTCGGGCGAGTGAGCACTGAGCTTCACTGGGCGAGCAACCCTCCGGGCGAGCATAAGGAAAACTTGACTCACTCAAACCGTGCAAGAGAGAACTAGGGCAAGGGCTATCGGGCAACACCTCCCCACACATCTCAACTAAGGTTCAAGCCATCTAAACGAGCTCACCATCTTGCCCAAGGTGAGAGGAGAGTCTTGCTCAAGTCACTAAGTCATGTGCTCACCTCAATCGGGTAGGAAAGAGGGGTGTTGCTCATGGCATTAGAGCTCAAGCTCACTCATCTAGACCAAGGGGAGAAAGGAGTGTTGCTCTCCTAAACCCTAGAACACAAGGATCGGCCAACATGCAAGATAGCTAAAGAACAACTCCAAACGTGCAAGGGCAAGATTAAAGCAAATATATATGCAAAGAGAGGAGAGTAGTTAGGGTTTAGAGTCATGCAACCCGCCTTAAGCTCCAAGGAAGAAGATGCACTTGAGCTCTAAGGGTTGTCGACCACCAAAGCTCCTCCAAGAGGGGTGTGTCGGCCTCCACTCCTTCAACTCCAAGGGTGTATCGGCGTCCAAGCTGCTCACACAAGGGTGTGTCAGCCACCTTAGCTCCTTCTTCAAGGGTGTGTCGGCCACCAAGCAAGGGGAAGAGAGGGTGTGTCGTGCACAAGGAGAAGAGGAACTAAAGGGACCTCAAGCTAAGGAAGGGACAACCTATATAGATGAGGAAGGAGGAGAAACCAAGGTGAACCCTTACTAGGTGTCGTCCACCCAAGGGACACATGTCCACCAACTCAAGCCACCTCTCTTGCAAGCCATAAGACACTTGTCCAAAATGAGCACCATGGGCGACACAAGCCCACTCTAGGCCGACACAAGCTCTACTTGGCCGACACAAGGCCCAAGCAAGCCCAAACAAGGGAATCCAAGGCCCAAACAAGCTCAACAAAGGTCCAAAGAACTCAAACAACAAGCCCAAGCCTTCCTCTCAACCCTAGAGGAAGCAAAGAGAGAGAAGAACACCTCTCAAGGTGACAAACTTGCTCCTAAAACCCTAGACTTGGGTTTAATTGCAAGTAGCACCCTCAACCCTCAACAAAGAATAACCAAACCCTAATCACCACTCAAAGGTGATTAGCAAACTTCAAACCATCAAGGTTAAGCAAAGCAAACATGGTAAGCCCTAAACGTAGGTCAGGGTCCTTACACATTTTCCCTAAGTTCCACCTTACCCATCTGGACTAAGAGAAAATCTTACAATCCTCACAGACAAGGCCCCCACAAGAGGAAATTTTTTATCTTAAAATTAAACACTAACTCCAATAAGTTAGCATGAAAAGATCAAGTAACTGTGAAATTGTGTAAGCAGCCACAACGAAATTATTACTAATAACTAAATGTGGGTTGTGGTACATGTGAAAAGAAGGACTAAATGTGCACCCACATCCAAACATCACATCTAAAAATAAGAGAGAAGTAAGTCACACCATTTATGCAAAATAACAACACACATCAGTAAAAACAACAAAATCACAAAGGAATTAAAACTATAATCAAAATAAACACATGAACTACCTCGATAAGGAACATCACACGACTTGACATTGGTCTTCTTCTCCTTCATGCACAACAAGCTCGACGAGAATGAGGGAGTAAGAATAGGAGTCCCGCTAGGAAATCAAATGATATATATATATATATATATATATATATATATAGAGAGAGAGAGAGAGAGAGAGAGAGAGAGTTAGGCTAGAATACACTCGAGTGTACAGATCACCTGAATATACTCAAGTGTGTTTATATATCAAGACTATTTTTTACAAAATGTAAACCATTGATCTTCACCGTCATACTATAACTAGGCTACATACAAATTTAGAGCTCATTTGGATGAGTGTAAGTCACTCATCCAAGGGCGAAAAAATCAACGTGCGAAACTAATTTGAAATGCATAATTTTTGCGGTCTTTATAACATGACCTATAAATGTCCAAATATGCTCAAATTTTGCATGTGAGCTATTCACAAGATGTTTAAGAAGATCAGCAGATTAGATTTTTGAAAAAAAATATTGCATCATAAAAAACTACTTGAGTGTATTCTGCATATATATATATATATATATATATATATATATATATATATATATATATATATATATAGAGAGAGAGAGAGAGAGAGAGAGAGATAGTCAGGCTAGAATACACTCGAGTGTACAAATCACACAGATACACTCAAGTGTGTTTGCATATCAAGACTATTTTTTGTAAGATGTAAACCATTGATCTTCATTGTCATACTATAATTAGGCTACATACAAATTTTGAGTCCATTTGGATGAGTGTAAGTCACTCATCCGAGGGCAACAAAACCGACGAACGAAACTAATTTGAAATGTATAATTTTTGCGGTCTTTATAACATGACATGTCCAAATGTGGTCAAATTTTTTATATGAGTTATTAACAAGATGATTAAGAAGATCAACGGATTATATTTAAAAAATATATTACATCATAAAAAACTACTTGAGTGTATTCTGCTCCGAATACACTAGAGTGTATTCTAGCGTGACCATATATATATCAAAGTAAATGATGCAAATGAAGACGTTCTTCTCTATATACAATGGGAAAATAAAGTCAACAGATGGTATCAAAGATAAAGAAAAGTATTGTATGCTAAAGATTAGACAACGTAGTTGTGTCCCCGCAAAACAAGGTGGAAGGAAGAACGAGCAAAGGGGAATTAATGTACGTCGCGATTCCTACAAAAAAAGACATGTGATAAAAGAGGCAATAACACTGGACTCACAAAACTCTAGCTACCAGAAACAACGACACCGAGAGATGTTTGTCGTGTACTGCTGCGGCGACCACAACAATGTGGCAAATGTCGCGCCAAACAAGAATGAAAGAAGATGTCCGATGGAGGATGGGGGAGTGTCAAGATGCAAGGGTCAAGATCGGCCCCGAATAATTATAAGTATGCCACTGTGCGAGCTGTATTAAGGTTGAATCGCCAATCCTGCTCAAAGAGACATAAAGCTTGAAACCAGGATTTCGTTAGGAGTAATAGGAGGATGTAATACCGTTTGAAGGAGGTTTTCTCCAAACGCGGATTAGCCTGGACTGAGATTGGAGTCCGTCATGACTAATGTAGAACGACATCCTTAAGTTGGCTTCCGTCGCGTGCCAAACGCAGGTTGCAGGTTTATAGATGGAATAATGGAGAGATGTCTATTATCCTCGCCGCGTGAGTTCAAATCGCTCCAAAAAGCTTATTTTCACAATCCATGATTCTGGGATGAGAGAAACGTGCTAATTTTAGTTGGTGCTGCCCGACAAACCCTTTTTTTTTTCTGAATTCCCCACTGATTCCACAAAGATCACGACATTGACGCACGTGGGTGCTGGAGGAGGAGAGAGGAGAGGATAACTACCGGCGTCGTCATCATTCCTTTTCGTTCTGACTCTCCGGTCCGTTCGGCGCCACAACCTATTCCATATAATTTCCGGGGTTTGCTACGTTGAACAAAAAAATAGAATTAGAAATGAGATCATTTTTTTCCTCTGCATAACAACAAAACAAACAGAGGGGGTAGTACGTTTTTTTTCTTCTATTTTTGTTATGTATGATGGGACAAATACTGCGTTTCACAACGCGATTGAATTTATTGTCGGTGGCTCATCACAGATGACTCGTCTTAATAATTTTTCACGGTGAACGGTCGGTAGAGTTTGTCAATCGCTCCAGACAGAAAATACAATGTAAAATAAAAATGGTAGACAACCATGTGTTTGGCAATACGATTGGTAGTATTGACCTGCAACCTCTGATTATCTGTCGCTGTCCGAGCAATCATCACTGTTATGCCAAACGAAGCAAAAAAGAGTCTCTTTCTTATTCATATAGCATTATTCATAATTGTATAATGCTACACATACTAAAAGTTAGACCAAAAATGATCAATTTTTAAATTGTAATATGCTAAACAACAATGAAATAAACAACATGTTTAACTCACTATTTTTGTTATTTTTATTTAGCATATTATAATCTGAAATTGTCCCATTATAGGTTCAACTTTTGATCTGCAATCTCTTCACAATTTCCCCTGGCCCCGAGGCCTCCGCCAGTTTCTCGCGTGCTCCCCACGGCAGCACCATAGCCGTTACTCGGCCCCGCACAGCACAGAAACTACCACCGCTGGCTGGCAGTAATGGTGACCGCTTCCGGTCAAATCATACCCAGCTGGCTCCCACTGCGGCCTCTTCCCGCCCGGCCACTGGTTTCGGGATCCGATCGGATCTGCAAGGCGGAGACGTGCCGCTTCTGGTCCTGTGTCCTCGTCGGTCGCTTTCCTTGTCTGGGACAGACTTTTGGCATCTCCAAATTTCCGCACGAGAAAGGGCAACCCAAGTCCAGTTGCGCGTTGCGACTTGTTCCATCTGTATTGACTAGTGACGCTTTATTGTTGGGAGTTGGGAGTGTGACATGGTCGACGACCTATCATCAGCCCCCGCGGCGGTGGGAGACGTCCCGGCGCAATAGCCAAGTTACTGATGAACTGCATTTATTTGATGGTTCAGATCCATCTACGTTCATCCATCATCTTCGGATCTCCATCTTCATCGACGCATCATGCCTACTGTAATGTCTTCAAACATCGGTAGTTTGAGGTGAGCTTTCTGTTTAAATTGACAGAGGAGTGGGTGTGCCACAAGCTTAACACTTTGCTCGACTCCTTGCCGCCCACTTGTATGGAGTGGGTTTAAACATTCTCAAAGTTGACTTCCTGCTTCCAAGGGTTTTGTCTTTTTCTGAATGACAGAATTATTCAAGTAAACCAGGTCGTGTACCATGTGGAACACGAAACTACTCCTGTTAGGAGACTGAGCCCCACCTCGAATTAATGGAGCGGCTTAAGTCAACCAAAATAGGAACTTGATACACTTCACACAACCGATTTTCTTGAATAACGCTACCCACATTAAGTTGTACACCCGTCCACATACCCGATTCTCAGAAGTCTATAAAAGGCTGGTCTCAATCTTTTTCTCTCATGCAAATTAACTTCACACCAACTAACTCCATGCAAAAGTTAAAGAGTTCCAAAATTCTCTCTTTACTCCTCTCTCCAGTCTCAAATTCAAAAATTAATTTTTTCTTTTGCAACTTATCTCTCCCGTCCTAATTTTGAAAATTCATTTTTTTTACAACTCTCTCCAGCTCCATTCTGACCATTTACATTCTCTCACTAGTACAATACGCTCGCTTCTCAACTTTCGTCAATCCTGCCGGACGCATGGTCATGCTATTGTTCCAATGTCATAAAAAAGTACGATACTAACAACCACATTGTACATGAATTCCGATACTAACAAGCAAATTTTCATACATTCAAAAAGTAGCTTTTGACAAAATTGTGTGCACTAACAAACACATTGTACTAGAAGCACAGTGCTAACAACTATATTTTATAGTACAAAAGTACAATACAACATTACAGTATAAGACGTATAGTACGAGACGTACAATACAAGATGTACAAAACTAATAACACATTTTACATGTATTGCACAATTTGATTCTTTACACAACATTATAATATAAGGCGTACAGTACGTGATGTATAATACTAATAACAGATTTTACAAGTATAGTACGTACATATTTGAGATGGAATCTGGACTAAGGAGAAATCGAGAGGAAACAAATTTTTTTGTAAAAAAAATCAAAGGAATTAGAACGAAAAAATAAATAAATGTAAATACTTGTAATCTGTAGTAGGTGGGATCTCACATGTGCAATTAATTGGAGAGTGAATACAAGAACAACACTTTACATGTCATTGTATGACTTTTGTATGACAACAATATAAAAAATCGACTATAGGTGTGAGATGCATTAAAACTCTATTTTTTCCATACTCCGGATATGCCAGCGGGTAGGTCAATGTCTATGGCTAGAATTTTCCCTTTTCTTTGGATTTCAAAATTCAATATATTAGAAACATGCCCCTCGAGTACACTGCTTAATGCTTACCTTTTGGTTTCCGAATTTCCATAAGCAGGGAAGAAAGTAGTGAGTGAGATGTCGAGCAATTTGAATTCGTCATTGTTCTCTAAGGTTTGTTTATTAGCAAACAATGATTCATAGTCATAATAGGTAGGGTATAAATCCTTGCATCGGACAACTAGCTTATTCGAAAACATGGCTAGTTTATAATTAGGAGATTCTTTTAAAAGAAAGATTGCATAGCACTCATTTGACACTCTTTCTTATATGGTACTTAATATTTAAATGCACGAAATGTAACAGAGACCAAGATCAAAGGGGTGGGGGTGAGGGGAGAGGAATACAAAGATGAACAAGCACCAAGCAGAAATTATGGTTAATGTGGTTCACCAAGAAACAAGCTACATCGACGTAGTAGTGGATCATCATTCATTCACTACATCTAAATATGGTTTGTGGGTGTGGATCAAAAGAACTGTAAAACAATGGAGTTTCTATAGATGAATACAATATATCGGCAAGTCTTGACGGGAAAGATAATCTCAAACACATCTGCAGATGTAATAGCGATTTACCTAGGGGTAGCTTTAGATTTTTTTCCAATAATTGATGCTACCTAAAAGGATGTCATGGTATGGTGTAAACCACGACAAGAGACGGACGTGGAGAACACGACATATGGTTGTTGTGATCAAAATAGACATTTTTGTGAAAAGGATGGATATCACAATCATAATTTATATTTATATGACATTCTTGGCAATATTATTCATGGGGGCTACAAACCACATTTTTTTGGGTCTATAAAGAGTTTTTTCTTGTAGTCAGATCCATCTATTTGGATCTGTTATCAGATGGATCCGAATCATATCACCTATATCCAATCATTAAGAAGTGAAAGGGATATATAGTTTTGAAAAGGTTTTCTAAAGAGTGATAGAGAAAAACATATGCATACGTGATAAGGTGGGGTAGTAATAGAAATCACTCCTTCCATGGTGGAGTGGATTTTGGATAATATGCTTTCTTATGTGACCATAACTTCAGTGAATTCCTCTCGACCTCGTATGGACTCTAATCAAAGTATTAGGACACTGAGAGGTCTTAAGTAATAAAAAATCCTTTAAAATATCGTGTATAAATCAAGTAGGGAGGATACAGATGAGGCGTTATAGGTTTTTTATGGTTCCTTAAATTAAGTATTTATAAGTGGAGGTAAATGCCACCGTGGATATTTCTTAAGATGGGCAAATTAGCGACTCCCGTTTTTCTGTAGAAGCAAGCTGAGGTTTATATGTCCTTTGGTTGAAGCACTGAACTGGACATATATTTTCCTACTTTGTTAAAGTTCAAAGCCTTGGTATTTTTTAGATAAAAAATAAAATTTGTCTTGCCAATTCATCTCTATCCATTTCTATGACAATATCACTACTTGTTCTTGAAACATTGGAAATTTCTTGAAGATGGTTGTTGATCATTCACAACTTGTTCTTACATGAGTTATATTAGTTGTATAGTAGCACATGAACAAGCCATAAATCTATGAACAACTTGATTTACAAGTGTAGCATACTCGAATCTAAGTACTTATTCTAATTATTTCCTTTACTTAGTATATTAGTATTACTAATATACTAGTACATAGTATTTTTTATATATTTGTACTGCTTCTTTTTTCCTAATTTAGATTAAACTAAAAGATGTGGGAGTCACTAAATATAATGTTATAAAAATATCACGTTTATAATTTTTTAGAATAAATAAATGAATTAAGTGTCTTGTGTGGCTAATTATACATATTTTCCAATAAATTAGTTTCGACCTTAATTGGATAGTCTAAAGTCTCTATAAGATTGAGGGGTAAATGAAAATAGATAAACATGATTTATTCTATCAAATTGTTCCAAAAAGGAAAACAAATTTAAAATGTATATCTATTAGACTTGTAGAGAAATAAAATATCACTAACAATCTTGTAAGGTACTTATGAGTACCAATTATACATTCAATTATCAATCAAAACACTTACTCCAAAGTTCTTTACAAGGTAGCCAATAGAGTGAACGTTCAGTCACCTAAATGTTTGTCATTATTTGGTAGAGTGTAACCACCTCACTTTTCGGAAACCCCCAATTAAGGAAGGCCTTAAAGTTGAGAATCATTACCGACAATTTTCTCAAATATTCAGATTTAGCAAATAACACAAAATAATAAATAATTTCAATTAGTTCACAAATACTATTTACAAGATACATGAAATTTCACCGGGATAATTACAATATATGAGAAGAAGTATCTATCTAATCCTGCTTTTAATAACTTTAATGCATTCATGTTATTTCATCTTTATCTTCCTGACCCTTATCATGTATATCATCATATACCTAAACATCATGAAACAAAAATACAAATCAATATATCGCTATATTGTGTATGTGGGGTGCAACCACAATGTGTGTAGTTAAGATAATCACATATAAAGCATCAAATATTGCAAATAAGAACTAGCATTTTCTTTACATATTCTGGCCCTCAGTGGATATATTATCTTGGGTGTGATCATTGTCCCTTCCAGGGCTCCTATGCATCACCCCTTGATACCCGTCAACATGGGGCTCAGAATATGATATCTAAATTTATGTGATACTCATAATGGCATTATAACTTGACATGAATCAAATAAACATTCAACAGTTTAGTTGTTTATTCTTCTAGAAACACTCAAAAAATACCGGCAAACTAATGCAGGTATTCATAATGTACCTCCATGGTGAACCATGTAGATTATTAAATCATTCTTGAAGCATATCATTCAATAAAGAAAGCTAAGGGAATCCAATCATTTAGTCTTTATGTATGTAAATCCTAATGTGTTAACATTACATTAATCACATTAAATCATGCTCGGTCCTATTCTGAGGTTTAATGTCAAATTTAGGTTTGGGTGAGGAATAAGGGTACAAACCCTAATTCCATCACACAACTCTTTATTAAAGTTATTAATCCACATTAAACATCATGTGCAACCCTAATTATGCCAAACAAGAGTAGTGTGGTGGTACATAACACTACCCATATGAACCGTAAGAAGAAATAAGAAAATGTATATCAATTAGGTGATTCAATCTCCCTTGCATGTGGAGCAAGACATTAATGAGAAAAGTTTTTGAAACATAAGCAACTTTTGAACAACTCATTTTATGGATATAACTTGCTCGAACCCGAAATGAAATACCTTTGGTGAGTTAAAGAGCATGGAGTGAAAGGAAATTCGGTGTAATGATGGGTGATCAACCTAGAATAGGATGATCATCAATAAAACCAAGTCGGGATAGGATGGTCATTATGAGGCCAATCTGGTATAGGAAGTCCGATATAAGAGATAGTCATTACCTTGAATAGTGATCACAATGGGATAAGAAGATCACCAACATGCCAAGTCGAGAAAGGAAGGCTGATATAAGAGGAAGTTGTTGCAATGATCGGTGATCAAGTCGAGATAGGAAGGTCACCAATAAGCTAAGTTGGGATTGGAAGGTCAATACAAGAGGAGGTCATTGCAATGGCTAGTGACCAAGTCGGGAAAGGGAGGTCATGAATAGGTCAAGGCAAGACAGGAAGACCGCTATGAAAAAATAAGCCTAGGTGACGAAAGGTTATGAACGTCCCATGCAAGGACTTTAACCCTTAGAGAGGGTTGCCCATAAAGAGGCTCCCCTAAAGAGAGGGCTCACCATGAGATGAAAAGAATAAGGGTCGAGAAGCTAGAACCAAAAATGTACGTTAAAAAATATGAAAACTTTTAGGATAAGAGAAAACATGATATATAAACAGGTTTACGTGACCTAGCCTCCCATGCATGGATGTGGGGAAATATATGCATGATGCATGTGAAAGGTTTTGAACATACATGAGAGACATAAGTAACCAATGGTTATGCATGAAAAAAGGAAAATATGAATATGACTTGCTCTTTGCCAAGCTGTTATCTCTTAGAGGAATGATGTTGTGAATACCCCCTATAACGTCCCAGGATTTGAGGCCTCAAATAAAATGATCTTAAAAGGAATTATTGGACTATCCATATCACCATTGCACACCTCATTTTCAAGGAGCCCATCACTAAAGAACTTTGTGGTTAAGTGTGCTCATCCCAGAGTAATACTCAGTTGGGTGACCAGTCGAGAAGTTTATCCTGGCTTGCGCGTGAGTGAGGACAAAGCATGCAGTTAAGGCTAGTGATGGTCTCTAGGGCCAGTCATCATTCTTGAAACACTATTAGAGCCTCGGGCAGCACACCCAAGTGTTACAAATGGTATCAGAGCCAATTCACCTCTAGTAGTGGGGCCCACATGGGCATGTGGTATGCCAGTCTTGAACCGTGCAGTCCATACAAGTTGAAAAGAGGCTATACATGGTGATGTAGCCACCCTTGCATTGGTATTCCATGATCAGGAGTTGGGTGTCCATGAGCCATTCTGGGTCTGCACTAAAATGGGGCGATACTATGAGGAGATATAGTTGATCCTTGATGAGGATGTCAAGAGTCTAAGTGGGGGAGTAAGTAACTTCCCAAGATTTGAGGCCTCAAATAAAATGATCTTAAAAGGAATGATTGGACTACCCATATCACCAAGGTGCACCTCATTTTTAGGAATCCCATCACTAAAGAACTATGTGGTTAACATGCTTAGCTTAGAGTAGTACTAGGATAGGTGATCAGTCGGGAAGTTTATCCCAGATTGCGTGTGAGTGAGGACAAAGTATGTAGTTAAGGCTAGTGGTGATCTGTGGGGTTAGTCGTCATTCTTGAAACTCTACTAGAGCCTTAGGAATTGGGCCTAGGCGCTACACCCCCAGTGAGTGGGTATGGATGGAGATCACCCCCAGAGAGTGGGTAGATCATTGAAATATTCTCAGTGAGTGAGTATGTATACCTCAAGTGAGTGGGTATGTATATGATGGCATATCATATATGACGTGTATTTTACTACGCGCTAAAAACGCAAGTGTACGCGTCGAGTAATATAGGCCTTGTGAGGCCCGAGTCGAACTCAGGGATACGTGAATTATTGGAGACTTCTACTAACTAATCGCAATCAGCTAGACCGATTAACAAAGTAGGGTTTTGTTGTTCAAATTAAAAGAAAATAAAAATCAATCAAAGAAAACAATCGATTAAAGGTTAATTTAATCAATTAAAAGGGATATCTTTAGGATGGCGGTTTCACCGTGGGTCAACATTGTATTAAGTTTCATATCATTCTTCACACTTCTCTCTCTATCCGGGTAGTGGCCTGAAAACAGAATTACCCACTGTCGTGGTGTAATTCACTACTTAGATTTAGGTTGATTCCACCGTCGTAGTAATCATTCCCCTAAACTAAGTGCATTATAAACGGTCTCTCAGTTCCCACCATTAATTTTACAACTCCTTTGTCAAGGGTTTTATTAATTCATGTAGAATTCGTCTCTTTTCAACCGTTAATCCTTCTGTCGAAGTGATTAAGGGCATTAAGTTATTATTATGGTGATCAAGCATAACAATAGAAATGGAGAAAACAAATCTATACCACGGATTTGAGAGAAAAATATGAATTATTGATATAAAAAATGTCATACAATGCATTCCCGGGCTACTCCCGGTCCTAAAGATTGAGGGTTTTAGCCTCTCATGTTCATCTCACACAAGTACATGGTAGAAATTGGGGAATTCATAAGAAAAACGGGAAATAAATGGGAAAACCCCTGAACGGAGAAGAACCGGTGGATCCTTGGCATAGAACACGAGCTTTCCCCGCCTGTCGGTGGTGGAAATCGTCTTCGGCAGCGTCCGAATCACCCAGGATGAGCTTCTCGGCCTCCGTTCTCCTTTCTCTCCTCCTCGGCACTTGTGCAATCCAAAAATGAGATGATCCCTTACGTCTGGGCGGCCGTCATTAGGTATAAGTCCCTAATTAGGTCGTCAAATAACAGCAGCCGTCCGATCGAAATCAAAACAAATCCAACACATATCTGCCGGCGTCGATACCATCGACGCGGGTCGATGGTATCGACTTGGCGGATTAGCGACAGCTTTCCTTTCTTTTATTCTGAGCGCCTGTGGTGATCTCGATACCATCGACGTAGGTGTCGATGGTATCGACTCCTTTAGCGTCGGTTGTTGTCATTTAGCGACGTTGTAGCTCTCCTTGTGTCGATGGCATCGACTTGGGTCGATGGTATCGACACTGTATTGCTCTTCTCGACTGACAACCTGTAGCTTGGTCGATGGTATCGACTTCCGTCGATGGTATCGACGGAAGCAGATACTTGTTCTTCCTGAAATTTCACAACAGGCCCAAGTAAATCCACACAATTTATAATAAGATGATAAATAATGCTCAAAATAGTAAAACGAAGGGGATTTGATATAAAATGATGGCAAAGACCAAATAAAGTGAATTATGCAATAATATCCATGAAAATGAGTAATTAAGGCACAAAACACATATGAAATAGGTCTCTAAATGCGACTCAAAATCATCGCATCAAACTCCCCTAAGCTTAAACATTGCTCGCCCTCGAGCAACTAACCCTTAGAATAGAATTGCAGATGTCAACTAACAATCAACACATCACCTCACATCCCACATTACTCCCACTGGACATTCTCAAACCGGCCTTTCCTAATCACAGAACAGTAATTACCCTACAGGCGACAATAATCATCAATAAAAGAAATTATCCTTCAAACCGATGAACACTATCACATAAGGCAGTTAACATAATAAAATTTGCCGATTCAGCATTAGTGCATCTTGTGATCGCCTACACTACGTTGCTCGCCCTAACTACCATCTACATGGAAGCAGTTCTCCTAATAAACATGAGTGAGGAGAAAATCACGGTGGCCTACCAATCCGAGCAACGGGTGGATGGAATGGGTGGTTCATGGAAGAATTTGGAAGTATTACACAGTTTCAAAATGCATACAACAAAATGCCCTAATTGATGCCAATGCACATTGAAAATGCCCTAATGCTTAAAATTGGGTGGAATGATGCATGCACTAACCTTCCACCTCAAAAAGAGATAGAAATCTAATTAAGCCACATCATGTACTCAGTTTCCTTGTTATGCAAGTGATATTATGTTCCTTTCTCCCTCTTATTCCATTTCCTTCTAAATTCTCTTCTTTTTTTTCATTTTGTTTTTAGATTTTCAGATTTTTTTTTCTTTTAGCCCACATATCCATAATTGCTTAGAGATACATGTGTTAGGCTATTTTCTTCATGATTGGAAATCTTTGTACTAATGCGAGGGTATGGAACAATTTAGATCACTTTTCAGGTCAACTGAGGTACATGGTGTACTTATGTATGAAAATCATGAAAGTTATGAGTGCAACTACATGACATGCACCTAAAGGTAATGTGCATGAATCACTATCCATTTTTTTTTTCATTTTATGCAAAAATATGAAAATAACAATGCAAATCCTATCTACATGCTATGCACGTAAAAGAAGTTAAAACTATACTTTACTTCCAATTCTTGGGTGGATTATGGAAAAATATGAAGTGGAATGATCACAAGATTAAGTTACTGAACCTTAGAAAAAATATCATGTGTCCCTCCTTACTGACATGTGTAGTAGTTCAAAGGGTTCTTTCTCGTATATCCAATTAAGGTCTCATTACTATTTGATTAGGTTAGGCTCAAACAACCGTTACTATCCACTTTTCATGAGTCAATGGGGGTGTGAGTGTGACATATTGCTTCAAAGTTGACATAATCAATCATTTTCATAGGACAAGTTTCCCAAGGACAACCAAGTTAAGCTATCCAAAAGACCCAGAATTTTTTTGAAATTCCCTTAAATTTCCCATGAAAAAGCGAGATGACAATTTTTTCTTAATACATCCACAATTACACTAGATAGATGTGGATCCTAAACAAACACTAAAAGTGCAAGAACAAATAACAAAGCAGAAACTAAAAACAACTAAAGAAAAGATAAAAGATAGAGCTGTTCCAGCCACCCCCCTAAGCTTGAATTCGACTATGGCCTCATAGTCAAAAACCAACTTAAGGGTGGAACAGTGATACCCTGATCAATCTTGCGGAGGCGGTGGTGGGTATTGTGGTGCCATAGGATCCCAAGACGGGTACTCCCCTGGAAGCTTGGATCATATTGGGTCCTCGACGGAGGTTGTGGATAGCCTCCAAAGTAGTCTTGACTCGAGTAATGGTCAAAGAAGGGCTCCTGGACGGAGCGCTAATCCCTAAGGCGATTGTGTCTTTGGCGGCGCCGCCGCCGGCCACTCCGGCCTGGCACTCCGCCAGTCGGGGACTACCACCTCTGATCGGTTGAGTCTTAGGCGAGCGATGTTGCCTTCGCCGTTGCTAAGGAGGATTACCAGGCAGAGTACACGCGGAGGGCGTGCGCAGCAAGTCGTCGTGGAGAGGAGATCAAATAGACATGTTTCTCACGTGCCCACGTAGGAGATTCTACCGGATCTCAGGGTTGTTTTGGAGCATGTCGTGGAAGATCAAAGAGAGCCATCGCCTACGATTGCCGAGGGGGATGACTGTGACGGAGGAAGCATTGGAGAAGCGGTGACAGGAAGAACGGATAACGGAGGGGAGACACATCGCGATACGTCGCCTAGGGTTTCTAAGGAGAAGGACAGAGAAGGTAGGAGCACTGCTGATACTGAGAATACTCCGGCAGGCCAAGGAGGATTAAACCCTAATCCGAGTAGGGTTGGAGAGACGGACACATCCAGAGAACATCAACGTCACACCACGGAAGAAGGAGACCTTGAAACTGAGAAGAGAAAAGGCTCGGTCTTTGGCATCCCAAAGGATACTTGCTACAATTGCTTGTTAAAAGGACACTGGCAATCCCAGTGTACTCGCCGACGTGTCTGCTATCGTTGTCAACAGCCGGGACACGTAGCTAGGCGTTGCAGGACCGTCGCGGGGGTCAGCGATCCACCAGACCTGCCGTCTAAACAGATGTTCCCCCCGCTTCCGTCGAGTGTTCCGGCGCGTGGAGGTATACAGCACGTGGCTAAGAGAGTAGGGGTCGATCTTGGCCCAGATGATCAGTTGCGAAGGGAGAGATCGGCTTCGCTAGCACTGGCAATAGAGATTACATGGCATCCGAGGGTGCGTTGGGAAGATATGGTGAATCCTATCAAGAGGAGATGGCCCCAAGTGATTGACTTTTACAGGTTTGCTCAGACGAAGGCGGTGATCTTCTTCAGATCAATGGAGGAAGCTAAGAGGGCAGCATCAGAGGGCATCAAAGACCCATGGGGGGAACAGCTTATCATCAAATCTATGGAGTTAGGACAAAGCTGTCAGAATCGTGAACGTTTTTGGTTCTGGTTAACCGGAATTCCTATCATTTGTAGGGATCGGGATTCCATCGAGAAGATGGCGGCGGCGTTCGGAACACTAAAAAGTGTGTCCACTTGGCAGAAACATGAACATGAGGTTATGGGTTCTCTCGTGGAGATGGAAGCTTTTGCGGAAGACATCCCTCAATTCATCAACCTTAATTATGGGCGTAGACGATCGTTGATCAAAATCCATATGGTGGCTAGGGGACAGATCGCCTCCACGGAAACAATGCTCACAGAGGAAGGAAGGGTTTTGGGAATCCCAATGGAGGCAGTGACTGAATGTATACAATCAAACCCTAATTGCTCCCAGCTTTCGGAGAAGAGGACTACAGAAGGGCAAAGAAGTCACAGGCTGGACGAAGACGTGGAAGAACTAGACCATATACCTCACAGACCACCACCCAGGGAGGACGGGAGAGTGGTGATGAATCAAGAGGGCAATCGCACGACACTCAGTAATAGACGCTTGGAGGATTTCCTAAGCTTCGAGCCGAGAGAGGCCCCCGAGAGGAGACGGGGACGGTCTAGAGTGATCTTGCAAGGGGCAGATAAGCTCGATCATAGGTGTTACAGGAGGAGAGATGCAAGAAGGAGATCAGCCGATGATATACAATGGCACTATGAGGAAGCACATAGTGATGGAGGAAGACACAACTTCTGATTGCGGCCTAGCTTAGACTGCAAGGGTTCTATCATGGTTTCTGCATGGATTGGAAAGCTATGTTTTGGAATATAAGAGGAGCGGCAAATAATCCCACGCGAAGAGTTCTGGGGAATCTCTGTAGAAGACATAAGCCAGAGATTGTTTGTTTGATGGAGCCCTTCCTACACGCGGAGAGAGCGGAGGAGCTTCTTGACATAGTCCGCCTGGACTGGTCGGCTGATAATGAATCGGATAGAGGTAAAATCTGGATGTTCGTGGATGGAAGGCTTGATCCACAGGTGGTGTGTAGCCATAGGCAACATCTCACGATCAGACTCACGGATGCAGAGGGGAAGTATGTGTTCTATACGGGTGTTTACGCCAGCTGTAATACATACACAAGAAGAGAGTTATGGGAATCGCTGACTTTGTTATCTCAAACGATCGGTGATGATAGATGGCAGATTGCAGGGGACTTTAACGTGGTTCGTAAAGCTGATGAGAAGAGGGGAGATACACCCCCTGGACAGGTGGATATGGCGGATTTCAACAACTTCATTGCCGACGCTAGCTTGACGGAGGCTTCTTTCGAAGGAAGCAAGTATACGTGGGTTAACAAGCAGTACTTAACGCCTACGACTTGGGAGCGCCTGGATAGGGTGTTACTCAATTCAGCATGGTGTGATGAGTTCCCAGCCTCCGGATCTACTCACCTAACCAGATACCGTATCTCGGACCACTGCCCGATCCTTTCTTGGGCAAAGAATACAGTGCAATGCAAACATCCTGCACCTTTTGTGTTTCAGTCGGCATGGTTTATGGACCCTGGATGTCGAGCTGTGATTGAAGACACATGGGCCACGGAAGTGTTGGGGCATTCTTCTTACGTCTTTTATGAGAAGATGAAGCTGACAAGGAGAGCTTTGAGAAGATGGAATAAGGAGGTTTTCGGAGATGTCAATCAGAGGAAGAGAGACTTGGAAGATATTGTTTATATTACACAAAAGGCGTTTGACGATAATCCTAATAGAAGCAACGAGGACCTTTTGATTCAAGCTGAACGAGAATTGCAATCTATTCTCGATCAAGAGGAGTTGATGTGGAAGGAGAAAGCTAGAGTTAGCTGGCTGGAGGAAGGGGAGAGGAACACCAGGTTCTATCATTCTATGGTGAAAAATAGGAGGAAGAGGAGAAAGGTTCTCCGGATAGCTACAGAAGACGGCTCCATTTATGAAGATCCCGCAGATATTTCTAGAGCAGCAGCGGAACACATGCGTTCTATTCAAGAAGAGGACATGGACCTTGATTTTGATCACCTGGATTCTTTTCTGCAGATGATCCCGGAGGCGATCTCGCTGGAGGATAATTTCTACCTTTCAGCTATACCCACGGAGATGGAGATTCGTTATTGTATGAAAGAGATGGATGCTTATACAGCCCCAGGCCCAGATGGTTTCACCCTTTCTTTCTTTATCCACATGTGGGAGTGTATCAGTGAGGATTTTCTGAAGATGGTGGGGGACTTCTTTCGCCAACAACCATGTCATAGGAGTTTGTTTTGTTGCCGCACAGTGATGCTTCCAAAGATTGACATCCCGGTGGACCTTACTAAAGATTTTCGTCCGATATCCATAGAGAATTTGGCCTTGAGGATTATAGCTAGAATCATTAACAACAGAATGGCGGAGCTTTTACCAAAGATCATTTCACCTTTCCAAGGGGCTTTTGTGAAGAACAGAGATATTTCACACCATATCCGGTTGTTACAAGAGCTAGCCCATGACATTAAGCAAGGTCCTTTGAAGCAAAACACGATCGTCAAGCTCGACATGTCGAAAGCATATGATAGGGTTTCCTGGCAGGTCTTGGAGAAGGTCATGGAGAAGTACGGCTTCATCAGCGATGTTATAGATCTTTGTCTTCGTTTCTTCAAGGAAGCCTGGACTACGGTGACAATTGGGGATTACACTGATGGTTTTTTTCCTTTCAGGAAGGGCTTGAAACAAGGAAATGCCTTATCTCCTTCTCTGTTCATTATCTTTGAAGATATGTTAGCTAGGAGGTTGGTCCATCTTCAAGAAGAAGCGGTGATAGATGCGTTTTACACTAGAGGGCCTGGTAGGGCACCTCCCGTGCTGATGTACGCAGATGATCTGGTTTTGATTCTTTCTTCGTCAAACGGATCGGCGGTGATCGCAAGACAAGTGATTCAGGACTACGAACGGGCGACGGGACAAAGACTCAATAGATCTAAATCCACCTGCATCATAGGCAGCAATGAAGGGGCGGTGAGAAACAGGTGTGCCGCTGAGATGGGCATCGACCAGATATCCGACTCCATGATGTACCTGGGAGTTCCGATTTCTTTTGGGAGGACGACGAAGGTTGATTTTGAGTACCTAACCCTGAAGATTCAACAGAAAGTAGCTTCGTGGAAAGCAAGGTTGCTCTCTTTCGCAGGTAGAAAGTTGCTGATTAAGCACGTTCTGGCTAGCACTATGATTCACACGGCATCGGCGGCGGGGATTCCTATCACTGTATGCAATCACTTGGAGAGGATGATGTCGCGTTTCTTATGGGCGGATAGGGAAAATCACAACAGAAGAGCTTGGGTGGCATGGGACAAGGTTGCGTCCCCCACGGAATCGGGAGGACTGGGCTTCCATTCTTTGTGTTTGATTAATAAAGCTTTCATCGCAAAAGCAAGCTGGGAGATGATTGCAGGAGATTCGCTATGGGCAAGGTTCTGTAGGAAGAAATATTCGACTACTACCAGAAACTCGTCCGGCCTATATCCACCGATGTTGAAGAGGGGCGCCACGGCATCTCCGCTTTGGAAGAAGATTTGGGATATGTTCCCAACGATCTACCCCAAATGTAGATGGATCGTAGGGAAGGGTGATATTCACTTTTGGGATTCGTTATGGTGTGAACGAAGAATGTTTGATCATGCCCTTCACAGAACAGATAGAAGCATGCATTTTATGGTTAAAGATTTCTGGGATGAAGCAAATGGGTGGGATTGGAACGCTCTAGAGCTGGTTGTGGATGCGGAGGGGATGGAGTCTATCAAAAGAGCAGGTTTATTTCTTTCCGATGAGGAGGACAGAATCGTCTGGACGATGACGGAGACAGGTCGGTTTGATACTAAATCGGTGAAGAACTTGTTCCTCGATCATTCTCCCACGGGGTTTGAGGATATGGCCAAACTGTGGAAGTTGGACTGCCCTCGAGCCAGCGCTGTGATCTGGAAGATGATTCATCGGGCGACCCCTACGGATGATAATGTTGTTCGGTGTAACATTCAGTTAGCATCAATGTGTTCTTGCTGTGAGAATCCGACGTCGGAGAATCTTTTTCATCTGGTTTTTGAGAGTCAGATAGCTAAGAAACTTTGGAACAAATACGAGTCGCTGATCCAGGAGCCCGCCCCTCATGATTTTACATCCTTGCTTTGCTGCTGCGGACACGTTCATACCGCGTCGGCTAGACGTTGGATGGGTGGTAGATTGGCTGCGATTACCGTCGAAAGCATCTGGAGGATTAGATGCTTGGCAAGATATGAGAACATCAGGAGAAATCTGGACCTCGAATGGGATTACATGATCATCAGGATTAACAACATGATGCAGAAGAGGAGCTTCGCGCCCAATGAGCCACCGGATTTCCACCAGGCTTCGGTAGATCATGGGGTAAAGGAGCCTAGATGGCATCTAAGGAGGCTTAAGTTGTGTCGTTGGAACCCGCCGGACATTAACAACATCAAGTTGAATGTGACGATAGGCAGATCTAAAGATATGGAGGGTCAACATCGTCGATGGGCGGCCGGATTGGTGAGAAATAGGAGGGGTCATGTACTGGTGGCGTTCAGAACTTGGTTACAGGCTGAAGCATATCTCGATGCTTATCTTCAAGCATGCATCGTTGGTTTAAAGATTGCAGAGGAAAAGTTCTTGAATATCACTTCCATGGAGGTTGACGACCATCGTATATCAGACATTTTGTGGGAGAACAAGGACGAGCCATGGAGGGCTATCCCTATCATTAGAGAGTTGAGAAGAAATATTAGAGAGGATAACATCCATGGTGCTGTGGTGAATAAAATTATTAACTCCATCCCTAGAGAATTGGGAGTATGGGGAAATCACATGGAGGATGTTTTCATCTGCTCTATTCCAGAAAATCTTCCGCAGAAGATTAGAGGCATGCTGGTGATGGAGAGAAGGAATATACCTTATATTCAGGTAGATAAAGGATCAAACTGAGATTGGGAGATCCTTTTTTTTAGTTATCATGGTGCTATCCATAGTTCTTGTTTTGGGTGTTCGGATATGGGGGACATACCTGCGAATTATGAGCAGGAGTTGTACTTTGGTTGGAGATTGCGCCTACACGGGGAGGGTAGGATGAATAATAGTACCTCCCGGCTTAACCCAAAAAAAAAAAAAAAAGAAGGGCTCCTGTTGCGTCTCTACCCGCTGCAACCAGGTGTGCATTTGCTCTTGGTTGGCAAGGATGAGCCGCTCGTTCTCGAACATAGCCCGTTGGTTGTCAAGTACTCGGCTTGAAGTGTCATGAATGCCGGTATACATACCCATGTGCTGCAGCTGAGTCTGCTGTATGTCCTGTAGCATGGTGTACATCCCTTGCATGGAATAGGGATCCGCAGCTGGCTGCTCGTACTGTGGTGATGGCGGTGGGGGCTGAGATGATGAAGATGCACCTGGATGCATCCTAGGACGCTTCCGTGGTGCCACACGTGCTCGAAGAGGTGTGAAAGCCTCCTCTTCCTCTGCAGCCTCGCCTTCTTGCTCGTCACCACCGTCGTCTTCCTCGGAGGACTCGATGGCTATGATTGGCCACCGGAAGTGCTGCTTGCCCTCAATGTTGAAGACGTCGTCCGGTAGGGAGCTCTCTTGATAAGCTTGGTTGACGTGCAATGAGCATACGCCAACCCGTCCCGTAGAAGAATAAGGTTTGAACGGTGCAAATGTTGCACGTTCACCTTGCTCCTCGTAAAGATCGGAGTCATGGACTAAAGGTTCAGCCCCAAGTAAAGCGCCAACTTGGTGACAAGACCACCAAAATGGATTGGAGTCTTCCTTGTGCTCCTCTTCACCACCAGGACGCGCTGTAGCCAGAACGCCCCCCAGTTGCACTCTTGACGTTTCAGGAGTGCGTAGAGAAAGAACAGGTCACTCTCCTGAAACTTGCTCAAAGCATGATCGCTTCGAGCAAAGAAAGTCAAGCTCAACATCCTGTGCAGGACCCAGACGAACGGGTGCTCAAAATCCGCTACCGCTGCATTATGGTAGCTCACAGTCTTCCCTGTCGGCACTGTAACTAGCTCGGCAAAGATTTTGTCGTAGTCGGTGCGGGCGTCGGGGCGTCGGTGATCGTTGCGGCTGTGGTTCCAGTTGAAGATGTCGTTGAACTGCTTCAACGTGATGTTGTAATTGTTGTTGAAGAGTCGGAAGGACACCCTTCCCCGGATCCACGTCTGGTCCGATGGTACCACGTCATTTGGTACGACGCAGATATCAAGAGACGCCATGAACTCGGCCACCAGTTCCTTGTATGTGGGCCATTCGCCGAAAAACGGCTGCCCATCCGAATGACAGTCGATCTCATAAAGGCGATTGGTGTGCCGCGCTTGCCCGGCCAACACATAGGCCAAGTTGGCCTCGAACCCCAGCTCCTGGATCATTCCCCGGTCCACATACCGGGTGGGCTCGAACTTCCGCTTCCTAATATCCTCGTAGACCTTCCTCACATCCATGTTGGCATGAATGAGGCGTGGACGAGGGATGGAAGCGGGTGGGGAGGAACAAACTCCTCGATCTCCATAGAATGAGCGCTTGAGGACGACGCTCTGGCGGTGTGCACCATGGTTGCGAGAAAAGAAGGGATTCGAAGAACAGAGCTCGGTGAAGATGGAGAAGAGAATTCTCCGCTCGATGAAGATCTCCGCTTGATGACGCTTCTCTGCAATCTTGGAAGGCTCAAGGGAGTGCTCGGCGCAAAGGAAGATACTTGCTCTGAAGGTGTGACGTCAAGTGACGTTGCAAGTCCCCTTAAATAGGCTTGATCGGCGCCCCTGTTGGCCCATCGATACCATCGACGAGGGTCGATGGTATCGACACATCTCGCGGGTATCCGCCTCCCTCGCGAGTATCGACGGCTGACGTTTGCTGGATCGAAAAACCCGGATTGCTGACGTGTCGATACCATCGACAGAAGTCGATGGTATCGACGCGGCACCCGGATCGCTGACGTGGCTGTTGCGATCGTCGTCGATGTCTGTATGCGGATCGGTGACATGTCCGTCGATACCATCGACAGATGTCGATGGTATCGACTTGCTTTTATTACGACACCGCCGTTGTGTTGCATTCAACCTGTGATGATGTCGATACCATCGACGAGGCCGTCGATGGTATCGAGTTGACTGAGCAAAATCCGTCTGAATATCTCCAGAGATCTCGATGGTATCGACTGGGGTGTCGATACCATCGACACTTTTATTGCGACCTATCTGGGACCATGTCGATACCATCGACGAGGGTGTCGATAGTATCGACGCAGTGCGATTTCTGCTGGTGTCAACCTGAACCCATGTCGATACCATCGACGAATGTGTCGATGGTATCGACCCTTCCTGTGCCTGCACATTCAACAAACGGATCAAGGTATCATTTTTAAACTAAAATTCAAACGAAATAAAAGCAATCTATGACTAAAATTAAACTATCCTAGTGTACCGATGGTTGGGTTGCCTCCCAACAAGCGCCCTTGTTTAGCGTCTTAGGCTAGACGTCTTCCCTCCATCTCATTCTTGTACAAGTGAAATGAGTTTGACCTCATTCACTTTCCTCTTGTAGTTCTCACCAAAATACAGCTTTAAGCGTTGCCCGTTCACCAAGAACGTGGCATCTCCATCATGCACGAGAATCACTCCGTGCGGTTTCACCTCCTCCACAATGAAGGGTCCACTCCACCGGGATTTCAGCTTCCCGGGATGCAGTTTGAGACGGGAGTTAAACAATAGAACGTTGTCTCCCTTCTTGAACGTGCGCATCTCAATATGGCGATCGTGTATCAGCTTTGTGCGCTCTTTGTAGATGTGGGCATTCTCATATGCCGTCATGCGTAGCTCATCCAATTCATTCAATTCAAACATCCTTTTTCTCCCGGCCTCATCATAGCGCAAGTTCAGCCTTCTTAGCGCCCAATGGGCCTTGTGCTCTAATTCCACCGGAAGATGGCAAGCCCGGCCGTACGCCAACCTAAAAGGCGTGGTGCCTATAGGTGTTTTGTACGCCGTTCGATAAGCCCAAAGTGCGTCCGGTAGCAATACACTCCAATTCTTCCTTGTGGATGCTACGGTCTTTTCTAAAATCTTCTTGATTTCTCTATTTGATACCTCCACTTGTCCTTGCGTCTGTGGATGATATGGGGTGCCGATGTTGTGCTTGACCCCATATTTATTTAAAAGTGTCGCGAATTTTTGATTTAAAAAATGTGTGCCTCCGTCACTTATGATCATTCGGGGAATCTCGAACCTGCAGAAAATGTTCTCTTTGACAAACCTGCACACTACGTTCGAATCATTAGTTCTTGTGGGTATTGCCTCCACCCACTTCGACACATAATCTACAGCAAGTAAGATATAAAGATTTGAATTTGAGGACACAAAGGGTCCCATGAAGTCAATGCCCCATAAATCAAATACCTCAACTTCCTGAAATACATTCAGGGGCATTTCCTGTCTCCTGGAGATGTTACCTGTGCACTGGCACGGGTCACATTGCCTAACAAAATCATAGGCATCCCGGAACAAAGTGGGCCAATAAAGGCCGCTCTCCAACACCTTAGCTGCTGTCCGTGAGCTAGCATGGTGTCCTCCTGTAGGCGACGCATGACAGTGATTGAGAACACTCTCGTACTCCACCTCCGGCACGCACCTACGAAGAATACCATCCCTGCACTGCTTCAAGAGAATCGGGTCATCCCAAAAATAATATCTCAATGAATGAAAGAATTTCTTCTTATCTTGATAGGACCAATCCTCCGGGATGATCCCGCAAGCCAAATAATTCACAATTTCCGCAAACCATGGTTCTTTAGAATCAATTTTTAAAAGTTGCTCATCGGGAAAGGTCTCGGTAATGGGTATGTGCAAACCTTGTTCATCAACCCGCTCTAACCTAGACAAGTGGTCAGCCACCACATTTTCAATTCCCGACTTGTCCTTAATTTCAATATCGAATTCTTGTAGGAGCAAAATCCACCTAATTAGTCTAGGCTTCGCATCCTTCTTCTCCATCAAATACTTTATTGCAGCGTGATCAGTCCACACAACCACTTTAGAACCCACTAAGTACTGCCGAAATTTTTCAAAGGCGAACACGACGGCCAGTAACTCCTTTTCTGTAGTTGTGTAGTTCAATTGAGCATCATTAAGCGTTTTTGAGGCGTAGAAAATCACAGCAGGCTTGTTATCTACCCTTTGCCCCAAAACAGCTCCCACAGCATAATCGGACGCATCACACATCAACTCGAATGGCTTTGCCCAATCCGGCGTTTGAACAATCGGAGCTGAAATCAACTTCTCCTTCAAGGCCTCGAATGCGTGAAGACATTTCTCATTGAAATAAAAAACTGTATCTTTTTCCAACAATTCCGATAATGGCTTTGCGATTTTCGAAAAATCCTTAATAAATCGCCGATAAAACCCGGCGTGTCCTAAAAAACTTCTCACCCCTTTTACAGAATTTGGTGGGGGTAACTTAGAAATCACCTCAATTTTTACGGGGTCTACCTCAAGACCCTTGCTAGACACCTTGTGTCCTAGCACAATTCCTTCCATCACCATCATGTGACATTTCTCCCAATTGAGGACTAAGTGTGTGTCCTTGCGCCGCTGCAACACCTTATCTAAGTTAGAAAGGCATTCATCAAAAGACGCTCCATACACCGAGAAGTCGTCCATGAAAACTTCAAGACACCGTTCTACCATGTCAGAGAATATGGCGAGCATGCAGCGTTGAAAAGTCACCGGCGCATTGCATAAACCGAACGGCATACGGTGGTAAGAAAACGTCCCATAGGGACATGTAAACGTAGACTTCTCTTGATCCAAAGGATCAATAGAAATCTGGTTGTACCCTGAATAGCCATCTAGAAAACAAAAATGCGACCGACCAGCTAGACGTTCCAAAATCTGATCGATAAATGGCAATGGAAAATGATCTTTAAGAGTTGCGGTATTCAATCGGCGGTAGTCAATGCAAACACGCCACCCGGTTACCAATCGGGTGGTGACAGGTTCATTCAAAAGATTAGTAGTGACAGTGATTCCCCCCTTTTTAGGGACTACCTGTGTGGGACTCACCCACGTTGAATCGGATATGGCATAAATGATCCCTGCAGCAAGAAGCTTTATGACTTCCTTCTTGACAACCTCCATCATGCTTGGATTTAGACGTCTTTGAGGCTGTATGACTGGCTTGGCTCCCTCCTCAAGCCGAATCTTGTGTTGGCAAAGTGTAGGGGAGATCCCCTTGATGTCCGCCACAGACCACCCAAAAGCTCCACGGTGGTTCTTGAGCACTATCAGTAGTTGCTCCTCCTCATCCGCGCTCAAGTATGCAGAAACAATCACTGGTAACTTGTCCTCCTCAGCTAGAAAGACGTACTTCAAATGCGGGGGCAATGGCTTCAACTCCAAATCAGGTGGGCAAATAAGAGATGATTGTAGCGGTGGGGGAAGTGTAACCAAATCCTCATAGTGCCTCGTGTAGAAACATGGAAGCATTTGAAGCATTTTGGCGCACTCCTTGAGTGAAGTACTCCGCATCCAATCATAAGCGACATTTAACAAACACGCCTCCAAAGGCAATTCCGGATATGCATCAAAGACGGAAGTAATAATCACATCATCCTCCCATGGAGGTGGAATGTCCTCATTCTCATCATTTGGAAACCCAACAGCCTTGCATAAAGAGACAACTTTAGTTTGCTCCATAAGGTCCACTGCTAGGGTCCCATTATCTATCCTACTCATAACATGAGCCATATCCAAAAATGGCTTCCCAAGACAAAGTGAGATATTTTGTTCCACATGTTTCACCATATTGCAATGTGCTTTTGCTTTATTAGATGCATTACCATTTGGCATGACCATCTCAAAGCGATCATCCGCAATGCCCAAGGTCAAGCGACCTCTCCCCATCTCCAAGATCATATCAGCTGTAGCTTGGAATGGGCGACCAAGTAGTAACTCATTACCGTGCTCGTCCTGCATTTCCATAACGACAAAATCAGCCGGAAAAACAAAGCGGTCTACCTTTACCAAAACATCCTCACAGATTCCATACGGTTTCACCACAGAATTATCGGCCAATTGGATGGTCATGTTACTTGGTCTCGACTCCTTCAATCCAAGTTTCTTGAACGTAGAAAGGGGCATCAGATTGATGCTTGCCCCAGAATCACAAAGTGCTTCGCCAAATTTGAACTTCCCGATAAAGCAAGAAATATTGAAACAACCGGGATCCTGTCTCTTTGGTGGCAAAGTGCCCATAATAAAAGCACTCACTTGCTCCTTCAATACTACGACCTCAGTGTCGGGTATCTTTCTCTTCTTGGTGATTACATCTTTGAGAAACTTCCCATAAGATGGGATTTGTTCGATCACCTCTAGCAAAGGAATATTCACTGATAACTTCCTAAAGCTATCCAGAAATTTCTTAAACTGTGCATCCACCTTTCTTGCTTTTGCACTATTGGGATAGGGAACCGGAACGGTATGTGCCCTTTGATGAGGTGGCACATAGGGAGTTAATTTCTGTGGTTCCTCCTCAGTGGCTTGTTCTTCCTTACTATCTTCAGCTATGTCCTCAGTTTGCTCTATGCCAGGTGGGGGCTTCTCTTTGACTGTTGCTTCTTCAACTGTGTCCTGCAATGTGCTTGTGTCATCCGCCCTTGGATTTAACACTTTCTTACCGCTCCTCAATAAGATGGCCTTGGCCTGTTGGTTTCCCCCGGGAACATTGGTGTTTCCCGGAAAACCCGGATGTGCCGGCTTCTTCAAGCTTGCAATCTCGGCTGCCATATGTGCCATGGAAGTCTCTATAGTTCTCATTTGAGCCCCGTGGCTCTACAAAGTCTGCGCGAACTGGTTCATGAATTCACCCTGCTGCTTTATTTGCTGCCCAAAAGTGTTCATCAACTCTTGATTTTGCTTTATGACTTGATTGAGCAACTCCGTGCTCTTGTCCTCCGTGACCGGTGCAGGTTTGGCATCCGGATCCTGCAGAAAGTTATTTGGATCCTTCCATGAAAATTTCTTGTCTTTCCGCCATGAATAATCGTTATTCCTGTACCCCTGCTGTTGCCTCATGTACTTGACCTGAGCCTCATCCTCGGACTCATTGTCTTCCTTCTGCAACAACTTCTTTGCGAGAAGATCCATCTTCTCATTCAGCTCTCTCATTGCCTTTGACTCACTGGCAACTCTTGCTTGCTCAACTAGGCCTCTTTCTCTTTCTCCCAAAGATTGCTTTCGTGCCATATTCTTCAGTATTTCCCAGCATCTTGTATCAGTGTTATTTAAGAAAAATCCGGAGCCAGCCGAGTCCAAATTGCTTCTATCATGCTCGGAGAGAGCAAAGTAGAAGATCTTCACTTGGGTTTCCTTGTCCAGTCCATGGTGTGGACATCTCCTCAACATGACTTGAAATCGCTCCCAAGTCTCAGAATAGGTTTCACCCGCCTGTTGGGTGAAATTGTGGATCTTCCGGATCATATCATTGGTCTTCTCAGGAGGAAAGAACCTCTCGAAGAAAACCTCCACCATGTGATCCCATGATTCAACAAACTCGTCGTCGAGGTTATGAAGCCACTCTCTTGCCACTCCAGCCAAGGAACTCGGGAATAACTTGAGATAGAGCACATCCTGTGGAAATCGATCTATCTTTACCATATCGCAGTTCTCCACAAACTGACTAATGTGTGCCACTGGATCTTCATTTTTCAGTCCGTGAAATGCATTGGATTTGACCAAGTTAATCAGTGCTGGGTCGATCTTGTATGTAGGTATGTTTAGCCCCTGTTTCTTTATCGGCCCCTTTGATGCCGAGGAAGAAGACGCCTTGATCTTCTCCCACATTGTCTGTGCTTCAGCCATTACTTCTTATTGTTCTTGCTCAGATTCAGAATGTATATCACTGTGGTGTTCCTCCTCGTAGTAGTCCTCGTCCTCTGGTCCCGCAGATGGAACCTCAGGTGTGCGATTCACGTAGTCTCGACTACGTGTGTGCACCATACAAAGTACCTGAAATTTGGAAGTAGTGGTTCAGTACAATGCCTTGAACGAGTCAACACTATTATAGAGAAATAAAGGAATTTTTGAAATTGTTCTAAAAATAAAAAAAATGTAGCCTAGAATGGCCGCTCTTAGCACTCAAAGTGCCAATAATTCGCCGTATCCCCGACAACGGCGCCAAAAACTTGACGTGTATTTTACTACGCGCTAAAAACGCAAGTGTACGCGTCGAGTAATATAGGCCTTGTGAGGCCCGAATCGAACTCAGGGATACGTGAATTATTGGAGACTTCTACTAACTAATCGCAATCAGCTAGACCGGTTAACAAAGTAGGGTTTTGTTGTTCAAATTAAAAGAAAATAAAAATCAATCAAAGAAAACAATCGATTAAAGGTTAATTTAATCAATTAAAAGGGATATCTTTAGGATGGCGGTTTCACCGCGGGTCAACATTGTATTAAGTTTCATATCATTCTTCACACTTCTCTCTCTATCCGGGTAGTGGCCTGAAAACAGAATTACCCACTGTCGTGGTGTAATTCACTACTTAGATTTAGGTTGATTCCACCGTCGTAGTAATCATTCCCCTAAACTAAGTGCATTATAAACGGTCTCTCAGTTCCCACCATTAATTTTACAACTCCTTTGTCAAGGGTTTTATTAATTAATGTAGAATTCGTCTCTTTTCAACTGTTAATCCTTCTATCGAAGTGATTAAGGGCATTAAGTTATTTTTATGGTGATCAAGCATAACAATAGAAATGGAGAAAACAAATCTATACCACGGATTTGAGAGAAAAATATGAATTATTGATATAAAAAATGTCATACAATGCATTCCCGGCCTACTCCCGGTCCTAAAGATTGAGGGTTTTAGCCTCTCATGTTCATCTCACACAAGTACATGGTAGAAATTTGGGAATTCATAAGAAAAACGGGAAATAAATGGGAAAACCCCTGAACGGAGAAGAACCGGTGGATCCTTGGTGTAGAACACGAGCTTTCCCCGCCTGTCGGTGGTGGAAATCGTCTTCGGCAGCGTCCGAATCACCCGGGATGAGCTTCTCGGCCTCCGTTCTCCTTTCTCTCCTCCTCGGCACTCGTGCAATCCAAAAATGAGATGATCCCTTACGTCTGGGCGGCCGTCATTAGGTATAAGTCCCTAATTAGGTCGTCAAATAACAGTAGCCGTCCGATCGAAATCAAAACAAATCCAACGCATATCTGCCGGCATCGATACCATCGACGCGGGTCGATGGTATCGACTTGGCGGATTAGCGGCAGCTTTCCTTTCTTTTATTCTGAGCGCCTGTGGTGATCTCGATACCATCGACGTAGGTGTCGATGGTATCGACTCCTTTAGCGTCGATTGTTGTCGTTTAGCGACGCTGTAGCTCTCCTTGTGTCGATGGCATTGACTTGGGTCGATGGTATCGACACTGTATTGCTCTTCTCGGCTGACAACCTGTAGCTTGGTCGATGGTATCGACGGAAGCAGATACTTGTTCTTCCTGAAATTTCACAACAGGCCCAAGTAAATCCACACAATTTATAATAAGATGATAAATAATGCTCAAAATAGTAAAACGAAGGGGATTTGATATAAAATGATGGCAAAGATAAAATAAAGTGAATTATGCAATAATATCCATGAAAATGAGTAATTAAGGCACAAAACACATATGAAATAGGTCTCTAAATGCGACTCAAAATCATCGCATCAATATAAAACATTTGATTAATAAATAAAACTTTCCAAATTATACAAATGTTAAGAGTATGTACATTCTTATTATGTCCCTGGTCGGATGTTACTATGGAAGGCAGATATACAACAATAACACTAAAGGCTAGAATGTGTGTTTGTTGATGATAGAATCTTGTCTGTCGTGATATACATGATATTAAAGAAAGAACATAGATATTTGTTGGAGAACATTATATTAGATAGACCCACCTTGTTTTTTTTGGGGGGCGGGGAGTAGCCCAAGTGGTGCGGATCGGTAAGTCCCAAATGAAGGGACCCATGTTCGACTCAAGGTGAAAACCCCGAGGTGCAATTAAAGGTCCTACGTTACTGAGCGCACCGTGGTACCCCCTTTGACGCAGCTAGTTCTGAGAGTTTATGCTGCCTGGGGGGTCACTAATGTGACGCTTCTACGGGGGCAGTTCTCTCGTAAATAAAAAAACATTATATTAGATAGACCCACCTTGAGAGAGACACATAGAAACCATATATGGTGGTCATGATCATATCTCATAGTGAAGGTGGTGATTGTGGTTCTTAGACCTAAAGTCACTACACTCATCACATGTCGTTCAGTATGTTTTGATGTCATCTAATGTGATCCTGAATAAGGGTTGTCATAAAGGTGATTATCAGATCTGTTGTGGCACATAGAGATGACTTTGAGTGATGTAGATTGGATTTGTACCTCCTACTAGAGTTTCATATGTAGGTCACTTGATAAGAGAGATTAAGAAAAGCATGCACATGCCCATGTGAATAAATATATGATATTGTGGCCACATATATCTCACACAATCTACTCTAGATCACAGAACATGGATTGAACATTGAGAGGATGACAATTCCATGCTGTGAGCTCATTCCATATATTAGAGAAAAAGGAATCAAACAATCACTATAACACCTGGAGTAGATCGTAGGTTGAAGTTGTTTTCCAACTTTCTTGATTATTTGGGTAGCAATGATGTTTGACTAGGCAACACTCTTTGCTTGTGATGCCATAAATTAGTTATGGACATTCATTGCCAACATAACATGGAACCTTTGGGGTCACACACATATGATACACCTATAAGAGGAGTTTAATCATGAATGATAATTAAATTGATTGCTAAAGTGTTTAGGTATTCAATTTAAACAATCTTGGTTCAAAATTCACTAATTGGACAATTGAATCGACCGATTCAAGTGTTGAACTGATCATTGTAGTGTGTCAGGTAAATAGAATCAAATTTGGCAATTCTAGATAGTGAACTGGATGGTTCAGGAAGTGAAACGATCGACTAAGGTCCATGAACCAGTTGGCTCAGGTTGTGAATCGAGCGGTTGGTGGATCAATTCGATTGATTCAAGGATTTGTGTTGACATTATGTTGTGCATTAAATTGGATAATAATTGCCAATAAAATTGCGATTGGGAAACATGATGAAACGACTAGTTCACTGGGTGAACCGATTGCTCACATGCCAACCGATCGGTTCACTTGTGAACTGACCATTTCACATGTCGCAAGTTGTGAAAATTCATGATATTCTGGTCCCTTCCACTCCCATAGAGACTGGGAACTCTAACCCTAACCCTCCTATAACTAGAGGGGCAATGGGGGCTTCTCAGACACAACAACAACTCAATTACTTTTGACAATTGTTGTCCTCTTTGGTTGTGGTAACCAATAGAGAGCCCGAGCAAGTCCTACCCGATAAAGGGAGTGATAGTAAGGGAGAAGAATTATAGGAGAGCAAGTTGGTGACTAGTACATCAATAGGAGGAACAACTCCTTTTTGTCTGTTCTAGTTGAATGACAAGAGCTATAGGTGATCCGTGTGGACTTACATAGAGATGAGGAGGTCATTTCTTTCTGCTAGGAGGGGAACATCATCCTATAGTCCATGGTGGAAACGAGGAGCTTCTACAAATATTTTCCCAGTGCAACCAAGAGAGATGTGCTACTACAATGAGGAATAGTTGTTGGACTTACTCTAGGACCAGGTATGAACTTGTTGAACCATCTTTCCCATTACATAGTTGTTGACGTGATCTTGCTGTTATGGGGAATATGGATAGAATTTTTTTGTTTCTGCTGCCTACTCTGTGTCCATATTTCTTAATAGTGGTATCTGAGCCATGTCAATTTACTATATTTTAGGATAATTGATACGATTGGATTTTTAATTTTCATAGTTTATTTATTGCATATGATGTGAATACTTAAACTTCTTAATGTGTATATCTGATCAAAGACCACATATAATCCCAAACTAATATATATTTATGATATAAAATATATGCAATTTACACATTTCTCCCTAAAAGTGAGTTTTGATGGTGGATGTGTAGCATAGTTATGTCCAATAATCCAAATATTGTGTGTGTTTGAATGGTTTGTTTTATTCCTGTTATATCTTGGTTTGCATATCAAGCTTCTACCATCTTCTTCCCAATGTAAAAGTATTGTTCTTTCCTACCTTTGCTGCCCTCGAATGTTACTTGAGGGTTATCATTATCATGTAATAAGTTTACCAGATATGGAATTGTTTCTTTTCTTGCAAAGAAAAAGATGAAGATCAGAGTCAGACAAGTCGACTATTTCACATGACGAGCCGATCGACTGGAGGACCGAGAAGGGAAAAACACAGGAGAGTGAACTGATAGGATGGTGAACCCAACCGACCATTTGGTGGTGTCCAAACATCATTAGGATAGTAGGCCATATGACCGCTTCAGAAGACCAACCGACCGGCCAAGAGGCGAGTCGATCGGTTCAAGGGT
Organism: Alisma plantago-aquatica; assembly: GCA_963693085.1. Classification (NCBI taxonomy): domain Eukaryota; kingdom Viridiplantae; phylum Streptophyta; class Magnoliopsida; order Alismatales; family Alismataceae; genus Alisma; species Alisma plantago-aquatica. The sequence goes on from OY856415.1 coordinate 325,045,456, forward strand.
TGAATAGGTCATACCAGATTGGTAAGCACAGATCTACACCAACAATAGGTTCATACATGAGATGTATACCTAGGTGGTAGTAATTCCTTGTGGATCCAAGGAATTACAATAGTATGGCCATAATCATTATTTATATTGCATGTTTATAATATGGGATACAACATGTATATGATACGTAGTATATATATGTGATATTGAATAAAGTATATGCATTTATAAATATAAAGTCCCTCAAATTAAATATTAATCTTTCTATAAGAAACACACATTAAAAACTTGATCGAATAAGCATGGGCACCCCAAGGGTGGTGCGATGTCTATCTCGTAGAAGTGTGATGCTGATAATGTGGGCCTGCCAAGCAGGGTGCATAATTGTTGTGTTGGCTTTTGGGTCAGGCTTAACTGTGTGTCCTTAATGAAATTAAGCACTAGAGATGTGCAGATGAATTTGACAAATCATTGTGCATATCATTTATCTAAGAATTGCATATGATGAAATTGGCAAAAGTTTCCTACCTTCATAATTGACTATTGATGATGGAATTGGCCTAGTAATAGTTGAATTGTTTTAAATCTTAGCTCACTAGGAGATTGCATGTTGCCATATTCCAAACTGATATATGAGGGCTATCAATTTGAATTAGATAGTGGGAGTGATAGTTAATTAAATACCTAATAAGCATCATCAACATTTTATACAAATCAAATCAAATCAAAAATGAGTTTTTGACAAAATTGCAAATATTTTGTAGAATCAAATGGAAACACAGAACAACACCTTTTCTTTGCAAGCAGTCCTTGAGAAGGACAAGTTCAATGGGAACAACTACCACGAGTGGTTCAGGACACTGAGAATTATTCTCACACTGGAGTACAAGCTCTATATCGTGGAGACACGAGAGCCAATTGAACCTCTTCCTACCACACCTAAAGCTGAAATGGACGATTAAAAGAAGCATATTGAAGATGTCATTTAAGTGTCATATGTTGTGTCCATGAACTATGAGTTGCAGTGACAACATGAGAACATGGATGTTATTGAGATGATCACACATCTTAAGAACATGTTCTAACATCAGGAAAGACAGGAGAGATACGTTGTCTCCAAGGCACTGTTCAAATGTAACATGACAAAAGGACATCCAATAGGTCCTCAAGTTTTCAAGGTCATTGGGTAAGTGGAGAACCTATCAAGACTAGGATTCTCCTTGGGTCAAGAGTTGGCCACTGATGTGATTCTACAGTCTCTGCTAGATTCCTACAGTTAGTTTGTCATGAACTACCAGGGGTGAGAAAATGATGGTCTAGACTGCAAAATCGGACCAGACTATTTAGTACAGTCTGGTCTGGTCCTAGACCAATCTGGTCCACAGTCTAAAAATTTTGGGAGTCCAGTATGTGGTCCGGTCTGGTCCAAAACTGGTCAGAGTGTGGTCCATACAGTGGACTGATTTATATGTAAAATACATTGATATTTGAATATATATTATGTCACAAGTACAAACACATCACACATATAAACGCTATTAGCATAAATCTTTTATATTTATATAATATATTGTTAAAAATAATTAATATTATCTATTTTTTGTATTAAATAAGTTGTAAAATACATAAAAAGTTTGATTATGGTCCAAATGGTATCGTCCCGGTCTAGTCCAACACTAAAACGATCTGGTCTCAGATCAGTCCAACTTCGAAATGGTCCAGTCTATGGTCCATAAATTTGCTAAAACTCGATCCTTAGTCCGGTCTGGTTCAGTACGGTTCGAGACCGATGCTCACCCCAATGAACTACAACATGAATGACTTTGACAAGTCATTGATAGAGTTATTAGGCATGTTGAGAACAAATGAGGTACAAAAGAAGAAAGACAAGAGCAAATCTATGGTGACGAATAACAAGACAAGGAAAGTTTAGGGGCAAAGGCAAAGCTAAGAAGAGTTCTAAAGATGGACAAAATCCCAAATCTTCAGATCTCAAGGAAAAAGGAGATATAAAGAAGGGAGGAAAATGTCACCACTATCACCAAGTTAGACATTGGAAGAGGGATTGCCCTCTCTTCCTGGAGGAACTAAAGAAGAAGAAAGAGGCAGATGCCTCTACTTTAGGTATAAATGTTATAAGATAAATTTGAATACCTCTTCACCTTGGTATGTGTTGACACGACAGAAGATACCATCAATCTATAAGATTGAGATTTGGATGAGACGGATGTAGATCTGACATACGTTGATATGCAAGATATGATAAGAAGTAAAGCCTTTATGAAAGGACATGGATGGACTGTGATGAGAAAGAGTTGCAACAATTTTGGTTTGCATTTAGAATTTATCTTTGCCCATTGGGCATGTAATAGAGTTAGTCAAATTACTATTTTATTATGCCAATAAATAGAAACATTTTACTTCGTGCATCATGTATTGACAAGGATGATCAAAAGTAAAGAGTTGTTCATGTTTCCATTTTAAAGATGTGATCTTGTATGGAAATGCCGCAAATGTCTTATGAACTTTATGTCATTGGATCAAAAGATAAATGATCATAAAGTAAATACCAAAGGATTATAACTCATAACTCAAACAATAAACAATCGATAGCATTGTCATCTAGAGCATACATATGAGAAATGCATTTCTAGAATTCATAATGATCTAGAATATTTTGGTTATTGAATCAATAATAGACATGCAAGTCTTATACATGAGCAACATGACAAATCACCTCTCACTAGGTGTAGTGGGAGAACAGACATTCTACAAGGAGATGTACATAATGATGTACAAAGACCTTTGGAATAATTGCTACATATAGTTGTTTACACTTCATTATATATACTAATAATATGGTGATATGTATTCAGTAATATATAAATCTCTTGAAGTGTTCAAGGAGATCATTTGTAAGAAGTACACAAATTATTTAAAGATATTAAGACACTTTGATATGATCAAAAGTTGAAATACTTTACGGGAATAGTTTGATGACATTCTGGAGAGAATGTGATAGTGTATCATGACAAACTCTACTTGAACATGATGATGTGTTCGTATGAACGAATCACATCCTGACGAATCATGATATAATTATCATTTAATCTAATCTTCTAACTTCCTTTGGAAACCATGCTTTACACTAAAACAATGTACCATCCAACATGGTTTTAAAGACATCATATAAGATATGATATGGGAATGTGTCTTAAGGATTGAAACATATATGAAGAAAGTAGTTTCTTGGGAAAAGGTTTATCTACAAATCATAATTTATTGAACATTACTTATCTCAAACCAATAACAAAATGTTTATTATTGGACGGATGAGTTACATCGGAATCTGTGGGAGTAAAGTAGACTCAAAAAGCTTGGATTCAACAAAGAACATTTGAACCATAGGAGGCACAGTGAGAACAAAGAAAGTCACATGTGGTTCTGGAATCTCAAGTTCTTGATGTAACACACAAAACTCAGTTATGGTAAAACATGTCTAAAATTAAAAAGATATATATCCTATAATTCAGATAAGCTATGAGTTGGTCATAAGATGATGAGTAAACAATTAATAAGAACTATTGAGGGACCATAGTCTGAGTAATGGCTTGAGGCCATTATATCCAGAATGGAATCCATAAACACCAATAAGGTCTGACCTTGGTTGTACCACGTAGAGGGGTAAAACCCATAAGGTGTAGTTGGGTTTTCTTAAGGAAGACCAAACAGATGACATAAAGGATAGATTGGTTGAAAGGTTTTCAAATCAATTTAAAGTGATGAACATGATGAAGTTCCTTTACCAATGAACATGCTTGTTATTGAAGCTTGTTGATACTGTGTAATTTGATATATGAAGTTTAAAACTACATTCCTTAATAGGAATAAATTAGTGGATGTGTATGTGATACAACCTAAAGGTTTTATAACTCCATTAATGCAAACAAAGTCTATAAGGTACAATGGTCAATCTAGATATTTAAACAAGCATCTCAGAACTGGAATCTTTGATTTGATAAGATAGTCAAAGGTTTGACTTGAGTCAAGATAACAAATGAAATATGTCATTCCAATAGATTTATTGGGAGAAAATATATAAAAATATTCCACATATGATGATGAATGATATTTCAATACTAAGTATTAAGACCTGGCATGGAAATCACCTTCAACATGAAGGATTAGGTGAAACATCCTATGCGATAGGAATTGAGATCTATAGAGATATTTCTGGAAAGTTTCTTAACCTAAATGCAAGCACATATATTGGAAAATTTTTGAAAGGATTCAACATGCATGATTCAGTAAGAGAGAATCTATCTAGGAAGATGGGATCTATTTCTCAAGAATCCAATGTTCTAATTCTAGTAAAGAATGGAAGATACTCCATATGCTTTCGAATTTGTATCTATCTACAATATAGTGTACTCATCCCATCATCTCGTCTGTATTAGACATAATAAGAAGGTATTAATCATAACCAATATAGTTCATTAGAATGTCATAAACAACATCCATTAGAACTTTAGAAGCACTAAAGGATTTATTACTACAATATGGTAATAAGGAAGAGTTGCATGCAAAGGGTTACATTGATACTGGATTCTGAAAATGACAGAGAATGATCAAAATATAAATGTGTGTGTTTAATCTTAGAGAATAGTTATTAGTTGGAAAGAGTTCCAAACTAACATACCATTATTTTAAAATTCTACAAATAGAAGTCGAGTTCTCTTGTGTTGAGAACAAATGAGTGGATACTATATGGATCTACAAGTTCATATGGGTGAACTTATGGATGTTACAACCATTGATGAACTATATCAACAATGGATCTAATAGTAAGGGAAGGAATATCAGTTAGCATATTACAACAATTCCATCTCATACAGTGAAGAGATGTGAAACATGCAATATACCGAATATAAAAAATGTTGTTAAACTGTTGGATTAGCACTTGCACAAAAGAAACTTGATTGACTTGTTTAGATCTCTAAGAATAAGACTCATGGGTGATTGTCTCTAAGTGTAGGTGGGAGTCTATTGGTGTGTATTCCCAGAGAGCCAATCATATGATGATTGTGATGGTATATCATATAAAAGATTTGATTAATAAAGGCAAGCTTCCGATTCACTCTATTTCACAAAGTTATAGATAATGGGGAAACATAACAAAGGCTTAAAGAATGGCAATTTATCAATGACATGTCTTGAAGTACCTGACTTGAACAATGAGATCATATGGATTTTAAGAGTATGTACATTCTTATTATGTTCTGGTCGGATGTTACTGTGGAAGGCAGATTGACAGCAATAACACTAAAGAATAAAATGTGTGTTGGTTGGTGATAGATCTCATCAGTCATGATATATGTGATATCAAACAAATCACATAGATACTTGTCTGAGAATGGTCTGTTGGACAGACTCACCTTGAGAGTGATACATGGAAACCATAGATGGTGGTCATAATCATCTGTCATGGTGAAGGTGGTGATTGTGGTTCTTAGACCTAAAGTCACTACACTCATCACATGTTGTTCAATATGTTTCAATGTAATCCAATGTGATCCTGAATAAGGATTGCCTTATAGGTGATGATTAGATGTGTTATGATACATGGGGATGACTATGAGTGATGTATATAGGATTTGTCCCTCCTATTGGAGTTTGATATCCAGGCCACTTGATAAGTGAGACTGAGAAATACATGTGCTTGCACATGTGAACCAATATATAATATTGAGGTCACATATATCTCAAGCAGTCTGCTCTAGATCAAGGAACATGGATCAAACATTGATAGGATGGCGATTTTAACATCCCCAAACTTAGGTAAATATCACTTTTTTCCTCCTTTTTATTTTATATTTTATTTTGAACCCTCTTATTAGATTTGTAGGTACTAGGATGTTAGAATCTTTGAATATAGGAGTTTAACACAAAAATACAAATATTTGATAGGTTTCATATAAGAAACTAAGGTTACTCATTAATTTTGGGTTGTTTGTGCAAACTTATCAGAAAAAAGGCCTTTAAGATTAAAATTATTCTTCTAGATTTTTCTTGAGGATAGGTTTAGTTAAAAGAGAACCACACATAAAATTTGGCTAAGAAATAATAAAGGAATAATTGTATATAAAGAATATACACTTTTTATTAGATTAGGAGTTTCATGCATTGAAGTTTTCTAAACATAACATTTAACTCCAAAATCAAATTCTTTGGGTCCTAATTACCCTACTCACAAATTTTCACCTTATTTGGAAGTTGTTTACTCATCCAAATCAAAAGAGAGAGAAAAGGAATTAATTTGATAACACTTTATTCTAAATTTAATGTGATTGTCACACTTATATGGCAAGTTAGTTGATTAGCGGGTGATGTAGGCCATCAAATTGCAGTCTAGCGGTTTGTGACTTGTCATCTACCTAGTACCAAGTAAGGAAACAGGACATGAGTTTTTGGGTAGATAAAACGAAAAAATCTCACAAGTTTTTTAATCGTTTCACATGATATTTGGTCTGATGGATTGCTAGGAAGAATCTGAACCTATCTATACCTAATTTGGGACCTGTAGTTGCTTATTCATGAAACACCTAACAAGCTTTGCATGCTCTTCTAGATCTCCATGACCATCATCCAATGGTATAAACCTTACCCATATAAATAGACCTTTAGGTTTCACTACACCAAGAGCACCATATCCCTCGAATCAATTCCTTTGTTCATTGTGCTTTTTACTGCCACCAAGATGATCCCCTCCCTGACCTTGCGGAATCCCATGTGTGAAGGCTGCTTGAGGGGTCTTTGATTGAGTTCAGAGGTGAGTTCGGGATCCCATGGTCTATGTTTCTGTATCTTCAAATCACATAACCATCGTTGTGAGTGGATTTCCCCAATTGAAGTGTGGCCTACTACTCCTCGACTGCTACCATGGCATGTGAGTAGTTGGGGAAGATAATCCCTAGTAGTTTTCCCATTATGCTCTCCTTACTTTCCTTTTCTTTCATTTTTTCTCGCAAGGGATAAAGAGTCATTTTGCTTCCCCTCTTGTTTCAAGCTTTGACACATTGGTGAACGTTGATCGTGGACCTGAGCTTGCTTGGCCACCCGTGATTAGGCCAAGTAAGTGGGTCGGTCCACTAGATCAGTGACATGGATTTTTGACAATTTGTGATTGGTCAGATTTTTGAAAAATCATAACTTTCACTATGATTATCCAAAAATTATATGAAAAATATGTTTTGAAATCCTTGGAATTTTCTCTATTTTATAGTATAGTTTTTATAGCTTAGTTAATCAATTTTAAAGATCAGATTTTTAGATTTTAAACAATCATAATATCACACCAATAATTAAGGATATGTTTTAAAGGATAGATTTAGACCTTAGAGTCATATCCATGTTCAATAACGCTGAACTAACTCACTAAGATTTAGTCAAGTATCAATGTAGGGTCTTAACAAGGATTTGAGTTTTAGGGTTTTGTTTTCACTTATGATTATCAAAGACAATATAATAATTAATAAAGTTACAATTGTAAGTTAAGTTTTACCTTCAAGAAACCATGAGGTCAGTTTTGGGCCAATCTCAAAACTCAAATTAGAGTTCACCTATCGATTTTGTTTTTAGGGTTTTCATTAGACATACATACTGTAGCACATAAAACCTAATTAAAGGGTCTAAACATGTATGTGGGTTGAGTTCATCATAGATTTGGAAGGTTAGGATTCAACCTCTTATTTAGTAACTCAAGTTAAGGTATGTGCATCTTTTCTATTATCCAGACACTGCTTTTATGACCAAAATAACTTTTCCCATATGAGGCATGAATAGATGTTGTATTTGTCATCATTTTTAAAATTCTATTTTCTTAGAAATTTTTTATGGATCCTCTGACCCCACATGCTTTATGTTGGATGATCTCATCCTATAATTTCACATGGACTAAACTTATACTTGTATTTCTCTATTTATGTGCATGCTTGGACTAGCCTTATTTCTTGTAGTGGTACATCTACTGCAACCATATATATACGGGTGTGCTTTTCTGCCCCGGTGTGCTTTTCCACCCATTATTTATAAGGGTGTGCTTTTTTGCCTAGGGTGTGTTTTTGGGTTGAGATTCAATGGTTTCTCAACCCTACTTGAAATAACTTTATTCTTTGTTTATTACATGCACAAATTTATTGGTGTTATTATTAATGAAAAATTTTTAAAGGTAAGATTTCCCTACTTGACATTCCTTAGTAGACATGCCATATCTCTTGGCCTGATACAAATCTAATGGAGCTTATTTCTTTTGACATCTTTTAATTTAGCACTGTTCTTTTGGAAATTTCATAAGTATTGCCTAGTTATTTATTATTACATGTACTCAATGTTTGTTGATGTCCTTTTCCTTTTTTGGTTCTCTTCCTTGGGTGTTGACTTCAAACCAACCTAAGGTTACACAGTATGTGGACTAGGAGTTAGGTGTTGATGCCCATAACTAGTTGTTGAGGATTTCTGAGATGGAAAGGTTACCGTAAAACCAAACTGGGTAGTTTAGTCTTTAATTTTGTTACAAGTCATCTATGGCATGATAGTTTAACTTTGTTAAGAGTACCATGTAATAGTTGATTTTATTTCCACTGCATTCAAACTTTGTTCATCTTATCATTTTGTTTAAAGAAATATTGTCAACCCCAATGTGGCTATTATTTTATGGAAAATGATTTATTGGGGAATTTTGTAATTGTTCCCTTAATTTAAGTAAGGATCAGTCCCTCATGGGACCCACTCCTTACAAGAATGGTATCAGAGCTTGTTTGTGCTCAGTAATCTAACTATCTTAGAAGTCCTTGCTTAGTACTTATGTCTTACCCATAAAAAAGTTCTCCAGGAGGTCCAACCTGTTTGGCGACGTCAGTGATACCCCTCACTCTGGCACCACTAGCGGATTCTCTACACTGGAGATGCCTCATTTTGGCATGGACCCCCCCTCCTAGGAACAACTCTAACTCTGCTAGTGGGATTGTCAACACCACCGGCTCTACCATGACTGGCCTCACCCCTAAGCATGAGTTGCCCTACCTGTGACCGTTCCTCACTACGACCATGGTGGGAAAGTTGAATAACCCTCCAGTGCAGAATAAGCCTAAGGAGTACACATTGACTGACTTCATGAAGATGTAGTACCCCCTCCTTCAAGGGTGAAGGAGAGAAGGGGATGGTCGACAAGGCCGATGATTAGGTCTTGGCAATCGAGTGGACTTTTGAGGGTATGGTGTGCCCTCCTGATCAGAAGGTCAGTTTTGCTTCGTATGTGCTGGACGTCGCGTGTATCTCGTGGAATGGATAGATTCCTCCTGCTTGAGCGGTACGCAGTTGGGTTGACTAAAGAGAGATAGGCTAATTTGTTCTTCTAAGGCCTCAACTATCACCTGGGACGTGCTTTAGTCCCCTAGCTTCCTTTGACCTTTCAAAAAATGGTGGATTAAGCCCTAGTAGTGGAGTTTTACCTTGGATTTCAAGCCCCAACATAGAATAACAAGACAAAGAACTCTGACCATGATTAGCGATAGGATAAGTGCAAGCATTTCTTTCATCATCATGCACCTGGAAGGTGTCCTAGAGCACCTAAAGATGGAAGACAAGTTATCTGTGATGAGAGTGAATAGGCTAGAAACTTCAGGCCTCAGTGCCCTCGACTACAACAATACCATGCTCCTACCCTGCAACCTACCCAATAACCTACCAATCAACCTAAGCCTCCCCCAAATTAGCCTCCCAGAAACAACAATAACAACAAAAAATAACTGGGTAGACATCCTTCAGTAGAGCACCGTGTAGGATGATTTTTTGTAATGGATGTTGTTGACGCTAGTAATGACAATGAAGTGATAGAAGTTATCATACATCTTTATTTACAGGCTATAAAAATGCTCTTTGATTCCGATTCTTCAAATATGTTTATATCTACAAAACTTGCCAAGATGTTAGACATAGAACCTACATATATGAGCTATATTCTTGACATGAAAATCCCTAGTGGAAAGATATCCTCTTCCTATCTAAGAACCCCACCATTGGAGTTATGTAGATCTGGGAAGATGTTTTCAACTGAGTTCATCTTTTTAACATGACGGCTTTTAACGTCATCTTGGGTATGGATTGGTTGAAAAAGTTCAAGGTAGCCTTGTTTTGTGATGAAAAGAAGGTCAGCTCGCGACACTTGGATGGAGAACGGTTGTGCATAAAAGGAAGCAAATGTGACGAAAGACAATTCATTGTATCGACCATGAAAGTGGAAAAACTCATCTCCCATGGATGTCGTGCTTATTTGGCCTCCATCATCTAGGACCCTTCACCACCTCAATTGTAAAATATTGAAGTGGTTCAAGATTCCCTGATATGTTTCCAGAAGAGTTACCTAGTATCCCCCCTTCTCGAGAGGTCAAGTTCACCATCGATCTCGTACTAGTACTAGTACAGAAATGACCTATAATGTCACATACAAAATCGACACCAAATGATACGACGTCGATTTTAAATGACGACTGACACCTATATGTGAAGGCAGGCTGATTTACAAAAGACATGGGTATCGCTTTTTCTATAACGTCAGTTGTTTGACAAAAAATCGATGTCCATAATCACTCACAAAATACAATTTTTCAGGGAAAAATATTTTCCTCCAAAAATTTTCAAATCGGCGTCGATTGTTTTGTAAGGAACCGACGACAAAAGATCCTCCACAAGACAAAATTCATCCCCTTATTTTTTGTCAATTTGAGAGAATGAACCGACGAGGATGTGTGTTCGTGCGCTACCCCATGAAAAACTTTTTGCATATTAGGCGTCAGTTTTAGGTTCCCAACTGACAACTATGGTTGTAACTTGAACAATTTTTCATTATTGGCATGTTAGAATAGACGTCGGTTGTTGTATGTTGAAACTGGTGACTAAAATGAACTTAGGTGTCAGTTTCTGAAACAACCGAAGACTATGGAAAACTTAATAGCACCCGTGTGAAATAGACTCTTCCCCATTCTCTATTTCATTGCAATTTCACTAGGTCTGGTGATTTCAGTGACTCCGTCCACTGCTGCCGTCCCTATTGGTCCTCCACTGCCACCATCCCTATTGGTCCTTCACCGTGATCCCTACTACTAGCTTCTCCTCCAGTTGCCATCCCTGCAACTAGCTGGTTCTCTTCCGCATGCTGCTAGCTGCTCCTCTAGTCACCGGCCATCCCTGCTGCTAGCTGCTCCTCCGCCGCCGTCCCTATTGCTAGCTGCTCCTCCAGCCACCATCGTCACTGCTAGCTGCTCCTCCATCCATCGTCACTTAGCCTCCGTCACTGCTCGCTGCTCCTCTAGCCGGAGCCCTTGCCGCCTCTACCTTCATCCCTCCGACAAGGTTGGTCCTTCTCTACTTTTTTTGCATTGATTATATTATTGTGATAAAAATGCATGTAATGTATTTGATTAGAGTTGGAATTATATATAAATTCTAATATGTTTCTGTCCTAAATCTAATTATATTTTGATGATTGTATGAAAATGCATATATGTAACTATGTATTTTATTGGAATTGAAAATTATTTGTAAACCATAATATGTTGTGATGAATTTAATGAGAATGTGATGAATTGTAATGAGATTGTGATGAATTGTAAACCCTAAAATTAGATTGTGATGAATTATAATGAGATTGTGATGAATCGTAATTATATTGTCAAGAATGGGGGAGGTGGTACACATTTCTTATATATAAGACCTTAAACCCTAATCTTTTAACCGTAGACCCTAATCTTTTAACCCTAGACCCTAACATATACTTATTTTCTCTTTGATCATAGAGTGGATAGATAATTCTAGGATTTACTATTTAGTATTTACTGACAAGCATGATTAAATGATGTTACACAAAACTTAGGATATGAATGATGAAACTAGGATTGTAGGTATAAGAATGACAACATACATGTATTTGTTGGCCTAGAAACCCATCCAAGATTTACTCATTAGAAGTAAATCTTAGATAGTCCCCGGTTTGGGACTATTCTTGAACACTTAATCTCACTTAGGATGTAAGTGTATAATGTGTATTGGGTTTTCAAGAAAATTTCGACAGTATTTCCTCATTTGTTTTCTAAGTACTTATGTACTTGGAGAACAACGGGGAAATGCTGTCGAAATTTTCTTGAAAACCCGATACACATTATACACTTACTAGTGAGATTAGGTGTTCAAGAATGGGATAGGTGGTACACATTTATTATATATAAGACCTTAAACCCTAAACTTTTAACCATAAACCCTAATTTTTTAACCTTAGACCCTAATCTTTTAACCCTAAGCCCTAATATATGTTTGTTTACTCTTTGATCATAGAATGGATAGATCATGGATGTCCATTCCAAATCACTGCACCCCAGAGTTTATTTCTGGTCTTGATCAGTTTATTAGATTTTCCGAGGAACATATGAAACAACCTGGAGATAGGTTGTACTGTCCATGTAGGCATTGCGGTAACAACTCAAAAGTCAGCACTGGTGATGAAATCAAAAGTCATGTCATGTGTAACGAGATTGTACAAGGCTATACAGAATGGCACTGACATGGAGATATTTCAAACCTGAAATCAGTGGATGTCGATAGCAGTACTTGTGTAGAAGAAGAAATTGCCTCCGATGATGTAGATGTGAATGAACCAGTTCCAGTAGACATCGTTGATGCGATTCTGGATAGTTGTGGGGTAGAGCACACCGATCCACCTCCCATGTTTAGAAACATTGTGCATGATGCTGAGATACCGTTATACACAGGTTGTACTAAGTTTACGAAGCTTAGCACTGTGTTGAGATTGTATAGGTTGAAAGCTAACAATAGATGGAGTGACAAAAGCTTCACGTCATTGTTGTCTTTGTTGAAAGAAATTCTTCCTGAAGGAAACAAGCTGCATGATCCTATAGATGAAGAAGAGTACTATGATAAGTATGACGACTCAATTCCATTGTTAGTTGTGTTTCCAACACCACCAAATATTTAAGCTAATGATGAATTGTATGTGCGTGGAGATCACAATGAAGGAATGTTAATTGATAAAAGATTGCAATATTAGAGGCATGCATGTTTATATTTTTTATATGTTTTATTATCTTCAAGTTATGTCAAATGCTAAATGTTTAATTTCAGATGGCTGAGCATGATACTGTGATGATGATTACCGTGAGGGTGAGGATATCAATGCACTGCCTCACAATGTATGTTTTAAAAATGTATCCTATATTTCTATCTATTTGTCCATTTATAGTTATATCCTGTAAGTGTGTTTATTTTGTCAAATTGTAGGTTGATGATGTACCCCCTAAAGAACTTGGGGCACTTGATGAGCAGCAAAAAAATGAAAAAGTGAGGGGCATCACTATGATGAACAAGTTAATACAACAATGAGGCAATAGACCCAAACTGGCTGTGGATTTGGATCATGCAGGAAATCCAGTTGGAGTGAACCACAACTCGTTTATTTTATATCTTGGGGTTCTTACTCGTAGCCATTGTAGTCCTAATGTAGAATCTTGGCATAAAGTTCCTAAGGAGAAGAAAGACTTAGTATGGAAGGAACTATGTGTTAGTTATTATTATTTGCAATTCTGTTTTATAGATTACTAATTTTTAAGATACTAGTTAATAGCAATTCTATTTTGCAGAGTATATTTGAACTTGATGAAAAGCTGCATCATAAATGTGTGACACAACTTTGTGGGAGGGTCCTAAGGAACTATAGGACAAATCTCACCCGAGATTACATACGAGATGCTGAGAAGAGGAAGAAGTCATCCACTAAGCAATGGAACTACCTAGACCCCAATGATTGGGAGGAGTTTGTTACCAAGAGAAAAACGGATGAATTCAAGATATTAAGTGCCACTGCCAATTTAATAAATATACATTCTTATGTATTCACCTATTCAAGATTAACCTTTAGTGTTACTAACCAAATCAATGTGCTTACTAACAAGGCTATCAATGATGCTAAAAGAGTAAGGTGTGAACTAAATGTGCATGACCACACGATGGGTCCAAAAGGCTATGCTGGCGTTCGCCAAAGACTACAGGCTGAGTCTACTACTCAACCTGCTACTACTCAGGAGATTGTGGAGTCCTCTACTATTGTTCCCGCACCTCTGCCTCGCCATGCTATGTGGACAACTGGGAGACAAAATAAGAAAGGAGATATAACCAAGACCACAACTATTGAGGTAGCTACAAAAATGGTAAAATTCAACTCTTAGAGCAATCAATATTGATTATTGTTATGTTTACTTACCAATTTCTATTGATGGCGATTAGCGCGAGCTTCACGAGTAGAGGAAGGAAGGCAAGTTCATCCCTAAGGGCACAAGGGAGGAATTGACAGTTGCTCTTGGTAACCCAGAGCATCCTAGATGTGTTAGGGGTGAAACAACTGGTGTGGGCATAAAAGCGTTCTTTGGGCCATCACAGCGCAAACCTGTCCCAAAAGCAGGATTTTTACAATATGAGGTAACCTATTCTGTTTTAGAATGTTATTGTGAAAGAGAATTCAATAATTAGAAGCTAGTGTTTCTTTTATCCATGTATAGGTAGATGATTTAATTAATAGGAGAGTCGAGGAAGCACTTGATAAGAGACTCCATGAAGCAATTAGAAAGTGGCAGGCATCTCAGACTGCCACTTAGACAGTACCTGTGGCGTGCCGCTCTTCTCCTACTGCAGAGGTTGGGAGTAATCCTATAGACCCACCACCTAACACGTCCGTTGTAAGTATTTTTATGACATAATAGCTAGTCTTTTGAAGATGATATGTTTATGTATATATGTATATAACATTTTTTACGTAAATTTGTATGGGTTGAAGCCATGTCGTCTAAAAAGCAAAGAATTTATCATTTCAGAGGCTGAGGCTTGCCCACCCCTTCCAGGGGACACGTTTCATGGGACTCCAGTACCAGATGGTGTGGTTCGTGTGAGCCCGATACATGTACTCCCCAATTGGAGGTATCATCCGTTGCCATATGCCAACCCAGATTCTAAAATGCTTAGTGAATTAGAAGGTGGAGTGATATTGTGGCCCAATATGGATGTCATCTATACTGATATTGTATGGTAAATTTACATTACGTTAATTTATTAGTGTGTATATATGAGTCAATTGATCTTAAATTATATATACAGGTCAAAAGGAAGAAGCCCGCTACATCTCAGTCTCCACCTCCACCTCCTGAAGTACCTAGTTGGCTTCTAAGGGACCTATACACCTTGTTAGGTCCTAATTGTAAGGGTATGGAAGTATGGATAGACAAACATAACCCAAATTATCCTATAAAAGTTTCTATTCCAGTGGATGTTGTAGGTGAATCATACAATAACAATCTATTTATACAAGATATTTTGGAGTTGTTTCGTTATGATTGGTTGAATACATTTATGATAGAGCTATGAATATGGTGAGATCTTATTTATACATTCATATACCTTGTTTTATATACGGTGATCTGGTTTCTTATATATTAATGCATACGTAATACATGTTTTACAACCACTTACACACGATCCGTACGTAAAGATTTTTTATTTTCCCATGTGGGATTTCTAGTTCCATCTTTGATCAGTCTCGTAGATAAAGATCCTTCATCGGTTACCTCATACTGCTCTGTCACTTTTAATTATTTTGGTATAAAAAAGAAGTCGGTGATAATAGCTTCATTCAATGTTGAGTAAGTTTACTTTGCTTATAATTGGACTTAAGATAATTACATTTTTATTGTGGATTTTGAGTTATTAATTTTTAACTTTCTTACCTCTAGTGGTAGGCATTGTGAGTTATTGGTTATTGTCCCCAAGACGTTCACTATTTATTATCTAGATCCTGCGGGGAAGGAATTGGACACATTATATGGACACCCAATGAAAAGGCCATTATTCACGTGCGAAATATTTCATATTTTTATATCCGTTAACATATGTTATTACATTACTATTTAATTATGCAATTTAAAGTGTTACATTAACATGTATGGAAAGCTGGAGGAAACATCTCCAAGAAAAAGAAACAGTTACTAATTTGGGAGAATGTGAAAGTAATTTCCCGACTCCAATATATATTATTTATATGAATTGTGCTTGTTGGTATTTTTGAACATTTTGTATGTTTTAATTTATAGTGTGCTAAACAAGACAATGATTGGGCATGTGCATACTAAGTGGTGCGATATATGGACCTAATTATCAAACATGCTGCAATGAAATTCGATACCATACAACATGTATTATATATAGTCTCATTAGATAATATAAAATATATCAATCTTATTATATATTATTAATTATATATATACATCATTCTCTTTGCAGATGTTTAAAACTAGTAACTTCACTACAGGTGAAAAGTTATTAGATGTACATACTCCCTATATGATGGAAGAATTAGATGATGTAAGAGAACAATGGGCAAAAGCCTTACAAGTAGTGGGAATTTTTTGTTATGATTGGAATACTAATGATGATAATGACGATGACGATAATAATAAAGAATGATATTTCTAAACTTTGTTCTCATAATTATTTTTATATTTGATGACATGTGAAACTTTTATATATACATGTCAGAGTGAATTTTTTTGAATTGTCATATGTCTGAATGTGAAGATGAATACATGAATGTTTCTACATGTTTCTGAGTGTGAAAAGAGATGAAATGAATGAAACTGTAGGTTTCTAAATGTGTGTAAAAAAGGAGGAAACTTGAAATGGAACTACTGGTTTCTACATGTGTGTGATGAAAAATAATATGAATTAAATGTGCTTATACATGTGTGTGAATCACATGATCATAAATTTTTGTCTATCCTTGTTAATTTTGCAGGTTTGTGGCATGTTGTTAGTTGAAATCAAAGGGTTCTATAAACCTATAGTACAGAACTGAACTACATGTTCTGCATCCTACTGACCAACCGGACAGCAGGCCTGCAAACTGATAAGAAAAAAACCAGAACATAGGCGTCGGTTATTAATATAAAACTGACTAAAAAACCTTACTACGCCGGTTATTAGTATAATACCGACGTCTTTATCCCTTTCTGGGGGCTGATTTTTTTATTTTGGATGGGGTATGGCGTCAGTTATTAGTATAAAGTCGACGTCTTTAGCAGGGATATAGTTTCGGTTATCGATATAAACCGACACCTATGATGCCCTTGCTGGCACATTTTATTGGTGGCAGAAAGGGTTATGGTGTCGGATATGAAATCGACGCTCAAAGTGTATACTTTTAGCAGCGCCCACTTGGGTGTCGCTTGAAAACCGATGCCAAAAGACTTATATAATGGCACCTTATCGACACTAAAATACTTATATAATGACACCTTATCGACACTAATGGACATTTCTGTACTAGTGTAGGTACGACTCCCATATCGAAACCACCCTATTGTATGGCACCTTCGGAGCTCGTAGAACTTAAGATGCAACTACAAGAACTTCTAGACATGGGTTGGTTCGCCCTAGTGTCTCACCTTGGGGAGATCCTATTTTGTTTGTAAAGAAGAAAGATGGTTCGTTGAGGATGTATTTGGATTACAGAATGCTAAATCAAGTGATGGTGAAAAACCGATATCCTCTACCACACATTGATTATCTGTTTGTTCAATTAAAGTCTACTAAAATCTTTTTAAAGATGGATTTATGAAGCAGATACTATCAAATGTGGGTCAAAGATGAAGACATACTGAAAATGGCCTTCCGTACTCTTTATGGGCACTATGAGTTGTGATGCTTTTTGGGTTGACTAATGCCCCAACCGCATTTATGGACATGATGAATCGGATTTTTCATCCCTATCTTGATGACTTTGTGGTAGTGTTCATTGACGATGTTCTCATATATTCTAGAACAATGGATGAGCATCGAGAACATTTGTGTATCGTCCTGTAGACTCTTTGTAAAAATTAGCTGTATGTCAAGTTTTCAAAGTGTGAATTCTATATAAAGGAAGTAATGTTCCTAGGCCACATCATATCAGTAGGTCACATAGAGATTGATCCTGCAAAAGTTGAAGTTGTGACTAAGTGTCAACCTCCAACGAATCCCTCTGAGATACAAAGCTTCTTGGGTCTTGTGGGTTATTACATAAGATTTATCAAAAACTTTTCTAAGTTAGCTAACCCTATAACCCAATTAACTCACAAGGACACAAAGTTTATCTGGTCCCCAGAATGTGAAAAGAGCTTTCTAGAGTTGGAGCATTGTTTGACATCTACCCCAGTCTTAGCCTTGCCCGTGGAAGGAAAACCTTATGCTATCTTTATTGATGCATCTAGAATAGTCCTAGGATGCATTCTTATGCTAGAAGGATGTGTTATAGTGTATTCCTCCCACCATTTGAAGCCAAATGAAGAGATTTGACTGACCCATGACCTTGAACTCACAGCTATTATTCATGCATTCAATATTTGGAGACATCATCTATACGGTGTGCAATTTAAAGTTTTCTTAGATCATAAAAGTCTTCACTATCTTATGACGTAAAAGGACTTGATTCCGAGACAAAGATGTTTGATGGAATTTTTGAAGGATTATGATTTTATGATCATATATCACCCTAGAAAAGCCAATGTGGTTTTCATGCTCTTAATCATAAGAAGGATGTCATTTGCATATCTCTTCATTCTTTCGTATGGAAATGTACAGAACATGTTTCTAGATGGAGACCTGAGTTAAAAGATGTTATAGATGATGTTGTTGTAGATAAAATGTGTGTGCACATTGATAGTCTCTAGATTACTCCGTATTGGATCTCTGAAGTTATAGCGGCTCAAGCAGCTAAGCCTGACCTTGATGAAATGAAGGCTTCAAGGAAAAACCACAATCTAACTTCTCTATCGGTGTTGATTGTGCGATACGTATTTGTCACCGGTTATGGATACCATATGTAGATGACCTAAGATAGAAGGTTTTGAGTGAGCTCATGGTTCTAAATATACAATTCACCCTGGACCCACAAAGATGTACAAAGATCTATGGAAGAGTTTTTGGTGGAAGAATATGAAGAAGGACATTGCTACTTTTGTTGTGAAATGTTTGACATGTCAACAAGTAAAGATTGAACATCAAAGGCCTGGTGGACTTTTACAGGCTCTTAATATACCTGAATGGAGGTGGAAAAATATTGTGATGGATTTTGTGATAGGTTTTCCAAAGTCTAGAGGTGGTTATGATGTTGTATGGGTTGTGATAGATTGCCTTACCAAGTTGGCTCATTTCTTTCCTTTGAAGACGACATACAAGATTTTGGACATGGCACAAATTTACGTGGAATGGATTGTGTGTTTGCTTGGTGTGCCAAAGTCAATTGTGTCTGATAGAGACCCTATGTTTACTTCTCTCTTGTGGAGGCAGATTCAAGAAGAGATGCATTCAGATTTGCATTTTAGCACTTCCTACCATCCCCAGACTGAAGGTCAATCTGAAAGGATAGTCTAGGTTCTAGAATATCTTTTGCGAGCTTGTATGATGGACTGGGGAGGAGTTTGGGATAAATATATTCCTTTAGATGATTTTTCTTACAATAAAAATTATCAAGCAAGCATAGGTATGCCACCTTTCTAAGCTTTGTATGGAAGGCCTTCTCGTTCTCCCTTGCAATGGGATGATGTGGGTGAGCATACTCTAGTGAAAACTGATGACATGCAATTGATGAAGGACAAGATTGTTCTAATCAAGAAACAAATGAAGGCAACCCAAGATTGTCAGAAGATGTATGCTGATAAAAAGAGGACGCATTTGAACTTTCTGGTTGGTGACTATGTTTTCTTGAAAATAAAGCCTATTTAGTCGATTATGAGGTTGAAGGTGATAGGAAAGCTCAGTCCTTATTATGTGGGACCTTTTGAAGTTTTGAATAAGATTAGGAGTGTGCTTATCATTTGGATTTTCCCCCTTCTTATGATAATATTGATAATTTTTCCATGGGTCTATACTGAAGAAGTACGTGAAGGATCCATCCCATGTGTTATCCATCGTGCCCATAGAGATTCATGGAGACTTAACTTATGAACAATATCTATGAAGATTATTGACTCTCGAGTGAAGCACTTGAAGCACAAGGAGAGTGAGTTAGTGAAGTTTTATGGAAGTATCATGGTCTAGAAGAAACTACTTGGGAGCTCAACGATGAAATGTTACAAACTCACCCTTCCCTTTTTGCTTGAGATTTCAGGGACAAAATCCTTTTTAGGGGAGGAGAGTTGTAACATCCCCAAACTTAGGTAAATATAACCTTGTCATCTCCTTTTTATTTTTATATTTCATTTTGAACCCTCTTATAATTTTTATAGGTACTAGGATGTTAGAATCTTTGAATATAGGAGTTTAATGCAAAAATACAAATATTTGATAGGTTTCATATAAGAAAATAAGATTATTCATTAGTTATGGGTTTTTGTGCAAAATTATCAAAATGAGGCATTTAAGATTAAAATTAGTCTTCTATATATTTCATGAGGATATGTTTATTTAAAAGATAATTACACACGAAATTTGGTTAAGAAATAGTTAAGGAATAATTATATATAAAGAAAATACTTTTTTACTAGATTGGGATCTTCACACATTAAAGTTTTCTAAAAGTAAAATTTAACTAAAAAATTGTATTCTTTGGGTCCTTATTACCTTTCTCACCAATTTGCGCCTTATTTGGATGTTGTTTACTCATCCGATTGAAAGAGAGAGAAAAGGAATTAATTTCAAAACACTTTATTCGAAATTTAATGTGACTGTCACACTTATATGGAAAGTTGACTGATTCATGGGTGATGCATGCCGTTGAAGTGTGATATAGTGGTCTGCGACTTGTCATCTACCTTGCACCAAGTAAAGAAATAGGCCATGAGTTTTTGGGTTGATAAAACGAGGATTTCTCCCACATTTCTTAATCATTTCACATGATTTTTGGTCTGATGAATTGCCGAGAATATTCCGCACCTTGCTATACCTAATTTGGGACCTATAGTTTCATATTCTCAAAACATCTAAAAAGCCTTCTCCGAGCTTCCAGAGCTCCATGACCATCGGCTAATAGACCAAACCCTACCCATATAAATAGCCTATTACGGTTTTGCTACACCAAGAGCAATATATCCCTTGAATCAATTCCTTTATTCATTGTGCTTTGTGCCATCACCAAGATGATCCTCTCCCTGACCTTATAGCATCCTGTGTGTGAAGGTTTCTCGAGGGGTCTTTGATCAAGTTTAGAGGTGAGTTTGGGATCCCATGGTCTATGTTTCTGTATCTTGAAATTGCAAAACCATCGTCGAGAGTGAATTTCCCCAATTAGAGTGTGGCATGCTTCTCCTCAGCTAATGCCATGGCATAAGAGCAGTTGGGGAAGATGATCCCTGATAGTTTCCTCATTCTTCCCTCCTTGCTTTCCTTTTCTTTGTTTCAAAAGAGTTATTTTGCATCCCCTCTTGTTTCAAGCTTTGATGCATGGTGAATGTTGACCGTGGACCCGAGCTTGCTTGGCCACCTGTGATTGGGCCAAGTAAGTAGGTCGGTCCACTGGATTGGTGACATACATTTTTGGCTATTTGTGATCGGTCGAATTTTGGAAAAATCATAACTTTCACCCTGATTATCCAAAATTTCTAAAAACATATGTTTTGTAATCCTTGGAATTTTCTCTACTTTTTGGTATAGTTTTCAACACTTAGTTCACTAGTTTTAAAGATCAAAATTTTAGGGTTTTAAACAATCATAATATCACACTAATAATCAAGGATATTTTTAAAGGATAAATTTAGACCTCAGAGTCATATCCATGGTCAATAACCCTGAACTAACTCATAACATTTAACCAAGTATCAATCTATGGTTTTGACAAGGATTTCAGTTTTGTTTTCACTTATGATTATGAAAGAAAATACAATAATTAATGAAGTTACAATTGTAAGTTTAGTTTTATCTTCAAGAAACTATGAGGTTAGTTTTGGTTCAATCTCAAAAATCAAATTAGAGTTCATGGAGCAATTTGGTTTTTAGGGTTATCATTATACATACATACTTTAGCACATAAACCCTAATTAAAGGATCTAAACATGTATGTAGGTTGAGTTTAACATGGATTTGGAAGCCCATAATTCAACCTCTAATTTAGCAACTCAAGTTAAGTTATGTGCATCTTTTATATTGTCTAGGAACTGCTTTTATGATGAAAATAACTTCTCCCATATGAGGCATGAATAGATGTTGTCTTTGTCATCATTTTTAAATTCTTATTTTCTTAGACAATACTTATGGGTCTTCTGACCCCACATGCTTTATGTTGGATGATCTCATCCTGTTATTTCACATGAAATAAACTTATACTTGCCTTTCCCTATTTATGTACATGCTTAGACTAGCCTTATTTCTTTTAATGCTACATCTGTACAACCAAATATATAGGGACATGCTTTTCCGCACGGGTGTGATTTTCCACCCATTATTTATAGAGGCATGCTTTTTCACCTATGGTGAGATCCAATAGTGATTCAATCCTGCTTGAAATAACTTTAGTCTTTGTTTATTAAATGAACAATTTATTGGTGTTATTATTAATGGAATTTTTTTAAAGGTAATATTTCCCTACTTAATATTCTTTACTAGATATGCCTCATCTCTTGGCCTGGTACAAATCTATTGGAAATTATTGCTTTTGACATCCTTTATTTTAACATTCTTCTTTTAGAAATTTCTTAAGTATTGTCTAGTTGTTTATTATTGTAGATACTCAATGTTTACTGATGTCCTTTTCCTTTTGTGGTTCTCTTCCCTGGGTATTGACTTCAACCCACCCTGAGGTTATACAACCTGTGGACCACGAGTAAGGTGGTGACGCCCAGAACTAGTTGTTGAGGATTTCTAAGATGGAAAGTGTTAGTTGTGTGCACAAGTTTTAATATTTATAAACTCAAACACTACCCCGCAAGTATACGGGTGTGTGTAGTAATATTGAGGTCGTCCAAGGAGTAAAGGTTTGTTCGGCACAAGAGTATTAAACTTCAACAATCTAGATCTTTTAAATAAGAGAGGTTTTGCTATGTTAACTAAGCAATTTGAAAGGAAATAAACTAAAATAGGAAACACTTGTCTTAAGGATCAATTTGGATTAGGGATTCTTGAGGATAGGGTTTCACATCCAAATCATAACATGAAGTACAACATAGATCAAGAACTCTAGCAATAACACGAGCGAGGTGGCACAAGTTTACTGTACATAATATGCAAGTGAATGTATCGAAGTAATAAGGCCTTGTGAGGCCCGAGTCAAACACGGGGAAGCGTTTCTTTAGTAGACTACTGCTAACTACATTCAAATCAGCTAAGCCAGTTGTAAAAAGTTGAATTAGTTTGAGTTAAAGAACAAATGCAAAAACAAAGTGATTTTAAATGTTGAATTAAATCAGAGAAGGAATGAATTCCTTAGGACAATGGTTTCACCACGGATAACACCAATAATTGACCTCACACACACTAATATCGATTATCTCAATCCCTGAATAAGGAGCATGTAGCTAGAATTACCTACTCCCGCAATGTAATTCACTACCTAATATAATGCCAATCCCACTTCCACAGTTATTGGTTGATTAGTTACATGCTTTATGATTGGTCTCTAGGTTTCTCCTCCCATTTACACTCCACTTTTCCCAAAGGGCACAATACACAGGTAAATCTATGCTCTCCGACCCTCAACCTCTCTCCTGAGAGGACTAAGTGTCTATCAATCCACTCATGGTGATCAAGCACAAGTAGAACACTAAGCTTTCATACATTTATATCCACCAAAAAGAGATAAAATTGATATAAATGCATAGAAATCAAACACAGTGTATATCCTGGCTACTTCTGGATCCTAAGGAATAAAGGTTTTTAGTCTTGCATGGTTTTCATCAACAAATACATAGAGAGGAAGAAGAAAAATGTGGGAAACATTAGGAAACTATGGTAACAACTGAATCTCTGCCCGTATGAAAGATCCCCTCTGTCATACGTGCGTTATGTTGTCTTCTGGCTACAGAATCATCCTCCGGAGGTGCCCAGATATCTTCAGTAGAAGCTTTTGGTCCTCAGTTCTTCTCTTCTCTCTCTCTGATTGTTGTGCAATGAAAATGACTACCTCCCTTCATTTGGCCATTGTCCCCCTAAGTCATAGAAGGCTTAGGGTAAGAAATAACATCCACCATTGGATTAGAGTGAAATCTATGGATTGCCTGATCGCGCAGACTCGGTAGTACTGACTAGGTGAGTTGGTAGTATCGAGTCACTAGGTTTAGTCGTGTGATCCCGATCGTGTCGGTACTATCGACTAGACTCGATAGCAGCGAGTTTTGTGATTTTTGTACTGCCTCCCTGACATCAACTCGGTAGCACTAAGTTGGCAACTCGGTAGTACAGAGTTTTCTCTATTCATGTCGGGGCTTACTGATGCTGACTCGGTTCCATAGACTTTAGTAGTCGATAGCACCGACTCTGGGTGAGTTTCTGGGTCCATCACTGATGTCAAGTCGGTACCACAGACTGTTACTAGGTCAAAAGAACCGAGTATGTGGATCTTCCTTGTACCTAAAAATGCACAAAAACATCATAAGTACTTGGGATGCATAAAATATTACATTAAAAAGTTAAAATTATATAATTTGATGCATTTTATAGAAATAGGCCATCTATGACATTTCCAGCATAATAATGTTGGGTATTAGGGGAGACAGAGAAGGCAGCGGAAACAAAAATTTTCTCCCAAAACCCATACCAAGGAAACACGTCAACGTCTATATAATAGGAAAGGATGGTTTGTGGAATCATACCTTGTCCCGAGGCTTGCTCAGTGACAATACCTCGCGCCTTGCGCGGTCTTCAACTCCGGTCTTGGACGGCGTCTCTGCAGCTCCTGGTCGCACCGGGACTGACGACTCCTCCTCCTACCGGACTGTCGGATGACAGTTGTCCTCCTGAGCGGCAGTGTCCTCCCGCCTCTGTAGTAGTCCACACAGACCACTTGGAACTCCACACTCCTTGTCCCACAAGGAAGTGGAAGGAGTCGCACCCTCCTGTTGACGTACTAGTCGCCAACATACTCTCCTGCTACCAGTTGCAACTGCAGTTGTCCTTCCCTTGCTGCACCTCCCTTTTGCGGGAAGCACTTGCTCGGGATCTCTCACGGTTACTAAAACCAGAGAGAACGACAACTTCGCAAAGCAACCAGATTGCATTGAGTTGTACTCTGAGAAGCCCCCAATACCCCTATATATATAGGTGGGTCATGGGACAGGGTTCTCTGTGCCCGACAATATGGGACTAAAGCAGGAGTAGAAGGGTTCGAGATTTTCCACAAAAAGCAACCAACTCGCAACCTGAACTGATCGGTTCACAAGTGAACCGGTCGGTTGGGGACCTGAACCGGTCGGTTGGAGCGCCAACTGATCGGTTGGGACCCATGAGCCGATCGGTTCACCTCTGAACCGGTCAGTTCGTGGTCATGATCAGTTCCCGATTGACTTTCCAACTTTCATTTCTAATTGGTATCGAATACCAATCCTTGTTCCAATCAAATTGGGCAAGTGAAACGCAAGGAAAATTCTCACCGACCTGACTTTCCCAACTTGCTCGGTTGCACCAGTTGAACCGATCAGTTCAACACTTGAACCGCTCATTTCACCCTGGGCTTGAGCCGACCGGCTCAACACTTGAGCCGACCGGTTCAGCAACCTCAGCCGACCGGTTCAACACTTGAACCGATCGGTTGGGAGTACAGGTTGTGCAGAATCAGTCAAATGTGATTTCAATCAATCCGATACTCCAATCAATGCGTCCAACACCTTGAACCATATGATATTGAGTCATCGACTGATTGAGTGTTTAATTGAACTACTAAACTCCTTTTGTAATCAATCTAAACGTTGCTTGTGGACAAAACTCTTCTTCCAGGTTAAATCCTATGTGTGTGACCCTGCAGGTCCATTTCACGTTGGCAGTGAAAGTCCATAACACTTATAACTTCACAAGCAAAGAGCGGTGCCTAGTCACACATCAGTGCTACCCAAGTGAAAGTAGAAAGTTGGAGAACAACTTTCATCCTACAATCCGTGAATGGTGTTACAGTGAATGTATAATTCCTTTGTCACTGATATCCCGAATGAACTCAAGGCATGGAACAGTCATCCTGTCAACGTTCATTCACTTTCTTGATCTTAGAGTAGATTGAAGGAGATATGTATGACATCAATATCACATACTGATTCACACATGCGTGCGCACGCCTATCTCAATCCTACTCATCAAGTGCCCTTGGATATCAAACTCCCTTAGGAGGGACAAATCCCATATCTATCACTCACCCCTCAAAATCCCCATGTGTCAAAGCCACCCAATCATCACCTTTATAACAACCCATATTTCAGGACTGCGTTTGATGATGTCAAAGTGTGCCCAACGACATGTGTTGAGTGTAGTGATTTCAGGTCTAAGAATCACCTCACCACCATCACTGTGAGTACTGATTGTGACTACCATCTCATGGTTCCATGTGTCAAACTCACGGTGGGTCTGTCTGGTACACTTGTTCTCTAACAAGTACCTATGTGTTTGGTTTGATATCTCTATATCATGACTAATGAGATTCTGTCATCAACCAACACCACAATCTAGTCTTGTGTGTCATTGTTGTCTATCTACCTTCCACAATGACATCCGACTAGGGACATAACAAGAATGTACAAACTCTTGGCATCCGTATGATCTCATCGTTCAGGTCATGAACCTGAAGGCATACGTCATTGAGTACTGTCATTCTTTAGACGTTCAATCTGTTCTATCACTATCTCATATGACTGAACCAGAATGAATTGGAAGCTCGCCTTTGATGTTTATCAAATCAATCTTAATGTATCCCACCAATCATCACATGATTGGCTCTCAGGGCATACATACCAACAGACTCCCACTTACATTGCGAGCCAATCAATGTTGAATCATATTCATAGTGATCTTCAAACATGTCCCACATGTTATTGTGCTCTTAGTGCGAACATAGTGAGTAATGACAACACCTTGCCAAAGTCAGTATAAATTGCATGTCTCTCATCTCTTCACTGTACGTCACACGTATGAGATGAAGTTTCCGTAATATGCGATCTAGTATTCCTTTGCTAACCTTTAGCCACATTGCATGATCAAGGATTCCAGACTTGTCATCAATGAGTGGAATATAAGTTCATCTCATGAACCTTCAGATCCATATAGTATCCACTGCTGTTCTCTAACACACAGATACTCGACATTTCTCTTTTAAATAGTTTTATTGGAACACTTCCAATTATCAACAAACTTTCACTTTTATACATCTTATGTATATCTTGCGATTAATTCTCTGTCTTTTCGGAAGTTCGCATCAATGTAACTCTTTACATTGAACTCTTCCTTATCTCCATAGAACTAGCACTTCACAAGCACTTATCAAGTTCTCATGGTATTCCAGTAACCCTTACTGGAAGCAGACAGACATCCACTCGTCATGTCTCACATACGAGTTATCAGGATGAGCACATCATATTGCCATGTCCTACATACAAGATGATGAATGCATTTTATTCTTGCCATGTCATACATGCAAGACAATGGGATGATTACATACATGATAGATCCATATCTATTCTTAGTGTTCCCATTCTTCATAAGAATTGGACACTTGGCCTTGGGATACTAACTTAATGTAACATGAACAAGTTTTCTCCCATTGAATATGTGCATACTGAACACTTCAGTACAGATTGCCAATGTATGCTCTCTCTTTTCAGGTCAAGAGGTTTTCGAGAACTATCTCTATAGATCTCTATTCCTATCACATAGGAAACATCTCTATCTTCCTTAAAGATAATTTACACTTTTGGATTTCCATTTTAGAACATTTCCATTTCACATCAATATGTGGAATGTGAACACGCTCCCACTAAATCACCGATTTATCTTTGACATATCAGTCAAACCCTTTGACTATATCATCAAAGTAAAGATCCAATTTTGAGTTGCTTGTACTCAATCAATCACATTGATTAGTCCATTGTAACTTATAGACTTCATTTGCACTAGTGGATTCATAAACCTTATAGGTTGTGTCACATACACATCCTTGTTTTATTCCTCATAGGAATGTGGTTTTAGTATCCATATGCCAACTGTCTCAGTCATTAAGTTGCAATCAACAAGCATCATCCTTCTCAAAATGTTATCCATGTGTCTTAACACTTAAGACTCATTTGCACTTATGGATTTCATCCAATGAGTGCTACCATCAAGGTCATACCTTATGGTTCACATGGAAATCATTTAGGATGTAATGATCATAAATCATAACTCAAAATTCGGTTCCTCATATTCATCTAGATAGTTGACTCATCACATGAACAACTCATCACATAGATAATTGAGGTGTATCTGTTAAGGATATGAGAACTCACAACCCTTGTGATTCTTAATTTCCTTTATTAGTGTGGGGTATTCTTTTATTAAGAAGAATTTAGTTATTTGATAATCATTCTCTAACTCCTTAGAGTATGATTCCTTCTTGATTTAGACATCACCATGCCTTAATCATGAGTTCACTATGATACACTATCATAATCACTCATAAGGATCTCAAACATTTGGTCCAAGTATTTCATTCATTGATCTCATCAAGAATTAATGCTTTACCAAATTTGTACTTCATTTATGATAATCTTGAACACTTCAAGACATTCATATTGGTATTTCTCTAAACACCATTTGAAGTATTAGCATATGTTCCAATAGGTATGTAAATACATCATATGTATTATACCTAATAGGACAATCATTCTTCCACTACCTTTAGTGAAGATTGATTAATCATGTACAAGAGATTCATGTCTCTTACTGGTTCTCTAACTAAAAGAGTCTAGATTTATCCATCATATGGAAACTAGAAATGAATTTCTCATGATTGATGCTAATTTGATTGTTTGAGTTATCAATAACTTTTAGGTATCATTTTATCTTATGCATATCAAATACCACAAGATAAGCAAGGCATTGCCACAAAGATCATATCTTTAAGATTGAAACATCAACTTTATTAATTGCCGTCATTGTCATACAATATGCAATAATAAAGTGTTTCTATCTTTTGGCAATATATGAAATAGAAGTTATCAACTCTATTTCGTGCCCTTTTAGGCTGAAATAAACTGAAAGATACTCCTATCTATGGCAGCAACACTTGCTCCAATGATGGGTACTTCTTTCTTGGTCCTTTCACAAAGGCCATCACTTCTTGGCGGATATTGCATATCATATATGACATATCCATATCTTGGTATCATATACCTCGGATAAAGAAGCGGTTCATTTCATGACACCTTAGGTGGAGATCTCCATCCCCTCCTTCATATTCTTTTGTTCTTCCAGATATAGAGGGCAATCCCTCATACACCCTTTCCCCATGTGCCTTGAGGCTGAAGACGGCTTGGATTTCTGGCTAGCATCAGAACACTTCTTAGCTTTTCCCTTGTCCTTGCCCTTAAGAATTACCTTTTCTTTGATCACATCAAAGACTATGGTTTGTCTTTCTTCATCTTTGCCTCTACTATCCTTAACATGTCCAACAACTCTGTCAACGCTTATCAAAGTTGTTCATGTTGTAGCTTATCATGAATTGTATGATTCTCACAACATTTGCAGTATCATACCAATAGCCAACTCTTGGCTCAGAGGGAATCCTTCTTAATCAAGTTTTCCACATACCCAATCACATTGAGTGTGTGAATACCTTACTGGATCTCCTTCTGTCATGACATACTAGGACAGTATCTTAGAGACATCATATGTCTCATGTTGTCTCTGCAACTCATAGTTCAGAGAACACAACATCAAGCACTCCTCATCAATGTCATCCTCAGTAAGCTTCCATAAGCATACTTTCAGCCATTGATGTGGTGGGATCGAGTTCATCTGGTTCTGGTATAACTAGGACTTAGAGCTTTCGCTCTTTGATTGAGAACACTTCTCATCATCATCCTAACCAGTCGTGGAATTATTCCCATTTAATTTGTTGGTCTCAAAGACCGATCACATATAAAGTGATTTGTTGATTAACCATTTATTTTAACAAAAGGAAATATATGCAATTTTAGTCCAAAAACTCATTTTTGACTTATTTGATTGATTTGAAAATTTTGACGATATAATTAGGCCTTTAATTAATTATCACTCCCACTATTTTACTTCAAATTGATAGCCCTCACCATAAATTCGGAAGATTGCAGCGTACAATCTTCTAGTGGGCAAGATCCTGAAATCCTCTAAGTCATGGAACAGCTTGGGCTGTCACCCACAACATAGATCTCTCAGGTAGGCAACTTTTGCCAATTGCATCATATGCAACTCTTCATAAGATGTCATCTACAACTCCTTGCAATGATCATCTCCATGCCTCAAGGCGCTATATCCTATCTAGGTCACCTTGTTAAGTCCGACCCAAAGAAAACACGATGAACATGCACCCTGCTTGGGCAGACCCACACATTCATCCTTCACGCTTCCATGAGATAGACGGTGCACCACGCTTGGGCGTGCCCACACTTGGTCGATCAAGCTTTTCACGTGTGTCGCATTTGGAAGGCATCTAAAACTTAATATTTTAATGAGGGATTTGGTTTTTATATACATATACATATCCAATCACCACAATACAGAGTACGTATCATATACATGCTATATCCCACAGAAAACATGCACAAACGATAAAAAGCGATGATTATGGCCATCCTAATGTGATTCCTCGAGCCAAGAGGAATCACGATCATCTAGGTCTACATCACATGCAACATGTACAAGATGAACTCTATGCCTTGCCTTCCGAGTTGATCAACTCATCTCATAAATGATCTGTACTCTCCAGCCGGTCGTCTGGGTGCCACCAGCCGATCGGTTGGCTCCTCCAACCGATCGGTTTGCCTGGACGTCATGCATCTCGTCATGTCCGCCACCCGCTCATCTCGCTCCTCGAACCGGTCATCAACCGATCGGTTCACTCCTTGAACCGACCGTCTGGAACGTCAACCGATTGGTTCACGTCTTGAACCGATCGTTTCAGTTGTCGTCTTGATGTCCGCCGGTCTTCGACATAACAGGAAATAAAAATCTATCCTATTTATAACATTTCTTTAAAAAGGGAAACCCCGAGTTACATTCGGGGGGAGCAAAGGTAGGAAAGAATCTTGAATTATTTCGAGTTACATCAGGAATAAGAGAGGGAAGATCGGTGCGCAGACCGAGATGCAAGCAACCACAAACAACCACACACAGATAGGGGTTTATAGGCCATAATCATGCTACACACATCCACCACAAAACTCGTTTAAGGGCAACGCGTATCGAGTGCATTCATAATACATATCCTATATGTAATTAGGGATTTGTGGATTTAGGATTGGACATGCATAAAGCCAATATTATCCGCATCGTATGCAATAAATAAAGGCGACAAACCAAAATCGATCATATCGATATTCCTAAAATATAGAGCAGTTGACGTGGCTCTGATACCACTGTTGGGTATTAGGGGAGACAGAGAAGGCAGCGGAAACAAAAAGTTTCTCCCAATACCCATACCAAGGAAACGCGTCAACGTCTATATAATAGGAAAGGATGGTTTGTGGAATCATACCTTGTCCCAAGGCTTGCTCGACGACAATACCTCGCGCCTTGTGCGGTCTTCAACTCTGGTCTTTGACGGCGTCTGTGCAGCTCCTGGTCGCACCGGGACTGACGACTCCTCCTCCTACCAGACTGTCGGATGACAGTTGTCCTCCTGAGCGGCAGTGTCCTCCCGTCTCTGTAGTAGTCCACACGGACCACTTGGAACTCCACACTCCTTGTCCCACAAGGAAGTGGAAGGAGTCGCACCCTCCTGTTGACGTACTAGTCGCCAACATACTCTCCTGCTACTAGTTGCAACTGCAGTTGTCCTTCCCTTGCTGCACCTCCCTTTTGCGGGAAGCACTTGCTCGGGATCTCTCACGGTTACCAAAACCAGAGAGAACGACAACTTCACAAAGCAACCAGCTTGCATTGAGTTGTACTCTGAGAAGCCCCCAATACCCCTATATATATAGGCGGGTCATGGGACAGGGTTCTCTGTGCCCGGCAATATGGGACTAAAGCAGGAGTAGAAGGGTTCGAAATTTTCCACAAAAAGCAACCAACTCACAACCTGAACCGATCGGTTCACAAGTGAATCGGTCGGTTGGGGATCTGAACCGATCGGTTGGAGCACCAACCGATCGGTTGGGGCCCATGAGCCGATCAGTTCACCTCTGAACCGGTCGGTTCGTGGTCCTGATCAGTTCCCGATTGACTTTCCAACTTTCGTTTCTAATTGGTATCAAATACCAATCCTTGTTCCAATCAAATTGGGCAAGTGAAACGCAAGGAAAATTCTCACCGACCTGACTTTCCCAACTTGCTCGGTTGCACCAGTTGAACCGATCGGTTCAACACTTGAACTACTCATTTCACCCTGGGCTTGAGCCGATCGGCTCAACACTTGAGCCGACCGGTTCAACAACCTCAGCCGACCGGTTCAACACTTGAACCGATCGGTTGGGAGTACAGGTTGTGCAGAATCAGTCAAATGCGATTTCAATCAATCCGATACTCCAATCAATGCGTCCAACACCTTGAACCATATGATATTGAGTCATCGACTGATTGAGTGTTTAATTGAACTACTAAACTCCTTTAGTAATCAATATAAACGTTGCTTGTGGACAAAACTCCTCTTCCATGTTAAATCCTATGTGTGTGACCCTGCAGGTCCATTTCACATTAGCAGTGAAAGTCCATAACACTTATGACTTCACAAGCAAAGAGCGGTGCCTAGTCACACATCAATGCTACCCAAGTGAAAGTAGAAAGTTGGAGAACAACTTTCATCCTACAATCTATGAATGGTGTTACAGTGAATGTATAATTCCTTTGTCACTGATATCCCGAATGAACTCAAGGCATGGAACAGTCATCCTGTCAACGTTCATTCACTTTCTTGATCTCAGAGTAGATTGAAGGAGATATGTATGACATCAATATCACATACTGATTCACACATGCGTGCACACGCCTATCTCAATCCTACTCATCAAGTGGCCTTGGATATCAAACTCCCTTAGGAGGGACAAATTCCATATCTATCACTCACCCCTCAAAAGCCCCATGTGTCAAAGCCACCCAATCATCACCTTTATAACAACCCATATTTCAGGACTGCGTTTGATGATGTCAAAGTGTGCCCAACAACATGTGTTGAGTGTAGTGATTTCAGGTCTAAGAATCACATTCACCACCATCACTGTGAGTACTGACTGTGACTACCATCTCATGGTTCCATGTGTCAAACTCCCAGTGGGTCTGTCCGGTACACTTGTTCTCTAACAAGTACCTATGTGTTTGGTTTGATATCTCTATATCATGACTAATGAGATTCTGTCATCAACGAACACCACAATCCAGTCTTGTGTGTCATTGTTGTCTATCTACCTTCCACAATGACATCCGACTAGGGACATAACAAGAATGTACAAACTCTTAGCATCCGTATGATCTCATCGTTCAGGTCATGAACCTGAAGGCATACGTCATTGAGTACTGTCATTCTTTATACGTTCAATCTGTTCTATCACTATCTCATATGACTGAACCAGAAAGAATTGGAAGCTCGCCTTTGATGTTTATCAAATCAATCTTAATGTATCCCACCAATCATCACATGATTGGCTCTCAGGGCATACATACCAACAAATAAACCAATTAAATGACTAATCTACACATGAAATCAAGGGAAAATATGCTAGTAATAATGACTAAAAATACATGCTTCAGGAGGCATGTGTCCTACACCCACCTCCCGGTAGTGTGGAACAGTCCTAACATTATATACCACTCATGTGGATATACTTAGATTCAGACTACAAACCTTTGTTCCCCAACACATCCCAGCCACTCCCATAGTCAAGGTAGTGCAGCTAAGGTACAAATCCTTAATCCTATGCACATCTTCCCTGATTATACAAAGAGAAGAAATCATACATTCAAATTGGTCAGCAAAGCATATAAGAAGAATTAAACACCGATGAACCTTAGAACAACGAAACAACTCACATTATATATGAAATTCGTGTTCAACAATGTTATGACATAGGAGTTACTCCCCCATGCCCAAGAATAAGAGATCTACTCATCCATGGTTGTAGAAAGTAGATATAAATAGTAGAAAGTAGTTCTAGGCATCATTATAGAAGAAAATAAACTTGGATGTCCATAGAAGAAGGAAATTAGACTTGGAACTCTAATAAAGGAGTCATAAATCCATCCTTACTGTTGGAAAATCTCCAAAATTCTTCACTTCTGAGTGCAGAGAAGAGAATGGCAGAGATCCTTGCTACAATTGTTGGACAAGAGGGAAGAAGAAGAAGTTTCCCTCATGAGAAACCAACATTTCTCCCTTAGAACACCTCCAAATCCTCCTCCCTATTCCTTGCTTGAGTCCCCTTCCAAATGGTCTAAAATAGTCTATGGTAACTGTCCCAAGACGGTTTGGGGTCGTATATATAAGTGTGAGACAGTTAAATTCGTGTTTGATTGAAAATGTAGGTCACATGATGTGTCTTTTACAACATATGATGTGTCTTATGCGATAACAGAAGTATGGATCAAGTTCTGGAAATTTACATGATGTGTCCTTAATAAGACACAAGGTGTCTTAATTAAGACACATAATGTTCTACAAATCTGGGAGTTCTTGGTATAATTTCTGGACTAAGACATGAGGTGACTTTAATAATACACGTTGGGTCTTTAATAAGACACGGCGTGTCTGTATTAAGACACAGGGTGTCTTTATCAGTTTCACCAACATTGATTTTTTGAATGTCTAGATGATTGGGGAATGTGTTGATGGATGTTATGATGGAGTTTTCTTCCATTTTGATGCCAAATTGTTGTACCTACAAATCAAACTATAAAGAATATAAACACATCAATAAAGTGGAAAATATACCATGATTAAGAGTGATTATTGGGTGAAAATGATTTGAAAATGCAACCAAAAGTGGTCCAAAATATGATATAAAATGTGCACATCAAATCCCCCTAACCTTAAAACATTACTTGTCCTCAAGAAAAAAGAGCATAGAAACACAAATGAAGGAATTGTCTAGTTCATGCATAGATCAAATGAAATGAAAGATGTATATATGACCAAACCAACCATGATCAATATGTTTAAACTCATAACCATTAATTCAACTTAAACACCCAAGAAAGAGATTTTAGTTCAGTAGGGGTGGTCACAATTAAATGAACCAATCAACTAAACAACACTAAGTAGAATTTGGATGACCAAACCAAACAATGAGTGGATGTGAAACTCAAACTCTCAACTATAAAGATACAAATGATGAAATCTTAGTTAAAATTATGTAGTTTAGTTGTACTATCCTTCTTTCCCAAAAATGATAGGACAATGGATTGCGGGTTCCGACACTCAGTTGCTAATGTAGGCTTATTCACACGTGGAGTGTCTGTTGGGGTATTTTACTCTCTTTTATGACATACCACCTAACCATCGTAGCCAGATAAGACTTACACTAGGCTAGCATGATATGTGGGTGGTTTATCCATCTTTTATGGGGTATGAGGGTGAAATAAGACAAAAAATTTTAATTTTTTCCCAAAGCATAGGAGAGTCAACTAAATTGCATAAAAAATAGATTTCATTAATTTGTTTTAAAAAAATTCACGGAAAGAGTGGTTGAAAATGCACTAAGAGCTTGGCAAGGGTATCTCGTATTCTGAATGATGTTGTAAAGTTGATTTACTCACAAAAATTGAAACTATTACATGTTTTAATCAATCAAAGATGTGAAATATGAATGTTTAGGCTAGAAGCATAAACCAGAGTTAAGCACATGTTGATGGCCAAAAGGTTTTATTTGATTAATGCTTGTCTTTTACAATTTCTACAAGCAATATTTCCCAACAAAAGAGGATAATCAGTTTGGCATAGAAAGGATTCAATCCAATTATATAGGATAAGCCCCATATCATACTGGATTTGCCACAAAAAGAACAAAAATAAAAACAAGAGCTAAGAAAAAGATGATAAAAGGGAAATAAAACTGCACTATCGCATAGTTTCTCTAATCCCCCTAAGCTTGAAATATGCAGTGTCCTCACTATAGAATTCAAACAAAGAGAATACCAACCGAGTACCTCATCATGGCGGAGTTGTCAAGGTGGAGGGTATGTGCTCTGATTTGAGGTTGGGAATTGTTGCAACATAGGTCTACACCTCTTTGTCAGTCTAGTTTTTATTTGGGACAAAGATGTGCACTTATGATTTGTAGTAGGAATATTCTTTTGGACAACAATGTTGTTTGTCCCTTCTTTCTCTTCTTCAAAACAACTAGAATCAGATTCAAAGAGAATTTTCTCATCACCAAGAAATGTGTCAAGGCATTGTAGAAAAATGACATCTAACTTGCTTGAAGAATCATTCCATGGAGTATGTGCAGATTTCTTCTTTTGAGATGCATTCTCATTGCTTACATTGGATTCAACACATTCAATGATATTGTCTTGATGGTGAAGAAGATTCTCCTATAGAAGCTCCACTCCTCTAGGTAACTGACCTGAATGTATCCGTTGATTTCATCTCTAGTTGGTTAGGCAAAGAACTGGAAGGTGCTTTTTGATTGGCAAGAGCTAGTTGAGAAATTTGATTCTCCAACATCCTAGTGTGAGTGGAAATCCCATCCACCTTAGAAGAAAGTTGAAACATAGCATCCTTTAGCAGCTCCCTTTGTTGATAAAGCTCCATTTTTCTGAATTTGAGTTGAGATAAATGTCTCAAGAATGGACTCCAAACTCGGTTTTGACTGCAAATATTGTTGTTGCTGGATGAAATTGCACCTGCTATTGTTGTTGAGCTTTGATATCTCTTCAAATTGTAATAGTGTGGTAAAAAATGAAGAAGGAGTGTGTCCTGCTTCTCCCCATGCATCAAAAGTTACTTCAGCAACTTGCTTTCCAAAAATAGAGCATGAAGAAGAAGGTTGGATGCCCCAATCAGGACTCTATTGGCAATGACTAATTGCCATGTCTTCAATAATGGCATAAACGTCCCTGCATGATTAGTTCATTAAAATTTCATTTGCAACAACATCAATAGATATCCTTATATTGTAAAATAAGCCATTATAGAAAGTTTGCAATAGAAGCCAGTTGCTGAAACCATGGTGTGGACAAAGACATTGAAGGTCTTTGAACCTTTTCCATGTGTCATACAAAGTATTTCCATGCCTTTGAGAAACATTGATGAGATGGATCCTCAATTGTCCAGTCTTGCTAGGTGGAAAGTATTTGGCTAAGAAAACTTTGAGGAGTTTGTCCCAAATGTTGATAGAGTTTCTTGGCAAAGAATAGAGCCACACCTTGGCTCTGTCTCTCAATGAAAAGGGGAAAAGAAGAAGAGAAACTGCATCACTAGAAATACATCTATTTTAAAAGTGCTTAACAACTATAGAAAATCAACGTTGTGGTGGTTCGGATCCTCCATAGGTGTCTCTCCAAACTGATTTTGTTGTATCATTTGTATAATTTTAGGGATAATAGAAAAATTAGTTTCCTCGATCGGTGGGATATTGATATCCCTATTGATTTTTCTAGTAGTTGGAAAAATGAACTCTTTAAGAGGGTGTTCATATTTGATGATTGATATTTCTTGTTGAGATGGATTCTTGGGTGAAGATGGTGGTGAAGACATTGGTGATGATGTTTGTGAGTCCTATGGATCTGTTTGAGTTTCACTTGTCCTTTCTTTTTGAAGGTTGTTAACATTGTGCTAAAGTTTGGGTTCCAAAAATTTGGAAGGTTCAAGACTCCTTTTGGAATCGCCTCAAATAGTCTTGCAAGTAAAGAAGGTGAGTGAAATACAAAAATGAAAATGGAAGATACAACAATATGGTAATGATGATGATCATGATGGAAAAAATGATGGTGAATATTATAGGTGATGGTGTGATCTAGCCTCACTTACAATTCAACACTTCCTACTTTAACAAAAATACTGATGCTCCCCGACAATGATGCCAAAAATGTGTTAGTTGTGTGTACCAGTTTTAATATTTATAAACTTGAATAGTAACCCGCATACGTGTGTGAATAGTAATATCAAGGTCATCTAAGGAGCAAAGATTTGTTAGGCACAAGAGTATTGAACTTCAACAATCTAGATCTTTTAAATAAGAGAAGTTTTGTTTTGTTAACTAAGCAATTTGAAAGGAAATGAACCAAAATAGAAAACACTTCTATTAAGGATCAAATTGGATTAAGGATTCTTGAGAATAGGGTTTCACATCCACATAATAACATGAAGAACAACAAAGATCAAGAACACTAGAAATAACATGATGAGGCATGTATCCTACACCCACCTCCTGATAGTATAGAATAGTCCTAACTTTTTATACCACTCCTGTGGATATACTTAGATTCAGACTACAAATCTTTGTTCCCCAACACATCTCAGGCACTCCTATGGTCAAGGTAGTGTAGCTCAGGTACATCTTCTTACTCCTATGCACATATTCCCAGATTATACAAAGAGCAGAAATCATACATACAAAGTGTCCAACAAAGTATGTAAGAAGAATTAAACACCGATGAACCTCAGAACAATAAGACAACTAGCATTATATATGAAATTCATTTTCAATAATTTTATGACATTAGAGTTACTCCACCATGCCCAAAAACAAGAAATTTACTCATCTATGGTTGTAGAAAGTAGATACAAATAGTAGAAAGTAGTGCTAGGGATCATAATAAAAGGAAATAAACTTGGATGCCCAAAAGAAGGAAGATAGACTTGGAATTCTAGTCAAGGAGTCAAAAATCCATCCTTGCTACTAGAAACTATCCAGAAAGCTTCAATTCTGAGTGGAGAGAAGAGAACATAGAAGATCCTTGCTGCAATTGTTGGAGAAGAGGGAAGAAGAAGAAGTTTCCCTCCCAAAAAACCAACTTTTCTACCTTGGAACACCTCCAAATCCTTGTCATTCCTTACTCATGTCTTCCCCCCCCAAATGGTCTAAAATAGTCTGTGATAACTGTCCCAAGATAGCTTGGGGTCGTATATATAAGCATGAGATAGTTAAATTCACATTTGAGTGAAATCTCCACGTCACACGACATGTCTTTTATAAGACACGTTGTGTATTATGCGATAATTGAAGTTTGGATCAAGTTTTGGAAAGTTACACGACGTGTCTTGAATAAGACACGTCGTGTCTTGAATAAGACACGTCGTGTCTTTAATAAGACAAGACATATCTTTAATAAGATACGACATGTTGCTGAAAATCTGGGAGTTTTGGGTACAAATTTTAGACTGAGACACGGGGTGTCTTTAATAAGACAAGTCGTGTTTTTAATAAGACACTTGGTGTCTTTATTAACACAAAGGGTGTCTTTATCAGTTTCATCAATATTGATTTTTTTAGTGAAGTCGGGAGGATATCTTATTCATCCCGCCCTCCCCTTGTGAGAAAATCTAACAAAATCTTACATTCACTAATTAAACATTTTGAAATAAATGAGGTAGTACTACTACCCTCACATTGGTCTTCGACTATAATATTTGTAATGTCTTGTAGAGGAGTAAGGTAACTCCTATAATCTATGGATGCGAGATTGTTAAGTTTGGCTAAGCCATCAGTGGTACGATTGTGCTCTCTACCTACATGCCTCACTAGCCAGCTCGCTTGTTTGAGACTGAGAATTTTTTTACAAGGTCTTCGCATATCTGGGGTACTCCTCTTTGGCTCCATAAACTATATTCACAACTATCTTATAATCCGACTCTATTATGACGTTATTAAGTTTGTTTCGATTGGCTATCTCCCTGGCTAATATGATGCTCATCATCTCTACCTCTACTACATCTGAAGAGGAGAGGCTTTTCATTGCTCCTCCTACCCACTTCCCAGCATCATCTCTTATGACCACCGCGCAAACCTCCCTAGAACCCTTCACAGTAGTATTACACTTGAACATTAGGCATCTAGGTCCCAGGGGGCGCCAAACGGTGGGTTCCCCTTTCTGCTCAGGTTGAACGTTCCTGTTGCTCACTTCAAGTTGCACCGAGGTTTCCTTGTGAATCATCATCAACTGTCTAGAAGTCTCGACCATTTCTCTGATGAACACCTACTTGTTCCTGCATTTCCATATGGTCCAAAAGGTTGTAAGAAATCAAATGGTATCTTTGTCAGACCCAGAAAGATTGTTTTCCATCCACTCTATCAGGTTTATCATAGAGAAGAAGCCTGTGAATGTCCTCTCAGGCAGTTGGGACCATATCTCCTTAGCAAAATGACAGTCCCTCATAGCATGGATAGTTGTTTCATCTTCTTCGTTGCATCTAGGGAACTTCCTGCAAGTCAACATGCCTCTTTGAAGCCTTCTAACGTTTGTGAGGAGAGCCCCGTGCATAAGGAGACAGGCAAAATTTTAATCCTCTCTATAGCCTTGGCCTTCCAGATCTCCTTCCACCTCCCTGCCACAGGCCTATTCCGTGCTTCTGCCATCTTGTAATATGCCAATTTTTTCGTGAAACTGCCATCAGGTGTAAGATCCCAGACTCTCACATCTGTGCCCTACTCCGCCCCCAATACTCAAATTTTCAGAATGTCTTCTACTAGATGTTGCAGAAGCCACTCCCTAAGAAAGGGCTCGTCCAATCTACCTTGCAAATTCACCAGAGACTCCACTTTGAGGTCAGACAGCTCAGGCGGTATGGGTTTGAGAGTATGATCTCTCAAAACCGACCCCCTCGCCACCATCTATCAGTCTAAACACATGCGTCACTCCCATTCATTAGGATCAAGTATGAGTTTTCTTCCACAAATTGTCTTTGTTGTATCGCTGCATTGCCAAATCTTGAGAATCCGTTGTGCCTTAGTTGCACCTGTTTATACTTGTCTCTAATCATGCTACACCAGATTGAGTTCCTGTTTGAACTTAGTTCCCAGGCGTGTCTGCTGATTAGTGCTGCGTTCCACTCCCTCATCCTTCTTAGTCCCAGACCCCCATCTTTCTTAGGGCAGGTTACTTTGTCCTAGGAGGAGAGCTCCACCGGGTTCATTTTGTATGCTCCTCCCCATATGAAATGTCTAATCATTCTGTTGATTCCATCACAAAGCTGCAAAGGTAGGACTGCGGTCTACATAACATAGGTGGGAAGCGCTGCGAGGGTAGCCTTGGCTAAAGTAACTCTGCCCGATAGAGAAAAGCACCTCGCAGACCAGGCATTTACTTTGTTGGTGATCTTGTTGGTGATTTCGCCATAATTGTCCTTATTTACCCGATTATGAAGCACATGTACGCCTAGGTACTTCCCCAGGTCCGCAGTAATTTGAAACATGCAGCAATTCTGGATACTTCTCCTTAGGGTTTTGTCCACACTTCTTGAGAAGAACAACCTAGTCTTTGTATTAGACATCATCTGTCCGGACGCAGCTTTAAAGGTGGAGAAACATCTCTTTATGGTCTCAATCGGGGCTGTATTAGCATGGGTGAAAATGAGGAGATCATCGGCGAAGCACACATGAGAAACAACTGGCCCATTTTGACCCAGCTTTATAGGTTTCCAGTTTCCATCTCTAACCTCCCGGTCGATGATCTGGGACAGTCTTTCTAAACATAGCACAAAGAGGTATGGCGACAGAGGGTCACCATTCCTGAGGCCTCCACTGGCCTTAAAGGGTCGCGACAGTCTACCATTCCAAACAGTGGATGAGTTTCCTCCTGTAATAGAACCCCTTATATAGTTTCTGATCTTTTTAGGTAACCCAGTGTGCTCAAGCGTATCAGCTATGAATTCCCAAGCCATTTGGCTGTATGCTTTATTTATATCTATCTTTATCGCCATGGTTTTCACCCCCTTTCTTCACTTCATCGTGTGGATGATTTCTTGGACCACCGTGATGTTATCGGTGATCCTTCTGCCTGACACGAAGCTACTCTAAGCGTTTGATATCCAGTTTGTCATGAACGACCTGATTCTCTCCACTACTAGTTTGGAGATAACTTTGAGAACTACATTATTTAAGGAAGTTGGTCTCAGGTTCTCGCATCTCACTGGATTTGGGACTTTTGGGATCAACACTATCGTTGAATCACACATGTTTCCTAGAAGTTGTCCATCATCAAGGGCCCTCCTGACCATTCATAAGATACTTTTGTTTATAATATTCCAGTTCTTTTGTAGGAAATGGCTGCTAACACCATCAGGTCCTACTGCTTTCCCAGGTTCCATCATCACGACTGTTCTGTGGATCTCCTCGTCAGAGGGAGAGGCTTCTAGTGCGGCGAGCTGTGCATCAGTAAGCTCACTGAACGTCATTGGGATATCCATGCTATTCAACATGTGAGTACTCACTGGTGCCTGGAGAGTGCTCTCAAAATGAGTCACCACCATCTCCATTAAAGCATCATCAACTAAAATCCATTGATCGTTACTGTCCTTCAATCTAGTGATCGTGTTTCTTCTTCTTCGATTGATATAGTAATGATAGAACTTCAAGTTTCTGTCTCCATCAATATATTCCCGAATCATCTAGACAATCATAAAATCAACATTGATTTTCTAATTGTCTAGATGATTGGGGAATTTATTGATGGATGTTGTGATGGCATTTTCTCCTCATTTTGATTCCAAATTGTTATACCTACAAACTAAATCATAAAGCAAGTAAAGACAAAAATAAAGTGAAAAATCTAGCATGATTAAGAGTGATTATTGGGTGAAAATGATTTGGAAATGCAACCAAAAGTGGTCCAAAATATGATATAAAATGTGCACATAAGAAAGGTTACTCACCATAAAACAAAACTGAGTAGTTTCATCTTTGATACTAGGGGATTCTCTGACACAACAACAACATCTCAATTTCTTCTGACAATTGTTGTCCAATCTGGTTGTGATAACTAATAGAGAGCCCGAGTAAGTCCTACCTGATAAAGGGAGGGATACACCTGAAGTACAATTGTGGAGAGAAAGTTGGTGACTAGTACACCAATGTTAGGGACAACTCTTTCTTGTCTGTTCTTCTAGAATGACAAGAGTTATAGACGGTCTACATTGACTTCCATAGAGGCAAGGAGGTCATTTCCTACCGCTAGGAGGGAAATG
This sequence comes from Alisma plantago-aquatica, assembly GCA_963693085.1. NCBI lineage: Eukaryota > Viridiplantae > Streptophyta > Magnoliopsida > Alismatales > Alismataceae > Alisma > Alisma plantago-aquatica. The sequence continues at coordinate 325,088,783 of OY856415.1, forward strand.
TCAATCTGCAATCCATGGTGGAGAGAAGGAGCTGCTACAGACGTCGTCCCAATGCAACGAAGAGAGTTTCACTACCACAATAAGGAATAGTTATTGGACTTTCTCAAGGACCAGTTATGAACTCGTTAAACCATCCTTCCCATTACAGAGTTGTTGACGCGATCTTGCTCTTATGGGTTATATGGACATAATTTTTTTTATTTCCAATGCCTAATTTATACTCATATTTCCCAATATCCATGAGTCCAACGAGGGGACATAAAGTGAATAATGAGAATCATAAGAGATAGAGGAAATTTGGTTTAAATATTTACATATAAAAATAATGTTCTTGAAAATGGTTAAAGTGATGTTAGTACGTAGAAACCTTGGATTTGGATATTGAAATGTTGAAAACATTAAAAAATGTTTTTTTTATTTGATATTGTAACATACTAGATCTTGGATCCTACCCTAGAACTTTGACCTTTTAGGCTTATCCAAAAAAGGTTGAGGTTAGACCTAAAGGATGTTTAGTATAACTCTAATGAATTAATGCATGTATAAATCACCCTAATGTACCCTAATGTTCTTACATTAGTTTTAGACCCATAATGGACACATAAAATATGTCATATGAGATAAATAAAGGAATACATAAATATTCATGTAAAATAATCCTACATAACTCTTTTGGTGGTAATAGTAAGGTATGGAACATAAATTGATGAGCAATAGTGATAACAATGAAATAATGTGAAAATAATGACCACAATTATCAATTGTAACATAACTCATTAAAAGAAGTATCAAAAATAGAATCTAAGTTAAGAATCATGTACCTTGGGTCCCAATTACCTTGGGAGTCAAGTTTCACATTAGTCGCATAATAATAATAATAATTAAATTCAATTTGAAAAGAGAATATTTGAATTTCCCCAAAATACCAAATAAATTATTAAATGACTCCAAAAGAGGAAAATAACCTTAGATTCATATTATATACATTAAAATATACCTTTGGGTGAATGTTCACTCAATTTGGAGAATATTTGGCTAAAAAGTGAAATCAGGAGAGAGAGTGTGTAGAACCTCCAAAATATTAAATAAATGTGCAAACAACTCCAACATGTAAAATTGATAGCAAATTCGTATCCAAGGCACTTTATGTGACTTGTGGGTGAAGTTTCATCAAATTTGGAGAATCTTAAAGTCATTAATGCATGAGAAAAGAGAAAATTAACACAACAAAACTCTTCAAAAGGCAAATCTAATTGCATAATCGAATTCTACATGCCCCAATTAGCCTAGGTGAAAAATTTCGCTTAAGTTTATTATTTTGGACCCTCAACTGGTAAGAAATAGAAAATGGAAATAATGCACATCATTCACTTTATCTAATTTGGAATTGGATAAGGTTTTCATTTAAATTCCACTTTCATGTAGGATTTATCACTTATTAGGAAACAAGGATGCTTTTTTGGCTGTTAGATTTGTATCATGCAATCTCTGTCTTATCCCCTACCTTCCTCCTCCTTTTGGTTTTCCAAGCGCACGGGTTTTTTCCTTCTCTATTTTCCTCACTTCTCTTCTCTCTCCACTTTCCTTCCTTCTTTTTCCATCATTTCTTTTCCCTCGCCTTCCTCACCACCTTCCAAATCTAATAACTATATATATCCTAGGATTTTGCCACTTCTCACCCACTCTACAACCGCCTCCCTTCTTCCCCTACTTCTTGTTTCTTCTCCCTCTGCTCGCCATCTTGGACCATCAGACCACTGGAAAATTGATCCCCGACCTTCGACGCACACCCATGCTTCAATATCTGGTGGTGGATTCACCTTCTTGGGTTCAAAACTCCTCCTCCCAACTTGCCTTATGTGTGTAGACCCCCGGCTCTAGCGACTAAATCAGGGGTGTTATAGATCCCCACCAACCGTTTGGGTATCTTTTAGTATGGCCTTGTGGAGCTCTATCCCTCTTCATGACTTCTAATTCAAGGTATTCCAAGTTTCCCCTTTTTTCCTACTTGGTTTGGTCTTCCGCTGCTACAGTTGATTCACGACCATGGCATCGGGAGGTTGGTAGGTGGCAATTGATTTATGCTCTAGTCCTCAGTTCTCGTTTGATGTTCGCTTTCCCTTTAGGGGCAAAAACATCATTTCACATTCATTTGGTTTACTCAAACACGAGTCTCCCTGGTTCTTTGACAAGGCATCATGTTGGCCAATGGTTGGGCCACCTTGACGAACCCACACCCTCTCTCACAAGTATATTCTGATTGGTCAGATATTCAAAAATTCATAAGTAATTTTCTGCTTATCCAAAAAATTCACAAAAATACTTGTTGGATTTGAATTTTTTTTCTCTCGATCTAATGTATTAGTTTAATGTAATAAACATGTTATTTTCAATGGATTTTCCTAAATAACAAATAACTTGCAAAATTCATAACTAATAATCTAAAAGTTAGAAAAATATAATAAAATCTGTTTTGAACTCAGCAAAAGATAATCTAAAATATGGTGTGGTTTAGATAACCTAATTCATTAATATTAAAAAGGCGATGTTTAGGGTTTTGAATAATTAATGAAAACCTAACCCTACTTCTACGTATATGCATCATAGGTGTTTTGGAGACCTAGGCTTGGATCTAGGACTGACTTGGACTATTTAGAGGTATGCTTGAATCCCATATTATTTCTATATTGATAAATTTCCCTCTCTTATGTATGCTTGTATCCCATATTATTTCTATATTGAGCAATTTCCCTCTCTTATGTATGTTTGCATCTCCTATTCTTTAATATTGATCAATAACCTATCTTTATCATTCTCTTGGTCCAATGTATATCATCCTACACTATATCTTGTTCTTTTGTAAAATATGCTTCATGTGAAGTACCTTACATTATTATTGATATTGTGATCATATTTGACATTCTCTTGGTCTCTTTCTTATACGTTGCTCATGGTGGAATATTTTATGGTGTTATATGTTCTTTTTCCCACTTTTATGGTGGATGTTGATTAGGATCACGGGATCACACTTATTATGTTGTTGAATGTTCTCATCTTTTTTATTCTCTTAAATAATTGATTATTCTTTTGTTATGCATCATGTCGTGACTACTAGTATAATTGTACATGTTATTTTTATTTGGATGTGAAAATTCCTATATATGAAAATATTAATGGAAGACGTGCCTAGGTAGATGTATACAAGACTCTACCACCCCACATTTTAGAGAATATGTATACAAGACCCTGCTCACCCTACATTATTTTTGGTAGATGTGTTATTTCCTACCTACATGTTTGTATTGTCTAATATTATTACAGGTGAAACACATGGATGCTTTATATATATACTTTGCTCTGATTTGTCTCTTTATTTGAGAATCTTTTCTTTTATGCCCGATTGGGTAGTATTTTACTTTTCTATGAGAGGCCTTTTATTTTGATGTCCTTTATTCTTTATAAATTGCTCAAGTCCATATTTTGTATGCACATACCAGCCTTTGCTGATGTCATCTATTTTTCTCTTCTTGCTGGGGTATGCTTCCAACCCAAGGTGAAGGACTCAGATGATATGGCATGAAGTCTTGCACTTAGCTTAAGGAGTTAAAGCTTGGAGGCAAACTTTTCATGGTTTAGATTTCCCTCTACATAGATCCATATATTGTACATTTTATGTAAACCCTGCATGGGAGATTATGGATGAACTTTTGTAATGTTTTAGAAAGTTGATAATATTCATATTTTATATTTTGTTTCTATACACTGGTTGTTTTGAATATCATTAATAATATCTAAAAAATTTACACTCACTCCATCATACCTTTTTAGGTGTGTTAGGATTGGAGGTTTTATTCATTAAATTTTTAGTAGGGAGTGGATCGCCTCTGGGTCCCACTCCTTATAGATATTGTGATGATTTAACATGTTCACAATCATAATGATGAAGAATTAGGATTTTAATATGAATAGCCATGCATATGGAGAATTAGGTTTTGAAGTTAAAGATGATAAATTTAATGAACTCAAACTAATCCAAGTGATCACAATGAACAAAGGAGATGGATTTAGTCATTATGGTTCCACATGATGCTTAATGTGGATTAATAACTTCAATAAAGAGTTATGGGATGGAATTAGGGTTTTTACCCTTATTCCTCACCCAAACCCAAACACAACATTAAACCCTAGAATAGGACCAAGCAAGGTTTAATGTAATTAATGTGATGGTAACACTTTAGGATTTACATACATGCAGATGAAATGATTGGATTCCCTTTGCTTTCTTATTGTATGATATGCGTAAAGAATGATTTGATAATATGGTTCACCATCAAGGTATGTGGTTACGCTTATGGATACCCACATTAGTTTGTCGGTGTTTTTCGAGTGTTTCTCAAAGACTGAACAACTAAATTATTGGATGTTTATTTAATTCATGTTCAATTATAATGCCACCATGAGTATCACATAAGTTTATATATCCTACATTGAAGCCTAGTATGACGAGTATTAAGGGGTGATACACATGAGACCTAAAAGGGACATCAATCACACACAAGATAATGTATCTTGCAAGGGAAAGAATATATAAAGAAAATTTTAGTTCTTATTTGCAATATTTGATGATTTATATGTGGTTATCTTAGTTGCATACATTGTGGTTGCACCCAACATACATAGTATAGCAATATACTGATATGTGCTTTTGTTTCATGGTGTTTTAGGTATACACTGATATACATGATAAGGGACCGGAAGATAAAGATGCAGCAACATGAAAGCATTAAAGTTATCACAAGGAGGATTACATAGATACTTCTTCTCATATATTGTAATTATCATGGTGAAAGTTCATGTAAGTATTATGTAAACAATATTTGTGAATTAATGAAATAATTTGATATTATTTATTTTTTGATAAAGATGTGGATTCTTGGGAAAAGTTTAGGTAATTACTCTCATCATTTTTGCCTTCCTTAATTGGGGGTTACTAAAAATTGAGGTCATTACATTTGGTAACCACATACCTTTATGGTGAACAATGCATATTATCAAATCATTCTTTAAGCATATCATCAAATCAAGCAAGAAAAGGGAATCCTGTCATTTAATCTACATGTATGTAAATCCTAAAATGTTACCAAAATCACAATAAACCCTACTCGGTCCTATTCTAGGGTTTAATGTCACGTTTGGGTTAGGATGAAGGGTACAAATCCTGATTCCATCGCACAAATATTTATTAAAGTTATTAAAAGGAGGATTACATAGATGCTATTGTAATTATCATGGTGAAAGTTCATGTAAGTATTTTTGTAAACAATATTTGTGAATTAATAAATTATTTGCTATTTTCTATTGTTTGATTATAATATAGATCTTTGGGAAAAGTTTAGTTATGGCTCTCCTCTTTTTGGCCTAGGTCATTACATAGAGTGTGCTTGACCGAATTCACATCCAATGATGTACCAACATATCAGATGAAAATGCCATTCTTCCTCAAAAACTATGTGATAAGATTAATGGGTCCATACATCATTTCATCTGGTGGTAACCACAATGCCACCTATTTCCTTGGTTGCTTAAGACAAAATAACTAGTTAGAAAGGGGATGAAGGGAGTGAAGTCTATGGCAGAATGGAATCAAGCAATAAAAATGAAGAACACATGGGACATGGGCTAGTAAAGAAACTCTACATGATTCGGGACATAGGGCTCAGAAGAAAATTGAAAAAATGTAATATAGAAATTATGTGGAAACTTCTCGATTAGGGAGAGAAGTGTTTCAGGGAAAATATTTTATAAAGTACCATTCATGATCAAAACTCCTCTTGTAGGTGTATCCTATGTGTGTGACCCTATAGGTCCCATATCACGTTGGCAGTGAATGTCCATAACCAATTATGACATCACAAGAAAAGAGTAGTGCCTAGCACACATCATTGCTACCCAAGTAAATAAGAAGTTAGAGAACAACTTTAGCCTACAATATGTGATTAGTGTTATAATGTTTGTATCTTTTATTTTTCACTAATATCCAGATTGAACTCCAAGCATGGAATAGTCATCCTCTTCAACATTCAATCTATGTTCCTTGAATTAGAGCAGACTATCTAAGATATATGTCAGCTTAATATTACATATTGTCTCACATGTGCATGGCCATGCATTTCACTATCTCTCTTATCAAATGGACAGGATATCATACTCCTGTAGGAGGGACACAAATCCCATATACTTCACTCACATTCGTCCCCATGTGTCACAGCGCATCCAATCATCACCTTTATGACAACCCTTACTCAAGATCACGGTGGATAATGTCAAAGTATACCATTCAACATGTGATGAGTGTAGTGACATCATGTCTAAGAACCACAATCACCACCAACACTATAAGAGATGGTTACGACTACCATATATGGTTTCCATGTATCACTCTTATGGTGGGTTTTTCTGATACATTGTTCTCTAACAAGTATCTATGTGCTTGGTTTGATATCACATATCATGACTGATGAGATTATGTCATCAACCAACACACACTCTAGTCTTATGTGTTATTGTTGTCTATCCTACTTCCACATTAACATCTGACTAGGGACATAACAAGAATGTATATACTCTTAACATATGTGTGATCTCATTCTTCAAGTCATGTACTTGAAGACATACATCATTGAGTAATATTATTCTCGAGACATTTGTAATGTAACATCATTATCTCATAACTGACTTAAATAGAATAAATTGGAAGTTTGCCTTTATTAATAATCAAACCATTTACAAGTTATTCCATTACAATCATTACATGATTAGCTCTCTGGGCATACATACCAACATATAGCTCTAACATATTCTTACATTATGCACATATAATGTTCACAAGATAGCAGTTTAGGATTGCAACAATTTAAGAGAGAGAGGAAACATGTTATTAACATGCTAGCTAATCTAGGCAGAACATTGTGTACTTGTAATTAGGGTTAGGTTTCAACTTAATAACCAAATTAGTGTTTCCAAACAACAATTACGAATAAACTCTAATCATCAAATTTTCCCATTACAAAGAAACAACATTAAGTAAACACATGTTCATGGATTCTCATCGATCGAAGGGGAAACCTAGGTCACATATCTCTACGATCAAAGAGAAATAAAACCATATTAATTGAATACAACCATCAACCCTAGCAACAAAAGAGAACAAGATCATCTCTTTGACTGGAGAGACTGGATCAAAGAGAACTTGGCAACCAAAGACACCACAAAACTCTCATCAATCAAAGAAGAATCAACATCATTGATCATGAATGACCATGGTTCATTGACCAATGAGCACCATGTAAGCATCATCAACTGCACAGATCACAAGGGCATGTCGACTAAAGATCATGAGGGAAAATTCGTTGACCAAAGAAGAAGCATGTCACCTTAGCAAATACACAAGGAATCCATACTTAGCAACCCAAAACCATCAATATGTCACGACCACGTAGATCACATCATAATGGACATCAAAAGATAGAAAACCAACTCCAACACAAGATCAAAATAGGTTGATCACCACCATGTACTAAAAATCACCAAAGTTCAAAGCACAAGAAGAAGGTCATCACTAAAACCCAAAATCCAATCATCAATCATGAGAAACCAAAACCTTGATGCAAGAGAGGGGAAAACCAATCGTTTAGTCATCACTCATGTATCCAACAACCTCCATTATCAAGCAAGAGATCAAAACCATGATCATGAGAAGAAAACTAATGTTTGGCATGTGCATGCAAGAACCAAAATCTCCATCATCATCAAGAGCTCAGGTATAAGAATTGGGGTTTAGGAAAGGAGTTCATCTACTCAAGATCACTACATAATAACAAACCCTAGAGCATAGATGTCATCCCCAAACTACTTAGAACCACGTTCTAGAGGCAGATTACTTGTATGCAAGATTATGTGTAACAATAATTGAGGAGAAAGTTATATAACTCGCCTTATTTGTGAAGAATAACTCCAAAAGCAAGATGCTCCAAGGAAAGAGAGGAAACCAAAGCTTGATCACCACCTCACAACCAAGCTGTCATCACCTCAAGGAGGGAAACAAATCCATAGATCAAAGGTGCACAAGATGTAAAACCCTAGGTAGAAAAAATAAGGAAGAGAGGTGATCTTCAACTCAACTTTAGGTACTACCATGGAGAACCATGGATTCGGCCAAAAGAGGGAGAAGTTCCTCAAGAAGCACAACCATGGAAACCCATGGATTCAGCCAAGAGAAATAAGAGAGGGGTAGGGTTGCAATAAAATTAAAATAAGAAGGATAGATCACTCACCAAGATCAAGGACCACCAAAGGATCACCAAAAATGAGTTGCTCCAACCATAGTACCACACATGCAATGGTTCGGCCACCTTGCTCCAAGGTTGAGCTCTCCTTCTCCACAAAAAACATAAGGAATGAGCTCTAAAGAGAAGATAGAAAAAAGAGACAAGGAGAGGGTGCAAAAGGATTACTTGCATGCAAAGACAGGGGTATATATATACCCAAGGGTAGGAGAGAGGTAAGGGAGGTTAGGTGTCATGCCACATGTGCCACTTGTCCACTATATAACATCCATGCAAGCACTAAACATGTGCATGCAACAAAGGTCATTAAAACCAAGGAAATACATCGACCTTTATTGGTTCAAGAGACAATTGGTTGAAGAGAAACTCAATGAACAAACATTCTTAAAACCCAATAGTCGCATGACATCAAAACCCTAGATTCTCATTGACCAAAGAGAGGGGTGAAGTCTCTTAGACCACAGAGAACACGTCACACTTCAAAACATCTTCGACCTTAGAGATCAAGGTAGAAAGAAAATCAAGATGGTTGCTGAAAACAAAAAACTCAACGGTCAACACACATGGTCAAAACCAAACTAGGGCATCTAAGCAAACCCTAGAAACATCAACACTCACAATGTCACTACATCTCTCCTCAACAAACCAAGGTGCAATAAAGAAAACTAAGGCACAACTCTCTACAAAAAGATACTAAAACATGTGACAAATTTCAAGATAAACCCTGAACATGGGTAAATTGCAATTAGGTCCAACACAAGCATATATACGTGTGACTAGCTCAAACATCATCCAAACTGGACCAAACTGATTACAGAAGCATGTAACAAGTTATTAAGGCTCATTACATGATTAGATTAAGTTTTTAAGAATATAATTATGCTAAGAAAGAAAATCAAGCATAAGTTAGGTCAATAATATTTCACTGGAACATAGTGAGGTAGTCAATTATTATCAAAGTTCACCACACATTACTTGGTTTGCCTTTGCCTTAGACCTTATGTGTAAGACATTAGTTCATATACCGAAGAATACTAATCATGCATCCTATAATCATCTTGGACCTATTTCTCTCAATAATACATGTCTGAAACTCATCTTCAAAGCTATAGTTGAAAGATTGATACCCATTATGCCCAACTGGATTGCTAACACACATAGTTCTTTTGTTCCTACAAAGAAAATGTCAAACAATAATTTTCTTTTCCAAAATTTATTCACAATATGATAAGATCATCTACAACTCCTTGTATGGCCATCAAAACTGATTTGGCTAAAGCTTATGTAGTATGTTGTGGCCTTAAGTCTTGGATACACTTTTTAAGGTAGGTTTCCTATATAACTAACTATATCATGAATTCAATTACTAGTGGGATGATAAATGTTTTGTAGATGGTGAACAATTTTTTAGGCTTAAGACCAAATTAGGTAAGGATAAGGAAATTCCATATAGTCGTACATATTTGTTATGTGTTTAACTTTTCTAAGTAAAGTGATTCAAGAAAATGTGACTGAAGGGTCATGGTGACCATTAAATATATGCCAAAATGGCCCTCATTTTTCTAATGTGGCATATACATATGATTTATTTTATTTAGCTCGAGTAGATGACACATATTAGCATAATCCTTGAGTGCTTTGCTCACTTTCTAAGGGCAATTTGGCAATCTATTTTAGTAGATAAAACTCAAATCTTTTTCTCTATGTAAGTGTCACCTACATGTGGAAATAACATATTTCCACTTTTGGTTACTTGTAGTCTAAGGATCTTGGGGTACTCGGGTTTACAGTGTTACATGGTCATGTTTTCACTTCAACATTTCAATGTTCTTTAGACTCCATCCAGAAGAGGGTCATGGGTTGAGAAGTAATGAAACTTTCTCTAGATTGATGAGTACGCTTGGAAAAGTCTATATTAGCAACAATTCCAACTTTTTCCATGTATACATGTTATCTTTATATAAAGATTTATATTTCAATTGATAAGATTATACAAAGGTTCGTGTTGGGAAGAAGAGAAAGTCATGAACCTTCCTCTTATGTTGTTTGGGATATGTTAATTGTTATTGAAAAGTATGAGAGATTGGGAATCCTATCAATGTAGGAATGGAATCAATATCTTCAAATGAGGAGTGCTTAAGATATCAATTTAGGTATATCTTACATTTGTGTCAGAGTCTGCCAATCAAATATAAATCATATTATGTAGCTAGACAAACTAAGTACTTTATTCTGGCGAGTTACCTTCTAGATTAAATAATTGTGTGCAGTCATATCTACAAAGTCATATGCAATGGAAATGACACAAGAGTATGGTATAATTCTTAGGTACCAGACAAGCCTTCACTTATTACTTAAAGGATTAGGACAGTCCCATATCATCTTCTTAATCTATGTGTAAGTTCCATGGTTTCTCTCAATGTTCAAATGGATCGTGATTTCATTAACTTGTATCTTCCTCCAAATAACATATAGAAAAGATTAGGTCTAGTCAACACCAACTGAATGTATAACAAAGGATACATGGGACACCTAATACTAATCATATTTTTCTCTACAAAAGTTGGCCCATGCATTGTCTATGACACAAAGAGTCAGATGAAAATCTGGACCTAGGATGAAAATTTGGATTGCAAAGTTGCCAACATTGTACAAAATATTTTTTCAGTTACTAAGTCATGAGGCTTCAATGACTAATCCCATAAGTTCACTATGTCATTACATAAATGATGCTTCATGTTAGTTATGAATTGCATCTCTACATGTCTTCGTGGATTGTACCATTACCAACAACATATGGACAACTATGAAGAACAATGATCATCTACATAATTCTTTGATTTTTCCTTTGCATCAATGGCCACTAGTAAAATTAAAAACAACATCAGAGGTACTATATATTGTCACTTCATCCTATTGGCACATTGAATTTTTCAAGAAATTAGTAGATATTTCAACATCTTCTATAATGCTCATATTCAATTTGTAGATATGTCATATCTATTGCTTCTATGTTAATGAAGACAAAGAACAAAGATAATGCTAGTATGGCCCTGACACATTCCTCCATCAACTCACCTCCTCGTATGATGTGGTCCATCCTCCTTATGGTTGCATCAAATTTAATGTTGGTGCAGATCTGCAAGATGGATCTTGTAATGTTTCTATAATATCAATAGATTATAGTGGTTGATGATTGAAAGGACATGGTCATACAATGCCCCTACAATCATCCTTGTTAGAAGAGATAGTAGCTATACATTTTGTATTACAACTGGCCACTAAAGAATTGTGGAACTATGTACATATTGAATCAGATTGTATGAATACATTAGAGGAAATTATAAAAGGTTCCATGAAGTTTCTAGTACTGACAACATGTGGTCTAAATATTAAGCGATTACTAGTTTGTTTATGGAATGTTTCAATCTCTACGAGTGATCAGATATGTAATGTTGAAGTTGATTCCCTAGCTAAATTTCATCCAAACACTCATCGAGCTTATGTAACTTATAACCACCCACCAACACCTTTTCAATGTCAAATTCTTAAAATATGGGATTAAGAGAGAAAGATTTCTCCCCCTCTCCCATGCCCATGGCAGAGGCTGAATGCCCAGGAGGGTGGTAAATCAAGGCAACAACTGGGATTTGAACCCGGGTCCCTTCATGAGGAGACACCAGGCTTGACCACTTGAGCCACTCCTTGTCGGCTGAATTCTTAAAATATGATGTAATGGATGTAGGTATTTGTCTTCTATGAACTTTATTGCTTCTAGTTACTTTTAGAGTAGTAAATAAATAAAGGTACACTTTCCTAAAAAAAAAAGAACATCACCAGATAAAAACACAATTACTTGTTCACAAATCGATCCTAGACATGATAGTCAATTTCTTAGTGACTCCTATGACCTATCTAGAATGAATCATGCTATCAATACCAAATAAAACTTAGTCACGTCGATCCTATAAGAGAAATGACTACATGAGAAGTCCTCCGACGTCTTAGCCTAAAGAAGACAAATTTCAGTGAAGAACGTGTTTTGATGCACTTGATGTGATGTAACTTGATTAAGCACATATCCATTTATATATGGTGTTTCAAGTTAAATCATTAGCCTCTCTTCCATAATATGACCAACATTAGAATAATTTATACATTCATGCAAGAATCATAAGTAAATCTGAACCAAATTATGTTTAGTTTTGAAGTTCACTTAAGTATCATCTATACATTACTATGCATTTACTTCAGCATATGCAATTCACTAAAGTAGATATTTAAACTGTAATATTTTTTGAATTATTCTCTACATGTTCTCAAGGATTGTACCATTACCAACAATATTTGGAAAACTATGAAGATCAATGAGCATATACATAATTTCTTTGATATTTCCTTTGCATCAATGGCTACTAGCAAATTTACAACAAACATCAGAGGTACTTTGTATATTCACTTTATCATGCTGGCATATAGAAATTTCAAGAAATTAGAACATATTTTAGCATCTTCTATAATGATTATATTCCATTTGCTGACAAATCACATCTATTGCTTCTATGCTAATGAAGATGAGGAACAAAGATAATGCTAGTATGACCCTAGCACATTCCACCATTAGCTCACCTCCTCCTCTATTGTAGTCCATCCTCCTTTTGGTTGTATCAATGTTGATTTGGATGTGCAAGATGGATCTTGTGATGTTTCCATAGTATCCATAGATTATAGTGGTCAATTTTTGAAAAGACATGATCAACAATGTCATTGGAATCAACCTTGTTTGAAGACATAGTAGCTAAACATTTGTCTGGCCACTGAATAATGGTGAGACAATATATGTATTGAATTAGATTGTCTGAATAAATTTGAGGCAATTACAAAAGATTCCATGAAGGTTCTAGTACTGACAACATGTTTTCTTAATATTAAGTGATTACAAGTTTGTTTATGGAATGCTTCAATCTCAAAGACAGGTCAGATATGTAATTTTGAAGTTGATTCCTTAGCTAAATTTCATCTAAACACTCATCAAGCTTATTTAACTTTTGACCATCCACCATTACCTTTTCAAGGTGTAATTTCTAATATATGATGTGATTGATGTATGTATCTATCATCTATGACTCTATTTCTTCTGATCATTAAAGGTACACTTGTCCAAGAAAAAGGAACATTACCACATAATAAGGCAATGACTTGTTCACAAGTCGATCCATAGACATGACAACCAACTTCTTGGCTACTCATATGACCTATCCAAATTGAATTCTACTATCAATGTTGACTAAAACTTAGTCACGTTGATCCTGTAAACTAAATGACTACATGAGAAGTCCTTTGACGTCTTAGCCCAAAGAAGACCAACTTCAGTGGAAAAACGTGTATTGACGCACTTGATGTGATGCAAGTTAATTAAGCCTCTATCCATTTCTATACCGTGTTTCAAGTTAAATCATTAGCCTCTCTCATAATTTGACCACCATTAGAATAAGTTATATGTTAATGCAAGAATCATAAGTAAATGTCAACCAAATTATGTTTAGTTTTGAAGTCCATTTAAGTATCATCTAAATATTATTGTGCATTTCCTTTAGCATATGTAGTTCACTAAAAATAGATATTAAAGCACGACCATGTATTGTATTATTCTCATTGACCTAGGTATTTAAACTTTAAAATTATGTTAGTAATGTTATTCTATAAACCCTAACTACAACACATATACTAAATAAAATGATCCACACAATTACATCTAGTAATTATTAAAAAATCACCAAGAACACATTTCACATGAGATGATGGTTTCTTACACTAGACAATTCATCTAGTTGTGTAATTATCAAGAGTTACAAACAACAAATCAAATGATATTTGGTTTCTCATTCTTTATTCAAGTCTTTCTACATATGTACGTACTGAATAACTATTAGTTTCAACATGACATCAATATGGAAAGTGGTTGTGACTTTAAATAAAGCTATAATCTTGATATTTCCATGAGTTTTCAAAGTAAAGTTGAATTTGTATCATATACAGAGATTTGTGATTTGGTAAACTTTTATATGATAGGGCATTTAGACAACCTCTCAGGAGTTCCAAGTGATGGTGCGCATGCAAACAAGAAGTCCTTCCTTCAAGGTAGGCAGAAGAAACATAATTAAAAAATATAAGCAAGTAATCAAACATATGAAAAATCCTATAACAATTTGTGCTACGAATGTGAGAAAGAATTAGCATCAACTTAAGCGCAATCTTTGTTGCACATTGAGGCCTTTATCCTTGTAAAGTTTCTGAAACCTCTCTCTCTCATTAGAATGTGTGGTATTCAACGCAAAACCAATGGCAATGGGTGAAGGGACCACACATCTTATAAGCTTCAGGTGTGGTATTCAACCCAAAACCAATTGACAATGGGTGAAGGGACCATACACCTTATAAGCTCCATATATGGTATTCAACCAAAAATCAATTGGCAATGGGTAGGGGTGGAGCCAGGATTTGAATGTTGGGGGGGGGGGGGTAAAAATGTCTTATAGATAGATTTCTATATCCAATTGTTAAACTTAATTGAGAAAAAAGTTAATATGTATACAATTCAAACCAAGGACCAGTTGCTCAAGGAACCAAGCGCGTGCTAGTACACTACTATTACAATCCACGCTAGGATATAAGAATGTACACACACACACAAATATATATATATATATATATATATATATATATATATATATATATATATATATATATATATATATATATATATGAACATGTGGATATACACGCTTTGAGAAGGAAAATTAAAATTGTGGTTGCCCGGATTCAAACTCACGCTGGCCAATATAGGAAACCAGCCGCACTCCACTCTGCCAAAAACCACTTGTGATTGTGTATGCATTGATATAATATATATTTTATCTTAAAGCTTGTAAGTGTATATATATTTATATACATATGTATAATTATTTTTCTATTTTTTTTGGGGAGGCCATGGCCCCTACTTTCCCCATTGGCTCTGCCATTGGAAATGGGTGAATGGAACACACACCTTATAAGCTCCAAGACCACCCCTGAACTCAGTGGTGTGGGACTATTCTCTCTCTCTCTCTGTATAGGATTAATATCATCCTTTGAACAATGAATTCCCTATATACAATATATTATATGCTGGATTATTTCCTGAAGTACATAACATTTTGAAATGTGATTCAAATTCCATCATCCACAGAGGGGAAGGGTCATAGATTAGTTTGTTGTGATTGTGTTTGAAATATCTAATGCAAGTAGTATAAAATATTACGTACTAGGAGTTCTTGGCTCTATGTGGTAGCTTGGTTAAGATCATTTTGATTTGCACTTGCCAGCTAGCTTAGTTGGTCAAACCTATTGATTGTGAAGTGCATGTTGTAGGATCGAATCTCAGCGCATCCTGTTGGGGCACTACATCATCTTGGTTCAAATGTATCTAAATATTTTTGACATTTTTCTTGTATGCAAACCACTTCTCGTTGATATTTAGGCGTGATCTTTGTGATTTCACATCAATCCCTCTGTCCAATTGACTTGGTTTTTAATATATAAATCCGATTATGCATCCCAACAAGATCAGTACCGGACAAACTGAAACATTGCGTCTAATTAAACTCAAATCTAGAATCTGTGCTTTTTGAATCCCTTGTTTCCTGATAGAGGGAAGAATCTAGCTACGGTTGTTGGATTGGGAAGCTCCTGTATGGACAAGTCGTCTGGCCCCTGTTGTTCATACTACTGGCGCTGTTTTGTACTCCCTGCAGCATCACTTGCTGCTGTATTAAGTTCATTGACTGCCCACACAAGGCGACGAGATGCACTCTCCCCCCCACCCACGTCGCTGAGAAGCCACGACCCAATCCATGTATGTTCACACCACTACCGAACCAATCCAAAGCTGGGAAAAGGACACTCACGGTGTGTACGCCGTGCGGGAAGACGAGGAGAATATTTTTAGCAAGCCTGCTGATTGCTTCTACGTAATATAGCAAGTATCGAAATCCGTATCTCCATCCGTCTGTCCGGCTGTCTGTCTCCATCTGAAAGCTTCTCTCCTCTCGCTTTCAAAGCTGGCGGGCTGTGTTGGGTGAGCATGGAATTCCGCGCTCGTGTCTATCCGGAGAATGATGACGCCAACACGTAGTGGGGCAAGGATGATGGGTTCTTGGGAGTAAACTATAGGATAGTAGTCATGGTGTGAGTTGGGTAGGTATAGGACATAAATCAGTGGGATGGGAGGCAAGTTGGGAGTTGCAGCCTTGGGTCTGCGTTGAAATTGGAAGACGGGTGGGCGGATTCGTATGAGAGTCAGTGCATCTAGCATCGTGATAGTTGTAAGATGTCGTTTGGTCGTAAGAATTGTCCAGTGTCTGAATGTTGTCGTTGGCTGTGTAGTAGCCACCCGCATCAGCTGTAACTAACTGTAAGAATCAGTGGACGATATTTTCTTCATAATCTCTGAATACCAGAATCCATAACCGGTTTGGATCTGGACTTGTTTGAATATTTAGTGTTGTTTTAATCCGGACCCACTTCGACAAATATTTGCTCACGAAATACTAATCTTGTGCTTAGAAATGGATTAAGATAGATTCTTAATTGAACTTGGGCTTGTTTTAATAATACTGAGACAGAGGGTTCTATATTTATAGACTTGAGATCTAGTTGAACCCAACAATTTGGCAATCAGACACATCTAGACTTGAACATCGATGAATGCAAATACTCGGCATGCTAAAAAGTTTTCCCCAGTCTTATATTAACTCAATTTAGATTTCACATGGACGAAATCGAGGATCCATTTCAAAGTAATTACTATGCTGAAATCGCACCTGCTGCTCCTCATCACAAGGAATCCAACCAAACCACTTTTTAAGACCAACTCAGTTTGAACAGTAGTTTAATCCTGTTTGAGCAGTAGCATGCATCGAGGTGGAAAAAGACAACCCGGCAGTAAAGCTGTGGAAACGAACAAAGGAACGCCTAACTCTGTTTATCTCTTTATCTATCCTCACTGCTAAACGACGCGAGCAAACAGTTTACTAACCCGACAAGGCCAGCTAGCTGGCATCGGCGTCCCAAGACCACATCCAGGGAGGGGGTGTGGGATAAGCAGATGCCTAGTCTGCGCCGTGGTCGTCTTGACAACGGCAAACTACAAGTTGTGTGATACTACAGGATCCATCCAATTAATGGTGGCAATTATAGCTAATTATAATTAATGATATTAAAATAATAATAGGTTTGTGGAGGTTGGATTGGCAGCAGAGGTCGTCATCTTGTCTGTTCGTTACCCGTCCAAATCCGGTGATGTGATCCTCATTGTTATTGACCCCACCGCCGGCCGGTGTATGAACAGCTCTTGAACAATAACCGGCCGTTCGTGTTTGACAGCTGTGGTAGCTTGTCTTCTTCTCTCTCTACTGTGTGCTTTACTTTGCTTGGCGGCCGGGGAAGCAGAATCAAAGGAACGATAATAGGGTAGGCAATAGGCAGCTGCACGCGACATCACGGAAGAGCTCCAACCCATCTCAGTGGCCCCGCCACCTTGACAAGTCTACTTGAATAGTCGAGGTTCTGGAAGTTGGAAGATGTATAGCTCCTCTCTGTCTAGCAGTGCCTATGCTCCGATGGCGTCCACGTTATACTGTTTGTGTTGTACTGGTGTCGCTATCTGTGCACGGTTTAATCACCACCGCACCGCACCGCACTGCAGTCTGCAGATGTGTTTGTCCTTCAAAACGCGACTCTGAAATAGTGTCATTATTTGATGTCAGTTGATTGATATCGACGTGGTAGGCTGGCCAAGAGAAAAGAGTGTCGGCAGTCGGTTGGGGTTATGAGATCTTTTCCAACGTATTGAGCACGAGGGGAGGAAATTCTCTTCATCATTAGTCTTGTTTGGTTTAGGATTTCAGATCTTCTTTGAGTGGCAAACTACAGTCACGATCCGATTCTGAAAGTGCTTTTTCAGAACTTTTTGAAAACATTTCAATCCCAAAAATTTATTTGGGGATTACAGTACATTTCACTGTACACAAGGATTTCTGAAAATGTTCTCTCTTTCAGGACGGGATCCAACGTCGGCAAACTATATCTCTGCAGGGATCTAGTCCCTTTCCGAGACAAGATTGGAATTTCAAAGCATAATGAGATTTAGTTGGAACGAGATCGAAAATGATTTGGTCATACTCACTCTAAGTCACACGCCACTTAGGCGCAAGTTGGACGGTGGTTTTGGAAGAATTGAGAAGTTTTGCCTTTTTGATGGTGGTATTGGTAGGGCGGTGGTGGTATTGGCAGGGTGGTGGTAAGGGTGAGGTGGCAGTGGCATTTCAGGGTAATTTTGGAGTGACGTGGAGGAGCATTTATTGGGTGAGAGAAATTTATCTTGTTTCCTTATAAAAAAAATGAACCGTGATGATTTTTTTGATGAAACAAAAACCATTGGATTCTTTATAAAAATGCATTCAACAAGACTAATGTTGTTATATTTTTGACAAAAAATACAAAAGTGTTATGTAAAGCTCAAGTGATAAGAGATAAAATTGTTTTGTTTATAATTTCTAAACTGAGATGAATTTTTGAACAAAATAAAAACCATTGAATTTGTGATAAGAATACATTCAAACAAGAGTAATGTTGATATACTTTTGAGGATAGAGGTAAAAAAAAGAGAGGAAGGAAGTGATGATGAAGATTAGAGAATTAAGGAAAAAAGTGGTGGGGGAGATGAGGGAAGTGACATAATTAATGAGAGATGGAAAGTGGGAGAAATAAATGGAGGACATGTGGAAAGTAGGTATATATTCTTGATAACCAGACGTGTATTTATCATTAAAAGCGTCCAAAAATTCATAACTATGTGCCTAAAAATTAAGTGCTTGAAAATAGTTAATATGCGCCTAAAAATAGCTAAAGGCACCTAAAGATGACTATATAACATCCAAAAATAACTAAAAGCACCAAAAAAATGGCGACATACCCACAAATGGATGAAAAAGCCTAAAAATGACTAAATAGCGCCTAAAATGGTTAAATAACACACAAATTTTTTAAAAAAAATTGTGTGTCAAACAAACCAATTTGGGCGTCGTTATGTTGTTTCTTTTTTTTGGATCAGGTAAAATATTACCAATAAAGCCAAAAGTGTAGGGGAACAACCAAAACCCCAAATATTGCACAATCGGGGGTCTAACTACAAAAGCCTCAATATCTCTATATCGTTCTATCCAGTCCTAGGAAGAGCTTAGGCCTGACCTTCCCACAAACAAGAAGCCAATTTACAAGAACTTAGGCTTGCTGTTACATTGTTTTCATTGTCAATATTCTTATATGTGATTAGTACGTATAATATTTATTTGGGTATCATTCTTATACTTCTGAGTGTCAATGAACTATTTTTAGACGTCAAATAACCATCTTTGGGTGTTAATTAGCCATTTCCGGGCGCCATCAGGTTGTTGTTCGGTGTGGAGTACCCTTACACCATATTTAATGCTTACAACCATATTTGGGACGCCATTAAATTGTTCTTGGCTATCAAACAAACATATTTGGCGTCGTTACGTTGTTTTTTATTGTCAATTATCTTAGATTTGTTTTAGCCTGTATAATATTTACTTGGACGTTATTTTATATTTCTAGGTGTCAATCAACCATTTCTAGGCATCAACTAACCATCTTTAAGTGCCAATTAACCATTTGTGGACATCATCAAATTATCCTTACACCCTATTTAATGCGTACAACTATATTTGTGCGTCATTAAGTTGTTCTTCAGTGTAAATTAAAACTATTTGGGCGCCGTTACGTTATTTTTTGTTGTCAATTATTCTTTTTTGACACACTTACCCATTTCGGTGTTTGGGAGCAATTAAGTTACTTTGGGTGTCAATTACCCATTTGTAGGTACCATTCAGTTACTTTGGGCGTCAATTATCATTTTTTGGCACACTTAGCCATTCAATGGGTGTCATTTAAATTGTTAGTGGGCGTTGACTAGTCATCATGTTTTAAGGCACCATCAACTTATTTTGGATGTCAATTATCCATGTCTGGGTCCACTTCTCCATTCATTGGGTGTCATTTCATGTGCTACTGGGCATTGATTAAGTTCATTAAAATTTAGGCGCCAACATGTTGTTTTAGGTGTCAATTATCTAGTTTTTGGGCACACTTACCCATTCGTTGGGGGTCATTTCATGTGCTAGTGTGTGTTGGTTAAGTTCATTAAGTTTTCGATGTCATTAACTTATTTTGGGTGTCAATGAACTATTTATGGACGTTAATTAACCAATTTTGGGTGTCGGTTAGCCATTTTGAGCGCCATTAAGTTGTTGTTGGTGTGAAGTATCCTTACACCCTATTTTATGCAAACATATTTGGGCACCATTAAATTATTTTTGGGTGTCAAATAAACCTATTTGGGCATCATTATGTTATTTTTGGTTGTCAATTACCTTACTCGTGATTTAACGCGTACAATATTTACTTGCGTGCCATTTTTATACTTCTGAGTATCAATAAATTGGCGTCAATGAACCATCTCTAGGTGTCACTTAACCATTGGATGCCTACAAATTAAGTGCTTAAGAATAGTGAATATGCGCCAATTCATTTGTGTATTTGTTAACTGTTTGGGTGTCATTAAGTTATTGTTAGGTGTGAAGTATTGTTACTCTCTATCATTACGTTGTTCTTGAGTGTCAAACATAATTATTTGGATATCATTATGTTGTGTTTAGTTTTCAATTATCTTAGTCATGATTTAACACGTACAATATTTTTTCTGGCTCTATTGTAAACTTCTGGGGTCAATGGACCCTTTTTAGACGTCAATGAATAATCTTTAAGTGTCAATTAACCATTACACGTCAATTCATTTGTGGATTTGTTAATTGTTCTTTATTTGATATTTGGTCAATAACTTAGTTTTTTCTCAACCTTCATCTTATTTATATGTATTTTACATAAGAAATTCAATAGTTTTTATTTCATCAAATAATTCGTCACAGTTCAAAAGATGTAAGCGAAATAAATTTATTATTTGTATTTTTCTCAAAAATATGTCAATATTATCCTTGTTGGAATGTATATTTCATAAGGAATCCAATAACTTTTATTTCATCAAAAAATTCATCATGGTTCAAAAATTATAAGCAAAATAAATTTATTTGTCTATTACATAATCTTTCCCACCCAATTAATGACTGTCATATCATCTTCACAAACCAGCACTCCTCCAACATTTACTACAGACCAATTTGGACAGATTGCTATGTGTGAGCTTTTTTATTGGAGTTGAAAAGGAAGTGGGAGAGGAGGAGCCAACAAAGTCAAAGGTGGCTTTGAACTTTTTTTTTCTGCTGTGCACGCGGGTGTAAAGTGCGTGAGCGTGCCATAAAATCTTAATCCTAACGGGATCATGGGATCAGTGTAATTTGGGTTTAGTCTCATTAAGTTTGGCAAACTAATTGACAACCAATCTCGTCTGGCATCATATTCAATGTTGTACATAAAAAATGACATATAAGACAAAGGCAATCCAGTATGAACACTGTAATATTGTTTGAAGCCGGGTTATATTGACCCAGACAAGAAGATTACAAATATTCCAAATTAACTCTTTACTTCAATTTTCACCAAACAACACATGTTTGGATCCAGACTTGTATCCGAATTTAGTATCATCTAAAGCATATGTGGCGCAAAAAGGCATGCGTTGATCACATTTAGTCCCATTTAAATCATGCTCCAAACAGGGTTAAGATTTTACAATGGCTCAAGGAAAATATTAACGTTATCTTTGTCCATTTTTCCTTTCTAAAATAGATTTACGTGTGGTTAGACTCAAACTAGATATAGTCAATACATGGGATTAACTCTAGTCGTTGTCAGCTGTGGTCACTCCCCACGTGAGTTTTTTCTTGTGAAGAATTCTTATCCTATGGGAGCGACAACTAGTTATCACGCCTTCCCACTTTGGCCAGCAATTATATACAACAACATTACAAGAATCATTATCTATCTTAGTTAACATGCTTGGTTAGGATCCGTGCATAGTAAGGTTGACACGTCAATGATGCATAATAAGTCGAGTCGCGTACACACGTCAAACATTACCAAAGCCAAATTAAAATTAGTTGGCTTACTTTGGTTCTGATATTGGACTTGGTGGATAATGATGACCCAAAGATCGATGAGACCAACCCTTAAATAATGGCCAAAATTAATGATTGGAAGGAGAAGGAACGTTTGGGTTGAGGATGTATCCTTGTTGCACTCTCCGACGTCATATTTGTCACGTATAAATCTTCCATTGTCACATATTTGAATGAACCGTGGTAGATTTTGGATATGATATAGTACTAAAGAACAAGGTCTTGAAAAGTAATCCAAGTCAAAAATTTGAAAAGTTTCACATGGTCGAAGGGAAATCTATAAATAGGCATATACACAAATTTAGATTTTGATAGCATGGACTATAGAAAGCTGATACGAAGATCCTAAGAAATTTGTTGTGATGTAAATTATCAAAATAAATTCTCCAAGTCTTAGGAGGCCATTGGCCTAGATCTCAAGATAAAAAAGAGAAGCATGCCATTAAGTGACTTTGTTATGACGTATGAGTTTAATTCATATATTAAGGTTTACCTAGATAGATGCATGCTAAATTAAATTGATCATCACTTAAACCTAATTAATAATTTTATATTGTTTAAACCTAATGAAAATTCTAGGCATGCTTTCATTTGAATAATTAGGATTTGAGAAGTATAAATCTTAGCCAGCTAGAATTAGGATTTTGCTCACCACGATCGCGGTGCAGGAGGGCACAACGACCATGCTAGAATATATAGGATGAGGTAAGGATAATGAATTTGGAGTTGGAGGCTTGGGTAGAACTGAGACGATCTGATCCATAAACCACGATATAAACTCAGCGGAAGCATTTGATTAGCAGCAGAATACAAAAATCACTAGAAATTAAAACTTTTCGAGACAAGATCTTGAAATCATAAATGTTCTTTCATAGAAACAAGATAAATAGTTTACATCTCTTCTAAATCACTTCTTGAGTGATTATACACTACTAGATACAAAATCTTAAGATTCAAAACCAAAATCTCAGACCATTTAACTCCAAGGACTTGAGAGTACAGAGACGACATAGGACTAACTAACTACATGGCTCAACAATCAGTATCTCCACCTGAGATTCATTGCTGCTCCTGGTGCTGCTGTTGCTGATACTGATCACCTGCAGACTGGTTCTTTCGTCCCCGACGACCACCTAAAAAGTTGAAGTCTACGGAGTGAGACAATTTTAAATAATTGTCCCAGCGAGAGTTATAACTCTCTGTCAGAAGCTTTATTATAGCAATCAAAGAACAACATAAGCAATAAAAGCTTTTAAGGTAATTAATAGCAGATTGACATTAAGTAGGACAACAACATTTAAGAAATATGAAAAACATATATACTAGGCAGTATAATTTCAGTCATTGTATCTCGTAGTTTTTAACCTAAGCAGATATGCTACGCGGTTGATTATGTTTTACAAACATCATTATGCCCTGCGGAGATGAGGTATACCGCTCATACTCCAACCGATCACTATTAAGTCGCATCGGTATCATACCTAGGTCATCAAAAGAGCCGGATTCTTATGACCTCATCTTCCTCAGTCAGAGTGAGGATAAACATGCAGGCCATCTAGTGTCTCTTCTACTATAGCTCACCAGGGTATTCTGGTACTTCGCTATTAGAGTCACAGTGGCATTCTGTACTCTCTTCGCCATCGAAAGATCTCTTGTTTATCTCTCATCGATGCAGAATAAAAGATTCCCTCGGGAGAATAGTGTTACATCACCCCGGCATAAACTTATAGTGAAGGATTGATAGATTAAGATACATCTACATCAATTCCTACACTAGGATGTAAGGATATTCACATCCATATTCCCCCACATACTCAAAAGTATGTGATCCAGGAGTTCTCTTAGGAAAACCTGTTTCACCATCATTTAACATCTGACAATGATGGATCTATGATTAGGGCTCTACATGGTATGATTATACTTGATTAGTTAGGTACATTTTAGTATTCTTTTAACATCATACATGTTTTCAAACATTAATCATTAGCATAGCAGCTATGAAAGTAGAATACTAAATGTATCAAATCTAACTCACATCAATTATTATTTCTTAACCATCTCATCACAAGTCATCTATTAGCATGACCTTGATGATACTCATGGCTCTTACAGCCTATCATCTCATGTAATGCCACTTACTAAGCAACATGATATGTCACTATTCATAAAGCTAATAACATGCTTTCAATGAATATGGCATCATAATCCTTACCTGGATATGATCATCCTCATATAAGAACATGCATGATCAATTCAACTAATAATAGTAAACAATTCATTTCAAGAGTTGTACCTTCATACTCTTACAAGAGCTAGGTTCCCTGATTTACATCAATTAGGGTTATCCAATCCCTTCCATTATGATTAGAAATAGTGGTTCCTCCTTTCATACTTAAATCATGAAGATTCATGCTTAAAAGCACAACATGGAATTAGGGTTTATTGTACATTTCATCATATTACCCTAGAATTAGGGTTTACTATTCACTTCATAGTTAATTGAGCTCATAGCATCATCATGTATGAGAAACATCATCATTGATGCCTTCAAACTGGATTAAGATTCATCAATTATCATAATTAGGGTTTTCATGATCTCACATAAGTGGATCATACCCTAATCATGCATATTCATATACATTGAAGGTATTTTACTTGAGTTTCAACCATAAAGGGTACCTTCTCTCTCCTCTTACTAATAGGTGGTGATTACATCACTATAGATTAGGTTAGGTCAAGTCATCATTGATTAACATAAGCTAAGTCACCACTATCATGTCATTAGGGTTTGATTAAAACAAGGTATCATCTAGTTGAACTCTTCAAGGGCATATTGGTAAAGTACATAATGATCAACATCATGGGTCAATCTATCAATCACTTAACCCCTTAATGTCTTTAAGTATCATTAGGGTTTGGATTAGACCACCATTGAACCAATTTAGACCTTCAAAGTACTAAGCAATCATAACCCTAAAGTTTCCAATCGGTTACACACCTTCAACCTCCAAACAGTCTTGAGACCGTTTGGATGTGTTGACCATTTTTTATAGTTGACTTTAAGACCGCATGACACTCAAGTTCATTTTCCCTCAAACGGTCTTGAGACCGTTTGGGTGCGTTGACCGTTTGAGAGTGTTGACCTCCAAACCGTTTGGATGAAACGACCTTGAAACCGCATGATTTGAAACGATTTTGAGATCGATTGGACCAAACGACCTTGAGATCATTTGAGCCCAAACGGTCTTGAGACCGTTTGGCCCCAAATGGTCAAATCGTCTTGAGACCATTTGGATCCAAACGGTCTTGAGACCATTTGGTCCAAATGGGCTCAAACCGCATGGACCTCAAAGGTGTATCAAAGGCTATAATCGATTATGGTTATCTATGTTGAAGCCTTCAATTGGCCATATCCTTGTTAACCACTTATAAATTGAGTCAATTAGGGTTAACCTTAATCAATTGGACACCAACTTGACCCTCAAGTGAAAGCCAATTAGGGTTAAATCCAACTCAATTAGGGTTTGCAATCGGTTAACCCTCAATGTTCAACAATGTGAAACAAATTGAAGTTGAGCCCATCAATTGATACTCAATTGGGCCCAAACTTGGCCCAAACGGTCTTGAGATCCTTTGGACACTCTCCAAACGGTCTTGAGACTGTTTTCCCAAAGTTTCATCAAAATCTAAGTCGATTTGATAAGGGTTGAACCCTAATTAGTTCTAAAATCAGCACTTTTATTCAATTCATCAACCTATTGTGATTGGACCCTCAATTCATCAAATTACCTTAACCCTAGACCTCCAAATGGTCTTGGGTTGTCACCAAACGGTCTTGAGACCATTTGGGCCCTTCAACCCAAAGTTCACCAAAATGTATCCTTGAAATCAGCAATTCAACCCGATTAGGGTTTAGAAGGTTGAAGTGCCTTCAACTTGTGATTGGTTTGCAATTAGATCATGATTCTTTATAATTGATTAATTCAACATGTGTACAACAGACCTCTAAATGGTCTTCACTTGGTCAACCCTACAAAACGGTCTTGGAGACCGTTTGAATCTAAACGGTCTTGCAAGACCGCATGAGATCAAACGGTTTGAGACCGTTTGATTTCAAACGGTTTGCAAACCGTTTAGACCAAATGGTCCAAGGTTGTTTGATAAAGTTACCTAGGAATTTACGCCCATCATCTTCAACCTTGGGACAGGTCGGTTACTTCGTGGTTTTTCTTGCAAGGAAGCAAGAAAAGATGGGGAAGAAGAAGAACTTAACTACTACTTGCAAGAATAACAATATGCATAATAAAACAAAGGTTTTAGAGTTATAAAACACGCCTCAAACATTGTTCCTAGAGCTCCAAGCTTCCAAGATTCAAGCCTTTAATGGCGTCTTGACCTCCACAGGTTGGCCAAAGTTGATTCTCTAAGGAAAGGTTGGGGAAGGTCGTCTAGAACAAGAAACCTAAGTGAGATAACCATAAAACCAACCTTATACAAAGAATTCCTCCATGAATCCGAGCTAGAAGATGGTCTCTTCTCACCTTAGAACAGGTTGGTCATCTTCTTGAGCTCCAGAGCTCTGCCTTAGTCGATTGAGCAAGATGAGAAGTGAAGAAGAGAAGGGAAAACATTTACTTGGTTTGCAAAGAAAGAAGCTTATATAGCTTGGGTTAGTTTTCAACATAAGGACCTCTAGTTTATGGGTTTCTCATCTAGGTCCCTCCTTCACTTCTAAGGCACGTTCAATCTATCATAACTTTAAGCAAAGCCCATCAAAACTCAAGAGCTAAGGGTAAAGAAAGCCAACATGCAAACTAAGGTACATATATAAAAGGTCTCTTTACTCATACTAGGTGATTCTACTACAAAAGTCATTCTTCTTATGTGATTATCTAATTGAAGCGCCCCTTTCATCATTTCTTCTCCAAATGATGTCAAGAGTCATAAAAGATACTCTAAAAGGTGTATTTTACAAGTTGCACCCCACATTTTGGGTAAATTGCACTTTACTCCAAAATTAGGGTTTTTAAGCACTAAGATTGCTCCACAAGTTGTATCTTGATGCCCAAGCTTGGGAAATCCATCATACTTCATCATATCCATTCATATGATGTCTCATCATCAGAGGAACATCTTAACATGTGTAATTTACAAGTTAACCCCTTTAATTGGGTAATTTGCACATAGGTCCCTGTATTACAAAACAATACTACAACTTTGTTTAAAAAGGACAAAATTGAAAGTGTATGTTCCTCAGGAGTTTAATTACATGCCAAAAGATAATCACAAGTATTTAATTACATATTTAGGCAAAACATCTAGGGTTAGTTTATAACCAAGGTCAGGGATGTTACAAGAACGGTCGTGGTAGGCACCACATCTGTGTAGGGTTGATGGTGGCACAAGCATTCTAGGCCACATGACCATTTTGGACGGGTAGAGTCATTTTTATTCTCAGGCCTGATGGAATGAAGGAACCCAATCCATGGTAGGCAGCACAAGTGTTACGACCTTCACCACACAAAGCAATATTACTCAAGACAAAGCACATAATTATCACTAATAACAATATTACCAAAAAAATAGGGTAAATTAAAACTATTTGCAATGTAATATACCAAGCAGAAGTATTTCATAAACAAGCCTTAAACTCAAGCCATCTGTATTCCATATATGCCAAAAGGATGTTACATATGAAGTTCGAAGGCTATCAAGCCACAACTGTTACATATTGCAACATGTTTATATGTACATGCCATTTCTATACACTCATGGCATAAAGCCAAAATCTACGTGTCGATATACAAAGTAATAATATCCCAAAAGATTTGAGAGTATATGGATGACACATAGGACTATACTACAAAACTTTATCAACATATCCAACCTCTAACAGTTACTGCTCCCCTTGCTGCTCATCACCTGTACCACAACCTCTACCTCCTCATCGATGACCACCTAAAAAGTTGTGGAACCCACGGGGTGAGACCTGTTGGTATGTATGCCCTGAGAGCCAATCATGAGATGATTGGTAGGATACATTAAGATTGATTTGATAAACATCAAAGGAAAGCCTCCAATTCTTTTTGGTTCAGTCATATGAGATAGTGATAGAACAAATTGAATGTCTAGAGAATGACAGTACTTAATGACGTATGCTTTCAGGTTGAGGACATGAACGATGAGATCATATAGATGCTAAGAGTTTGTACATTCTTGTTATGTCCCTAGTCGGATGTCATTGTGGAAGGTAGATAGACAGCAATGACACACAAAACTAGATTGTGGTGTTGGTTGATGACAGAATCTCATTAGTCATGATATAGAGATATCAAACCAAACACATAGGTACTTGTTAGAGAACAAGTGTACCGAACAGACCCACCGTGAGTTTGACACATGGAACCATGGCATGGTAGTCACAGTCAGTACTCACAGTGATGGTGGTGAGTGTGATTCTTTGACCTGAAATCACTACACTCAACACATGTCATTGGGCACACTTTGACATCATCAAACGCAGTCCTAAAACATGGGTTGTTATAAAGGTGATGATTGGGTGGCTTTGACACATGGTGCTTTTGAGGGGTGAGTGATAGATGTGGGATTTGTCCCTCCTGAGGGAATTTGATATCCAAGGCCACTTGATGAGTAGGATTGAAATAGGTGTGCGCACGCATGTGTGAATCACTATGTGATATTGATGTCATACATATCTCTTCCAATCTACTCTGAGATCAAGAAAGTGAATGAACGTTGACAGGATGACTGTTCCATGCCTCGAGTTCATTCGGGATATCAATGAAAAAGGAATTATACATTCACTGTAACACCATTCACAGATTATAGGATTGAAAGTTGTTCTCCAACTTTCTTTTTCACTTGGGTAGCACTGATGTGTGACTAGGCACCACTCTTTGCTTGTGAAGTCATAAGTGTCATTGACTTTCACTGCCAACGTGAAAAGGACTTGCAGGGTCACACACATAGGATTTAACCTGGAAGAGGAGTTTTGT
Organism: Alisma plantago-aquatica; assembly: GCA_963693085.1. Classification (NCBI taxonomy): domain Eukaryota; kingdom Viridiplantae; phylum Streptophyta; class Magnoliopsida; order Alismatales; family Alismataceae; genus Alisma; species Alisma plantago-aquatica. The sequence goes on from OY856415.1 coordinate 325,118,336, forward strand.
TCACAAATAATGTTTAGATTGATTACTAAAGGAGTTTAGTAGTTCAATTAAACACTCAATTAATTGATAGCTCAAAATCATAGTGTTCAAGGTGTTGGGCTGATTGATTAGAGTATCAGATTGATTGAAACTGCAATTGACTAATTCTGCACAATCTGCACTTTCAACCGATCGGCTCATGTGATGAACTGATCGACTCAACTTGGTGAACCGATTGGCTCAGGTCGTCAGTCGATCGGCTCATGGACAGGGTGATACAATTTCTTCAAGTGTTGAAACGATCGGTTCAACTGTTGCAACCGAGCAAGTTGGGAAAGTAGGATTGGTGAGAATTTTCCTTTCATTTCACTTGCCCAATTTGATTGGAACAAGGATTGGTATTTGATACCAATTAGAAACAAAAGATGGAAGGTTAATTGAGAACTGACCAGGACCACGAATCGACTGGTTTAGAAATGAACCGACTGGTTGAGGTGTCCCAACCGATCAGTTGAGGTGTCAACCGACCGGTTCAGGTCCCCAATCGACCGTTTCAGTAATGAAATGATCGGTTCAGGTTGCAAGTTGGTTGTTTTGTGGAAAATCTCAAACCCTTCTACTCTTGCTTTTAATCCCACATTGTCCGGGATGGAGAACCCTATCCCATGACCCTCCTATATATAGGGGTATTGGGGGATTCTCAAAGTACAACCCAGTGCAGCCAGTTGCTCTGTGAAGTTGTCATTCTCTCTGGTTTTAGTAACCGAGAGAGAGCCCGAGCAAGTGCTACCCGATAAGGGAGGCACATCAAGGGAAAGACAACTCCAGAAAGTGACTGGTGGCAGGAGAGTGTCAGTGACTAGTACGCTGACAGGAGGGTGCGACTCCTTCCAGTTCCTTGTGGGACAAGGAGATTGGAGTTCTAGGTGGTCCGTGTGGACTACATCAGAGGCGGGTGGTTTCTGCCGCTAGGAGGACAACCTTCAATCCCGTCAGTCCCGGTGCGACTAGGTGCTGCACAGACACTGTCCAAGACAGGAGGTGAAGACCGCGCAAGGCGCAAAGTATTATCGCCGAGCAAGCCTCAGGACAAGGTATGATTCCACAAACCATCCTTTCCTATTGTATAGACGTTGACACGTTTCCTTGTTCTGGGTTTGGGGAGGAAAATTTTTGTTTCTGCTGCCTTCTCTGCCTCCCTAAAACCCAACAGTGGTATCAGAGCCACGTCAACTGCTCTATACTTTAGGATTATCGATATGATCGATTTTGGTTTGTCGCCTTTATTTATTGCATATGATGCAAATAAAATTGGCTTTATGCATGTCCAATCCTAAATCCAAAAATCCCAATTTACATATATGATATGTATTATTAATGCACTCGATACGCGTTGCCCTTAAATGAGTTTTGTGGTGGATGTATAGCGTGGTTATGGCCAATAAACCCGATCTGTGTATGGTTGTATGTGGTTGCTTGCATCTCAGTCTGCACACCGATCTTCCTTCTCCTATTCCTGATGTAACTCGAAATAATTCAAGATTTCTTTCCTACCTTTGCTCCCCTCGAATGTAACTCGAGGTTTCTCTTTTTACAATGTAAAATAGGATAGAATTTTATTTCCTGTTATGTCAAAGAACGGAGGACATCCTGACGACAGCTGAGACGATCGGTTCAAGGCGTGAACCGGTCAGTTGACGTTCGAGACAATCGGTTCAAGGAGTGAGCCGATCAGTTGATGACCGGTTCCAAGAGCGAGATGAGCGGGTGGCAGCCATGAAGAGATGCACGATGACCAGGCGAACTGATCGGTTGGAGGAGCCAACTGATCGGCTGGTGGCACCCAGCCGACCGGTCTGATGGCGAGCCGATCATTCATGTGATGAGTTGATCAAATTCAGAAAGACAAAACACATAGTTCATCTTGTACAAGTTGCATGTGATGTAGACCTAGATGACCGTGATTCCTCTTGGCTTTAGGAATCACATTAGGATGGCCATAATCGCCGCTTTTATCATTTTGCATGTTTTCTATGTGATATAGCATGTATATGATACGTACTATATATTGTGGTGATTGGATATGCATATGTATATAAAAACCAAATCCCTCATTAAATATTAAGTCTTTTATGCCTTCCATTAGCGGCACACATGAAAAACTCAACCGACCAAGCGTAGGTTACGCCAAAGCGTGGTGCGCCGTCTATCTTGTGGAAGTGTGAAGGGTAGACATGTAGGTTCTACCAAAGCAGGATGCATGTTTACCGTGTCGGCTTTTGGGTTAGACTTAACTGGTGATTCTTAGAGCGTCTAAGCCCAGAGGCAAGGAATGTTCATGGCAAGGTGTTGCACATGTTCATTCATCAAGAGTTGCATATGATGCAATTGGCAAGAGTTGCCTACCTGAGAGATCTAAGTTGTGGGTGACAGCCCAAGCTGGTCCATTACTTAGAGGATTTCAGGATCTTTCCCACTAGAAGATTGTACGCTGCAATCTTCCGAATTGATGGTGAGGGCTATCAATTTGAACTAAAATAGTGGGAGCGATAATTAAGTAAAGGCCTAATTATATCGTCAACATTTCAAATCAATCAAATAAGTCAAAAATGAGTTTTTGGACTAAAGTTGCATATTTTCCTTTTGTAGTACAAATGACAACAAACAACAATCACTTTTCTTTGCGATCGGTCCTTGAAAAGGACAAGCTAAATGGGACAAACTTCCACGACTGGTATAGGACATTGAGAATTCCTCTCACTCAAGAGCGAAAGCTCTATGTCCTGGATACTCCAATTCCAGAGGAACCTGCTCCTAATGCACCAAAGACAGAAAGGGATGCTTACGAGAAGCATTCTGATGATGCCATTTATGCAAAGTGCTTGATGTTGTGCTCTATGAACCACGAGTTGCAGAGACAGCATGAGAACATGGGTGTCATTGAGATGATTCAACATCTCAGGAACATGTATGAAGATCAATCACAGCAAGAGAGATACAATGTCTCAAGGGCACTGTTCAAGTGCGTCATGACAGAAGGAGATCCAGTTGGTCCTCACACACTCAAGATGATTGGGTATGTGGAGAACCTGACAAGACTGGGATTTCCACTGAGCCAAGAGTTGGCTACTGACATGATACTGCAATCGTTGCCAGAATCCTACAGTCAGTTTGTGATGAACTACAACATGAACAACTTTGATAGGCCACTTTCAAAGTTGTTGGGCATGTTGAGGACAACCAAGATATAGATGAAGAAGGACAAGCCTAAGTCTGTGATGGTGATCACGAGCAAGAAACGCAAGTCCAAGCGCAAGGGCAAGGGAAAAGCTAAGAAAGGTTCTGATGCTAGCCAGGAGCCCAAGTCGTCTTCAGCTCTCAAGGCTAAGGGAGGCGTGGCCAAGAAAGGAAATTGCCACCATTGTCAAAAGCCAAGACATTGGAAAAGGAATTTTCCTCTCTATCTGGAAGAACAAAAGAAGAAGGAGGCGACAGACACCTCTACTTAAAGGTGTCATGAAAGTAAACTTGTAACACTTTTGAGGTATATGATACCAAGATGTAAAGTGTAAAGAACTCAATACATGGGGCAAGTGTTGCCGCCATAGATAGGAGTACTTTAGTTTATTTTCAGCCTCAAAGGCATGTAATACAGTTATGAACTGCTATTTCATATTTGCCAATAGATAGAAACACTTTATTTTGCATATTGTATGACAATCATGGCAATCAATAAAGAGATGTTTCACTTTCTAAAGATATGATCTTTGTGGCAATGCCTTGTTTATCTTGTGGTATTTGATATGCATAAGATAAAATGATACCTAAAAGTTATAGATAACTCAAACAATAAAATTAGCATCAATCATGAGAAATTCATTTCTAGTTTCCATATGATGGATAAATCTAGACTCTTTTGGTTAGAGAACTAGTAAGAGACATGAATATCTTGAACATGATTAATCAATCTTCACTAATAGTAGTAGGAGAATGAATGTCCTATTAGGTATAATACATGTGATGTATTTACATACCTATTGGAACAAATGCTAATACTTCAAATGATGTTTAGAGAAATACCAATATGAATATCTTGAAGTGTTCAAGATTATCATAGATGAAGTGTAAATTTGGTAAAGTATTAATTCTTGATGAGATCAATGAATGAAATACTTGGACCAAATGTTTGAGATCCTTTTGAGTGATTATGATAGTGTATCATGGTGAACTCATGATTAAGGCATGGTGATGTCTAAATCAAGAAAGAATCATACTCTAAGGAGTTAAAGAATGATTATCAAATAACTGAATTCTTCTTAATAAAAGAATACCCCACACTAATAAAGGACATTGAAAATCACAAGGAGTTGTGAGTTCTTATATCCTTGACAGATACACCTCAATTATCTATGTGATGAGTTGTTCATGTGATGAGACAACTATCTAGATGAATATGAGGAACCGAATTTTGAGTTATGGTTTATGACCATTACATCCTAAATGACATCCATGTGAACCATAAGGTATGACCTTGATGGTAGAACCCATTGGAATAAAATCCATAAGTGTGAATAAGTCTTAAATGTTAAGACACATGGATAACATTTTGAGAAGGATGATGCTTGTTGATTGCAACTTAATGACTAAGACATTTGGCATATGGAAACTAAAACCGCATTCCTATGAGGAATAAAACAAGGATGTGTACGTGATACAACCTATAAGGTTTATGAATCCACTAATGCAAATGAAGTCTATAAGTTACAATGTACTAATCAATGTGATTGATTGAGTACAAGGAACTCAGAATTGAATCTTTACTTTGATGATATAGTCAAAGGGTTTGACTGATATGTCAAAGATAAAGAAGGGATCTGTGATTTAGTGGGAGCGTATTCACATTCCACATATTGATGTGAAATGGAAATATTCTACAATGGAAATCCAAAGTGGAAATTATCTTTAAGGAAGATAGAGATGTTTCCTATGAGATAGGAATAGAAATCTATAGAGATAGTTCTCAAAAAACCTCTTGACCTGAAAAGAGAGAGCATACATTGGAAATCTGTACTGAAGGGTTCAGTATACACAGATTCAGTGGGAGAAAACTTGTCCATGTTACATGGAGTTAGTATCCCAAGGCCAAGTGTCCAATTCTTATAAAGAATGGGAACACTAAGAATAGATATGGATCTATCATGTATGTAATCATCCCATTATATTGCATGTATGGACATGGCAAGAATAAAATGCATTCATCATCTTGTATGTAGGACATGGTAATGTGATGTGCTCATCCTGATAACTCGTATGTGGGACATGACGAGTGGATGTCTGTCTACTTCCAGTAAGGATTACTGTAATACCATGAGAACTTGATAAGTACTTGTGAAGTACTAGTTCTATGGAGATAAGGAAGAGTTCGATGTAAAGAGTTACATTGATGTGAACTTCTGAAAAGGACAGAAAATTAATCGCAAAATATATATAGGATATATAAAAGTGAAAGTTTGTTGATAATTGGAAGTGTTCCAATGAAATCATTTAAAAGGAAATGCCGAGTATCCGTGTGTTAGAGAACAAAAGTGGATACTATATGGATCTGGAAGTTCATGACATGAACTTATAGATATTCCGATCATTGATGACAAGTATGGAATCGTTGATCATGCAATGTGGCTAAAAGTTAGGAAAGGAATACTAGATCGCATATTATGGCAACTCCATCTCATACATATGACGTACAACAAAGAGATGAGAGACATGCAATTTATATTGACTTTGGCAAGGTGTTTCCATAACTCACTATGTTCGCACTAGAGCACAGTAAGATGTGGGACATGTTTGAAGATCACTATGAATATGATTCAAGGGTGATTGGCTCGCAGTGCAAGTGGGAGTCTGTTGGTATGTATGCCATGAGAGCCAATCATGAGATGATTGGTGGGATACATTAAGATTGATTTGATCAACATCAAAGGCAAGCTTCTAATTCTTTCTAGTTCAGTCATATGAGATAGTGATATAATAGATTGAATGTCTAGAGAATGACAGTACTCAATGACGTATGCTTTCAGGTTGAGGACCTGAACGATGCGATCATACGGATGATAAGAGTTTGTGCATTCTTGTTATGTCCCTAGTCGGATGTCATTGTGGAAGGTAGATAGACATCAATGACACACAAGACTAGATTGTGGTGTTGGTTGATGACAGAATCTCATTAGTCATGATATAGAGATATCAAACCAAACACATAGGTACTTGTTAGAGAACAAGTGTACCGGACAGACCCACCGTGAGTTTGACACATGGAACCATGACATGGTAGTCACAGTCAGTACTCATAGTGATGGTGGTGAGTGTGATTCTTTGACCTGAAATCACTACACTCAACACATGTCATTGGGCACACTTTGACATCATCAAACACAGTCCTGAAACATGGGTTGTTATAAAGGTGATGATTGGGTGGCTTTGACACATGGGGCTTTTGAGGGGTGAGTGATAGATATGGGATTTGTCCCTCCTGCGGGAGTTTGATATCCAAGGCCACTTGACGAGTAGGATTGAAATAGGCGTGCACACACATGTGTGAATTAGTATGTGATATTGATGTCATACATATCTCTTCCAATCTACTCTGAGATCAAGAAAGTGAATGAACGTTGACAGGATGATTGTTCCATGCCTTGAGTTCATTCGGGATATCAGTGACAAAGGAATTATACATTCACTGTAACACCATTCACAGATTGTAGGATTGAAAGTTGTTCTCCAACTTTCTTTTTCACTTGGGTAGCACTGATGTGTGACTAGGCACCGCTCTTTGCTTGTGAAGTCATAAGTGTTATGGACTTTCACTGCCAACGTGAAAAGGACCTGCAGGGTCACACACATAGGATTTAACATGGAAGAGGAGTTTTGTCCACAAACAATGTTTAGATTGATTACTAAAGGAGTTTAGTACTTCAATTAAACACTCAATTAATTGATAGCTCAAAATCATAGTGTTCAAGGTGTTGGACTGATTGATTAGAGTATCAGATTGATTGAAACTGCAATTGACTGATTCTGTACAATCTGCACTCCCAACCGATCGGCTCATGTGATGAACCGATCGACTCATCTTGGTGAACCGATCAGCTCAGGTCGCCAGTCGATCGACTCATGGACAGGGTGATATGATTGCTTCAAGTGCTGAAATGATCGGTTCAACTGTTGCAACCGAGCAAGTTGGGAAAGTAGGATTGGTGAGAATTTTCCTTTCGTTTCACTTGCCCAATTTGATTGGAACAAGGATTGGTATTTGATACCAATTAGAAATAAAAGATGGAAAGTCAATCGGGAACTGACCAGGACCACGAACCGACCGGTTCAGAAATGAACCGACCGGTTGAGGTGTCCCAACCGATCGGTTGAGGTGTCAACTGACCGGTTCACATCCCCAACCGACTGTTTCAGTAATGCAACGATCGGTTCAGGTTGCGAGTTGGTTGTTTTGTGGAAAATCCTGAACCCTTCTACTCCTGCTCTTAGTCCCGCATTGCCCGGGATGGAGAACCCTGTCCCATGACCCTCCTATATATAGGGGTATTAGGGGCTTCTCAAACTACAACCCAATGCAACCAGTTGCTCTGTGAATTTGTCGTTCTCTCTAGTTTTGGTAACCGAGAGAGAGCCCGAGCAAGTGCTACCCGATCAGGGAGGCACAACAAGGGAAAGACAACTGCAGAAAGCGACTGGTGGCAGGAGAGTGTGTCGGCGACTAGTACGCTGACATGAGGGTGCGACTCCTTCCAATTCCTTGTGGGACAAGGAGATTGGAGTTCCAGGTGGTCTGTGTGGACTACTTCAGAGGCGGGAGGATTCTGCCTCTAGGAGGACAACCTTCAATCCCATCAGTCCCGGTGCGACCAGGAGCTGCACAGACACCATCCAAGATAGGAGGTGAAGACCGCGCAAGGCGCGAGGTATTGTCTCCGAGCAAGGCTCGGGAAAATGTATGATTCCACAAACCATACTTTCCTATTGTATAGACGTTGACGTGTTTCCTTATTTTTGGTTTGGGGAGGAAAATTTTTGTTTCCGCTGCCTTCTCTGACTCCCCTAAAAACCAACAAGACCAACGTCCCAGCGAGAGATATAACTCTTCACCAACGTCTATTATAAGCACAATAACATAATTGAGTTTTTATGTAAAGCAATTAATACTAGTTAAGCAGTTTAAGTATCTACAACTAAGTAGTAGAACATCTAATATACTTAGAAGGAATATGAAGAACATGTATAACTATTATAAACTAAATATTACAAGATATAAGGCATGGGGTCATTCAATGTGAGTCATAGTTGACCCTAAGAAAATATACTACACAACTATATTATCACTTTTATTATTATGTCCTAAGGATTTGAGGTGTACCACTCAAATTCAACTAACCACTATTAAGTCAAAATTAGTACCAACAAGATCTATGGAAGATATGGAATCCATGATCATCACCAACACTATTGGGTCAGTTCGAGTCAGCAATGCAGTGATACAATAGTAATACTACTAAACCTCAACTTATAGCTATAGCCCTATTGACAACAAATCATAGTCAATACTATGGTCATGTAAAACCACTATCCTACCTTGGTACATGGCATAAAACTATAGAACAATCTCACGCATGATCATTCCATTATAAAACATTAAACCATTATATCAACAATTGAAGGATAGAGGGAAATATCTCCATTGGAACCCCGCATATTCAATAATATGTGCTTTGAGTTTCACACATGAGTTATTCATTTCACAATCCATCTAGATACTGACGCTGAATATGGATCTATGGTACATGGAAACTACATGATTATGATTTCACTTGATTAGATATTCCAATTGGGTATCTTTTAATATATCAATCAAGTTACAGCATATAAACCCTAAAATTTTTTTACAAAATTAAGGATAAGTTATAACTCCAGAAGATATAAAACGTACAAGGTGAGTCTCACCATCGTTGGCACTAGTATTATTGCCTCTCACGAGGTCATTAACAATATCACATCACTACGGGATTGTTGGGTTTTGTGGAAGGAAACATGCGCGGTAGAAGCAATAAAATAAAATTTGTTTCCACACAACCCGCAATAGGATCTCGTCAACAACAACGTATGTTTCCACACAACCCGCAATAGGATCTCGCAATAGGATCTCGTCCAGAAAGAGTGTTCGCGGGATATGCCTTGTTGCATAGCAAGTTCGGCGACGTCCTGCTGCACAATGGTGTGCAATGTCCCTGGCTTACATAGACGGTACTTCTCTCCCATCCTCTGAACATGTCGCGGGAAGATATGACGTTGCTCCTTTCGTGTGGTGATGTATGCCACTCTTAGCACGTATGGATGGTCATTGACGTCCTCTGAACATAGGCGTCTCAGTGTTTCCATCTCTACTTCATTCATGCAGATAGATTGGAACTTCATGTCGTACTTCCTAAACTTGCATGAAGGAGTAGACTTTGGGTGATGATGTGCTAGCATCGCAGTGCTCTCCTTTCCATCCTAAAGATGGTGACGGATAGGGTTTATGTACGTGAGCATAAACTGAAAAGCCTTTCTCCATATCTTGTAAAGATATCGACCATCAAGCACCTTTAAATAGGAGATGAAAGGAAGCAGGGTTTCCTAAACCCATCCATAAATAGAAAGAATGTGTTAATTAAAACACTTGTGAATTAATGAGAATATTCTGGAATTATTTAATTAACCAATTAATCGTATTAATTTATTAATCAATATCTAATTCTATGCAATTGCTCGGGATGGCTCTATGGGCATACATACTAATAGGGATGCCAATCCCTCAATAATCTCACTAAAGAATTCCACCTCAATTTATGTACAAGGCACTGGCTAGGTCATTAGACCCATTCACATAATTCATGTACATTCAATATCACATGTATATCTCAATAATGCCCATAATCACCATCTAGTGTTATAAAAGTGTGGCATACAACTCTCCAAAAACATAATTAACTAATGCGAAAGCATTCACTAAGCAGCGGATTACCAAAAATCATTAAAAATTAAAACCTTTTTATTAAAAGATCCATCAACGGAAAACTTTCTCACATAGAACCAAAGTAACATATTTACATTCTTGTTCAAAGGTACATATTTTGTATCATCTCCTTCAGAGAATTACAAACATTAGCTATCCTGCTAAGCAAAACACATGTAGTATAAAATATCGTGGCACTCAGCCAAAATCTCGAAAGCACTAACTACTACTCCGAGGACCTGAGAGTAAAGGGACGACACATAGGACTCTATCTATATCTATACAAGGCATAACAACCAGTGTCTCCACCTGAGACTTCACTACTGTTCCTGCTATTGTTGTTGATGCCCTTCACCTACTGAAGGATTCCTGCCTCCTCGTCTGCGTCCATCTAAAAATGTGATTCCCACAGGGGTGAGACAATTGTAAATTGCCCCAGTGAGAGATATAACTCTCTGTCAGAAACATTATTATTGCAGCTTAAGAAGATAAATATGCACATAGGAATCATATTTGATTGACAACAGCTAATTCAATGCCTAACAAATTAGAATATTATTCTTATCTAAAACATTGCAGCTATAACTTGAAAGAGCCTCATGTCACTTATTCACTAAGGAATATGAAGAACATGTATAAAATTCATTCACTTCAGAATCATTACTACAACATTAACTCTCTTCAGGTTTAGGCCATATATCTAAAGCATGGCATTGTCATTGGGGAGTCATGGCCTGTAGCCATACTCTTTTCACATAGTGTTGGGATCTTAGTCCCTCAACTCATCAAGTACATTTCCACTTCTTAATAAGTTCATTATCATGATTATAGAATCTGGGTATTTGAACCCATAACTCATCATAGAACACTTGTTACCAGTTATTAGGTAACTTCATACATTCATATCATCTGACCTAGGGACATTATAATTCTTACTACACAAAGCATTGCACATCGTTCACAAAGCTCATACCACCTCTTATCACCCCTTAATAGGCAATAAGACATATTATGGCTTATGAAGCTCATAAACAATCTAAGATAATTAGCACATCATGTGACACACAAGACTCATTAATTGTAGGTTACCTTTCACTAAGCAACAAAGCATATGAAAACTTATAAGGCCTACAGAACGTTTTCAGTGTACAGAACATCATAACTCATACCTGGCTATGTTCATCATCTCAACATATCTGCATCATTAGTAATCATGATACAATTACATATTAGTACCATGCAATACAAGGGTTGTCTTATTCATTCATAAGCCATTATTTTGTATTTGAGCTTCACATAGGATTACTCTATATTAGATGTTCACATAGCATCACCCTGTATTAAGGTTTCACACAGCATTACCCTGCATTAGGGTTCACATATCATTAATTTGTATTAGGGCTTCACATAGCATTACCCTGTATTAGGGTTCACATAGCAAGGAAATCAACATGGATAACATAAGTATTCATTCATACTTATTTATTCTCATCATTCACCATTAAATGAATTATCAACACACATCATGAGTTTCTCTCTCATCTTTTCCAGAATATGATTACATCATAGTTTATAGGTTTGGATTAACCTTTTCATAAGGCATGTTAGCCTACATTCAACAGAGTACATTACATCTCAATGTAACCATTGACATGACACATCTCATGTGTCATTCATCCAATTATCCTGGACTTATAACACATCAAGGTATACCAGTATTGGGGTGTCGGATGTGATATCTATCATATCTTGATGTATCACTTCCCTCAACACCTTTATCTTACTTGAGTTCATACACTTAGCTTGTATTAGGGTATTCCCCATCCTAATACTTTATGCACCAGTTCATCACATTTATCATGTAAAGTATTGGTCATTAATTACTCACTTAGAATATACAACCATTTCCAATACTATGGACTCATCCTTGATTTAGGAACTATTAATATAAGGATATTCATTATCAACCTCTCTAGGTGTTACATTTGTTATAACATTAATCACTGTTCCATTATTAGGAATAGTATTCTCCATATTTACAATTTGAGGATTCACATAGAATATTACATACATTTATGGATTTCACATAGTATTACTCTTCAATAGAGTTTCATATAATCATCCTTGTATATCAGGGTTTCACATAGTATTATGTGAAATTAAGATTTCACAATACATCACCAGTGCTAGGTCTTCACATAGGATTAGTGGCACTACCCTATATTAGGGTTTCATGCACCTTACCACATTTTAGGGATTAAGGTTTTCTATTCACATCCAAGTAAGGTTTCTCTTACCTCATACCCAAATTATGGTTAGGATGTACAATTCCCATTAATTTAGGGTTTCCTTCATTGTTACACTTAGTTAGGGTTACATCATCACCCTGGATTTATGACAACACTCAGCTTTGCCCTAGATTAGGGTTTCACACATAGCATTGCTCTAATTAGGGTTTCACACATAGCATTGCTCTAATTAGGGTTTCACACATAACATTTCTCTAATTAGGGTTTCACACATAGCATTGCTCTAATTAGGGTTTCACACATAGCATTGCTCTAATTAGGGTTTCACATATAGCATTGCTCTAATTAGGGTTTCACACATATCATTGCTCTAATTAGGGTTTCACACCTAAGATTGCTCTAATTAGGGGTTCACACATATCATTTGCTCTAATTAGGGTTTCACACATAGCATTGCTCTAATTAGGGTTTCACACATAGCATTGCTCTAATTAGGGTTAGGTCTCATTGATTAGGGTTTCATGATCTCATTATTATGGATCAACCCTTATCACATAGTTTACTCATATGAGAGAATTAGGGCTTACTTATATAAGCATTCATCTCTCTCATTCTCTCTCTCTCATCCTATTTAGGATGTTAACTACTCCAAGATTAATCTAGGTCAACTCTTCACTTGAGTACATATAGCTAGGGTTAACCTTCACAATCATCATGGGACTACATCTTTAATAATCACATAGCTGATTGACCTTTGATCATGTTAAATGTCCAAATGGTCTAATAAATTAAACCATCAATTATATAAGGAATTCAAAAGAATTGACCAATTAAGCTTTCAATTCCACAAAGTGATCAATTGGGTTAACCATTGAAATCTTCAAATGCATTAAGTATCTAAATAGGTTCACCATATTAGACCTTCAATTACATGAGATATTCAAATGGATTAACCATGTTGTTCTTCACAAAGTTAATTACTTAGAACCTCAATGATCTTGGTTCTCATACATCAATTGGTTGAAAACCATTTGATTAAGTTATACTTGAAACCAATTGGACAAGTTAGGTATTGAAAACCGTTTGCACTTTGGGTCTCCAAACGATTTGAGATCGTTTGGTCCCAAAATGTCTTAAGACCATTTGGTCCCAAACGGTCTTGAGACCATTTGGACTCAAATGGTCTTGAGACCATTTGGACCCAAACGGTCTTGAGACCGTTTGGTCCAAACCTTCTCAAAACCACATGGACCAAAAAGGCACTTCAACACTCAATCAACTCAATGTTTCAATCCATGAACCAATTATAAATTGAACCACTAAAACATTCATTAATTGGACCACTGAATCACCATTCAATTAGACCTTCAATTTAGGGTTTTGAACCCAATTTAACTAGGTTTGATAATCAAGAAACCATCACTTAGGGTTTGAAATCGAGGATCCATCAATGGTTGTCATTGTGGAATCAAATCGATTGAAATCAATGAACTATCATCATCACATGATATGGCCTGACCTCAAACGGTATTGGATGACCACAAAACGGTCTTGAGACCGTTTGGTTGATCTCCAAACGGTCTTGAGACCGTTTTCCCATTCCATCATAAAAAACCATGACATCCAATTAGGGTTTTGGACCATTGGATTGATTATCAAATCATCACTTAGTTGCAATTCAATTTGGTATCTTTGGATCATCAAATACCCAACCATGCTCAACCCTAGACCTCCAAACGGTCTTGGGTGACCCTCAAACGGTCTTTAGACTATTTGGGTGATTCCCAAATGTTTTGAAACCGTTTGGGTCAATCAACCCAAACCATCAACTTATTCAATTGCAAAATCAACACTTAGCCGATTAGGGTTAATACCATATCTTTGGATCTTCAAACACTTATACATACTTAACCCTAGACCTCCAAACGGTCTTGGGTGACCCCCAAATGGTCTTTAGACCGTTTGGGTGATCCCCAAACAGTTTTGAAACCGTTTGGGTCAATCAACCCAAACCATCATCTCAATCAATTGGAAATTCAACACTTAGTCAATTAGGGTTTGCAATTAAGTAATCATTCACAATTGAAACCTTCAAGATCAAACCAATTGAAACCATTGGATCAAAATCCAAGAACCACATCATATATCTTCAAATGGTCAACCATCTCAAACGGTCAACCATCCCAAACGGTTTGGGACCCAAACCACCAAACGGTTTGCAAACTGTTTGGTCACCAATCAGTTTGGTGAAACCGTTTGGTCCCAACATTGAAACTATTTGCCCTAGATATTTGGGGAGGTGTGTTCTTATGATTATTTAATCATCATCAAGCTCCAAACTCACGAAATCTACTGTGATTTCCATGGATATTGCATCAATCAACCAAACTTAATTTCGGAAATGTAGAAATAATCACCAATTGATAAGGAATTGATTGCAATAATAAAATTAAGGGTTCAAGTTATAAAACCCACCTCCAATTGACCTCCAAAGCTCCAATCTCACGGAAAAAATGGTGTATACAACTCCTTTCACTATTCCAACGGTCGTCCTCAAGCTTTGAGTGAAAAGAATTGGTTAGAATTGAAGAGGGGATCGAGATATGAAGAATTCATGCATTGATTTTCGATTTTCACCATGGATTCAAGGTGAAAGGAGGTCAAGAACCTTAACAACAGGTAGGGGGTCGTCCTCCTGATCCTCCACAGCTCCTTGGTCGTTTTCCAAGAAAGGGGAAAGAAAGAAATCCGAAAAAGCCTTTGTTTTGGCTTGGAAAAGGTACTTTTATAAGAAAATTGATGAGAGAGAAAAATCTTTATAAAAGTCTTTTAATTCCAAAATTGTTGCCACCACTTCCCCCTTGGTTTCTTTCATGCAAGGGAATCTATATCCCCACCGAGATCCCTTCCATTATCCATGAATTAAGGGAAAAGAAATTAAGCACCTTAACCCTTATAATAAGAATATCCATATGTGAGTGGAAATTCTTTTCCTTATAATAATGGTGAGTGGGATTTCACCTCCTTAAGATATTCTCGTGCCTTTGCAAGGCTTTAAGATCATCCACACACATCTGAATCCAGACATTTTAATTTTGGTTGAAGGCCCTTTAATTAATACATTCATTTTTTGCCCTAAATTGAATTAGGGTTTCACTTAGGATTAAATCTTGATTATTTTAATATCAAGATTCTCTCTCCTCCAACTTAATTCAAATGAGGCGCCCATCTCATTTTATTTGCTCTAAATGATGCCAAGAAACATTAGGGACCTTATTGAAGTGGTAATTTGCATATTGAACCCTAGTTTTTGGGTAAATTGCACATTATACCAAAACTAGGTTTTTAATGCACAAGGATTGCTTTACAAGCTTAATCTTGGTGCCCAAGCTTGTGAAAACCATACCACTAAATCATATTCATTCTTATGATGTCTCAAAATCAGAGGAACATCTTATCATGCAACATTTGCAATTTAACCCCTCAACTTGGGTAATTTGGATTTTCGTCCAAAATAAGCAAACATTGCTTCAACATTGTTCAAACAGGACCAAAATTGAAACATAAGTTTCTCATGAGCCCTAACTACTTTTCCAAAGATAAGATTAAGCATTTACTCAACCTTATTAGGCAAAACATCTAGTGTTAACACATAACCCAGGTCAGGGATGTTACAACAAGGTTCACCATAGCATTCATATAGATATGACATTCATTTCACCTTCAAATTAGGGTTACATAGATAAGAGAGAGAGAAAAAATTGTCATAAAATATCAATCTTCAAGTGGAGTGAGCACATATATCACATTTTCACAAGAGTAGGGTTTCATAACATTATTCAACCAATAAACCTTAATTCTATCACCTCCCACATTGTTGGAGCGTACTAGGGTTAAACACATTTGTTAATAACTGGACATTCATATTCACCACACAACATATAGATTATTACACTATGTAATGACTATGTAAATTCATGTGTATAGGTGTCTTGACCACCCTCAACACATGGGTCTCGACCTCCCTCAACATATGTGTGATGCCCTATCGCACCACAAAGAAAGATTACTTAAAATGAAAAGTAGAACAACGCTAAGCAACTGGATTACCAGAAAATACAGGAAATTAAAACCAATTTCATTAAAGCATCAAATCCAAAAACTTATTACATATGAGTCCACAAGGTCTTCCACATGCAACACATAACGTCACATGGTGCTTACGTCATTGTAGGTTAACATTCCCGTCATTAACCTATTATATAAGATATTGGTTCCACATTTATATACAACTACAAGTATCATAACCATACAACCATGGCACACAAGCCAAAACCTCATGTCGGTCACATAATCACAGAACATTTAAAAAACACCCCAAGGACGTGAGTGCATAGGGATGACTCTAGGACTCAAACACCAAAAGACTAACCACACATCCAACCTTATCGGCTACTGCTCTTGCTGATGCTCTCCCTCAGCTGCACGACCTCTACCTCTTTGTGTACGGTCACCTAAAAATATGGAAACCCACAGGATGAGACCAAACCTCCCCACGAGAGATATAACTCTCCACCAATGCTATTAAAGCACAAATATACTAGGTAGGTATAACAACATACTAACAAGGTAAACAGATTCAGCTAAATGATACATTATAATAGATAGAGTAGATTAAACAAGACTAGGTAGCCACCACTGAGTAGTACATCATGTTATATTCTAAAAAGGAATATGAAGAACATGTATAACAATTGACTTCTCTTATTGGTCTTATAATTCAAGAAATTAGTAAAAAGATAAGGCAAAGGCTCCACCATTGTGAGATGTATGTTACCCTAAGCATATATACTACACTACTGAATTACATTTTTTATTATGTCCCAAGGATTTAAGTCATACCACCTAAATCCAACTGACCACTGCTATGTCGAAATTAGTGCCATATAAATTCCATGGAAGAGCGGGAATCCATGCCTCTCAAACACCTACTGATCATCTCAAGAGAACACCATAGAGACATATAAGTCAACTATAAAAGGGTGACATATAGTCAACACAAGGATCGACTCACACATGGCCATCCATATGTAAACACCTAGCCCACCTTGGTACAGGTAACAACACTAGAAGAATAGCTCACAAATGGTCATTCTTAAGAGGAGTGGCTCACTCATGGCATCCATATCACAAGGAGACTAGAACATGCATGGCTGTCTCACACAACCTGTAGTTAAGGATGCAAGGAGATACTCAACTTGCACCCTGCATATTCAAAAATATGTGCTCCAAGTTATACTCTTTAAATCAATCCAGAAAATAAAGCTGACACTAGAATGGGTCTATGGCATATGGAAACTAGATGATTAGGTTTCACTTGATTAGTTAGCCGATTGGGTGACTTTTAGCATCTATCAAGTTACAATGTATAAAGAAAAAACAAACACTACAAGAATAAGAGTGTATTGCAACTTCAGAAGATGTAAAATGTACATGGTGTGAACTTTTCACACAATCACCACATGATACTCATTTCTCTTTCATTCACAAGGCCATCATTAATGTCAGACATCACCATGGGATAACAATTCCTTAATCACATCACATTGAGGACATCACCTCTCAATATACTTCTATTCAGCACCGGGTCATAGGCCCTATAACATTACACCATGCATATTACATCTCATCGATGTGCATAATCATGACCACGTATCACATAATCACCACCATAGCAGACACAATCCATGACATACATATCACCTGTAAGGTTAGGGGCTTATAAACAAAAAAGAGGAAGCATTCTACATGCTAAACATCTCGTGAGAGAGCAAGAAAACACATAATTCAACATTAGGGTTTAAATCTATATATAAACACCAAACCCTAGGAGCACCACCTACCACTATCTTGGAGCATATTAGGGTTGAGGAACATATTTAGGGCTGATTAGACATTATCCAAACAACACTCTACATGGTTTATACATTACTCATGGAAGTATATCTACTATGTGATAAAGCCTGCCTCTCAACCACCCATCATACATATGCCACAACCACTCATGCAACCAAGTTGCAGCCATACCAATATGCACTTGTTGCGACCCCAAGAAGAAGGGTTTTTGTGACCACCATCCCTATGCATATCGCGACCGCAACAAGGACAGGGGTCACCTTCAACATAAAAGCAAGTATTCATCCAAAACAAAAGCAAGGTCATACCAAGTCAAGGCAGGAGAAAATGATACACAACTAGGGCATCCCAACTGAAACATCTCATGGGTTTCAACTAACCAAGGTGTCATGACCGTGACACCCAAAGAGAGGATCCATCTTGACCCCAAAGACAAAATATGGTGTTACGATTGTGACCAAAACTAGGGCAAACACAATGTTACAACTACGACTAAAACTAGGGCAAACATGGCATTACGACTATGATAAAAACCAGGGAAAAATAGAGATAAATTCATGACCTAAATAGGTGGTCCAACAAGGGAAACTCATTGTCACCATGGTGGAAAAACCTCATGCAAAATGGTCATCAAACCCTAAAACAAACTCCATAAAACCACCATGAATGGGAAACCCAACAAGAGATAGAAGCCAATCTATATTATATGTTCAAGTCATAAAACCATCAAGATGAACATCGAGTACAATACTAGAATACTACATTGTAATATTTGAGCAAGTAAACAAGGATACATATGTATCACAGTTCAAATAATAAAGTCATAGTCATATAATTGTTAAAGTCCTTTCCTAATTTAGAGGCTCTTAACATAAATTATCATTGACCAACTACCCACAAGCAACACCTGATAAAGCATAAGATTGCATACATGCACTAGATTCTCATCATTAACTCTAACTAGTTTACATTTAGGGTATTGTCCAAGATAGGTTCATACTTTATTAATTATGTGTTTGATGATATGTTACTGATTTATAGTAGGATGGCAGTTTGCATTGCGTAGCATGCTTGTGAGAGAAGAACAGACTTTGAGAGAGTAACTCGTCCCACCAACGATAGAAAATGGTGCTGCCAGCCTGTGATCTTTCCATGAAATCATTCAATAAGGAATTGAAAGTGCTCCTTACTCTTTCTCTTATGTATGATAGGGACCCCAAGATGGCGCCCAAAGCTTGAAGTTTCCTTCATGTCTAGAATGCATCCTATTCTTGATCTTACGTTCTGAGGGGTGTTGGTGGAGAAAAAAATGGAAGATTTCTCATTGGATAAGAACTTCCTGGATGCTTTGTTGAAGAGCCGAAGGTAGCGTTTGATAACCCGATCCTATTTCGAGGTGGATTCTTTCTCCACTAAGATCCAAGATCATCCAAGCAAGGAAGTACAAAGAGGATGGCTATAAAAAATCACTTGCATGGAGAGAAGAGGGTTTATATAAAAAGGAGGACTAAGGTAGGGCAAGGGATGAGGTGTCAACAAAGGAAGGCCCCAAAGGGATACTTGTCTACTCAAGAAACTAACATGCAACCACATAAAGCCCACATGCAAGAGATGGTGATACACTCTATGTTAGATCTCGACCACCTAGGCCACCCAACCCTCATGTAGTGACTGCAACACCCCAAGGGGACCACCCATGGTCATGATACACCACCAAGGATCACTAGGTCGCGACACAAGGTCACCACAAACCCTAGGTCGAGACACTCTACACAAGAGCACCCATCTTGACTCAAGACACCCAAGACCATCACGGTCATGACAACCATACCTTGGAGAGGTGTTTCGACCATGACACCCTCCAACCAGGCCCTATGTCATGACCTAGGTCGAAATAAACAAACAAGGGTTACAAGGTCAAGGCACACCAAACCCTAGAAAATCTTAATCACCACTAAGTGTGACGCTACTCAACTAAGGGTCCACCAAGGCACCCAAAAGCACCACAAACTCCCTCACAAAGACAAGAGAGAGAAGAAATCTCTAGAGGTGGCCAATTACAAGAATACCACTTCAATTAGGTAATTTGGAAATTGCGCCAAAACTAGCACAAAAAGCACAAACAACATCCAAACAAGCTTAAATTGGAGACTTACCACATGATCTAAGATCATCTCAAATGATTAAAGGAAGGTTCTAAGCACACCATTGAGCCAGAACAAATAGGGTTAATCCAAAACACAGGTCAGGGGTCTTACAAGCCATAAACCATTAACAAGGATTTCACCCCCAAAGTCCTAAGCGAAAAGAGATAGGTATTGTGACATCCAACTCATAAAAACATGATTTACTTAAGCGAAAGCATTCGTTAACAGAGGATTACTAAAAATCACTAAAAATTTAAACATTTTGCAAAGAGATCCATACACATGGAAAACTCTTTTATCAAGAACCAATGTATTTCATTTACATCCTGGTTCATGAGTACACATTTTGTACCATTCCTTCTTCAGGATTACAAGCATCATCTGCTCTGTTAACATCTAAACACGGACAACATAAGAACCTCAAGGCATCAAGCCAAAAAAAAACTCAGATTGATTTATTAAAAATACTTGTTACTAACTCCGAGGACCTGAGAGTACAGAGATGACACATAGGACTTCTATCTACAAGACACGACAGACAGTACAGTCAACCTGAGCTGTCACTGCTATCATTGCTATTGCTGATGTTCTTCCTCTACAAGATATTCTCAGTCTCCTCCAAGCTTGTACACCTAAAAATGTTAGATCTCACGGGGGTGAGACAATTGTAATTGCCCCAGTGAGAGATATAACTCTCTGCCAAAAACATTATTATTACAATTTAATGATATAAAACTGGGCAGAGGATAAGCAGTTTAAAGCATTCTCATCTTTTAAAGAATTGCAACTATTTATGATAGAACAATAGATCATCTATTCTCATAATAAGGAATAGGAAGAACATGTATATCATTTATCCATCATATTATACCATCATGTCAAACTTCTCTTGTGACACTCATTATCTTGGTATGTCACCCATGGGACATTCTTGTTTCAATATGTTGGCCTTAGCCAATCCGCTAAATAGATATGGGATTATATCTACCATGTACTCATATATCATTAATACATGCATTGGGTTATTACCAATCCTTTACCATCATTACAGGCATTGGGTTATTACCAATCTTGTGTCATCAATACAGGCATTGAGCCTCTGCCAGGTATTAGACTCTTCCAAACCTGATTACACCACCAGGAAATGGACACTACCAATCCTAATTTCACAGCCAGACATTGGACTTTAACCAACTCTGATTACACAGCCAGTCATTAGACTTTAACCAACCCTGATTATAGGAATTATACCTCTGCCAGGTATTGGACTTTAACCAATCCTGATTACACAGCCAGGCATTGGACTCTAACCAATCCTGATTACACAGCCAGGCGTTGGACTTTAACCAACCCTGATTATAGGCATTACACCTCTGCCAGGTATTGGACTTTAGCCAATCCTGATTACACAGCTAGGAATTGGACTTTAACCAACCCTGATTACATGCATTAGACCTCTGCCAAGTATTGGACTTTAACCAATCCTGATTACATAGCTATGCATTAGACTTTAACCAACCCTGATTACAGGCATTACACCTCTGCCAAGTATTGGACTTTAACCAATCCTGATTACACAACCATGCATTGGACTCTAACCAATCCTGATTATAGGCATTACATCTCTGCCAGGTATTGAACTTTAACCGATCCTTATTACACATCCAGACATTGAACTTTAACCAACCCTGATTACAGGCATTACACCTCTGTCAGGTATTGGACTTTAACCAATCCTGATTACACAGCCAGGCATTGGACTCTAACCAATCCTGATTACACAACCTTCATAGCTTTTCACATTCTTTATTGAATACAATTGTTCCTTTTATTAAGTTTATTAAACCATAATCATTTCTTACAATAAACTTTTATAATCATCTTGGTACTTCTCACTATGCTACAATTGTTCTCATGGCTCATAAGGCCCATAAAGCATCTTGTCACCTTTCACTAGGCAACATCTAACCATATGGTTCACAAGGCCATTAAACATCTTGTCACCTATCACTAGGCAACATCTAATCATATGGCTCACAAGGCCATTACACATCTTGTCACCTCTCACTAGGCAAAAATAACATATTACCTCATGTAATACAATAGTAACACCACTATTCCATCAATAGGGTTAGGGCTTACTATTCATGTTACATTAGGGTTTCTCATGTCCCATTAACCAATTTAGGGTTAGGGTTTCCCATCTCACATTAATCAGGATTTCATATTTATCAAATCAACCTTAAATATATTTCTCCACACCTCTAGGAGCATCCATTAACATCTCAAGTATTCAATCATGTTTATTACTCTTAACATTTATCATTAAATGATTATCATTACAAGGTGTGAGTTCATTTCTCATCCATATCATGGTATGATTACATCATACTCATTAGCATGGCTTAACCCCATTCTCAAGGTATATTAGTCTATACCTTTCAAAGTATATCAAACTTATTACATTTCATTGTAACAATTTACATAACACACTTCATGTGTTTCTTGTCCAAGTATATTGGATTTGAGGTGCATCAAGGTATATCAACCCTGGAATACTAAAAGTGATATCTATCATATCTTGGTGTATCACTTTCCTCATCACTTCCAACTTACTTGAGTTATCAACTTATTTTGGATTAAGGTATTTCCCATCTTAATACTTTCATCCACTAACCTATCACTTTTACCATGAAGTGCATAGGTCACACACAAGAATGGTCCAACTATCTTCAATGATATGGACTCATTTCATATTAAGGCATTGCTTACTATAAGGTTGCCTATGATCAACCATTTGATATATTTCACCTTTATAAGGCATTACCCACTATTTTATCATCATATTGCCCAAGATTAGGGCTTCATGTATTATGACTCAAAATTAGAGTTTCACATACTTTCACCCTATAATAGGGCTCCTCATCATACCATTGCATAGGGTTTCACATGGCATCACCCTCAATTAGGGTTTCACATGGCATCACCCTCAATTAGGGTTTCACATGGCATCACCCTCAATTAGGGTTTCACATGGCATCACCCTTAATTAGGGTTTCACATGGCATCACCCTCAATTAGGGTTTCACATGGCATCACCCTTAATTAGGGTTTCACATGGCATCACCCTTAATTAGGGTTAAATTCAATTATCCACAATTAGGGTTTACTATTCATCCTAATTAGGGTTTCCATTCAACTACCCATAATTAGGGTTTACTATTGATCCCAATTAGGGTTTCATCTTCCATTATCCAATATTAGGGTTCCTTATATCATCACCCTTAATTAGGGCTACATCATTACCCTAGATTAGGGTTTCACTCAGGAATGCTCTAATTTTAGAATTATGGCTTATTAACCCACTCGATTAGGGTTTCATGATCTCTTTACTAAGTATCATACCCTAATCACATATCCTTCATGATTAATACTCATGTATGAATTCCTTTCTATCATCCTCTCAACTTGATTAGGTTACATCAACCTTTCAATCAAATATATACGACTATGGTTGACATAGTGTATTGAGACATTACTTTCATAAGCTTTTAGGGTTAACCATTCTAAAGGTACTGATCATCAAGGTACTTTAGGGTTTCAACCTTTGTAACTATCATTGATAATCATTATTATCAACCATTGGATCAATGGATCAATCATCACCTTAAATCTCCAAACGATTTGATCACTTTAGACCTCCATTCGGTTTTGATCATGACCTTCAAACGGTCTTGGGGTTAGACCTTCAAACGGTCTTGGGTTCAGACCTTCAAATGGTCTTGCCCCTTAGCCCCTTAAATGGTTTTGAAACCATTTCCTTTCAAACGGTCTTGAATACCTTTTCCTTCTCAAACGGTTTGAAATCATTTCATCTCAAACGATCAACCTTCACCAAACGGTCAACCCTATCAAACGGTTTTGAAACCATTTCCTTTCAAACGATCAACCTTTCTCAAACGGTCAACCCTTGATCCTTAAATGGTTTGAAACTGTTTGAGCACCAAACGGTTTGATGAAATCATTTGCTCAACCATCATGAAATTGAATCAAATCAATTAGGGTTTCAATGCTTCAATCCAATTAGGGTTTGCAATTGGTGGATTTCCAACACTTGGAACCTTTAAGATCAAATCAATTGAATCTATTAGATCATTATTCAACATATCAGCAACCCCCTTCAAATGGTCAACCCCCCTCCATTCGGTCAACCACTCCGAATGGTTTGGAACCCAAACTTCCAAATGGTTTGGTGAAACCGATTGGACCTTATTGTTGAAACCGTTTACAAAGGATATTTGTGGAGGTGTGTGCTTATGATGATGTCATCATAATAAAGCTCTAAACCCACGAATCGTTCTGTGATTTCCATGGTAATTTCATCAATCAATCAAATAAAATTGGGAGGATAGAGAAAACTTCAACAATAGTTAAAGATATGAAATCAATAATAATATTCAAGGTTTCAAGTTATATAACCTGCCTTCAATGAAGCTTCAATGCTACAACTTCACGTTCCTAATGGTGAAAGAATATTTCTCACACCACAAGGTTTGTTCCTCAAGCTTTTGAGTGAAAAGGATCGGCTAGAAAGAAAGATTGATAGAAGAAAAGAAGAAATCCATCATTTATTTTCGATTTCCACCATGAAATCATGGTTGAAAGTGATCAAGAAGCTTACCTACAGGTTGGAACTCGTCCTCCTGTTGCTCCTTATCCCCCTTGGTCATTGTGCAAACAAAGAGTGAAAGTGGATTCGAAATTCCCCTTTCAAGCTATGGATAAATGAGCTTATATGCATTTTTATTAAAATTCATTTTAAGAGAGAGAAGGTAGGAAATAACTACTCCATTTCCTTGCCACTTGCCCTCTCCTCTTCCTTACATACGAGGCTATCTTCCCTGCCTCTTATTCCTCCTAATTATCCATGAAATAAAGAAAAGCAAATTAATCACCTTAATCCATTTAATAATAATATCCATAAGTTAGTGGATATTTCTTTTTCTTTTAATAATGTGAGTGAGTTATCCACTTCCTTTAGATATTTCCGTGCCTTTCCAAGGCACATGGTCGTCCATTCTTTTGCAAAACCATCCATAACCTTTTGGTTGAAGGGATCTTCAATTAATATATTTATTTTTACATTAAATTGAATTAGAATTTCAATTATGCTTAAATCTTGATTATTTTAATATCAAGATTCTCTCTCCTCCAAAGTAATTCAAATGAGGTGACCCTATGATTTTCTTGACTCTACATAATGAAAAGAATAATAAGTACCCTTTAAAAGTGGTATTTTTCTTATTGAACCCTAGGTTTTGGGTGAATTGCACATTACACCAAAACTAGGTTTTAATGCACAAACATTGCTCAACAAGCTCTTTCTTGTTATTCAGGCTTGTGGAAGACATATCTATGCATCACTCTCATTCTCATGATGCTAAAAAACTTTTGAGGAACATTTTATCATGTAACATTTGCAATTTAACCCCTCAACTTGGGTAATTTGCACTTTAGTCCAAAATAAGCAAACATTACTTCAACATTATTCAAACAGGACCAAAATTGAAACATAAGTTCCTCTTGAGCCTTAATTACTTTTTAAAAGATAAGGTAAAACATATAGTCTACCTTATTAAGCAAAACCTCTATGGTTAAGGCTTAACCCAGGTCAGGGATGTTACAGGTACTTCTTCCGCATATCTTCTGCAAGCTCCCACGTGGCTTCCTCTATGCCATGGTGATGCCACAGAACCTTCACAAGCACTATGTACTTATTCTTAAACTTCTTCACCCTCCTATCAAGGATCAACATGGGCCCTTCAACATAGGACATGTCCTCATTAAGCTCACCCTCCATTGGCTGTAAAACCAACTCGGTATTAGTGTGACACTTTCACAACATGGACACATGGAACACTGGGTGCAACTTATGCAACTTAGGTGGCAACTCCAACCTATAGGACACCTTCCCCACATGTGCCACCATAGGGTAAGGTCCCATATACTGAGAAGATAGCTTACCCTTCTTCCCAAACCTCAGAACACCCTTCCAAGGAGAGACTTTGAGATACACCTTGTCTCCCACTTGGAACTCTAAGGGTCTTTGACAGTTATCAACATATGACTTTTGTCTATCCTTTGCTCCCTTCAACTATTGTTGAATCACTTTAATCTTCTCTAATGTCCACTGTACCAGCTCAGGACCAAGAAGCTAATATTCACCTATCTCATACTAGCATATTGGAGACCTACAACATCTCCCATAAAATGCCTCATACGGTGCCATGTCCATGCTCCACTGATAACTATTATGATAGGCATACTCTATCAGACTAAGGTGGATGTCCCAACTCCCCAAAAATTGCAAGATACAAGCCCTCAATAGGTCCTCTAAGGTCTGTATGGTCCTCTCAGACTAGCCATTTGTTTGTGGGTGGAAAGTAGTGTTGTATCTCAACTGTGTTCCTAAGGCTATGTGCAAGCACTCCCAAAAGTGACTTATGAACTAAGGACCTCTATCTGACATGATGATAGCTAGAACACAGTGCAAACACACTATATCATCCATGTAGATCTGGGTGAGTTTCTATGTTGAAAACATCATCTTCATAGGAAAAAAGTGTGTCAACTTTGTCAACTGGTCAACTATCACCCAAATGGAATTATCCCCTTTAACTGTCTTAGGAAGACCAAGCACAAAGTACATTGTAACATGATCCCACTTCCACTGTGGTATGGGTAATGGATGTAGTGTCCATGCGGTCTTCTGATGCTCTGCCTTGACTTGCTAACACACTACGCACTTGGAAACAAACTCAACTACATCCTGCTTCAAGCCAAGCCACCAATATAGATCTTAAAGATTCTGGTACATCTTGGTGCTACCTGAGTGCATATCATACATAAAAGAGTGACACTCCTCCAGAACCATCTTTCTCAAACTGTCAATGTCAGGAACCACAACTTTGTTGTGGTAACAGACTGTCTCATCATTGCCTCATGGAAACCATCGCGCTTCTTGTTGCTGGACTCTGATCATATCTGCTATATCACAACATCTACTTGTAGTGCCTCTTTGATCTGGTGTCTTAATGTGGGCTTCACTTGCAATTGTGTCAACAACTCTGCTAGCATGGACACCTCTAGTTTCATGTTCATCTGATGCAAGGAGACCACCATGTCTCTCTCATGACACACCAAGGAATTCAACTATGCACTACCCACTGATGATGTTGAAGAAGACTTTTTGCTCAGCACATCTGCCACGACATTCACTTTTCCTAGGTGATAATCAATGATACACTCATAGTCCTTGATTAATTCCATCCAGCACATTTGTCACAGATTTAACTCCTATTGTGTAAAGATATACTTCAAGTTCTTGTGATATGAGAAGATATGAAACTTCTCACCATACATGTAGTGTCTCCAAGTTTTCAAAGCATGGATTACTACGGCCAACTCCAGATCATTGGTAGGATAGCTCTATTTGTTCTTCTTCAACTGTCGTGGCACAAAAGATATCACATTCTTGTCCTACATCAGCACACACCCCAAACCATTTCACGATGCATCACAAAAAACTATGTAACCTTTCCCATGCTCAAGCAACACTAGCACTGGTGCACTCTTCAACTTCTCCTTCAACAACTAAAAGGCACATTGACATCTATCATCCCAGATAAAAGGTACATCCTTCCTCATGATCTTGGTTAGGAGAAATGCCACAGAGTTGAAGTTCTTAATGAACCTTCTATAGTAGCCTGCCAAACCCAAAAAGTTGCACACTTCCATTTGCATCTTTGGCTGTTCCCACTCCAACATGGTTTCAACCTTATTGGGGTCCTCATGAACACCTTGGGAATATATCACGTGTCATAGGAAATACACCTCCTTCAGCCATAACTCGCATTTGCTGAACTTGGCATACAACTGATGTTGCCTCAACACGGTCAACACCTGAGAAAGATGTTGTTCATGTTGATGACTATCACGACTGTAAATCCATATGTAATCTATGAAGACCCCCACAAAGTGATCAAGAAATAGATGAAACACTATGTTCATCAAGTCCATGAACATTGTTGGTGCATTAGTTAGCCCAAAAAACATAACCTCAAACTCATAATAACCATACCTAGTCCTAAAAGTCGACTTAGGTATGTCATCCACCTTGATCCACAACTAGTGATACCCCAATCTCAAATCTATCTTGGAGAAAACTGCAACACCTCGTAACTGATCAAACAAGTCATCAATCCTTGGCAAAGGGTACCTATTCTTTATTGCCACCTTGTTCAACCATTTGTAGTTTATACACAACCTTATGGATCCATATTTTTTGTTCACGAACAACACAAGAGCATCCCACAGTGACGTACTCAGTCTGATGAAACCCTTCTCAAGTAGCTCTTGCAACTGTTTCTTCAACTCTGCCATCTCCACTAACGCCACCCTATACGGTGTCTGGGATATCAATTGCATGATCAGAACTAGATTGATCTCAAAATCAATCTCTTTGATAGGGGGAACACCTAGGAACTCATCTGAAAACACATCCTCAAACTCTCAAACAATTGAAACCTCTTGGATACTTGGACTTATCACTTTGGTATCCACCTCATGCGCTAAGAATGCATCACAACCATATTTCATCAACTTCTTAGCCACCATCACTGACACAAAATAGGTTGGAAGAATCTTCCTATTACCTTGGAAGATCTACGTCACGCCACCGTCTACAAAAGTCACACCATCTACAAATGTTGCCAACTTAGAACTACAGTTTAAGACCACATGATACTTCTTCAAAGTATCCATTCCAAGGATCACATCAAATCCATGCATATAAAGTGGTAAGAGATGCACTTGAATGTGGTCCTGAGAAAGAAAGGACATAGGAAGGACACACCTCCCACAACTCCACATGACCAACTAATGGGATTTCTAAATGAAGACAATCCCGTCTATGACTAACAGGCAAAGAAGAAGCATCAATTACTTCTCGAGTGACAAAAGATTGTGTCTCATTTGGGTCAACCAAAATAGAGTATAAAGCAAGAAGAAGACAAGTAGAATGAAACAACTCCATCTGACTTGTTAGTACTCACGGGTTGACCACTCCTTCAGGATGACTCGTAGCATAGAATCTAATTGTTTCATGTTGCCATCCTCTTCCTCTACTGGTCTATCCTAAAGAACTAGCTTGAGACGCTTGTCTATTTCCCCTGCCACTGCCACTAAACTTCTATCTTTGCAAGCCCTTCTAGTTCTGCCTTAGTTGTTGGATCACTTCCTCATCCTTCATATGGTAGAACAATTTCATATGCCCAACCTTTCTACACTTATAGAAGGTCTTGCTCTCATACGATGGCTGAGACGACCCTGTAACCAAAGTTGATGCCACACTCTAAGCTCCCACTGGTGGAAAACTGTGTCAGCCTCTTCTTAACACTCCTCTCTCGCTTCTCGACCATTGACCGTTCAATCCTCCTGATAGAATCCATAAACATTGCAAACTTCTCACAGTTCTCAAGCACTACGTCCATTGTCGTCAGCTCACCTTTCAAACCCTTCTCAAAATGTCGAATCCTCTCCTCATTCGTCAACACTATGTGAGGGAAGAACCTCAACACATCCATAAACTTTACTTCATACTTGTTGATCGACATGGATCCATGTTGGATCTGGTCAAACTGACTGATCTTCTCATCCAAATATATACATGGAAAGTACCTACCGACAAACTCTCATCTGAACTCCTCCCAATGAATATCAACACCCAAATGTTTTTCCTCTTCAATGGCCCACCAATGGCCATCACTCCCCTTCTGGAGATAAATTACGTGCTTCACCTTATCGACCTTGGGGATATTAAGGATCTTGAAAGCCTTTTCCATCTCTATCATCCAAAGAACAACATCTACTAGATCAGCTGTACCGGCATACTCCACAGCACCAACACGTCTCAACCTGAAATGACTGTCATCACTCCGACAAGAAAATCATTACTAATTAAGGAGAATAAACATAATCAATGGATTAACAAAAATCACTAAAATTTAAAACCATTTTGCAAGGAGATCCTTGATAAAAAAACTTTTACTGAAAGATCCAAAACCCATACATATCTTGATTTACATTGTACAGCATTGTTTCATCTCATCTTGAGGACAACATATAATAGTTTCTCTAGCAAAATATGTACTGGAGAAACATAAAATCTCGAGGCATACAAGTCAAAATCTCAGATTGTTCATGAAACCATTACGAACCAACTCCAAGGACCTGAGAGTACAGAGATGACACATAGGACTTCTATCTATAAGACACAACAGACAGTACACTCAACCTGAGCTGTCACTGCTGCCTCAGTTGTTGTTCCTCCTATGCATAAAAATCTCCACCGCTTCGTGCTTGTCCACCTAAAAATTGTGGATCCCACAGGGTGAGACAATTATCCCAGTGAGAGATATAACTCTCCACTGACCATATTATTATTGATGATAAATATTATAAAAACTTAGCAAGGTTCTTTTATATTAACAGGAAGGATTAATAATTATATGAACATAATAATATAATCTCCTTTCTTAAGGAGAATACTGCATCTACCCATGGTAGAGTCATAATTCATTTATTTTCTTTGCAAGGAATGTAAAGAAACATAAATAACATCTATCAACTTAGATGTATAACTGAATTGCGCATCAAACAATGTTTTTCGTATTTGATCCTTAAGCAGATATGCTACATGACTAAACATATTTTACAATCACACTTATGCCCTGAGGAGATGAAGCACACCCCATTCATCTCCAACCGACCACAAACTTCTCACAAGTCGATACCATACAAGGTCAATGGAAGAGCCGATTTCCATGACCTCCCTTGTGTCAGTCAGTACGACACCACTTAGGCTTAGCAGGACATCTTGTGTCAGTTGCAATATAGCTATACCAGGGTACGTAGGCATCCTCTCTTAGAGGTACAGTGTCAACTGTGCTCTCTTAGGGGAACATCTACAACAACCGTCCCTAATTATTGAGTTATGGTCACTTAGGCACCATACTCTGAGCCATGGTCACATCGAAACCATGCTCTGAGCCACAGGTCAGTTCATCGTGCTCTATTAAGACATGCTTATGAAATTACTGAGTCATGGGCACTTAGGCTCCATGCCCCCACATATTCAAAAATATGCATTTTGAGTTATGCTACGGGAAACCCATTTCACCATTCAGCAAATTCTGACGCGGATAGATCTATGGTCAGGGTAATGTTTTATAGTTTCTAATGATGTATTACAACATTCTTTTAGCATCAAACAAGTCATCATTATTAATCACAATAAATGCTACAAAGAAAGGTGAAATGCATTTATTCAAGTCTTTAAAACACATTTAAATACTTGGTACTTGGAAACTCAGCCCATTATCACATTATTTGGGATCCACATCCCTTCATTATCATCATGATTACTGGATATGGGTATTCAAATCCCAAGATCATTACATAACATCGTTACCTCTATAACAAGTAACTATTACGTCTAGGTCCTCAGACCATAGTATTCATTTTACTTGTTGTACAAGTATTTCATATAGTTCACATGGTTTGATTAAGTATCTTGTCACCCCTAATTAGGCAACAACTATACACATGGCTCAAAAGGCCCATTAAACATCTTGTCACCTGTCACTAGGCAACAACCATACACATGGCTGATAACACCCAAATCTACGCATATTCTCTATGCATTTCATCTATGGTTTCGTGTCACTTTAGTCTTAATTTGCCCAATAATGCTCATGTTTTATGCTTTCTTTCTCTCATTAGATAATGTAGTTAGAATAGCCAATAATGTAGACAATTTAGCCAATTTTGGTCCTTGCAGGCACCGAACCAGACAAGACATCTATTCTCTAAAGATTTCTCCCGGACACATGGTTTTTGCGACAGCTATGAACCCGCCACAACTATGGCAACCATCCACGACCGTGGCAATCCACCCTGAGCACGACTGTGGCAATCAGGCATGACCGTGGTGCCCATCACGACCACGGTCTTCAACACCGTGACTGTGATTCCTCACCATGATCGTGGCCGTCCACCTTCACCACGACTGTGTCATCCGTCATGATTGTGTTTTTTGCCATGACCGTGGCCAATAACTGCAACCGCAGTCTTCATCGTGACCATGATTCCTCACCACGAATGTGGCTGTCTACCACGACTGTGGCTAGTAACCGTGATTGCAAGCTTCAACACCGCGACCTCGATCTTCATCTCCAACAACCGCAAACTTGATTATCTGCCACGACTGTGGCCATCTGCTACGACCGTGGCCATCCACCACGACCGTGGCCGTCCACCACGACCGTGGCCAATAATCGCGACTGTGGTTCCCAATAATCGCAACCACGATTTTTCCTTCCATAACCGCGACTGGGATTCCTCACCACAACCATGTCCTTTAGCCATGATCGTAGCTGACTCCCTCCACCACGACCGTGGCTGATCCTACGATCTCCTGGACGCGGTCTGCCATCTGCCTCTATAAATAGGTGTCACCTCACTCATTTGAGGGGGGGCTCGACCAAGGACGCCGAGAGGCTGATGCTCCGAGATATGAAGGTTCCCAAAGCCCCATGGGAGCATCCCTAGGTCTGAGAGGACCAATGTGTTCACTCTATTCTGCCCTCTACAGCCAGCTTCCGTCCTTTCTCCACCCATTTGCCCATTTTCGTCTAGATCTGTGGTGGAAACTTAGATCTTGACCAACCTCCATCATCCTCCACCTCTATTCACCCACCAAGCTACTGTTCAGGGTGTATCTAGAGAGAAAGAGGACCAAGGAGTCAATATCTGATCAAGGAGGAGAACTAAAAGATGAGATCCAGCCTATACGGAGGCAAATGAGTGAGAGCCACCTCTCCTCCATGAGCTAAATCTCTTCTTCTTCCCCTTTGTTCTGCTGTGTTTCTTGGTGTCTTGTACAATGATGTTCTTTCATCTTTGTTCGGTGCCAACTATGCTTCTCCATGGCTAGTTGAGCTCCTTCTTAGCTATGTAGCCCGATCTGGGCATGTTTATGTACTTTTGCCTTAAGCAAGTAGATTCATTTCAGATCTAGTATGTTGCATGTTCTATTTTCTCTTTCTAAGTCATGATTGCTAGTTTGGTTGATCTCTTATTAGTTTGAACTACTATTTCTGTTTGTATCGAGAGATCCGTGCAGGAATGGTTAAGAGAAGATAGTTTGGATCTGAACCCAAGAGGAGGACGATCCAAGATATTCTGTTCCTAACATACTAGAATATCCTAAGACCCGAGAGGGAACTTAGCATATTCTGAGGTGTTGATTCATCACCCTCGAGAGAGGTTAGATGGCATATCGTTGACGGTTTTAGTCACGCTGTGAGAAAGCGAGTGGGATGACCTCAGAGGATAGATGCCACAGTGCATACTAGATGATTTCTTAGGTGTTCGAGGATTGTCTATGACCGAGAACGAGTGCATAGACTGCCCCATTTGTGGTTACATAGCTAGGAACTCCTTCTCTCTGATTAGTAGAATCCTGCGGACTCTATTTTGTTTTGTTTTGTTTTCTTTGTTTTGTTTTATTTCTTGACAACCCGCTAGACTAGTTCTAGCACTTACTTTTATCGACTATCCTCTTGTCTTATCTTACTCCAGAACTAAATCTGTGGCATCCTAAACGTCACAACGTCCCTGTGTTTGACCCCGTATATCTACTTCGACCCCGTGATAAAATTTATGGGGACCTAGAAGGTTTCAGGTTATAAATTTAAATGCTTGATTCCTTCCTTTATGCCGCGTTTGTTTCCAGACATGTGAAAATGGCCGATCAACTTTTTGGCACCGTTGTCGGGGACGTGGTTTTCCACATTTACATGCCTAAAAGATTTTGTTCTGTCACTATAAGCCTGTATATATATACATAGGTTTCCTTTTCCTTTACACATACTTGTCTATATATACTGAATAGTTTTCCTTTTTTCATATACCTTTTTCAGCCATGGATCTTGCTTCGGCGAGATAAGTCATCTTGTCCACCTGTCCTCCCAAGTTTTTCCACAGTCCCGACTGCTGGAAAATAATTGAAGGTCGTGCTCTACAGCTAGTCAAGTTATACTTACCTCCACCATCATCATATGTCGAGATTCCAACAATGGAGACTGCCAATCAGCCCTCGACTGCTATGCTATCATGGGATCAAGAACTGATTAAGGCAGTGGAGTCGGCTAGGTAAAGTATTTATGCCCTTACCTCCTTAACCCCTCATCTCCAAGAAGATGTCAATCCAATGCAACAACTGCTAGAAGAGCATGATCGTCATCTCAAACTAGTCGCCGATGCTGTAGACCGCAGTAAAAGTCTACTTAGAACTCTTGAGCAAGGATCCATCCAAGCACATTCGTTTGATACAGCGAACTCCCCTCATATGTGTATGACAGAATCAACGGGTCTCGAAAGCATTGCTGCTCAAGTATAACAACTTCATGATAAAGATGTTGAACAGGGCAGGAGGCTCCAAGAGATCATCGATTTGGTTAACAATTTGGTTACAACTGTCATCACAAAACAATGAAGAAATTATTCATCAAGACCATTCCATTGGATCTGAAGCAGAGTATATCTCACCATCCTTTTCAGACCATCAACTGGATTCACCATGATTTTTCTGTGAAGACCAACCCACTTCGGGAAGCCCTTCATTCTATCCAGATGACCTAGATGATGAACCAATGGAAGATATGAGTCATAGACATGAATGAGTCTATGATGACGATGATGAAGACTCTAAAAGCCAAGTTTCCTCACAGCCAGAAGGTTGTTCAGAGGAACCAGAGTCAGTTATTGAACCAAATTAGGGTGACATCTCTCATATTGAGACTTGTCATTTTTCTTTGAGCAGCACGCCGATCATGGTTTGGAACAATCTATATGGTGAGGATGACGCAGACTATTCATCTCAGTGGAGCGAATACACCAATGACGATGAGCTGGAACAACATGAGCTTACAATCACCACCATCCCTCCTCAAGGCTTGGTGGAACTTAAGGGGGTAGGATGGATGGTCCACTACAAGATGGTTGTTGAGCATGAAGATACCCCTGACTCCATGCCAGGTGATAAGCTTTGGGTGGTAGAACCACAAACTGATTCTTCAGGGAGTACTTATTCAGAAGATGATTGGATGGCCCATACTATATATAGTAGCTTTTCTGAGCATCCAACCTCAAGTTCAGAGATGGAGGGAGGAGAAATGAATCCTACCCAAGACATTCAACCTATCCCCTCCATCTCATCCTGTGTCAGCATCCCAAGACCTTCATATTCATATTCATATAATGAAAGGTACCCTAAGGATGATATGCCAAAGAGTTCATCCCAGTGCAGTTCAAGCTACTTTCAGCACAAAGATGACTTCACCAAGTCGCCGGATTTCACTTCGCTTCTTCGGACTCGGCAGGGCCCACATCTCCGCCTATTCTACTCCTATTATGTGGCAGAACCCTTTGGCAAGAAACAGGTGACAATGGTCCCAAAACTTAGGATTTGGGATCCCAATGTCGGTGTCGTGGGGCAGCACCCCCTTTTCTCTTACCCACCCTCCCGCCCTTTTATTACAATAAAGTTTTTTCTTCATGTTCTTATTAGTTAGTTCTTTCCTCGAACTGTTTTTATATACTTGCATTCATGTATCATCTTTAGAACTTCAATAACTGCCATTAAAAATCATGCATTCCTACCTCACTATTTCAAGTTTAACTCTTGCTCGAGGATGAGCAAAGTTTTAAGCTTGGGGTGGTAGGCTTCACCTTTCTATATCTCCATCCTTCTAGCATGCATGTTTACTTCTTGCATTTAGTTTTAAAATTTTCAAAATTTTTAGCTTTTAGCTTTGCAATTATTGCTATATGGTGTGAATCTAATAGATAAATGCTTGACTTTATGCCTAAATGCACAGTTTTCATCTTAAAAAATTGCTTGACCTTTCACTTGGCTTGCTCTTTGACTCTTTCCTTGTGTTTGGTAATAAATCTAAGGTTATGTGCCTTTTTCATAGCTTAAAACTAAATTCCCTTGATCTATGTTGTGAATGGAAAATCTATGGTAAAGGATCGTTGGAATGAGCTAAAACATGATCAAAGAATCCTAGTTGTGGATTCACAAGGTTGCCTCTATTCTAAGGATTCTTGAATCATAATTGCAACTTCTCACACAGGTATCAACAGATCAATGATGAGCTTTGAGCTATAATCAAGATAAAATGTTTTTCCTCGATGGACTACGTGACTTCTCACATTAGATTGAGTCAAAAAGATTAAAAATATAAAAATGTGCAAAAGAGGCTTGGCTACCCATAAAATCCTAAAAATATCAATATAGTTCTCACGCAAACCTACAAATAGAATGCAGAAGATAAAAGCCTGAGTGTGAACAATAAATGAGTGTTGTTTTCTCTTTTAGGAGAGTTGAGGATGGTGCCCAGCCGATGTATGACTACGCTCATGAATGCGGGTATGCTGCGCCTGGTAGTATCACTCAAAATGCTCATTAGAGTCACCGGGAACCCCTAGGAGACCTATGAGATCATCCCAGTAGCAGGGTTGGTTCGGGCGCAGTACGAGGAGTTCATCTCACTGCTTTGGACCAACTAGTTTGGACTGTAGGGACTGTTGCTCGCTACATGGACCGACCTAACGCAGATCGGGATCCTCAGAAGTCATTAGAGTCTTTTTGCTTTGTTTCTTAGGACATGAATAAGTGAGAGGTGTGGTATTCCTGATTGGTATGCATGGATTCATGGTAATGGCACATTGCTCATCACCTGCGTGATCACCTATGTGTCAATTCTTTCATGTTTAATAATTATGATTCAAACCCTCATGAGTATCGACATGCTATAGTGAATTCGCTTAATCTTGCCTGGACACTCTTTGATCTTGTTTTGGTAGGATTGTGCATGATTGGTGGGGGTTTGTTCTGAAACGACATGGATAAGAAGAATAGTTGCTTTAAACTATTTTTCTTAAATTAGAATTTATTGCCAAGATTAATTTGGATGTTATCTTTTTGTTCTTTGAGCACAGTCTTGCTTGAGGACAAGCAAGTTTTAAGCTTGGGGTGGTTGATAACACACAAATCTATGCATATTCTCTATGCATTTCATCTATGGTTTCGTGTCACTTTAGTCTTAATTTGCCCAATAATGCTCATATTTTATGCTTTCTTTCTCTCATTAGATAATGTAGTTATAATAGCCAATAATGTAGCCAATTTAGCCAATTTTGGTACTTGCAGGCACCAAACCAGACAAGACATCTATTCTCCAAAGATTTCTCCCCGACACATGGTTTTTGCAGCAACTATGAACCCGCCACGACCGTGGCAATCCAACCTGACCATGACTGTGGAAATCAGGCACGACCGTGGTGCCCATCGCGACCGCGGTCTTCAACACCATGAACGCGATTCCTCACCACGACCGTGGCCAACTGCCACGACCTTGGCCGTCCACCTTCACCACGACCATGCCCTCCTCCACGACCGTGGAAAATAACTACGAACGTGATCTTCACCGCGATCACAATCCCTTGCCACGACTGTAATCGTTCGTCATTACCGAGGCCAATAATTGCGACCACAGGCTTCAACACAGCGACCATGATCTTCATATCCAACAACTGCGACCGCAATTATTTACCACGACCAAGGCCATCCACCACGAGCATGGCCAATAATCACAATCGCGGTTCCCAATAATCGCCACCGTAATTTTTCCTTCCACAACTGCAACCGCGATTCCTCGCCACGACCGTGTCCTTTAGCCATGACTGTGGATGACTCCCTCCACCACGACCGTGTCCATAGGCCACGACCATGGCCGACCCTGCAATCTGCTAGCCGCGGTCTGCAATATGCCTTTATAAATAGATGTCCTCATTTGAGGGGGGGCTCGACCAAGGATTCCGAGAGGCTACTGCTCTAAGATCTGAAGGTTCCTAGAGCCCCGTGGGAGCATCCCTAGTTCTGAGAGGACCAAGGAGTTCACTCTACGCTGCCCACTATAGGCAGCTTCTGTCCTTTCTCCACCCATCCGCCCATTTCCGCCTAGATCTGTAGTGGAAACTCAGATCTAGACCAACCTCCATCGTCCTCCACCTCTGTTCACCCACCAAGCTACTGTTCGGGGTGGATCTAGAGAGAAATAGGACCAAGGAGTCTAGATTTGATCAAGGAGGAGGACCAAAAGATGAGTTCCAGCCTATACGGAGGTGAAGGAGTGAGAGTGACCTCTCCTCCACGGGCTAAATCTCTTCTTCTTCCCCTTTCTTCTGCTGCATTTCTTAGTTTCTTGTACAATGATGTTATTTCATCTTTATTCGGTGCCAACTTTGCTTGTCCATGGCTAGTTGAGCTCCTTCTTGGCTATGTAGCCCGATCTGGGCATGTTTATGTACTTTTTCCTTAAGCAAGTAGATTCATTTTAGATCTAGTATGTTGCATGTTCTATTTTCTCTTTCTAAGTCATGATTGCTAGTTTGGTTGATCTCATACTAGTTTGAACTACTATTTCTTCCTGTATCGAGAGATCCGTGTAGGAATGGTTAAGAGAAGATAGTTTGGATCTGAACCCCAGAGGAGGATGATCCAAGGTATTCTGTTCCTAACATCCCGAAATATCCTAAGACCCGAGAGGTAACTTAGCATATTCCAAGGTGTTGATTCGTCATCCTCGAGAGAGGTTAGATGACATATCGTTGATGGTTTTAGTCACGCAAAGAGAGTGGGATGACCCCACAAGACAGATGCCTGTGTGCGTACTAGATGATTGCTTAGGTGTTCGAGGGTTGTCTATGCCCGAGAACGAGTGCATAGACTACCTCGTTTGTGGTTACATAGCTAGGAACTCCTTCTCTCTCATTATTAGAATCTTGCAGACTTTGTTTGGTTTTGTTTTGTTTTGTTTGTTTTGTTTTATTTCGTGACAACCCGCTAGACTAGTTCTAGCACTTCCTTTTATCGACTATCGTCTTGGATTATCTGACTCAAGAACAAAGTCTGTGGCATCCTAAACGTCACCATGTCCCTGTGTTTGACCCCGTATATCTACTTCAACCCCGTGAT
Organism: Alisma plantago-aquatica; assembly: GCA_963693085.1. Lineage (NCBI taxonomy): Eukaryota > Viridiplantae > Streptophyta > Magnoliopsida > Alismatales > Alismataceae > Alisma > Alisma plantago-aquatica. Next base: position 325,157,852 of record OY856415.1, read on the forward strand.
AAAAGTTATGGGGGCCTAGAAGGTTTTGGGTTATAAATTTAAAAGCTTGATTCCTTCCTTTATCCCACATTCATTTCTGGATGCGAGAAAAAGATCGATCAATGGCTCACAAGGCCCATTAAACATATTGTCACTTTTCACTAGGCAACAACCATACACATGGCTCACAAGGCCCATTAAACATCTTGTCACCTCTCACTAGGCAACAACTATACACATGGCTCATAAGGCCATTAAACGTTATACTTATCATATAAGTATTTAACATGCCTCACAAGGCTTATGCAATAATAGAAATATAACCTTCCAATTATTAGGGTTAGGGTTTCCCTTTATAGACGAATAGGGTTTCAAGTTCATATTATCGGTGCAATCCTAATTCATTGCTCCACACATCTAGGAGCATATATTAATATCATCAGTATGCAATCATACTTATCTATTTTCATTATTAATGATGAAATGATTATCAACACAAAGTATGAGTTTCTCTCTCATTTTCACTAGGATATTGATTACATCATACTTTTGGTTGAATCCTCCTCTTGAGGAATATTAGTCCATTATTAAAAATTCACATCATCTTTTAATTAACACCACATTCAACATATGTCACTCAGTCAGTTACTCATGATTAGAGTGTCTCTATCATATTGGGTATCAAGATGTGTGTATTATCATATTATACTTTAAACCACATTCTTTACTTCATGTCATGTATCCATATCGGGCATGTAGTGTAACCACATCACCATGTCATGCTTTAGGGTGTATCCCCTAATTAACATATCATGTACTCATATCAAATGGACTATCATTTAGAGCTTATCATTTCAAATTAGCTTTGTATCGGGTATGAGCTAGGTCCTTGACCCCATATCAGGTAAAGCTATGTGCTTGGTGCCATATCATGCACAAGATGTGCCCCATATCGAGCATAGAACATATGCCTCATCATAAATCCTTTGAGTGGTATACACAAGATACTATATCGGTTTCCCTTCAGGATTGTCATATCGGGTATCCATATCGGGTAACATATCGGGTGACATATCAGGTTACCATGTTAGGTAGACCCTTAGACTCATAACTCCTTCATTATTTCAAGGATCAACCTTGTCATATAGTTACTTGACAAGCTAGGTGTCTTATTATATTCTCATACCAAAAACCATCACACAAAGGGTAGGGTGTATCAGGTTCAATCCCTCATCTAGGGTTTCCGACCAGCTTAGGTAAACTATGCCATATTGTGAATGAAGTATGAGTTGAACCTCATATTGTTTACAAGGTAGGAGTAGGTATGTTCCCTATCCTTCAAGGGGTATCATTCATATCTTCCATGTGGTATCACTCACCATTTATATTGGCTTACCCATCACTTAGGAATTATCCAACTCTATATCGTTTAGAGTGTTCACTATCTCTTATTATGGAAGAGATGTAGTTTTAGATTTGTATTGTGTATAAGGGTAAATGGGTATCTCCCATATCATGCAAAGGGCATGGCTTATATTGTGTATGAGCTATCCATTATCCCCATATCCAATTATTCCTATCTTGAGTTTCATATCGAGTTGAGGTGTTTCAACCATATCGGATTACACTTAGAATCCATGCCTTATATTGTGCATAAGGGTTTACTTGTTTTTCCATATCATGCACCAAATGTGTGCTTCAAGGTATCGTGTACTAGGGGTATATTACATGATCATATTGGGCAAGGAATACTTGCTTACTTATTCATATCGGGTTACCCAAATTAGGGTTTCATATTGACTTACAAGTGTACCCTTGTTTCTATATCATGCATGGAGTCTATTCTTGACTTTCTATCGTGAAAGAGATTTATGGATAATACCATATCGTGTTCTAAGGTATGAACTTTACCTCCGTATCGTCCAAAAAGATAAAATCTTCTATCCATATCGTGCAAGAGTTGTTTACACATACCCATATCGGGTTAGAGCTACTAGTGTGTATGCTTGAACCAGATATCACTTATAAAGTGATACCATCTTCTTCAAGCTCTAGAACTTCGTTCTAACTATTATAGTTCATGGAAACAGGTCTAAGCAACTACTAGAACTCTAAAATTCATCAACTATTTCAGAAGAGTTTCAGATTTAAAAGTAGTTCATTAAGTATAGAAATTTAGATGATGAATAATAAAATGATAGAGTTCCAGTTACATAACCCGCCTTGTGAATAGCTTCAAATATCCAAAGCTTCACATCCTAATGTTGAAGAAGAACTTCTCAAAGGTCTAGGGCTCGTTCACAACTCCTCCACAGATAAGAGATCACCATAATTAAGCACTTGGTAAAGAAGGAAAGAAAAGAATATCCATAACTCAATAGCCTACTTCAACCAAGGTTGAAGGTGACTAAAGCCTTACCTAAAGCTTGGTGCTTGAGATCTCCTAGCTCCTTGAGCTTCTTTTCACGATACCTAAGGGTCTTTGCATGATATCTACAAGGGGAATGGTTATGATGATCGTAAACTTTCATAAGTTGGTGAAAGTTGAAGTATATATACTTGATTTCATGAGATAAAGCATATATGAGGTGTCTTCCCCTCATGCTACTAGATGACACGTGGCCATGCATGGTTGACACGTGTCCATGCATGCACACATGTATATATTGTCATGCAAGAGTCATGGGGATAACCTAGATACAATATCTCGGCCCTTACTTATCTTGTTGGGCAAGTTATCTCATCTTTATCTCATTAAATAAGCAACCCGATACACTTTTTGTAAGGAACTTTGCAACTCATCATGGACCACCTCCTTCATGTTCTTTGCCCATCTTGTCCTTTTCCAAGGCTCAAAAAACTGATAGGAGGCTCCTACTTTGTCTCCTTGTCCGATAGGGCTCCTTATATCAAGTCTACAACTCGAAACAACCCATATAAGGCTCTTTCCTTCAACTCATTCTTGGTCCTTCATTACCAAGAGTATCACCACTCAAAGGTGATTCAAACATAGTGTATCCTTCTTTCTATTTCCTCTAAAAGATACATAGAGGGAGTAGGGACACTCTAGAGGTGGTATTTTACATTTTAACTCCACATATTTGGTAAATTACAAATTGTACCAAAATTGGTGTACAAGGTACTAGCATTGTTCAAACGAGTTGTCACTTGGGATTTAGTCTTTCTACTAGCCAAAAATTAGCATCATTCTCTTCCTTATGATACCACAATACTTATAATACATTCCACATGTGTCATTTTCAATGTAACCCCTCATCTTGGGTAAATTGCACACATAGTTTGTAATTAAGCTCAAAGTTGAAAATAAACTTCACCAAAAGCCTTAATTTCTTTTCAAAAATATTAGAATCAATTTGTAAGTATCTTACTTAAGCAAAACTTCTAGGGTTAAGCCATAACCCAGGTTAGGGGTGTTACAATTATAAACCCCTAACAAGGATTTTGTCCTTGAAATCCCAGATGAAGGAAGACAATTGTCATTCATGCCTCATGCCATCAAATCTCCACATAAAATCTTGATGTCATGGAGATGCCATAGAACTTTGACCAATATGAAGTCCTTCCACTCAGGGTTATCATTTGAATCTGTCATACAAGACATATATTCAACTGCCTTTTCATTATTGTCTTGCAGTATATATACTGTGTCAGGTAACACCTTCTATATCAAAGAAGTGTTATTCATTCTTTGAATGATTCAGGTGTCAAACCCCACTTATTTTTAGAATTTCTCTTTCATGGAGAGATTATGGTTATGTTTTGTCACCCACTTGGGACTTTACAAGTCTTATCATATATTTTCAGTGCCATTCTAATCCGTTTGACACAATACAAAACTTTCTTACGACTTGTACCAATTTTATTATTAGTTGTATATTCCCTTGTCATAAGGAGAGGCCACTTATTAAAGAAGAAATTATCTCAGAGATATCTCGAGATGTTATGAGTAATCTTCTTCAACAAATCTAGATAGGGACACATTAAGGAATTATCCTTAGCTTGATAAGTTTCTTCCCAAAATGACTATGCAATTGTTTCTTTAAATAATACATCTTTATCAAGGTTATGTTTATGCAAAGAATAAACCCCTAACATACCATTTTCCTACTAGAATTATTTCAAAGTCGGTTCCTTTAGGTAACCAAACATTATTCATCTTATTAGGAGTCATATTCTCACTCTCCCATACCTTCTGGCACATCTTGAATACCAGAATTTCTTACCTTGGTATCCTTCACGTGTCGAAAACACATTGTGTCTTTATCGTATCCATTTCTCTATTATTAGTACCATAGTCAAACATACAAAAGGATCTTTCTTTTATCTTGGGACATAATATTTTACACATATCTTTATCTTGGAACCAAAGTCCACGATAAATTGATACTTTTCCAAGTATCCATCAACATATCACCTCTAACTAATGTACATCAAGTGTCCTCAGACTCACTTGATTGCCATGTTCCTAAAAGGAAAGAACACAAGGAAACATATTCCTTTCATCACCCCATCATTACTTAGGGTTGTTCATCAAAGAGGAGACATCATCATCTCCTATGATTATTACATGAACTTTCATTAATTGTTCATGAGTCATTTATACTTGTTGCATCACAGGTTCCTTGCCATTTGAATAGGAATTATATGGACAATTACAAATCATCATCCCTTTTTTTATAATGATTTTATCACATTTCTCATTTCTATATCACAGAAAAGATCTTTACTATTCACACAGACAGGGATCATCTCCCTTGTTCTCTTTCTCATCTCATGAGGATTATACTCTTTACCTCCTCATACACACAGATTGATCTGAGATCATCTCAGATTCCTCTTTATTGTACTTAGGATGTGATTCAAATGTCCATACCATATTTCCAATTTCGTTATACTCACTAGATTGTTTCAGAATGACTAATTGATCAGAGTAATAAGACAGATAACAATCTAAGAGTTACATACTCACCTTATCTTCAATAGTTGAATACCTAGCTAGGGTATACAAGTACTGAGATTAGGTAGTATGCACTTTGTTTATTATCATATCCCTTACTTTTCATATCATCAAGAACATAGGACATAGCATCCCTGGATTTTCTCCAGACATCACATATATAGCTTATCCTCTTTCACACAGATAAGAGCAATTATAAAGCATTTAAAGGAATACTGAGAAAAATATAAGTCCTCATCTTCCTTGTGTCCTCATAGGATTAGTCAAAGGAAGCTCAATAATAACTACTTTCTTATATTTAACACATAGAATCATGAAATGACATATCAGAATGATACTATTTCATCTGACCTGTCTCAACTCGTGGATTGTTTACTGCCTCAGGTTGATTCTTTTCATAGAATCTTATCGTTGCCTGATTCCAATGTCGTGATCTATTGCTTGGTGTTGATGGACCTACTCGGGACGTCTGTCTACATCCTTGTATGCCACCACTAGACCATTGCCTTTGAGATTCTTGCTGACTCTTCCTTGATGGTTGGGTCATTTCCTCCTTCCTTTTTGGATAAGAGGATCTAATATGCCCAATCTGTTTACACTTATAACACATCTTATAAGCACTCCCTGGCCTTGTTGGCCTTATAACCGATGTAGAGGCCAAACTAAGAGTTCTAACTGGTGGAACATCAAGTCCTTTACCCTTTCTAGGTAGCCACTTCCTTGGTGCACTAGACATTGGTTGCACTGGTGGTACTAAAAACTTTCCCTTTTTGGAACTATTAGACCTCTGTCCCCAAGTCTGGATAGGTATTTTCTTAATTCCTATCTCATTATCCTCTTTTGGACAGTCCTTAATGATATGTCTTGGTTGCCTACATCTGTAGAGAGCCCTAATTTTAGGTCGTGACCTAATTCTTTCATCATTTTCAACTGTCCCAACAACTATGTTGATCTGAAACTCTATCAGAGCCTAGAACTTCATCATTAGGGGCTGGTAATCTGGGTTGTCTTGTTAATACCCAGTCCACTATACGCATCACTGCTGTCCTAACCTACCTAGAAGTGGCATCAAAAGAAGGATTCCTTATCATAATTGGATCATCTTGGCAATTCTCAGGAATTCATTGTTCTCTCGCCTGCTCCCTTGCACCTTCTCTTGGTGCAGCAACATTGCTTTCAGCAATGAACTCCTTGTGTTCTCTAGACATCTTTAAGCTTTACTCTATCTTATGCATATGCAGAAGTCACTTATAAGATATACTGGAGGACACTAGAACAAATTCAACACCTTAGTCATATGTCTCTATAGACTCAGCGAACCTTACGCTCTGATACCAAACTTGTAACGACTGTCATCAAACCGACAAGCAAATCATTACTAATTAAGCAGAATAAACATAATCAGTGGATTAACAAAAATCACTAAAATTTAAAACCATTTTGCAAGGAGATCCTTGATCAGAAAACTTTTACTGAAAGATCAAAAACCCATACATATCTTGATTTACATTGTAAAACATTGTTTCATCTCATCTTGGGGACAACATATAATAGTTGCTCTATCAAAATACATATCAACATAAAATCTTGAGGCATACAAGACAAAATATCAGATTGTTCATGAAACCATTACGAACCAACTCCAAGGACCTGAGAATACAGAGACGATACATAGGACTTCTATCTACAAGACACGATAGACAATACACTCAACCTGAGTTGTCACTACTGCCTCAGCTGTTGTTCCTCCTCTATAGAAAAATCTCCACCACTTCGTGCTTGTCCACCTAAAAAATGTTGATCCTACAGGGTGAGACAATTTTCCCAGCAAGAGATATAACTCTCCTCTGACCATATTATTATTGATGATAAACATTATAAAAACTGAGCAGGGTTCTTTTATATTAACATGCATGATTAATCATTATATGAACAGAATAAGATAATATCCTTTCTTAAGGAGAATACTGCATCTACCCATGGCATATCATAACTCATCTATCTGCTTTGCAAGGAATGTAAAGAAACATAAATAACATCTATCAACTAAGATGTATAACTGAATTGCGCATCAAACAATGTTTTCCATATTCGATCCTTAAGCAGATATGCTACACAGCTGAACATATTTTACAATCACACTTATTCCCTGAGGAGATGAAGCATACCCCATTCATCTGCAACCGACCACAAGCTTCTCACAAGTCGGTACCATACAAGGTCAATGGAAGAGTCGGTTGCCATGACATCCCTTGTCTCGGTCCGTACGAGACCACTGAGGCTTAGCAGGACATCTTATGTCAGCTGCAATATAGCTGTGCCAGGGTATGTAGGCATCCTCGCTTAGAGCTACAACATCAATTGTGCTATCTTAGGGGAACATCTACAACAACCGTCCCCAGTTACTGAGTTACGGTCACTTAGGCACCATACTCTGAGCCATGGTTACATGGGCACCATGCTCTGAGCCACAGGTCAGTTCACCGTACTCTATTGAGACATTGTTATGAAATTATTGAGTCATGGACACTTAGGCTCCATGCCCCCATATATTAAAAAATATGCATTCCGGGTTATGCCGTGGGAAACCCATTTCACCATTAAGCAAGTTCTGATATTGATGGATCTATGGTCAGTGCAACGTTGTATAGTTTCTAATGATGTATTACATGTATTACAACATTCTTTTAGCATCAAACAAGTCATATTTATTAATCACAACAAATGCTACAAAGAAAGGTGTAATACATTTATTCAAGTCTTTAAAACACATTTAGATACTTGGTACTTGGGATCTCATCCCATTATCACATTACTGGGGATCCTCATCCCTTCATATCAATATCATCATGATTACTGGATCTGGGTATTCAAACCCCTAGATCATCACATAGCATTGTTACCTCTATAACAGGTAACTATTACCACTAGGTCCTCAGACCAAGGTATTCATTTTACTTATTGTACAAGTATTTCACATAGTTCACATGTTTCAATTAAGTATCTTGTCACCTCTCATTAGGAAATAACTATACACCTATCTCACAAGGCCCATTAAACATCTTATCACCTTTCACTAGGCAGCAACCATACACATGGCTCACAAGGCCCATTAAACATCTTATCACTTTTCACTAGGAAACAACCATACACATGGCTCACAAGGCCCATTAAACATCTTGTCACCTCTCACTACGCAAAAACTATACACATGGCTCACAAGGTCATTAAACATTATACTTATCATATAAGTATTTAACATGCCTCACAAGGCTTATGCAATAAGAGAAATACAACCTTCCCATTATTAGGGTTAGTGTTTCCCTTTATAGCCGAATAGGGTTTCAAGTTCATATTATCAGTGCAATCCTAATTCATTGCTCCACACATCTAGGAGCATATATTAATATCAGAAGTATGCAATCATACTTATCTATTTTAATTATTTATCATAAAATGATTATCAACACAAAGTATGAGTTTCTCTCTCATTTTCACTAGGATATGGATTACATCATACTTTTGGTTCAATCCTCCTCTTGAGGAATATTAGTCCATCATTAAAAATTCACATCATCTTTTGATTAACACCACATTCAACATATGTCGCTCAGTTAGTTACTCATGATTGGAGTGTCTCTATCATATTGGGTATCAATATGTGTGTATTATCATATTATACTTTAAACCACATTCTTTACTTCATGTCATGCATCCATATCGGGCATGTGGTGTAACCACATCACCATGTCATGTTTTAGGGTGTATCCCCTAATTAACATATCATGTACCCATATCGGATGGACTATCATTTAGATCTTATCATTTCAAATTAGCTTTGTATCGGGTATGAGCTAGGTGCTTGACCCCATATCGGGTATAAGATATGTTCTTGGTGCCATATCCTGCACAAGATGTGCCCCATATCGGGCATAGAGCATATACCTCATCATAAATCCTTTGAGTGGTATACTCAAGATACTATATCAGTTTCCCTTCAGGATTGTCATATCAGGTAACATATCGGGTGACATATCGGGTTACCATGTTAGGTAGACCCTTAGAATCATAACTCCTTCATTCTTTCAAGGATCAACATTGTCATATAGTTACTTGAAAATCTAGGTGTCTTATTATATTCTCATACCACAAATCATCACACAAAGGGTAGGGTGTATCAGGTTCAATCCCTCATCTAGGGTTTCCCACCAACTTAAATAAATTATGCCATATCATGCATGAAGTATGAGTTTAACCTCATATCATTTACAAGGTAGGAGTAGGTACTTTCCCTATCCTTCAAGGGGTATCATTCATATCATCCATGTGGTATCACTCACCACTTATATTGGCTTACCCATCACTTAGGAATTATCCAATTCTATATCATTTAGAGTGTTCACTGTCTCTTATTGTGGAAGAGATGTAGTTTTAGATTTGTATTGTGTGTAAGGGTAAATGGGTATCTCCCATATCTTGCAAAGGGCATGGCTCATATCATGTATGAGCTATCCATTATCCCCATATTGGGTTAATCCTATCTTGAGTTTCATATCGGGTGAGGTGTTTCCACCATATCGGATTACACTTAGAATCCATGCCTTATATCGTGCATAAGGGTTTATTTGTTAATTCATATCATGCACCAAATGTGTGCTTCAAGGTATCGTGTACCAGGGGTTTATTACATGATCATATCAGGCAAGGAATACTTTCTTACTTACTCATATTCGGTTACCCAAATTAGGGTTTCATATTGACTTACAAGTGTACCCTTGTTTCTATATCGTGCATGGAGTCTATTCTTGACTTCCTATCGTGCAAGAGATTTATTGATAATAACATATTGTATTCCAAGGTATGAACTTTACCTCCATATCATGCAAGAAGATAAAATCTTCTATCCATATCGTGCAAGAGTTGTTTACACATACCCATATCGGGTTAGAGCTACTAGTGTGTATGCTTGAACCCGATATCATTTATAAAGTGATACCATCTTCTTCAAGCTATAGAACTTCGTTCTAACTGTTATAGTTCATGGAAACAGGTCTAATAAACTACTAGAACTCATAAATTCATCAACTATTTCATAATATTTTTGGAATTAAAAGTAGTTCATTAAGTATAGCAATTTAGGTGATGAATAATAACATGATAGAGTTCAAGTTATATAACCCACCTTGTGAACATCTTCAAAGCTCCAAGCTCCAAAGATTCACATCCTAAGGTTTAAGAAGAACTTATCTAAGGTGCAAAGCTCATTCACAACTCCTCCATGGGTAAGAGATCACCATAGTTAAGCACTTGGTGAAGAAGGAAAGAAAAGAATATCCATAACTCAATAGCCTACTTCAACCAAGGTTGAAGGTGACTAAAGCCTTACCTAAATCTTGGTGTTCAAGATCTCCTAGATCCTTGAGCTTCTTTCCATGATACCTAAGGGTCTTTGCATGATATCTCTAAGGGGAATGGTTATGATGATAGTAAACTTTCATAAGTTGGTTAAAGGTGAAGTATATATACTTGATTTCATGAGATAAAGCATATATGAGGTGTCTTCCCCTCATGCTACTAGATGACACGTGGCCATGCATGGTTGACATGTGTCCATGCATGCACACATGTATATATTGTCATGCAAGAGTCTTGGGGATAACCTAGATATAATATCTCGGCCCTTACTTATCTTGTTGGGCAAGTTATCTCATCTTTATCTCATTAAATAAGCAACCCGATACACTTTTTGCAAGGAACTTTGCAACTCGTCATGGGCCACCTCCTTGAGGTGCTTTTCCCATCATGGCCTTTGCCAAGGCTCAAAAAACCGATAGGAGGCTCCTACTTTGGCTCCTTATATCAAGTCTACAACTCGATACAACACATATACGACTCTTGCTTTCAATTCATTCTTGGTCCTTCATTACCAAGAGTATCACCACTCAAAGGTAATTCAAACATAGTGTCTCCTTCTTTATATTTCCTCTAAAATATACATAGAGGGAGTAGGGACACTCTAGAGGTGGTATTTTACATTTTCATCCCACATATTGGGTAAATTACAAATTGTACCAAAATTGGTGTACAAGGTACTAGCATTGTTCAAACGAGTTGTAACTTGGGATTTAGGCTTTCCAGAAGCCACCACTTAGCATCACTCTCTTCCTTATGATACCAAAATACATAGAAAACATTCCACATGTGTCATTTGCAATGTAACTCCTCATCTTGGGTAAATTGCACTTTTCACTTTGACTTTCATATAATGCATACATTGTTTGTAATTAAGCTCAAACTTGAAAAGAAAATTCACCAAAAGCCTTAATTTCTTTTCAAAAGATTAGAATCAATTTGTAAGTATATTACTTAAGAAAAACTTCTAGGGTTAAGCCATAACCTTGGTCAGGGATTTACACAACCTCTCAAAGGTGTTCCCCATTACTATCGATTTGGCACTGAGGATTGCTTCCATATACTAAGGGGCAAGCATCCTATCTGCAATGTGCATCATCTTTGCAATAAACTTCCCAAACAGAGACTGGAAGGCAGGGTTCTCTATAGAAACCGGGTTAAACTCGGGCTCATCAGACACCGATCTTCTCTTTCCTAAGCCCTCACACCACCACTGGGTGCAACAACACTGCTCTCTGTAGCTTCTTCTTCATGTTCTCCGGCCATCTTTCTACTCCTATTTTTCTATATAAGAAGAAGTCTCTATAAGATAGAATGGAGGACACTAAAAAAAACACAAACCCTTGTCTTAGGTCCATGTAGACTCAACAAACCTAAAGCTCTTATACCAACCTTGTTTGTGATGCCCCGTTGTGCAAAAAAAGAGAGATTACTCAAAACCAAAAGCACAACAACCCTAAGCAAGTAGATTACCAAAAATACAGGAAATTCAAACTAATTTCAATAAAGCACCAAATCTAAAAACTTATTACAGATGAGTCTACAAGGTTTACCTCATGCAACACATAACATGTCACATGGTGCGTACATCACTGTAGGTCAATGTTCTTGTCATAAACCTATTATATAAGATATTGGCTCCACATATATATACAAGTACAAGTATCATAACCATACAACCATGGCACACATGCCAAAACCTTGTATCGATCACATAATCACAAAACATCTCAAAAACACCCCAAGGACCTAAGTGTGCAGGGACGACTGTAGGACTCTAACACCAAAAGTCTAGCATCACATCCAACCATATCGACAACTGCTCTTGCTACTATTCTCCCTTAGCTGCACAACCTCTAACTCTTCGTGCAAGGTCACCTAAAAGATGTGGAAAACAATTGGGTGAGACTAAACATTCCATCAATAGATATAACTCTCCATAAACTCTATTAAAGAACAAATATAATAGGTAGGTGTATCACATACTAACAAGTTAAGCAGATTCAACTAAATGATACATATATAATAGGTAAATCAGATTAAACAAGACTAGGTAGATACCACTAAGTAGTAGATCAAGTTATATTTAAAAAAAGAATATGAAGAACATGTATAACAGTAGACTTCTCTTACCATCTTATTATTTAATAAATTAGTAAAATGATAAGGAAAAGGCTCAACCAATTTGAGATGTATGTTACCCTATGCATATATACTACACGACTGTATTATGTCTTTAATTATGCCCTGAGGATTTGAGTCGTACCACCCAAATCCAACTGACCACTACTAAGTTGAAATCAGTGCCATATGAGGTCCATGGAAGAATCAGAATCTACAACTTTTACAACATCTCCTAGTCAGCTCAAGAGAACATTGTAGAGAGATACTGATCAACTACACAAGGGTGACATATAGTCAGTATAAGGATCGGCTCACGCATGGCCGTCCATATATAAACACCTAGACCACCTTGGTATAGGTAACACTGCTAGAAGAATAGGATCACGCATGGTCGTTTTTAAGAGAAGGAGTTGCTCACTCATGGCCATCCATATTACAAGGATATCGGTTCATGCATGGCCGTGTCACACAACCTATAGTTAAGGACACAAGGAGATACTCAATTAGCACCCCCATAATTTAAAATATGCACTCTGAGTTACACTCATTTCACCAATACAAAAAATAAAGCTAACACTAGAATGGGTATATGGCACATGGAAACTACATGATCGGGTTTTACTTGATTAGTAAGCTGATTGGGTGACTTTTAGCATCAATCAAGTTACAACGTATAAAGCTAAAACAAACTCTACAATAATAATAGTGTATTGCAACTTCAGAAGATGTAAACATACAAGGTGTGAACTTTTCACACAATCACCACATGATACTCATTGATCTGCCATTCACAAAGCCACCATCATTGTCACACATCACCATGGGATTACAAACCCTTAATCACATCACATTGATGACATCACCTCTCAATATGCATCTAGCTAGCACTGGGTCATAGGACTTATCATATTAAGCCCTACATATTACACCTCATCGATGTGAATAAGCATCACCTTGTATCACATAATCACCATCATATCATACACAAGACATGGCATACATATCACCTGTAAGGTTAGGGGCTTATAAATAAGAGAGAGGTAGAATTATACATGATGAACATCTCATGAGAGAGCAAGAAAACACATAATTTATGCCGTGTTCCTTTATTCCCAATTAAGGGTTTCTCATATGAGGCCCCAAAGTTGGATCTCAGACATCAGTTTCAACTGATTCTTAGCTATTCTAATCTTTCCCATATGTTTCAACATCTTAGTGTATATCTAGATATAAACACCAAACCCTAGGAGTACCACCTCCCACTATCTTGGAGCATCTTAGGATTGAAGAACATGATTAGGAGTGTTTAGACATTATCCAAACAACACTCTACATGGCTCATACATTACTCATGGAAGTATATCTACTATGTGATCAAGTCTGCCTCTCAACCACCCATCATACATATGCCAGAACCACTTATGCAACTAGGTCATGGACACCCCAAGAACCACTTGGCGGGGACCCCAAGAAGAAGGGATGTCGTAACCACCATCCCTATGCATATCACAATCCCAAAAAGGACATGGGTCACCTTCAACACAAGAGCAAGGATTCATCCAAAATAGAAGCAAGGTCCTACCAAGTCAAGGAAGAAGAGAATGACACACAACTAGGGCATCCCAACCCAAACAACGCATGGGTCATGACCAGCCAAGGTGTCACAACCACGACACCCAAAGAGAGGACCCATCTTGACCCCAAAGACAAAACGTATCATTACGACTGTGACCAAAACCAGGGAAAATGAGACACTAGGACCGCAACCAAAACCAAGGCAAATGCAGTGTTACAACTACGGAGAAAACTAGGGCTAAACAGTGGAAAATCCGTGACCTAAATAGGCGATCGAACAAGGGAAACTCATCATCACCATAGTGGAAAACCCTCATGCAAAATGGCCATCAAACCCTAAAACAAACTCCATAAAGCCACCATGAAAGGGAAACCCAACATGAGATAGAAGCCAAGATCATCACCTCCAAAACCGACCCAAGACTTCATGGAACATAAAAACACTTGATCATCATGCCTGCAACCAAAACCATGGTCAAGAAGGAAGGAAAATCACCATGCACCACAAACACCAAATTCGGGTATAAAGGAAATTAGGGTTTCAAAATGCATCCAAACAAAGCATGATCTCAACACCATCCAAGCTCTAAGGTCTATCACCATTTACTAGCATGTTAAGGAAGCATTAGGGAAATAAAAAATCAACATGCATGCAAGAAAGGTGCATTAATATAGAAATGTTAAGATTTATTTAACCCTCCTTAAAGAATATCAACTCTAAGGGAGGCAAGCTCCAAGCACATGATCACCAAGAGAGATCAAGCTCCACCAAAAGCTTCTCCTTCAGCCACAAGATCACATCAAGAAAGAGGAAACACCAAGGTTAAATGATGGCTCAAGAAAGAGGGAAAGAAGTTCAAGGCTGAACTAAAATAAAGAAGGGGGAAAAGAGAGAAGAAACTCCCTCTTACTTGGGTGTCACCTTGTCAAAACATGGCTTATTACCCTTGTGATGAGGAGCTTACTCTCAAGAACGACCACCATGTCAAAACATGGTCTAGGGTTGAGAAAAAGGAAGAAGATGGGGTAGAATATCCAAAGAAAACATCAACAAGGAAGATAAACACTCACCAAGGTTGAAGATGACCAAGGATCACCACTAACACCACATGCAAGGGTTGAACCACCTCCAAAGCACCCAGAATAGATCCTTCTTGCTCCACCAAGCTCCAAGATCTTCCTAGAAAGGAAGGGGAAATAGGATGGTGGAAAACATCACTTGCATGGAGAGAAGAGGGTTTATATAGCAGAGGAGGAGAGAGGGAGGGCAAGGGATGAGGTGTCAACAAAAGAAGGCCCCAAAGGGACACTTTTCCACTCAAGAAACTAGCATGCAAGCACATAAAACTCACACGCAAGAGATGGTGATACACTCTAGGTTGAATATCGACCTCCTAGGCCACACAACCCTGATGTCCAGACCACAACAAACTAAGGGGACCACCCATTTTCGTGACACACCACCAAGGACCACTAGGCCACGATAGAAGGTCACCACGAACCCTAGGTGGAGACACTCTACACAAGAGCACCCATCTCGAATCAAGACACCGAAGACCATTTCGGTCATGACAACCATACCTAGGAGAGGTCTCTCAATTTTGACACCCTCCAATCTATCCCTAGGTTGTGACCTAGGTCGAAACAAACCAACAAGGGTTACAAGGTCAAGGCACACCATATCCTAGAAAATCCTAATCACCACTAAGGGTGACACTACCCAACTAAGGGTCCACCAAGGCACCACAAAGCACCACAACCTCCCTCATGAAGCCAAGAGAGAGAGAGAATAAAACTCTATATGTGGAAAATTATAAGAATACCCCTTCAAGTGGGTAATTTGTGAATTGCACCAAAACTAGCATAAAAAGCACAAACAACATCCAAAAAAGCTCAAACTAGAGACTTAATCTCTCCACATGCTCTAAGATCATCTCAAAGGATTTGAGAAAGGTTCTAAGCACAATATCGAGCTAGAATAAATAGGGTTAACCCAAAACATAGGTCAAGCGTCTTAAAATATGGGTATTGATAGACCATTACACATATGTCTCGACCACCAAAACATATGTTTCTCAACCCCTCACACAGCAAGTGTCACGAGCGAGACACTACCTATCATGTGATCTTGAATGGTGGTTGAGACACTTAGTATATAAAGGTCGTAACTCCTGGCATTGTTACCATGTTGATGTGTTTGAGTTCTGACCATGTGGTGTCTTGAATATCATACTTAGTCATCTTGACCGTGACATCAACTAATAGATTAAGTAGTTAAGCAACAAAGCTACATTGCGATCAATATTGAGTGGGTATTGACCAACCCCTAGGGTTTTGGGGTGTTGCAGTTGAAGCCAACACTCATCCATGGTATCGACCATGAGGAAGACAATAGGTCATATTGACCATAAGTCAGCGCTATGCTAAATACCATAACATGTCCAAGCAAGGTTGAGACAAATGATTAACATCAGGGAGAGCCAAACATCACACGAGTAGGGTTTTTCATTCAAAGGTGTTCATCAAACCCTAACTTATGGATCATAAAAGATTATCAAAAGAGATAGGTTTAGAGAGATAAAACTGATATTCCTATGCATGTTAACATACTTAAAACCTAATATTTTTTTAATAAATGAATCATATATCTAGTAACTCAAATACATACATAACGATCTAAAGAAACACAACAATATTTCCATCACCTACAAATTGGGTACAAAGATTTAGGTTTTATAAGAAGAGTAATCCTTTAAAGAATACTAAAAGATTAAACCCTAAACTTTATCATTCCTTCTACCATAAAGAACACATTTTAAAGATCAGAAACAACATCATATGATCAGGTATAAAATGCAAATAATAGATATGGGAAAAGTTATATAATCCGACTAATTTGGGGAGAACCAATCTCTCAAGATCACAAGCTCCAAGAACTCCAACCAAGCTTCAAAACTTCAGCCAAAGGATCACCTCAAAAGAGAAGAAAACCTTGGTCACAAAAGAGATCAAGAAAGAGGGAAAACTACCCTAGGCCAAACCAAGGAAGAAAGGAGAAAGAGATGAAAACTTCCTCTCACTAGTTACCACTATGTCAAAACATAGTCTAGTGACTTTGTGAAGAGGAGTTTCTCTCAAGAAATCAACCATGGTTAATCCACATTCCACATTCAAGAAGGAAGAATAAGATGGGGATTTTGGAAGAGGGAAAACATGATCAAGACTTAAGACCAGTTACAAGGAGAAGAATCTCCAAGAAATCACCACCAAAGAGTTGATCTAGCATAAGATCTTCAACATGCAAGGTTGATCGGCTACCCAAGCTTCAAGATCAAACCTCCTTTTCTCCTAAAGATCCAAGAATGATCTAAAGGAAGAAGAAAGAGTGTAGGGCCAAAAAAGTTGATTACAAGTGAAGAGAAGGGTTTATATACCCAAAGGAGGAGGGAAGTAAAGGTTTATGAGGTGTCAACATTATAGACTATCAAAGGACACATGCCCTCCAAACAAACAACCTTATCTCTACTCACATGCATATTTCAAAAAATTTATGTTTATCCAAAAAAAGTGTAATGACCTCCAAGGTCAGATACTACCTTGTCTCGACGGAGACACTTCCTTGCACTTGGTATCGACCAAACCCTAAGTCACCATATACATGGTCGAGACTCATCACTAAAGGAAAAAATAAATTGACCAACCCATCTCTATGTCATAACGGTTGAGACAAAACTACATTGAGCATGTTTTGCGGTCGCAACCCTCACCCAAAAGTGAGGTTGTGCTCGCAACACTCAAACCCTAGCATAGTCACCATATCAACAAGGCAAACCCTATAATCACCATAAGATGTCATATCAACAACCATGATTCAAACAAAGTGCCCCATATCAAATTCTTCTATCTCCTAATACTCAAACATAAGAAGCACTCTCGACATGTGGCATTTTGCAAGATAACCATCACTTATGGGTAAATTGCAACCTGTTCCAAAACAATCATATATATAGCAGAGATAGCTCAAACATCAATCAAATTGGACCAAAATGAAAATACAAGCATGTCACATATTATTAAAACATCTCAAGAGTTTAGATTAAGGTTTAAGAATCCCATTATACAAACTAATTTAAATTAAGCATAAAGCTAGGTCAAGGGTCTTACAACAAGCTTCTTGGTTCCTTCTTGAACCGGTTGTAGTAGCTTGCACAGTCATTCTGGGGGTCTTTTAGGGCATTTTCTCTTTAATGGATCATATTGTAGATTGCAACATAGTGGTGTAGTATTTGATTTTCATATATTTATTGGTAATGGTTGCAAAGTCCCTATAGGCTTTTGATGCTCGTCTTTAACCTGATGACACACTACAAATTTAGCCACAAACTCGATGACATCACAGTTTAATCCCGACCACCAGTATAGATATTTCAGATTCTGATACATCTTTGTGCTACCTGGATGCATAACATACATAGAAGAGTGAGCCTCTTATAGAACTAATGTTCTCAGATTATCTACATATGGAACAACTGTCCTACCATGATAACACACTATCCCATCCTCAAATTCATGGAATCCATCACGTTTCTCACTACCCAACTCTGCCTGAATCTATTGTACCGCAACATCATTTTGTTGCACATCTTTGATCTGCTGACTCAATGTCAGTTTTACCTGTAACAGTGCCAATAGACCCGCCAACATGGACACCTCTAATTGTACATTCATCTATCATAAGGAGACCAACACGTCTCTCATATTGAACAACAAAGCACTTATAACATACTAAATCCTTGAACCTTGCCCTATTCCAAGGTTAAGAGGTTGGAGACCTTAGTTCTTTGGGTTTAGCCAAACAAGGATAAAATACACATAATAGTAATTAATTATAACCCTAATATGTAATGCATAGATAAATCACCATAACGTATATGAATGAAAACAAATATGACATAATACCCTCATATTAGTCTTTAGACCAATAAAGGGTACATAGAATATGTCACATGAGATAATGTTGATTAAGGTATGATGATAAGAGAGATAATAAGCATAGGAGAACTATGTGCCCATAATTGAGAGAAAATGTTACATTATACAAATAAATATATAATTATTAAACTAATTGAGATAAAAGGTAAATAAATAATATTTCATGCATAAAAATGACATATATCCTTTTAGTGGTAATATGATGGTAGTGATGATAAAATAACATAATACCTAAAATAATAATGGGTCACATGTGTAAAACTCATAAAAGGAAGACTAATTGGATAAGAATAATTTCATATTTATTTTCTTTGGATATGTTTTATCTTGGAGGCCACGTTTCACAAATTTAGGATAATATTATCCATATCTATATTATTTATAACTGAAAAACTAAATTTTCTCCAAAATATGAAATAAAACATTTAGTGACTGCAAAATAGAAAACTAATCTTGGATTTGAAAGCTACGCATTAAAAGTAACCTTAGGGTGAATTTTCATTCAATTTGGGAAATCTTTCATAAAAAGGTGAAGAATAGGAGAGAGAGTGTGTATAACCTTCAAACTTTAAATAATGTACAAACAACTTCAACATGTGAAATCAAGGGAAAATTTATATCCAACATATTTTATGTGACTTGTGGGTGAAGTTTCATCAATTTTGGAGAATCCTAGGGTCATTAACACATGAGGAAAGAGAAAATGAGTTTTGCTAATATAATGAATCTAAATTATTTAAAAGGGAAATCTAATTGCATATTTGAATTCTACATACTTGAATTACCTTAGGCATAAATTTTCAATTAATTTGGGAGTCATTCACACCCTCTTTGGAAGAGAGAGAAAAAGATACAGTAATGGATCCTCACTTTATTCGAATCAATTTAGGAAAGTCAATTTTGTTCCACGTGGCTGAAAATTATTATTTTGACTTTGCCTACAATTTAGGACTATCAGATGGTGATTAGATGACTCACACTCGTACTCTTCCTCGTGTCGTAAAGGGAAGCAGACAGCTATAAAGCTAACCTGTATTTTTGTGATTTCTCCCTCTGTGGTTGATCTTTTTGCCTGAGATTCTTTCTCATACACTTCACTTAACTGATTATGCATCCAACGATCACATGTTTATACTATTTTGTCAAGAAATAGGGAAACGACCCATTATTACATCTCAAGGCTCTGGGCCAACCATCCACCCTATGTTTCTTGTTTCTCCACCTTTATATATGGGTACTATCAGCACTACTAGCCCTAGAGAAATTGTCCTCTCGAATCAATTGATCCATTGCTTTCATGTGTCAATACCAGTGATCATTTTTTGGGTTCAGGTTCGCAGCAGCCGATGCATCCTCTCCTTTTCACCTCTGAACAATCACACCTAGTTGTGAGTTTGACTTCTTCTCCTCTCTCTTTCTGGTAACTTGCTTTGTTAAATTGTTGTGGGATGTAGTTTTTCCCAAATCCTCACAATCTACAGCTTGTGGGTCACCAACCATGGCGCGACTATTAGATGAGAATGATTCTTGGTTGTATATTCCCAATTTTACCCCTTTGTATCTCTTCTTTCTTTGTTTTCTCACGAAGGGGTATTTTCGTCATTTAAAGATTGTATCCCTTTGCTTTGATGAGGATGAATTAGTTGCTGACCATACGACATGGTAGCTCCAGATTGGGCCATGACAGTGGGCCGACCCTCTCCCTCTCACTCTCACAGTTTATTGCTTATGTGGCTTTTCTGAATTTTGTGATTGGTTGATTTTATAAAAAAATCATAAATTTTAATCCGCTTGTCCAAAAATTAAATAAATTATGTTTTGGAATCGTAAAAATGTGTTCTTTCTAATAAGTATGATTTTAGAGCCTTATTTCCATGATTTCAAAGAATGGTTTTTGAGGATCTAATTAATTAATAAAAAAGCCCTAAAATTGGTTACTAATTCATATTAACTCCAAATTAAGTAAATAAATATGTTCTCTTCATAAGGAGAATCTAATAAATCATTTGGTGAAGTTTTGAAATTCAAAATCTAATGTTTTCTAGATGACCATAGAAATAGGGTTTTATTACCGTTGTATGAATCTCAAAACCCTAATACATGTGAATAATTTGTAATTAGGCAAAAGAGACCTTGGAAACAACTAGGTTGGTGAAGAGTGTTTCTAGGACTTTGAAATAAGGTATGCTTGCATCCCCTATTATTCCTTTTGAGAAATAACCTACTTTCATCTTTCTCTTGGTCATATGGACAATAGACAACATAGTATCTCTTTTTCTTTTGAGAATATATTTCATGTGAAATACCATATTTGTTTTTTGTCATAATAATTTGATGGACATTCTTTTCACTCCAAATTATACTTTTATTCTCGATGAATCCCAGAATTTACCCACTTTGTGGTGGATGTTTATGTTGCATATCTATGTGGTGGCAGGTTTATATTGATCCTTTGATCCCATACTATATCATTTAGATGTTCTCATCCCTCATGCTTTGATTTATTCTTGCTTACCCTTTTGTTATGAATCATTTCGTGACAACTAGTATAATGTCACATGTGTTATTATGTGTATGTGTAAATTCCCACAATTGAAAATGCAGAGGTGATAATTCCTGCAAGACATATTATTTGAGCAGATGTATGTCATGTCCTGCTCGGAGAGAAGTCCCTGCTCACCCCATATTTAAGGTAGATGTGTATAAGTTCCTACTCACTCCATATTTATGGTAGATGTGTTATTTCCTACCAACATGTTTATTCTGTTCTAGTATTGTCAAGGTGAAACTCATGGATTCCTTTCTCTTATTTTATTGAATTCTTCTTTCCTTTATGCCCGATTGGGTAGCCCATTCCTTTTTATGGGAAGCCTTTATTTTAACATCCTTTATCTCATTATATTACTCAATTTCCATTTAGCATGCACATATCATCTTTTTGTTGATGTCATATTCTCTTTTCCTTTTGTGGGGTATGCTTCAAACCCCATATATAGGTCAAGGAGGAGACAACCAGGTTGGACCAAGACCTCAACAAGTTTAATTGGATCTTTGTGGGAGACTTTATTGAAGTTGTTAGGTGATCCTCAGCTAGTCCTATGTTTAGTTAGTTTTTCTTTCATCTCATCCTATGTGGTGAAGGCTAGTGATGATAACAAGTTTTTAATGGTTAGATATATCTTTAAATTCCGCTTCTACTTTTAGTGTTATGATACTTACATGTTGAATGGATTGGTTATCATCCCTTTTGTGAAAAATTTATGTTGATGTTTGGTTGTATGGGATGACACCTTTTTATTTTAGTAGGGAGTGGATCCCCTCTGGGATCTCACTCCTTACAACATGGTATTAGAGCTAGTGGTTGTCAGTTATGTAACTATTTCAATCTTGTCTCCCTTAGGATGTTTACTTATGATAGGTTCCTTATACCTAGTACCCTTTCCTTGTATAGGAAAAACCCTCATGATGGGATATAACTCATCTGTTGACAACTAGTTTGGTTATGAGACACCCTAGAACCCTAGGTTTGGGATGCCAAGGATGGATCATCCCTTTACCACATTCAGAACTCAACATACTCCTCTAACTAGAAGTGGACCATCAGTATGTTAGCAAACCCACTCTACAACTGGCTAATGTAGGGAAGCTGAACAACCCACCTATTCCTGATAAGACTAATGAGTATTCAATAATGGAATTCATGAAGATGTAGCCACCCTACTTAAAAGGTGTAGATGAACTAGAGAAGGTCAATAAATCTGATGATTGAGCGTTAGCCATAGAGTGTACTTTTGATGGTATGTCATGTCCTCCGCACCACAAGGTTAGGTTTGCTTCATATGTTCTGGATGGACCCGCTCGAGTTTGGTGGAATGGAATAGCAAGGACTCGTGATGTCTCTACCCTATCTATTTTTGCATTTGTACAAAAGTTTCTTTGTTGGAACGTTATGCAATTGGTTTGAGTGAGGATCATAGGGCTTATCTATTCCTTCAAGGGCTTAACTGCCATGTGGGTTGTTCTTTTATTCCACAACTACCCTTGACCTTTCAGCAGATGGTTGATAAGGCCTTAACTGTGGAGTCATATCTAGGTTTCCATTCCCCGACACACAAAGATAATATTAATAAGAGGAAGCGTTGTGAAGGTGATCATGATCATGAAATGTATCGTCGACTATAGGACCTCGTTGCATAAAGGAGGGATAGACAACTGATATGTCACCATTGCAATGAACTTGGACGTATTTTCCCTAGTTGCCCTTAACTTCATAATAGATAGGCACCCATTCAACAACAACAACAACAACCTCATGTACCTCCTTAAAATAATGGAAACAATAATAAAGGAAGACCTATTGAGAGACGTTCTGGGAGAGTCTCTTCTTTGGATGGACAAGAAGTTTATGATGAAGATTATGTTGAAGGTAACCCGTAATCCCATAGTTAGACTTTAATGTTATGTTTCCTTTTTGCATGATACCTTAGTGGATATCCATTGTACCTATAGAGTGGTTTGACTTTTTAAGATGAAACAATCAAGGGGTGGTATATAGTTTATGTTTATATTTCGAGGATGAAATCCCTTTAAGGGGTGGTATGTTGTAACATACCGGATCCAAGAAGCTTACCCTATTTCAAGGTTAAGAGGTTGGAGACCTTAGTTCTTTAGGTTTAGCCAAACAATGATAAAGGTACACATAATAGTAGTTTATTGTAACCCTAATATGGAATGCATGGATAAATCACCCTAACATATATGCATGAAAACAAATATGACATAATACCCTCATATTAGTCTTTAGACCAATAAAGGATACATAGAATATGTCACATGAGATAATGTATATTAAGGTATGATGATAAGAGCGATAATAAGCATAGGATAACTGTGTTCATGATTGATAGAAAATGTTACATTATCCAAATAAATATAGAATTAATAAACTAATTGAGATAAAGGATAAATATGTAATTTTTCATGCATAAAAATGACATATATCCTTTTGGTGGTAATATGATGATAATGATGATGAAATAATATAATAACTAAAATAATAATGGATAAGAATAATTTCAGATTTATTTTCTTTGGATATGTTTTGGCTTGGAGGTCAAGTTTCACAAATTTAGGATAATAATAGCCATATCTATTTTATTTATAAAAGAAAAGGTGGGTTTCCTCCAAAATATTAAATAAAATATTTAATGACTCCAAAATAGAAAAATAATCTTGGATTCATAATCTACACATTAAAAATAGGCTTTCAATGAATTTTCATCCAATTTGGAAAATCTTTGAAAAAAAGGCAAAGTTTAGGAGAGAGAAAGTGTGTAGAACCTTCAAAACATTAAATAGTGTACAAACAATATCAACGTGTGAAATTAAAGGAAAATTCGTATCTAACATATTTAATGTGACTTGTGGGTGAAGTTTCATCAATTTTGGAGAATACTAGGGTCATTAATGCATGAGGAAAGAGAGAATGAGATTTGTTAATTTAATGAATCAAAAGTCTTCAAAAGGGAAATATAATTGCATATTAAAATTCTACATACTCAAATTAGCTTAGGTGTAAAATTTCAATTAAGTTGGGAGTTGTTTGCACCATCTTTGGAAGAGAGGGAAAAAGATACATTAATGCATCCTCGCTTTATTCATATCACTTTAGGAAAGCCATTTTTGTGTCACGCGACTGATTTTTTTTACTTCACGTGCAATTTAGGAATGTCAAATGGCAGATCGGACAAATCACACTCATCCTCATCCTCGTGCCGTAATGGGAAGCAAACAATTTATGTATTTTCACGATCTCTCCCTTTGTGGTTGATCTTTGCCTGAGATTCTTTCTCCTACACTTCCCTTAATTGATTCTGCACCCAACGACAACATATTTATGTTTTTTTGTCAAGAAATTAGGAAACACCCAATTCTTGCATCTCAAGGCTCTTGGCCAACCCATCCACCATATGTTTCCCGTCTCTCCACCTATATATATGGGTACTATCAGCACTGCTAGCCATAAAGAAATTGTCCTCTCGACTCAATTGATCCTTTGCTCACATGTCTCGATACTAGTGATTGTATCTTGGGTTCAAGTTTGTGGTGGCCGATGCATCCTCTACCTGTCACCTCTGAACAATTGCACCTAGTTGTGAGTTCGACTTCTTCTCCTCTCTCATTCTGGTAGCTCACTTTATCAAATTGTTGTGAGATGTAGTTTTTCCCAAATCCTTGCAAGCTGAATCTCGCAGGACACCATCCATGGTATGGCAATGAGATGATAATGATTCTTGGTTCTATATTCCTGGTTTTACCCCTCTATATCTCTTCTTTCTTTGTTTTCTCACATAGGGGTATTTTGGTCATTTGAAGTTTGTTTCCGTTTTCTTTGATGAGGCTGACTTGGACACTCACCATGTAACATGGCTGCTCTAGATTGGGTCATGTCAGTGGGCCGACACTTTCCCTCTCTCTCACAATTTATTGCCTACGTGGCTTTTTCAAATTTTGTGATTGATTGATTATATAAAAATCATAACTTTTAATTCGCTTGTCCAAAAATTAAATAAAAATATGTTTTGGAATCAGGAAAATGTGTTATTTCTACTAAATATGATTTTAGATCCCGATTTCCATGATTTCGAAGAATGATTTTTGAGGATCTAATTAATTAATATGAAATGCCCTAAAATTGGTAACTAATTCATATTAACTCCAAGTTAAGTCAATAAATATGTTTTCTTGATCAGGAGAATCTAATAAATCATTTGGTGAAGTTTATAGAGTCAAAATCTGATGTTTTCTAGAAGGGTCTAGAATTAGAGTTTGATTACCTTTACATGAATCTCAAAACCCTAATACATACTATTAATTTTTAATTAGGCAAAAGAAGCCTTGGAAACAATTAGGTTAGGGAAGACTATTTCTATGACTTTGAAATAAGGTATGTTTGCATACCCTATTATTCCTTTTGAGCAATAACCTACGTTCAAATTTCTCTTGGTCCTATGGACAATAGCCTACATAATATCTCTTTTTCTTTTGAGAATATATTTCATGTGAAATACCTTATTTGTTTCTGATCATCATAATTTGATGGAAATTCTTTTGACTCCAGCTTATACTTTTATTCTTGATGAATCCCTAATTTTACCCACTTTGTGGCGGATGTTTATGTTGCACATCTATGTAATGGAAACTTTATATGGATCCTTTGATCTCATATTGTATCTTTTAGATGTTCTCGTCCCTCATACTTTGATTTATTCTTGCTTACTTTTTGTTATGCATCATGTTATGAAATCTAGTATAATGTTACATGTGTTATTATGTGGATGTGTAAATTGCCACAATTGAAAATGCAGAGGTAATAATTCTTGCAAGAGATATTATTTGAGCAGATATGTATCCTGTCCTGCTTAGAGTAGATGTATATAAGTCCCGCTCACCCCATATTTAGAGTAGATGTATATTCGTTCCTACTCACTCCATATTTATGATAGATGTGTTATTTCATACCAACATGTTTATATTGTTCCAGTATTTTCACAAGTGAAACCCATGGATGCCTTGCTCTCATTTTATTGAATTCTTATTTTTTATTCCTGATTGGGTAGCCCTTTCCTTTTCTATGGGAACCCTTTTATTTTAACACCATTTATCTCATTATATTTCCCAAACTCCATTTAGCATGCACATAATAGCTTTTTACTTATGTCATCTTCTCTTTTCCTTTTGTGGGATACGCTTCCAACCCCAAATATAGGTCAAGGAGGAAACTACCAGGGTGGAGCAAGACCTAAACAAGTTTAACTAGATCTTTATGGGAGACTTTATTGAAGTTGTCAGGTGATCCTCAGCTAGTCCTATGTTTAGGTAGTTTTTATTTCATCTCACCCTATGTGGTGAAGCCTAGTGAAGATAAAAAGTTTGTAATGGTTATATACATCTTTAAATTTTGTCGGTACTTTTGGTGTTATGATACTTACATGTTGAATGAACTGGTTATCATCCCTTTTGTAAAACAATTATGTTGGGGTTTGGTTGTATGGGATGATGTAACATCCCTGACCTGGGTTATAAGTTGACCCTAGGTGTTTTTCTTAATCATGTAATTAAAAACTTGTGATTATCCCCTGGCATGTAATTAAGTTCCTGAGGAACATACATTTTCAATTTTGTCATTTTTAAACAATGTTGTAGTATTGTTTAGTAATGCAGGGACCTATGTGCAAATTACCCAATTAGAGGGGTTAACTTGCAAAATTACACAGGTTAAGATGTTCCTCTAATGATGAGACATCATATGAGTGAATATGATGAGGTATGATGGATTTCCCAAGCTTGAGCATCAAGATGCAGCTTGTGGAGCAATCCTTGTGCTTAAAACCCTAGCTTTGGAGTAAAGTGCAATTTATCCAAAATGTAGGGTGCAACTTGTAAAATACACCTTCTAGAGTATCATTTATGACTCTTGACATCATTTAGAGTAGAAATGATGAAAGGGGCGTTTCAATTAAATAATTAGATAAGAAGAATGACCTTTGTAGTAAAATCACCTAGTATGAGTAAGGAGACCCTTTATATATGTACCTTAGTTTGCATGTTGGCTTTCTTTATATATGTACCTTAGTTTGCATGTTGGCTTTCTTTACCCTTAGGTCTTGAGTTTTGATGGGATTTGCTTAAGTTATGATAGATTGAACGTGTCTTAGAAGTTAAGGAGGGACCTAGATGAGAAACCCATAAACTAGAGGTCCTTATGTTGAAAACTAACCCAAGCTATATAAGCTTCTTTCTTTGCAAACCAAATAAACGTATTCCCTTCTCTTCTTCACTTATCATCTTGCTCAACCGACTAAGGCAGAGCTATGGAGCTTAAGAGATGACCAACTTGTTCTAAGGTGAGAAGATACCATCTTCTAGCTCATATTCATGGAGGAATTCCTTGTATAAGGTTGGTTTTATGGTTATCTCGCTTAGGTTTCTTGTTCTAGCCGACTTTCCCCAACCTTTCCTTGGAGAATCACCTTTGGCCGACTTGTGGAGATCTAGACACCATTAAAGACTTGAATCTTGGAAGCTTGGAGCTCTAGGAACAACGTTTGAGGTGGGTTTTATAACTCTAAACCTCTTGCTTTATTATGCATATCTATGTTCTTGCAAGTTAGTACCTAGTTTTTCTTCTTCCCCACTCTTTCTTGCACTTTTGCAAGCAATCCCTGAAGTAACCGAACTGAACAGAGGTTGAAGATGATGGGCGTGAATTCCTAGGTAACTTTACCAAACGAACTTGGACCATTTGGTCTAAACGGTTTGCAAACCGTTTGAAATCAAACAGTCTCAAGACCGTTTGATCTCATGCGGTCTTGCAAGACCGTTTTGATTCAAACGGTCTCCAAGACCATTTGGTAGGGTTGACCAAGTGAAGAACGTTTAGAGGTCTATTGTACACATGTTGAATTTAATATCTACAAAGAATCATAACCTAATTGCAAACCAATCACAAGTTGAAGGCACTTCAACCTTCTAAACCCTAATCGGGTTCAATTGATGATTTCAAGGATAGATTTTGGTGAACTTTGGGTTGAAGGGCACGAACGATCTCAAGACCATTTGGGGGTTCACTTAAATGATCTCAAGACCGTTCGGTGACAACCCAAGACCGTTTGGAGGTCTAGGGTTAAGGGAATTTGATGAATTGAGGGTCCAATCACAATAGGTTGATGAATTGAATAAAAGTGCTGATTTTAGACCTAATTAGGGTTCAACACTTATCAAATTGACTTACATTTTGATGAAACTTTGGGAAAACAGTCTCAAGACCGTTTGGAGGGTGTCCAAACGATCTTAAGACCGTTTGGGCTAAGTTTGGGCCCAATTGAGTATCAATTGATGGGTTCAATTTCAATTTGATTCACATTGATGAATGTTGATGGTTAACCGATTGTAAACCCTAATTGAATTGGTTTCAATCCTAATTGGCTTTCAATTGAGGGTCAATTTGGTGTCCAATTGGTTAAGGTTAACCCTAGTTGGCTCAATTGATAAGTTATTAACAAGTGTGTGGCCAATTGAGGGCTTCAACATAGAAAACCCTAATCAATTATAACCTTTGATACACCTTTGAGGTCCATGCAGTTTTGAGCCCATTTGGACCAAACGGTGTCAAGACCGTTTGGATCCAAATGTTCTCAAGACCGTTTGAGGACAAACGATCTCAAGACCATTTGGGGCCAAATGGTCTCAAGACCGTTTGGGCTCAAACGATCTCAAGGTCGTTTGGTCCAATCGATCTCAAGATCGTTTCAACTCATGCAGTTTCAAGGTCATTTCATCCAAACAGTTTCAAGTCAACACTCTCAAACGGTCAACATACTCAAATGGTCTCAAGACCATTTAAGGAAAAATGGTCTTGAGTGTCATGCGGTCTTGAAGTCAACTATAGCAAACGGTCAACACATCCAAACAGTCTCAGGACCGTTTGGAGGTTGAAAGTGTGTAACCGATTGGAGACTTTAGTGTTGTGATTGCTTAGTACTTTGAAGGTTTAAATTGGTTCAATGGTGGTCTAATCCAAACCCTAATGATACTTAAAGACATTAAGGGGTTAAGTGATTAATAGATTGGACCATGATTGTGATCAATGGTGTACATTACCAATGTACCCTTGAAGGGTCCAAGTAGATGACACCTTGTTTAATTAAAACCCTAATGACATGATAGTGGTGACTTAGCTTATGTTAATCAAAGATGATTTGACCTAATCTAATTTAGAGTGATGTAATCACCTTATATTAGTAAGAGGAGAGAGAAGGTTCCATTTATGGACAAAACTCAGGTAAAATACCTTCAATGTATATGAATGTGCATGATTAGGGTATGATCCACCTATGTGAGATCATGGAAACCCTAATTATAATAATTGATGAATCTTAACCTAATTTGAAGGCATCAATGATGATGTTTTTCATACATGATGATGCTATGAATTCAATTCACCATGAAGTGAATAGTAAACCCTAATTCTAGGGTAATAACATGTAATGTGAATAGTAAACCCCAATTGAGGGTGAAGTGATGAAATGTACAATAAACCTTAATTCCAGGTTATGCTTTTGAGTAGGGAGGTACAACTCTTGATATGAATTGTTTATTGTTGTTAATTAAATTAACCATGCAGGTTCTTATATGAGAATGATCATATCCAGGTAAGGATTATGATACCATATTCATTGAAAGCATGTTATTAGCTTTATGAATAGTGACATATCATGTTGCCTAGTAAGTGGCATCTTATGAGGTTGATAGGCTGTAAGAGCCATGAGTATCATCAAGGTCATGCTAATTAGATGACTTGTGATGAGATGATTAAGAAATGATAACTGATGTGAGTTAGACTTGATACATTTAGTATTCTACTTTCATAGCTGTTGTTCTAATGATTAATGTTTGAGAACATGTATGATGTTAAAAGAATACTGAAATGTACCTAACTAATCAAGTATAATCATACTATGTAAAGCCCTGATCATAGATTCATCATTGTCAGATGTTAAATGATGGTGAAACAGGTTTTCCTAAGGGAATTCCTGTATCACATACTTTTGAGTATGTGGGGGAATATGGATGTGAATATCCTTACATATTAGTGTAGGAATTGATGTAGATGTATCTTAATCTATCAATCCTTCACTATATGTTTATGCTGGGGTGATGTAACACTATTCTCTCGAGGAAATCTTTTATACCGCATCGATGAGAGATAAACAAGAGATCTTTCGATAACGAAGAGAGTACATAATGCCACTGTGACTCTAATAGCGAAGTACCAGAATACCCTGGTGAGCTATAGTTACAGAGACACTAGATGTCCTGCATGTTTATCCTCACTCTGACTGAGGAAGATGAGGTCATAAGAATCTGGCTCTTTTGATGACCCAAGTATGATACCGATGCGACTTAATAGTGATCGGTTAGAGTATGAGCGGTATACCTCATCTCTACAGGGCATAATATTGTTTGTAAAACATAATCAACCGCATAGCATATCTGCTTAGGTTGAACTATGAGATATAATGATTGAAGTTACACTGTCTAGTATACATGTTCTTCATATTTCTTAAATGATGTTGTCCTACTTAATGTCAATTTGCTGATGATCACCTTAAAAGCTTTTATTGCATATGTTATTCATTGATTTCTATAATAAAGCTTCTGGCGGAGAGTTATAACTCTCGCTTGGGCAATTATTTAAAATTGATTCACTACGTAGATTTCAACTTTTTAGGTGGTCATCGAGGACGAAGGAACCAGTCTGCAGGTGATCAGTATCAGCAGCAACAATGCCAGGAGCAGTAGTGAATCTCAGGTAGAGATACTGACTGCTGAGTCATGTAGTTAGTTAGTCCTATGTCGTCTATGTACTCTCAGGTCCTTGGAGTTAGTCGGTCTGAGATTTTGGTTTTGAATCCTGAGATTTTGTATCTGGTTGTGTATAATCACTCAAGAAGTGATTTAACAAAGATGTAAATTGTTTATCTTGTTTCTATAAAAGAAGTTTTATGATTTCGAGATCTTGTCTCAAAAAGTTTTAATTTTAGGTGATTTTTGTATTCCGCTGCTAATCGAATGCTTCCGCTGAGTTTATATCGTGGTTTATGGATCAGATCGTCTGAATTTAGTGGTATCAGAGCTCTAGGTTTGCTGAGTCTATAGAGACATAGGACTTAGGATGTCGAGTCTATCCTTAGTGTTTCTCTCGTATCTAATAGAGTCTTTTACTCCTCAGGAGAAGAAGATAACTAAGGATGTATGAGCCACATGAGGAGTACGTGGCAGAAAGTAGCATCGGTGCACCTCGAGAAGGTGCCAGGAACCCAGAAATAGAACAGCCTGTACATGAGCCACCCAGGGAGCCACCTCAGTTTGATACAACCACTACAAAAAATTTGGCCTTTATTGAAGAACATTTGTGAGGAACCGAAAATTGTGAATAATGATGTCTATTTGTGAGCATCATCCTTCAAACATGGGACCAAATCCCTCAACTGTGTTTTTTACATCCTTAGACCTTTTATGTGAACAATAATCCCTCACAAATACCATTACAAATATTTCCCTCCATCTCATAACCCTTCCCACCCGACCCAAATTGATGGCGGGCAATTTGCCTATCCAAATAACCATTCCTCTGCCGAAGAGCAAACCAATTTGCAACCTAAATGTCTCCGCCTCCCACAAACCCTCTTCCTCTCGCGGCACCCAGCTTCCTTCCTACCGCATGCAATCCCCATCCCGCCGCACACAATTACCAGTCCACGCTACCAGCTTGTCCTTCAGGATCGCCTTTTCTCGCCAGCCCCCTAAAGTGATTTGATAAGCCCTAGACAGAGAGAGAAACTGACCGGTTTCGACGACTCAGATTTCACCGTGGCGGCCATTCCAGCGACGGTATCAGATTCTATCTACGTCTCATACGCTAAAATGGAGCAAGACAACCAAGTTGGATTGGCGCCTCCACATCCCGTTACCGCCGCTTCCGCCGCCGTCGTCAACGGTGGGGAGCCTGATGACTGGAGCAAAGCGGCTGATGATGCTGCCGATGCTGCTCATCTGGCTCCCATGGAGGAGGACCGTGCCATGCCCCTGCAAGACGAGATGGATGTTGTCCTTGCACATCCCCAACAAGGTCTCTCTTCGGTAAATCGACTTTCTTCATACTGCTCAATTGCTCCTTCCTCCCCGCCATACTATTTTTTTTACTGTGTGTTGCTTGCGCTTGGCGGGGACAGATCTGGTGGGCTGTGTTTGATCAAATGTTCCATATTTTTATTCGTCTGACATTAATTTGACTGGGCAATTAGTATAAATTTGGTGCTAACATTCACTTGTGCTTTGTTTACTGGTCGCGTATCTCATACAAATGCCTTTAGAGGAGATGGTCAATGGTTGCAGATAAAAATCTGGACTGGCCATCTCATACAAATTAATCAAGATCGGACATAAGAAGTAGTCTCCAACATTTTTAAACGTCATCAAACACAGTCGTGTTTCTGAAGTCATAAATTGGATCTCACCAGCTCAAAATGATTTTCATCCAAAATAGCGGTAATTTATAACGTGAAGAGTTAAATATAGTTTGACCAGAAACTCGACTCTAGAGGCAATTCACAAGTAACTGTAAACTTGAGAGGATTGCTTTTATTGTTGCACGCAAACTAACTCTAAGCACATGCAGTTAATTTGCATAAGTTAATTCATGAGACGCTAGTGTGTTTGCTATCAAAATTGTGTACAATTTAATCTTGAAGTGGAGTGCACACTCCTCTTCAACTTTTGCTTGTTCATTTCTCTAGCTGGAATCTCATCTCTGCATGATGCTCTAGTTATGCCTGTGACAAGATGATGGTACCTATGACCTAACTCAGTTTGTGGGCATGTGATGGTACTATTTTGATTATTGTGTACCTACAAATCATATAGTTTATCGTCATCATATGGAGCTGTAACCGCCGAAATTTACCTAAGCGTTAATTTTTTAATGATTATTAAACTGCCTAATGTAGTGTTGAATACTACATGCTATGCTTCACACAATACATGCTTCTCAAAGAAGACTCATAGTGAATAGAACCCAATGTTGCACATGATCACATGAAATCTTCTATTTCAATGAATGAGGAGTTGCATCTATTGTGAAAGATATTTTCTAAGACCAATGTACTACTCATGGATGAAATCATTTTAAAATCCAAAGTTACATTAATGAGGAAGTAGTGTACTTAGTTTAATAGATATCTCAGACATAATAATTGTTTTACAATGTATAATTACTGAAATAATTAGATGATACAGAACCAAGCATAAACTATGATGTGTACAGTTTTTTAAGATTTGCAACTTGTTTCTTTGTGAGTCACTAATGCAATATATGAAATACAAAATCTGATGATCTAGTGCTCCGTCTTGGTGCAAATGAAACATTACAAAAATGAACTAATAAAAGTAAAACACACTACTTTGTATTAGATATACAATGAACATCATTAGAAACGTGTTGCTTTAGAGCAGCATGACAAGTGAATAAACCAAATACTATGTATGAAACACGACAAACTAAGATTGGTCTAAAACCAAACAAAACCAAAACAGACCTGGTGATTTAACTGAGCCAAGTCATCCAGATCAGTTTGGAAAGTACCTCACTTCACAATTCAGAACGTCCGATAGAGATTAAGTTTGAGGATCTAGGGGACATTTTAGCAGAAATAAAGTATATATAAGCTATATGATTTGCATATATTCATGTATTACTGTCATATTACACAACATCTTAAATGTCAAAAGCCACTCAAACTTCAAGGACCAAAAGAAATTAGGTATTTCACTCCAGTTTGAATCTCAGTCGGATTGCCTTTTTTTATCCATTAGACACACCTAAATAAGAGAAGCTTGCCTTCTTATACCCATTGAAAAATTAAAGAAACGTGAAGGCAGGATTCTTTCAGAAACCACCATCATTTCATTGAATTACAATAACACAATTAAAATTAACAATAGCCTTCAAGAACCTAGTGTTGAAAAAAATCTGGGCAGTGGCTGTGATGCCCAAATGCTTGACAGGAAAGAATACTGCTGGGCGTTACACAGAAGATTTGTTTTCTGGTTTTGTAAGACGGAAACATAGGGCAAAGAACACTAGATTTGATGAGGTTTATACTAAGTGATAGTGCGCATTGGGGATTGATGTCACATCCCCCCTGAGTTCGGCCGTCCAGTACTATCTGCCCCACTGTCCTTACCATTACTGGCCATTAATTAAGCTTTGGGCATTAGGTCTTAGTTCACAGTCCCAGTTTCAGACACATCAATCCCTAATGGAGTTGGAAGTAGTAGCTTTGGTAGCCATGCTTGATGCTTGGCTCTTTAGATGTAAAGAACAGAGACTAAATGTTTCTATAGCAATGCTTAAATTGTTGTACATGATGAGGCACATATATGTGCAGATGCAAGAGTGCATTACCAACTAGAATCTATGTACTCATTTCATGTCCATGCCAACTGATAGCTTGAGGAAGTCATCTATCCATTCTCTACGGTAACGAACTGGATCTGCTTTATGTGTGTAGGTTTTCGTTCCATTATCTACAACAACTGGATTCGCCTCTTATGTAGAGGAAGAGGGAGCAGAGGACAAGGCTTCAAGGGAAGCCATCATAGTTGTTGTGTGGCATGGGATTTGGTCAAACAACAATCATGTGAGGTGTTGAATTCCTCACTTGCTGCTCTTAAATTCCTCAGTTGTTGTTTTTTTCTCCTCTTAAATTCCTTCCGACTCAGCTCTCAGTTACTGCTCTTCAGTCATTGGCAACCTTGTCCCGCTTATTGGGACTCTGCGCCTGCGAAATCTATTCTGACCAGTTATCTTCATTCATATCTGGGTATTATGCCTGGACAAGCATGAGTGAGCAACTGACCTGGTTCCGTTCTTTATATCTAGCTATTATATTGAAAGGAGATTCCAGTACACTGCCATTCCAATCCTCACACACATGGATAAAGAATAACAATCTTGTGACAAGCCATATATACACAACATACTCCATTGCATATACGTCCCAACCATCCAGACTACCCGCTGGAAGAAAGTGGAAAGCATATGCAGATAAAGATAAGATGGCGAGGTCTCTTCCTTTGAAGCAAGTAACACGGATTTGGCTTCTCATTCCTTGCTGCACACTTGCTTCTGTTATTAGTTCCCATGTTATCTACACTACTAGTTGATTAGTGATGAACTTTCTGCTCTTCTGATTCTTTCATAATGTGAAACTTAGTTAGTTTCCCTCTCTTATGTTTTACTGGTAATTCATTTGCCAATTACTTTTTACGTTTGGGTAATATGCTAGGAAACACAATACTTGGTAAATCAATGCTGCTTGTGAACGCCTCAATGCTTTCCTACTAAAGAATATTATTGGTGAATTCTGAATATTTTTATGCCAATGGATCATTCTAGACAAGATTTAAGATATTTTCCCTGATGTGGAACGTTGTATGTGAATGCTAAATATTTTTCCATTTCTAGGAACAGAACCTGGAAGTACATAGTTATGCTCTAGTTGGTCAAAAGAGGTTACTAATCATGTAGTTATGGGTACGCACCGAGCTAATTTCACATCGTCACAAATAATTACATCCATACCTTTGATCGTCACAAATATGACTTTTTCAAAAAGTTGGGGAGTATATTGTGACTATGGAATTAAGAACTCCGGAAAACCAACTTAGAATATGAAGTCAAGATTTATGCCATTATCTATTCAACACTAGAACCATGAAGCTCTTGTCTTGGAATATGGTGAAGAATATGCATCAAATTGCTAAACAGAGTAGCTGGAAAGTAGAGCTCTAAGGTAATGGGGTTTCTCTAGATGTCCCAAATAAGTTAGAAAATGATAAGAAATTTGATATAATTGGTTTATCTATAATTTACATTGGCTTCTTTCATGTCACTAGCTTATATATCATATTCACCCATATGGTGTATATGAATTGGATGGACATCTGGCATCAATCAAGCATGCTTTGTGTAAGGCCTTAGACTTAGCATAATTAACAAATATCAAGCACACAATTTGGCCTTTGTTTATCAACCTACTGCTTGAATTGTTTCCTTCATTTGTCCACAATGAGGTTGTTTTCAGTTTGAGGATTCTTATCCAAGAATGTGTGAACGCCTATCACCCCTGGTCGGTAGTGTTCTCAGAATTGGGTGATTATTAGAGTGTGGCTTTTTCTCTACCTGATAGTTTGGCAGGTATCTGTAGGTTGTAAGATACATGGAACCCATGTTCTAAGGATTGCTTTCATCAAAGAACTAATAAATGTCTAAATGGTTAAAGAATTTAGAACTCAGGAAAACCAACCTAGAATCTGAAGGCAACATTTGTGCCATTATCTATCCAATCCAACACTAGAACCATGAAGGTCTTGTCTTGGTATAAGTCATCTTTAACCCACAAAGGTTAAGTTGGAATAGGAACATCAAAAGATTTTATTGAAAATCTTGTACTTTTTTGGAAATTTTAGACATTGCTAATTCTAAATGGAAAATGAACTTATGTATAAATTTATTCATATAGAATTCAATTTATTCATATAGAATTCCGTTCTTGAGATGGCATATGAGTTGTGATCAGTGTTCGGGTGTTGTAATTGATATCCTTTCATTGATGGCATCAATTCATATGTAGTCAAGTGAAGTTGTGCTTTCTTATTTGAAGATATGAAGAATATATACTTCCTAATCTTATATGATGATGTTCAACACGAAGTCATACACGTTCCTCTCT
The DNA here is from genome assembly GCA_963693085.1 of Alisma plantago-aquatica. Taxonomy (NCBI): domain Eukaryota; kingdom Viridiplantae; phylum Streptophyta; class Magnoliopsida; order Alismatales; family Alismataceae; genus Alisma; species Alisma plantago-aquatica. Next base: position 325,195,268 of record OY856415.1, read on the forward strand.
ATCTTCTGTCCATGGAAGTTAAAAATTGTTCTTTGTTTCTAGTATGGAATATGGTTGAAACTACTTTACGATAATTTGATGCCATCTCTGTTTATTCATATATACAGGAAGGAAACTAGAAAATGTTTATAATTAGATCTATATACCCTTATATGTGTTAATGAGATATTTCTCGGAGTTCATTACAATTTTCCTTCTGGGATATATTTTTGGTAACAATGCTTTGAATGAATTTTGTATTGCAATATGCAAGTGTTATTTGCAGTTGTAGTGTCTCTTTAATTAGATAAATTATTTAATCCTGAAATCCTAGGTCAAACTATTCACCATATCAGATAATATGCATTCTTGTAGTAAAAGAATGAATTTTCTTTGTTACGTGTATTTTACTAAAAAAAGAATGAGCAAAAACATCTTTACTCAGAACCCAACCAGAAACCAACCCTATAATTTCATGGTGCCTCCAGAGATTGTAGGAAAGAGCTATACAAGAATTATATTCTATGTTTTACTTTAGTTTTATTCTGTTTTTCTTCACATGTATTTCATTTAAAGTTATATTCTTAAGCTCTAATTCATCTTTATCCCTTATTCATTCAAAGTTACTTTTTACTCTTCTTCCTTTAATTGGTGTTTCTCCTCTAGTAACAAGGAGTATTCACATCTCATTTTTGTGGTTGTGTAGTTTTTCCTCAAGATAGTAACATGCTGATCGTGAGCTGCTGCTTGCTGTAATAGATAGTTGGCCTGCTATCTACAGGTGAGAACAAATAACCTTTCCAGGTGAATAAATATGATGGATTAAGAATTAAGATCAAGTGCTTGCTGTTTACCAAGAAGAACATCCATGTGTTTTCTATAGTTCAAAGACCGAGGACAATTAACTTGTACAACTGCTACATCCTCTGTTGTTGACTGCTGTTTTGGTGTAAAGCGTTGGAAGTTGTAAAAGTACGGTCTGGCATTGACGGAAAACTAGCTCATTCACGTGGCAAGAGAAGAATACTCAAGTACCCAACCGTAAGAGGCCTGGCATTGATGAAGAGCACCGCACCATTTGAAGGAATATGGAGACATTATAGATCTTAAGAGTTTCTAGCATGACATGTTGATTGTCATCAATCTCAAATTTTAGAACCATATGTATTTGTTATTTATATCAACGTTGAGCACGCAATGTATGGATAATATTATTCTTCATTAACAGAAATTGGTTTGAGGTGATTTAACATTTTTATGTGTCATTTTGGTGTTTAAACTTCTTATGATGCCATGTGACTCTTATAAAAATATTGTTTGAGGTTATATATACAAAGTTTTAATTTAAAATTAATTAACATTCAACAAATCATTTAATAAATTAATAACCAAATCATTTACAGTAATCCCTCAAAAATATATCAATGAAGGTCTTTAGTCCCTCAAAAATGAGATCCAGATTGGCCATCACAATTGCATCGATGACGACCACATAGCCCCTCAAAAATAATATTAATGAAGGCATTAGTCCTTCAAAAATATATTCTCCAGGACCATCAAGTTCCTTAAAAATGTATTTATGAGAACTAAACATGCCCTCAAAAATGTATTTATGAAGGCTAAATAGTCCCTCAATATAACATTCTTGAGGGTCAGTTGGTCCGTGACAATTCTATTCGTGAGGGCCACTGGTATTTGTCACGTGAGTTCTCTTCACAGACCATTTGTGAGGGCCAGACTCACAACCGTCCCTATTTGTGAGGGCCTGTAGAGAGGGGTTTGTGACAGGACTCACTCGTGAATAATGGCCCAATTTTTACTAGTGAACTGACATGGGTAACCCAGCTGTTCAAACCATGTTCGGGCAGTTTATGACTGCCATGACACACATCACCGATAGGATGCCCATGCCTGCACCTAGGGCACCTACCCAGCTTGAAGGACAAGGTATCAGTAAGACGTTCGAGCGACTTCGTTGTGTCGGAGAAACTGAATACTTTTGGACAGCTGACCTCGCAGATGCCGATCTGTGGTTAACCGAGTTGGAGAAAGCCTTCAGAATCCTAAACATCCCTGAAGCTAAGAAGGTTAGACATGCTGTCAATCTTCTCAAAGGAAGTGCTGGTCATTGGTGGACCATGGAAGAGCAGAAGAGGCCTGGAATAGAGATCTCATGGGAAGAGTTTCGTCTGGGATTTGTCAACAGATACTTTCCAAAGACATTCCTGGACGAGAAGATCTCTCAGTTCGAGAGATTGAGACAAGGCATGATGAACATTAGCGAGTACGAAGCTAAGTTCATGGAGCTGCTGCGGTTCTGTCCGCACATGGCTGCCACAGAAGAAGAAAGGATTAGAAGGTTCAAGAAGGGTTTGAATGCCGACTTGACTACTCCCGTGTCTGCCCTAGAGAACCGGGAGAGGTTCGCTACCTTCATTGATTCAGTCCGAAGGATAGAGAGATCCGTAGCTGAGAAGAGGCAAACCCATAAGAGATATCCGCAGTTCCAAGGTTCTTCATCTAGAGACTTTAAGAAGCCTAGATTCTCTGCACCTACACCTTCACCACCCAGATATAGTGCTCAAACACAGTGGACACCGAGTAGAGGTAGAGGACGAAGCCTACCACTACAAGAGACTCGCAGTTTAGCATCAATGTCAGTCACAGGACCACCAAGACCACAACAACTGGAAAGAAGCTGCTACAATTGTGGGAAGGTGGGACACTTGATGAAGGACTGCAGGTCTAGGACTGTCAGTGTGACATAGCCTCAGAGATAGATTCAACAGGGATCACAGAGAAGGCAGTTTCAAGGAGCATCTAGAGGACGTGGACAAGCGTGTCAAGCTGGATCGTCAGCACCAACTCAACCTCAGGCGACAGCAAGGTTCTATGCAATGAACCCACCTGATGCAGTGATTAATCCACGGGTTGTGGCAGGTCAGATGGAGTTGTTATATTCTGATATGTCTACATCCTATGTTGTATCTGTTTTGATTGACCCGGGTGCTACCCACTCCTTTATCACTCGAAGAGTGATTCGTAACTTCAATATGACAGTTAGTCATAGGGTAGATAGCTTGTTGCTTGAGACTCCGTTGAGAGGGTCTGCTGTGTTGCAGGAGGTATGTTCTCCCTGCATCCTCTTCTTTTCTGATCATCGCATTCAAGTGGATCTTATACCACTTGATATGCAAGGATTTGATATAATCCTTGGGATGGATACCTTGGAAAGGTATAGAGTTGTCTTGGATTGTGAATCCAAGCAGGCTGTGTTTGCTGATGAAAGCAACACATGGATCTTTCAAGGAGAGAGAAAGATTCTACCCACCTGTCTTGTGTCATCTATGGTTGCTGAGAAGTTGATGAAGCAAGGATGTTATGCATTCTTAGCCCATGTGGTAGATACTACCATAGAGAGTCCCAACCCTGTTGAAGTTCCTATAGTCAGGGAATTCAAAGATGTATTTCCTGAAGAACTTCCAGATATACCACTGCCTAGGGAAATTGATTTTGAAATCAATTTGGTCCCAAATACACAACCCATAGCCCAGACACCGTATAGGATGGTGCCTGCTGAAATGGCAGAACTCAAGAAGCAACTTCAAGAGTTGCTTGAGAAGGGTTTCATCCGACCGAGTACTTCACCTTGGGGTGCTCCGATTTTGTCTGTTAAAAAGAAAGACGGGTCAATGCGGTTGAGCATTGATTACAAACAACTAAACAAAGTAACAATAAAGAACAAGTACCCTCTGCCGAGGATTGATGATCTTTTTGACCAGTTGCGTGGTGCAACCGTCTTCTCGAAGATAGATTTGAGGTCAGGATATCATCAACTTCGTATTAAGGACGGTGACATATCCAAGTCTGCCTTTAGGACAAGGTATGGTCACTATGAGTTCATAGTTATGTCGTTTGGACTAACTAATGTACCAGCTACATTTATGGAACTCATGAATAGAATCTTCCGACCTTTCCTCGATCAGTGTGTTGTCGTCTTCATAGATGACATTCTGATCTATAGTAGAGATGCTCAGCAGCATGAAAAACATCTTCGTCAGGCTCTAACTTTTCTAAGAAAACATAAGCTATACGCTAAGTTTAGCAAGTGTGAGTTCTGGTTGCCGGAAGTATCTTTTCTTGGACACGTGGTATCTGCCTCGGGTATTCGTGTTGACCCTAAAAAGGTAGAATCTGTTCTACAGTGGGAACAACTGAAACACCGATGGAGATTCGTAGTTTCTTAGGGTTAGCTGGCTATTACCGAAGGTTCATTAAGAACTTCAGTTCTATAGCCTTACCCTTGACCAAGTTAACCCGGAAAGATGTTCCTTTTACCTGGAGTGATAAGTGTCAACACTCTTTCCAGCTGTTGAAGGAGAGGTTGAGAAGTGCACATGTACTTGTGCTACCTGATCAAGGTAAAGGATATGTAGTTTTCTGTGATGCCTCCAAGAATGGACTCGGATGCGTGTTAATGCAGGATAAGCAAGTGATTTCTTTTGCTTCCCGACAACTTACGAAACATGAGGAGAATTATCCGACACACGATCTGGAGTTAGATGTTGTGGTTCATGCCTTGAAGATCTGGAGACATTATCTCTATGGAGAGACATTCCAGATTTTCACATACCACAAGAACCTTAAGTATATCTTCTCTCAGCATGAACTTAACATGAGGCAACATCGCTGGATGGAGTTAATCAAGGACTACGATTGTACAACTGATTACCATCCAGGAAAGGTCAGTGTGGTTGCAGATGCCTTGAGTAGGAAATCAGCAACATCAACCATGGATAGGGCACAACTAAACTCTTTAGTATGCCCCAGAAGAGATATGCTTATCTCTTTAAGGCAAGACAATGTACAGTTGAAGGTATCATTGTTAGCCGGATTGTTGGCTGAGATGCATATAAAACCTACTCTAAGAGAGCAAATTAAGGAAGCACAACAAGTTGATGCTACAGTTCAGCAAATCAAATCGGAGTATGGTGATGAAAAGAGAGATGGTTTTCATGACTCAGATGACCAGGTGGCATGTTATCATGGGAGGATGATAGTACTGGATGTGGATAACTTGAGGAAGTTAGTCCTGGAAGAAGCTCATTCTTCGATGTACGCTATGCATCCAGGAAGCACCAAGATGTATCGAAACTTAAAAGATATGTATTGGTGGCCTGGGATGAAAAAGGATGTTGCTGAGTTTGTTCTGAGGTGTCCTGTGTGTCAGCAAGTTAAAGCTGAATACCAGAAGCCTGCAGGAACAGTGCAACCTTTACCCATACCACAATGGAAGTGGGACCATGTGACCATGGACTTTGTTGTTGGCCTACCCAGGACAAACAAAGGACATGATTCCATATGGGTAATAGTTGATAGGTTGACAAAGACATCACATTTCTTACCTATCAAAACAACCTATTCTGTTGAAAAGTTATCAGAGCTGTATGTTCAAGAGATAGTGCGATTGCACGGAGTTCATGTCACAATAGTTTCTGACAGAGGTCCCCAGTTTACAAGTCATTTTTGGGAGCAGTTACACAGAGCTTTAGGCACCAAGTTAAGGTTTAGTACAACCTTTCATACACAGACTGATGGATAGTCAGATAGGACTATACAAACCTTGGAAGACTTGCTGAGGGCATGTGTTCTTCAGCTTACAGGTAGTTGGGATCTACACCTAAGCTTGATAGAGTTTGCCTATAACAATAGCTATCAACATAGCATTGACATGGCACCTTATGAATCCTTGTATGGTAGACGTTGTAGATCACCCTTATGTTGGTATGAGGCTGGTGAACATCAGTTGTTAGGTCCTGATCTTGTGCAGCAAACCACAGAAAAGATCAAAGTAATACAACAATAGCTTAAGACTGCACAGGATAGGCAGAAGTCTTATGCTGACAGATGTCGTAGACCCTTAGAGTTCCAAGTTGGAGATAGAGTGTACCTTAAGATCTCGCCTTGGAAAGGAGTCCTTCATTTTGGAAGGAAAGGGAAGTTAGATCCTAGATTTATGGGGCCTTATCCAATCATTGAACATGTTGGAAAGGTAGCCTATAGACTAGAGTTACCTCCAGAGTTACAGAAGTTACACCCTGTGTTTCACATTTCTATGCTGAGGAAATGTCACCCTGATACCGAGTCAGTTCTACAACCTATGGAGGTAGAATTGAATGAAGATATAACTTATGAGGAGGGACCAGTGTCAATCCTTGATAACAGAATTAAAAAGCTAAAGAAGAAAGACATAAGTCTTGTGAAAGTCCTCTGGAATCATCGTGGAGTCGAAGAAGCCACTTGGGAACTAGAGGATGAGATGAGAAGGAAATACCCTACTCTTTTCTTTTAATATGTTTTATCGATTTCGGGGATGAAATCCTTGTAAGGGGTGGAGAATTTGTCACATCCCTGACCTGGGTTATAAGTTGACCCTAGGTGTTTTGCTTAATCATGTAATTATATACTTGTGATTATCCCCTGGCATGTAATTAAGTTCCTGAGGAACATACATTTTCAATTTTGTCCTTTTTAAACATTGTTGTAGTATTATTTAGTAATGCATGGACCTATGTGCAAATTACCCAATTAGAGGGGTTAACTAGCAAAATTACACAGGTTAAGATGTTCCTCTGATGATGAGACATCATATGAGTGAATATGATGAGGTATGATGGATTTCCCAAGCTTGGGCATCAAGATGCAGCTTGTGGAGCAATCCTTGTGCTTAAAACCCTAGCTTTGGAGTAATGTGCAATTTACCCAAAATGTGGGGTGCAACTTGTAAAATACACCTTATAGAGTATCTTTTATGACTCTTGACATCATTTAGAGTAGAAATGATGAAAGGGGCGTTTCAATTAAATAATTAGATAAGAAGAATGACCTTTGTAGTAAAATCACCTAATATGAGTAAGGAGACCCTTTATATATGTACCTTAGTTTGCATGTTGGCTTTCTTTACCCTTAGGTCTTGAGTTTTGATGGGCTTTGATTAAGTTATGATATATTGAACGTGTCTTAGAAGTTAAGGAGGGACCTAGATGAGAAACCCATAAACTAGAGGTCCTTATGTTGAAAACTAACCCAAGCTATATAAGCTTCTTTCTTTGCAAACCAAATAAACGTATTCCCTTCTCTTCTTCACTTATCATCTTGCTCAACCGACTAAGGCAGAGCTCAATAGATGACCAACTTGTTCTAAGGTGAGAAGAGACCATCTTCTAGCTCGGATTCATGGAGGAATTCCTTGTATAAGGTTGGTTTTATGGTTATCTCACTTAGGTTTCTTGTTCTAGCCGACTTTCCCCAACCTTTCCTTGGAGAATCACCTTTGGACGACTTGTGGAGCTCTAGACGCCATTAAAGACTTGAATCTTGGAAGCTTGGAGCTCTAGGAACAACGGTTGAGGCGGGTTTTATAACTCTAAACCTCTTGCTTTATTATGCATATCTATGTTCTTGCAAGTTAGTACCTAGTTTTTCTTCTTCCCCACTCTTTCTTGCACTTTTGCAACCAATCCGTGAAGTAACTGACCTGAACAGAGGTTCAAGATGATGGGCATGAATTCCTAGGTAAATTTACCAAATGAACTTGGACCATTTGGTCTAAACGGTTTGCAAACCGTTTGAAATCAAACGGTCTCAAGACCGTTTGATCTCATGCGGTCTTGCAAGACCGTTTAGATTCAAACAGTCTCCAAGACTGTTTGGTAGGGTTGACCAAGTGAAGACCGTTTAGGGGTCTGTTGTACACATGTTGAATTTAATATCTACAAAGAATCATAACCTAATTGCAAACCAATCACAAGTTGAAGGCACTTCAACCTTCTAAACCCTAATCGGGTTCAATTGATGATTTCAAGGATAGATTTTGGTGAACTTTGGGTTGAAGGGCCCAAACGATCTCAAGAACATTTGGGGGTTTACTCCAACGATCTCAAGACTGTTTGGTGACAACCCAAGACCATTTGGAGGTCTAGGGATAAGGGAATTTGATGAATTGAGGGTCTAATCACAATAGGTTGATGAATTGAATAAAAGTGCTGATTTTAGACCTAATTAGGGTTCATACGTTATCAAATTGACTTAGATTTTGATGAAACTTTAGGCAAACGGTCTCAAGACCATTTGGAGGGTGTCCAAACGATCTCAAGACCGTTTGGGCTAAGTTTGGGTGCAATTGAGTATCAATTGATGGGTTCAATTTCAATTTGATTCACATTGATGAATGTTGATGGTTAACCGATTGTAAACCCTAATTGAATTGGTTTCAATCCTAATTGGCTTTCAATTGAGGGTCAATTTGGTGCCCAATTGGTTAAGGTTAACCCTAGTTGGCTCAATTGATAAGTGATTAACAAGGGTGTGGCCAATTTAGGGCTTCAATATAGAAAACCCTAATCGATTATAACCTTTGATACACCTTTGAGGTCCATGCGGTTTTGAGCCCATTTGGACCAAACGGTCTCAAGACCGTTTGAGGCCAAATGGTCTCAAGACCATTTGGGCTCAAACGATCTCAAGGTCATTTAGTCCAATCGATCTCAAGATCGTTTCAACTCATGTGGTTTCAAGGTCGTTTCATCCAAACGGTTTCAAGTCAACACTCTCAAACGGTCAACACACTCAAACGGTATCAAGACCGTTTAAGGGAAAACGGTCTTGAGTGTCATGCGGTCTTGAAGTCAACTATAGCAAACGGTCAACACATCCATGGAGGTTGAAAGTGTGTAACCGATTGGAGACTTTAGGGTTGTGATTGCTTAGTACTTTGAAGGTTTAAATTGGTTCAATGGTGGTCTAATCCAAACCCTAATGATACTTAAAGACATCAAGGGGTTAAGTGATTAATAGATTGGACCATGATTGTGATCAATGGTGTACATTACCAATGTACCCTTGAAGTGTCCAATTAGATGACACCTTGTTTAATTAAAACCCTAATGACATGATAATGATAGTGGTGACTTAGCTTATGTTAATCAAAGATGATTTGACCTAATCTAATTTAGAGTGATGTAATCACCTTCTATTAGTAAAAGGAGAGAGAAGGTTCCATTTATGGACAAATCTCAGGTAAAATACCTTCAATGTATATGAATGTGCATGATTAGGGTATGATCCACCTATGTGAGATCATGGAAACCCTAATTATAATAATTGATGAATCTTAACCTAATTTGAAGGCATCAATGATGATGTTTTTCATACATGATGATGCTATGAATTTAATTCACCATGAAGTGAATAGTAAACCCTAATTCTAGGGTAATAACATGTAATGTGAATAGTAAACCCTAATTGAGGGTGAAGTGATGAAATGTACAATAGACCTTAATTCCAGGTTATGCTTTTGAGCAGGGGGGTACAACTCTTTATATGAATTGTTTATTGTTGTTAATTAAATTAACCATGCAGGTTCTTATATGAGAATGATCATATCCAGGTAAGGATTATGATGCCATATTCATTGAAAGCATGTTATTAGCTTTATGAATAGAGACATATCCTGTTGCCTAGTAAGTGGCATCTTATGAGGTTCATAGGCTGTAAGAGCCATGAGTATCATCAAGGTCATGCTAATTAGATGACTTGTGATGAGATGATTAAGAAATGATAATTGATGTGAGTTAGACTTGATACATTTAGTATTCTACTTTCATAGCTGTTGTTCTAATGATTAATGTTTGAGAACATGTATGATGTTAAAAGAATACTGAAATGTACCTAACTAATCAAGTATAATCATACTATGTAAAGCCCTGATCATAGATCCATCATTGTCAGAAGTTAAATGATGGTGAAACAGGTTTTCCTAAGGGAACTCCTGGATCACATACTTTTGAGTATGTGGGGGAATATGGATGTGAATATCCTTACATCTTAGTGTAGGAATTGATGTAGATGTATCTTAATCTATCAATCCTCCACTATATGTTTATGTCGGGGTGATGTAACACTATTCTCCCAAGGAAATCTTTTATACCACATCAATGAGAGATAAACAAGAGATCTTTTGATAGGGAAGAGAATACAGAATGCCACTGTGACTCTAATAGCGAAGTACCAGAATACCCTGGTGAGCTATAGTAGCAGAGACACTAGATGTCCTGCATGTTTATCCTCACTCTGACTGAGGAAGATGAGGTCATAAGAATCTGACTCTTTTGATGACCTAGGTATGATACCGATGCGACTTAATAGTGATCAGTTGGAGTATGAGCGGTATACCTCATCTCTGCAGGGCATAATATTGTTTGTAAAACATAATCAACCGCGTAGCATATCGCTTAGGTTGGAATATGAGATACAATGATTGAAGTTACACTGTCTAGTATACATGTTCTTCATATTTTTTAAATGTTGTTTTCCTATTTAATGTCAATCTGCTGATGATCACCTTAAAAGCTTTTATTGCTTATGTTATTCTTTGATTGATATAATAAAGCTTCTGGCGGAGAGTTATAACTCTCGCTGGGACAATTATTTAAAATTGTCTCACTCCGTAGATTTCAACTTTTTAGGTGGTCGTCGAGGACGAAGGAACCAGTCTACAGGTGATCAGTATCAGCAGTAACAGCACCAGGAGCAGTAGTGAATCTCAGGTGGAGATACTGACTGTTGAGTCATGTAGTTAGTTAGTCCTATACCGTCTCTGTACTCTCAAGTCCTTGGAGTTAGTCGGTCTAAGATTTTGGTTTTGAATCTTGAGATTTTGTATCTGGTTGTGTATAACCACTCAAGAAGTGATTTAACAGAGATGTAAACTGTTTATCTTGTTTCTATAAAAGAAGTTTTATGATTTCCAGATCTTTTCTAAAAAGTTTTAATTTCTAGTGATTTTTGTATTCCGTTGCTAATCGAATGCTTCCGCTGAGTTTATATTGTGGTTTATGGATCGGATCATCTCAGATGATGCCTTTCTATTTTAGTAGGGAGTGGATCCCCTCTGGGATATCACTCCTTATAACACTCAACTATGCCTTCTCAACATATGATGACGAAGAAGACTTCCTACTCAAAGTATCTGCCACAACATTCACCTTCCCTGGATGGTAATCTATGGTACAACCATAGTCCTTGATGAACTTCATCCATATTCATTATCTCATGTTCAACTCTTGCTTCGAAAAGAAATATTGTAGGTTCTTATGGTCAATGAAGATTTGATACTTCTCTCCATACAAGTAGTGTCTCCATATATTCAAGGAATGGACCACAATAGACAACTCCTGATCATGCATCAGGTTGTTCTCCTTATGTTTCTTAAGCCATCGTGAAGTGAAAGAAATCATGTTCTTATCTTGCATTAGCACACAACCTAGACCACTCTTAGATGCATTACAGAAGAAAATATATATCTTTCCTTATTCTGACTGCATTGACACTGGTCCACTAGTTAATCTCTCCTTTAGGATCATAAAAGACTATTGACATCTGTCATCCCAAACAAAAGTCACATCCTTCCTTGTTAATTTTGTCAGGGGTAACGCCGCCGCACTAAAGTTCTTAATGAACCTCCTATAATATCCTGCCAAACCTAGAAAGCTGTGAACCTCCATAGGTGTCTTTGGATGATCCCACTCCAACACTGACTCCACATTCTTTGGGTCTACACAGACTCCTATAGAAGATATTACATGCCCTAGGAAAGCCACTTCCTTTAACCAGAACTTGCACTTTCTGAATTTTGCATATACTTGGTGTTGCATCAAAAAAGACAAAGCCTAACGTAAGAGTTGCTCGTGCTGTTGGCCATTTCTAGAGTAGATCAAGATATCATCTATAAATACTACCATGAACTGGTCTAGATGGGGCCTAAACACCTTGTTCATCAGGTCCATAAACGTTGTTGGTGCATTGGTTAGTCTAAATGGCATAACCTCAAACTCATAGTGACCATACCTTATCCTAAAGGCTAACTTTGATACATCATCTTCCTTAATATGCAACTGGTGATAACCTAACCTTAGGTCTACCTTAGAGAAGATGGTGGCACCTCATAGCTGATCAAACAAATCATCTATACATGGGAACAAATACTTGTTATTAATCATCATCTTATTCAACTATCGGTAATCAATACATAACCTCATCGATCCATCCTTCTTCTTTACAAACAAAATGGAAGCACCCCAAGGATATGTGCTTGGTGTAATAAAACCTTTCTTAAGTATTTCTTGCAACTATTTCTTTAGTTCTTACATATCATTTGGTGCCATTTTATATGGCGTCTATGCTATAAGTTAGGTACCTGGAACTAGATTGATCTCAAAATCAATCTCTCTAAGAGGGGGTATTCCATGGAATTCATCTGGAAACACATCCTCAAACTCTCGTACAACTATCTTTCCTGAATACTAGGACTCCTTGCCTTGGTATCCACCACATGTGCTAAACACGCATCACAACCTTGTCTCATCCATTTCTTTGTTATCATAGCTAAACATAGACATGTTAGAAGAATCTTCCTATCACCTTGGAAGACCCAAGAAACATTACCATCCACAAACGTCACCACCTTGTCACTATAGTCCAAGATCACCTGACACTTTTCAAAAGTATCCATCCCAAGAATAACGTCAAATCTGTGGATATCAAGTGGTAGGAGACCCACTTGAATGTTGCATCCTGAGAAGGAAAGAACGCAAGATGGACATACTTCCTACAACTCAGCAGAACCAACAAAAGGAGTTTCTAGATGAAGACTATCATGTCTATGACTAATAGGCAAAGAACAACTAGCTATCACTTCTCTAGTGATAAGAGAGTGTGCACACTCGGGTCAATCAAAACATATATGAAACATGAAGAAGACAAATCAGGATCCAATAACTCCATCTAACCTGTCGCAACTCAAGGGTTAACAACTCCTTCCAGCCGGCTCATCACATAGAATTAATCTGTCTCCTATCCTCACCCTCTTCCTCTGCCAGCATGTCTTGAAGAACCAACATGTGACATCTATCTGTGTCCTTTTCCACTATGTTGTTGTCGCTTCTACGACCCTTGCTGACTATGCCTTGACTGCTGAGTCACCTCTTCATTCTTTACATGGCATAACACACTTGGTATGCCCAACCTTTCATGTAACACCTTGTCACGCAAAATGAGATTACTCAAAACACAAAACATGATCAACTACTAATTAACCACATAGTCCAATATGCGAAATAAATAAAACCAATTCCAACAACGTAAATAAACTCTAGAACATTTATAAAAGATACATCATTCCATTCTCATATACTATAAAAAGTATTTACATATGGGTCCAAAGACCTCAGTCACATCCTGCATACAAAAGATATTTCACATGTACATGCCATATATTTACAAACATTGGCATACTACAAAAATCTCGTGTCGATACAAGTATATCATCTAGAAAACACATCCCATACCAGGTGCTGAGAGTACAGGGACGACACTAGGACTCTACTACTAACATCTACAACTAACCAAACTTCTGAATCTATTGATCACCAGGTTGGTTCTCTTCCACAACGCGACCTCGACTATGTTACCCATGACCACCTAAAAAAATGTGGTGACCCACGGGTGAGACCCAGTCCCAGTGAGAGATATAACTCTCTCCAACATATATTGATTATAACATATTAATTAATTGTAAATACATTGAGCAGTTAGGATATTAAATAAACAATATGAATAGATTGAATAGTTTAAGCATACTAAGAAGTTAAGAAAATAAGTTGTAACATCAAGTAGAATTGTACACTTGTCATAAGGCTGCATCATGTAAGAACTATGTAGTGTAAAGATAAGACAAGGGTTAATCAACCAATGTGATACGTGTTAAACCCTAGCAATTATACTACACGGTTGGTATTATATCTTTTATTACTATGCCCTGGGGAGTTTGAGTCATACCACTCAAAATCCAACTGACCACTGGGAAGTGCTATTCAGTTCTGTATAAGATCTAGGAGTGCCGGTATCCTAAGATATCTCCCCCTTGGTTAGTACGAGTAAACTTCAGTGACATACCAGTCAAAATGCCAAAAGTGATTTATAGTCAACTGATAACAACTAGTCCGTACTTTGTACAAGTTATGACACTAGAAAATAGGGTATACAAAACCCTCTAATCTGAGGTACAACCGCAGCTGTCCTCAATCACATCAAATATTTGAGGCATGACCATAACCATCCTCCATAACCTACAATTGTGGATGACAAGGATATATCCTCAACTTGCCACCCCCACATACTCAACAATATGCGCTCTGAGTTTCCCTTGGGAATACTCGTTTCACCATCCCGTAAGTTCTGACACTGAAGATGGCTCTACGACACATGGCTCTACATGATTAAGGTTACACTTGATTAATTACTACCAAATGAATGCAATAAGGCTTTATCGTACAAGTGGACATTCAAGCCCTAATTATTTCCTAGCAAGAGTATATGTATAACAACTTCAAAAGATATAAAACATTTGAGATATAAATCTTAATCACATTACCACATGCTATCATTCAATGCAAATTAATGGACTACACTTATCATCTTACTATTGCAAGATACCAATATCTTATCACAAGTTCCAGGGTTTCAACCCTTATTGGAACATGAAGAGCATTTCACCTCAATAATGGCTTCAAACATGCCTAAAGGTCTTTAAGACCATCACAGTATTCATAGTAAGGTTATCATCATCATTCCATGCCTTAAACAAGGCTCAAAAGATCATTAGCACATGTATGTCCATAGATATTAGCATGGCAAGGCACTATGATATTCAAATAATACTACATTGTGGTTTCAACACAAGAAGACTGTAATTCATTATCACATTAATCATTCAAGAGGTCTGATTATAACCAATCAACATCATATAATTCCATTAAGGTTAGGTATAACAAGCTAGATCACATTGGAGTTACGCATCCACTTATTATAGTGATTTATCAAATATAACTATACAATGGAAAAGGTAAGACTACAAATAAATGGTATTGAACCATAGAATTATATTCACTAGGACCCACATATAATACAATGTGATTTATTCTAATCCATTTTATTTTAAACTATCCAATATTATGCATTGGATCAGGTTCATTGTTCAAGGTTATCAATTGAAGTATAAGTCTAACCATTAAATCAATTGAACCAAGGAACCATTAGTTTAAGGTTTAGTCAAATCTACAATTACATTCCTAATTCATCATATATGTTGATGACCTGATCCACCATTAATTGTGATCATTAGGTCACCATTGGTTTCTAGATCAGTAATACATTCATTTAACACCATCAAATATTAAGTCAATATCATGATCGATTGATAACATCATTAGAATACTTAGTGGATGATAATTAAATGTCTAATTGAGCCAAAACCTGACCTAAGGGGTGACTATAGGTTTTCACCATACATTTAGTACCCTTCATAACGAACATCAGTTGCCAAGATAGTAACACAATTGGTTGTTGAATGGTATGTCAATAGGTTATGTGATAGAGAAGGAAATAGCTTGAAAACCCTAATTTGAACCATCAATTGTTTTGTACATAGCGCCACAGGTTGTTGCCATCAACCTGTCCCAGATCAGGTTACACCTTATAGAGGTTGTACACATGTTTGCAGGTTCATATAGAATTGGAACAAAACAAGGAACACCACTAAAATTCATAATTCTAAACAAGCATGGTTTCTCTATGCTTAGATCATCACATTCAAACATAAACATGAACTAACAAGCTTCTAATAAGAAATATAAGTGAAGAATGTTATATAAATCTCCTCCATAGAGTAGGTCAGATATCAAACAGAAAGAATCTCAAACAAATAAGGCAAGCAATCCCTAGATTCAGATCTGAACTTGGCCAAATAGACACTTCTCTCCACAAAGAAGCAAAACCCTAGAAAAAGAAATAAGAAGGAAGGGTTTTTGAGTTTTAGAGTCATTTTCAACATGGAACAGTAGGGTTTTGACCTGAAGAGATGTAGGAGGAAGAAGATAACAGAATTAAATGGAGGAAATAAGAAAAAAATTACACTTTTAGGTCAATATCACTAGGAAGAAGTTTTATAGACCCAAAAAGGGAATCAATTGCAACCCTAGATTTTTTTTTCCAAGAAGATCCCCACTTTCTTCTTCCTTGGGCAGAAAAATTCATAGCTGAATAGAGGGAGAATGAATCTGGGAGAAGGGGAGAGGTGGTGGAGAGAAAGTGGCTCGTTTTGGTGCTTGGGGATAAGTATATGACACTTTAATATTAAGAAAAAGAAAAAGTTGAAATTCTAGTATATATCCAAGTTTCCATGGCTTTAAATTATTAAGAATATATAAGCACTCACACAAGAAGCTCTCCCACCATCCCTCTAGACCTGCTTTTCTTTCCTTTGTTGAAATTCCTAGCCAATCACATAATTCCTTAGTTGATAGCTACTAAAGGTAGCTCATCCATGAAGGGGAAAAACCCTAAAATACCCTTGATGAAAACACCTTCAAACCATGGCTCAACTAGGAGCCCCATGGATAAAAAAATCTCAAGAATGATAAGATAAACATCTAAGAAACATAATGTATGTGAAAAATTGCAAAGAAAACCCCTAAATTGGGTAAATTGTAGAAAAGTCCAAAATGTGAAGAAAATTGCATAACTTGCTCAAACAGTGTCCAAATTGGACCAAATTTCAAACTTAAGGTTGTATTATGATTTAAAAACATATCATAAGGTCATATTAGGGTTCTAAGTTTTCAATTATGGTAATTAAGCTCGTTCAACACATTAAGCAAGTTTAGGGGCCTTACAACTATAAACCCCTAACAAGGATTTCCCCCCAAAATCCTACGTAAAAAGAGATGGGTATTTTCTATGCATCTCATTATTTAGTTCCCATGTGGCTTCCTCTATGCCATGATGATTCGACAAAATTTTCACTAGTATTATATCTTTTCTCTTCAACTTTTTTACCCTTCTATCCAGGATCAACACAGGACCCTCAACATAGGAGATATCCTCATCTAACTCAACCTCTACTGGTTGGATTGTCTGGTTAGTATCTGGATGGAATTTCCTCAACATAGATATGAAAGACATTATGCAATCTATGTAGCTCTGGTGGTAGCTCCAAATTATATGCTACCTTTCCAATATGAGCTAGGATAGGGTATGGTCCCATAAATTTAGGAGCCAACTTACCCTTCTTTCCAAACCTCAGCACACCTTTCTAAGGAGAAACCTTAAGATACACTCTATCTCCCACTTGGAACTCAAGTGGTCTGCGTCAGCTGTCTGCATAAGATTTATGCCTGTCCTGGGCTGCTTTCAACTGTTGTTGTATTACTTTACTCTTTTCTGTAGTCTGCTGTACTAGCTCAGGACCCAAAAGTTGATATTCACCTGTCTCAAACCAGCAAAGAGGAGACCGACATCGTCTTACCATATAGATCCTCATAAGGGGCCATATTTATGCTTCTTTGATAGCTATTGTTGTACGCAAACTCTATCAGAGTTAGATGTACATCCCAACTACCAAGAAATTGCAGCACACATGCCCTCAAGAGATCCTCTAAAGTTTGAATAGTCCTTTCAGACTGGCCATCAGTCTGTGGATGAAAAGCTATGCTGAATCTTAGCTGTCTTCCCATTGCTGAATGCAGATGCTCCCAAAAATGACTTGTAAACTGTGGATCTCTATCAGAAACTATAGTCACTAGAATGCCATGCAGACAGACTATCTCATCAACATATATTTGTGACAATTTCTCTGCAATAAATGTCGTCTTAACTGGTAGAAAATGAACTGACTTAGTCAATCTGTCTACTATCACCCATATGGAATCATGACCCTTGGCTGTCCTAGGAAGACCAACCACAAAGTCCATAGTAATATGATCCCATTTCCACTTTGGTATTGGCAAGGGTTGTAATGTCCCTACAGGCTTCTGGTGCTCAGCCTTCACCTGTTGACAAACTGGACATTTGGCAATGAACTCTGCCACATCACGCTTTAGACCTGGCCACCAATACATGTCTTTCAAATTTTGGTACATCTTGGTACTTCCAGGATGCATTGCATACATGGAGGAGTGAGCCTCCTCAAGTACCATCTTCATCAACCCATCAAAATTAGGAATTATTGTCCTATTATGGTAACAAACTATACCATCATCTGCCTCATGAAAGCCATCATACTTTTCCCTGCCAATTCCTGATCGAATATTCTGTATCACAATATCATTGTGTTATGCATCATGAATCTGCTATCTCAAGGTAGGTCTCATTTGTAACTATGCCAACAATCCTGCCAACAAGGAAACTTCTAGTTGTACATTCATATGGTGAAGAGACACTAGCATATCTCTCTTATGGCACATCAAGGAATTTAATTGTTCATTATCTACCATTGAAGATGAAGATGACTTTCTACTCAATGCATCAACTACCACATTAGCTTTCCCTGGATGGTAATCCATTGTGCAATCATAATCCTTGATCAGCTCCATCCATCTCCTCTGCCTCATATTCAACTCCTGTTTTGAGAAGATATACTGTAGATTCTTGTGGTCAGCGAAGATCTGACACTTTTCTCCATAAAGATAGTGTATCTAGATCTTTAAGGCATGGACCACCACTGTAAGATCTAGATCATGTGTTGGGTAATTATCCTCATGTTTCTTAAGATGTCGAGAAGAAAAAGAAATCACATTCTTATCTTGCATCAACACACATCCCAACCTATTCTTCGAAGCATCACAAAAGACAATATAGCCTTTTCCTTGCTCTGGCAGTACTAACATTGGTGCACTAGTCAACTTTTCTTTCAAAAGCTAGAAAGAACATTGACACTTGTCATTCCAAGCAAAATGAACATCCTTCCTGGTTAACCTAGTTAGGGGTAACGCTATAGAACTGAAGTCTTTGATGAACCTCCTATAGTAACCTGCCAGACCTAGGAAATTACGGATATCTGTCGGTGTCTTTGGTTGACACTTCAGATAACCAGAATTCACACTAGCTGAACTTAGCATATAGTTGGTGCTGCCTCAACAAAGTCAATGCCTGGCAAAGGTGTTGCTCATGTTGTTGACTATCCTTGGAGTATATCAGGATATCATCTATGAACACGACAATACACTGATCAAGATAAGGTCTAAACACCCTATTCATTAGATCCATAAAAGCTGCAGGTGCATTGGTTAGCCTAAAAGACATAACCACAAACTCGTAATGACCATACCTAGTCCTAAAAGCTGATTTGGGTATGTCATCAACCTTAATTATCAAGTGATGGTAACCTGACCTCAGGTCTATCTTTGAAAACATAGTGGCACCTCTCAACTGATAAAAAATATCATCAATCCTCAGCAAAGGATACTTGTTCTTTATTGTCACATTGTTCAACTGTCTATAGTTTATGTACAACCTCATTGAACCATCCTTCTTTTTAACAAAAAAAATGGGAGCACCCCAAGGGGAAGTGCTCGGCCTGATAAAACCCTTCTCTAATAGTTCTTGTAACTGTTTATTTAACTCCTGCATCTCTGCTGGTGCCATTCTGTATACTGATTGTGCTATGGGTTGTGTTCTATGAACAAGTTTGATCTCAAACTCAATCTCTCTAGGAGGGGGGATGCTAGAAAATTCCTCAAGAAAGATATCCTCAAATTCTCGCACCACTAGTAACTCCTAGATACTAGGACCTACCGCCTTGATATCCACAACACGAGCTAAGAAAGCCTCACATCCTTGCCTCATCAACCACTCATCTGTCATGGCTGGCATCAAACATGTAGGAAGAATCTTCCTATCACCCTGAAAAACCCACTGTACATCTCGATCATGGAACGTCGCCACCTTAGTAATACAGTCCAAGACTACCTTGTATTTTTCCAAAGTATCCATTCCAAGGATTACATCAAAACCATGCATGTCAAGTGGCAGAAGATCCACTTGAATGTTGTGTCCAGAAAAAGAAAGAACACAAGAAGGGCACACTTCCCTCAACTCAGAGGAATAAACCAAAGGAGTCTCCAGTCACAGGCTATCAGATCTAAAACTAACCGGTAGATAACAACTATCTATCACCTCTCTGGTGATAAAAGAGTGTGTCGCACCCGGGTCTACTAAAACAGATACGAAACAAGAAGCAGACATATCAGAATCCATCTGACCTATCATGACTCGTGGATTGACCACTGCTTTTGGCTGGGTCATGGCATAGAACCTTGCTGTCACCTGCTGTCATTCATGTCCTCTGCTTACTTGTCCAGAGGATCCTGCCTAGGATTCCTGACCACATCCTCTTCCACTGCCACTACTAAATTGTCATTGTTGTGGACCTTGTTGACTTGTCCTTGGCTGCTGTGTCACCTCCTCATCTTTCATAGGGAAATAAGGTCTTGTATGCCCCACTTTCCCACACTTGTAACATGTTCTGGTGTCCTGATAAGGCCTAAATGGCCCTTTCACTGAAACCGATGAGGTACCGCAGGCTCTGGTCAGTGGAAAATTGTGACCTCTACCCTGACTCGGGGTCCACTGTGATGGTTCATGTGATCTTGGTTCAGTAAAGGTTGACCTTAGTTGTGACGGTGGTGGGAAAAACCTTAGCTTCTTAAAGCCTCCAGATGATTGCCCTTGAAACTGCATAGGTCGCTTCTTAGCATTAGCTTCATGCTTCTCTATGGAAAACCTCTCAATCCTCCTAACAGATTCCACAAAAGTGGAAAACCTTTCCATGTTCTCTAAGGATGATACTATAGTAGTCAACTCCGTACTCAGACCCTTCTCAAATCTCCAGATCCTTTCCTTGTCTGTTGCTTCCATGTGCGGGTAGAACCTCAAAAGTTCCATAAACTTTGATTCATACTCATTGATAGTCATAGCTCCCTGACAAATCTTCTCAAACTAAGAGATTTTCTCATCTAGGTAGGTCTCTAGAAAATATCGACTAACAAATTCCCTCCAAAACTCCTCCCATCCTATAACAACTCCTGGCATTTTCTCCTCTTCTATGGCCCACCAGTGGCCAAAACTACCCTTCAACAAGTATACTGCATGCTCAACTTTGTCTTCTTCAGCGATGTTTAGGATTTTGAATGCCTTTTCCAGCTCAGTCAACCATATGTCAATGTCTGCTGGATCAGAAGTATCTGCATATTCAATTGCCCAACACATCTAAGACATTCAAATGTCTTCCCGACACCTTGGGACTCCACATTAGAGGTGGCTGCCCTAGCTTGAGGTGTTGGCGCTCTATCGGCAATATGTGTAATTATGGCCATCATCTGTCTAAACATATGTTGAAACTCAGGATTGGCCATCATTGTCGGGTCTAGATGAGGCATTACAGGCTGCTCTGACCCTTCTTCTGGCACTCTCTCATCACGTGCTTACCTCCCTGCACCTCTTCCTGGTGCAACATAGCTACTCTCAACATGTTCTTCATGACCTCCAGACATATCTATATAAACATAAACTATGATCAGATATGTTGGATACATAAGAACAAACTCAAACCTAAGTTGTATGTCCCTGTAGGTTCAGTAAACCTAGAGCTCTGATACCAACTTAACTGTGACACCTCATCACGCTAAATGAGATTACTCAAAACACAAAACACAAAACATAAAACACGATCAACTACTAATTAATCACATAGTCAAAAATGCAAAATAATTGAAACCAATTACAACAACATAAATAAACTCTAGAACATTTACAAAAGATCCATCATTCTGTTCTCATATACAGTAACAAGTATTTACATATGGGTCCAAAGACCTCAGTCACATCCTGCATACAAAAGATATTTTACATGTACATGCCATATATTTACAAACATTGGCTTACTACCAAAATCTCGTGTTGATACAAGTATATCATCTAGAAAACACATCCCATACCAGGACCTGAGAGTACATGGACGACACTAGGACTCTACTACTAACATCTACAACTAACCAACCTTCTGAGTCTATTGATCACCAAGTTGGTTCTCTTCCACAGCGTGATCTCGACCACGTTGGCCATGACCACCTAAAAAAATGTGGTGACCCACAGGTGAGACCCATTCCTAGCGAGGGATATAACTCTCTCCAACATATATTAATTATAACATATTAATTAATAGTAAATACATTGAGTAGTTAGGATATTGAATAAACAATATGAATAGATTGAACAGTTTAAGCATACTAAGCAGTTAAGCAAATAAGTTGTAACATCAAGTAGAATGGTACAATTGTCATAAGACTGCATCATGTAAGAACTATGTAGTATAAAGACAAGACAAGGGTTAATCAACCAATGTGATACATATTAAACCCTAGAAATTATACTACACGACTGGTATTATACCTTTTATTATTATGCCCTGGGGAGTTTGAGTCATACCACTCAAAATACAATTGACCACTGCGAAGTGATATTCAGTTCCATATAAGATCTACGAATGCCAGTATCCTAAGATCTCTTCCCCTTGGTCAGTATGAGTAAACTGCAGTGACATACCAGTCAAACTGCCAACAGTGTCATATAGTCAACTGATAACAACTAGTCCATACTAGGTACAAGTTATGACACTAGAAAATAGGGTATACAAAACCGTCTAATCTGAGGTACAACCGCAGCTGTCCTCAATCACATCAAATATCTAAGGCATGACCATAGCCATCCTCCATAACCTGCAATTGTGGATGACAAGGATATATCCTCAAATTTCCACCCCCACATACTCGACAATATGCGCTCTGAGTTTCCCTTGGGAATACTCGTTTCACCATCCAATAAGTTTTGACACTGAAGATGGCTCTACAGCACATGGCTCTACGTGATTAAGGTTACACTTGATTAATTAATACCAATTGAATGCATTAAGGCTTTATCATACAAGTGGACATTTAAACCCTAAATATTTTTTAACAACAGTATATGTATAAGAACTTCAAAAGATATAAAAAATTTGAGATATAAATCTTAATCAAATTACCACATGTTATCATTCATTGCAAATTAATGGACCACACTTATCATCATACTATTGCAAGATACCAATATCTTGTCACAAGTTCCAGGGTTTTAACCCTTATTGGAACATAAAGAGGATGTCACCTCAATCATGGCTTCAAACATGCCCAGAGGTCTTTAAAACCATCACATTATTCATAGTAAGGTTATCATCATCATTCCATGCCTTAAACAAGGCTCAAAATATCATTAGCACATGTATGTCCATAGATATTAACATGGCAAGGCACTACGATATTCAAATAATACTACATTGTGATTTCAACACAAGAAGAGTGTAATTCATTATCACATTAATCATTCAAGAAGTCTGTTTATAACCAATCAAAATCATATAATTACATTAAGGTTAGATATAACAAGCTAGATCACATTGGAGTTACGCATCCACTTATTATAGTGATTTATCAAATATAACTATATAATGGCAAAGGTAAGACTACAAATAAATGGTATTGAACCATTGAATTATCTTCACTAGGACCCACATATAATACCATGTGATTTATTATAATCCATTGGATGTTAAACCATCCAATATTATTCATTGGATCAGGTTCATTGTTCATAGTTATCAATTGAAGTATAAGTCTAACCATTAAATCAATTGAACCAAGGAACCATTGGTTTAAGGTTTAGTCAAATCTACAATTACATTCCTAATTCATCATATATGTTGATGACATGATCCACCATTAATTGTGATCATTAGGTTAAATTGGTTGCTAGATCAGTAATACATTCAGTTAACACCATCAAGTATTAAGTCAATATCATGATCGATTGATAACATCATTAGAATACTTAGTGGATGATAATTAAATGTCTAATTGAGCCAAAACCTGACCTAAGGGGTGACTATAGGTTGTCACCATACATTTAACACCCTTGACCACGAACATCAGTTACCAAGATAGCAACACCATTGGTTGTTGAATGGTATGTCCATAGGTTATGTGATAAAGAAGGAAATAGCTTGTAAACCCTAATTTGAACCATCAATTGTTTTGTACATAGCACCATATGTTGTTTCCATCAACCTGTCCTAGATCAGGTTACTCCTTATAAAGGTTGTACATATGTTTATAGGTTCATATAGAACTGGAACAAAATAGGGAACACCACAAAAATTCGTAATTCTAAACAAGCATGGTTTCTCTATGCTTAGATCATCACATTCAAGCATAAACATGAACTAACAAGCTTCTAATAAGCAATATAAGTGAAGAATGTTATATAACTAACCTCTATAGAGTAGGTCAAATATCAAACAGCAAGAATCTCAAACAAATAAGGCAAGCAATCCCTAGATTCAGATCTGAACTTGGCCAAATAGGCACTTCTCTCCACAAAGAAGCAAAACCCTAGAAAAAGAAACAAGAAGGTAGGGTTTTTGAGTTCTAGAGTCATTTTCACCATGGAAAAGCAGGGTTACAACCTGGAGAGATGTAGGAGGAAGAAGAGAACAGAATTAAATGGAGGAAATAAGAAAAAACTTACACTTTTAGGTCAATATCACTAGGAAGAAGCTTTATAGACCCAAAAAGGGAATCGATTGCAACTCTAGAATATTTTTTCAAGAAGATCCCCACTTTCTTCTTCCTTGGGCAGAAAAATTCATAGATGAACAGAGGGAGAACGAAGCTGGGAGAACGAGAGAGGTGGTGGAGAGAAAGTGGCTCGTTTTGGTGCTTGGGTATAAGTATATGACATTTTAATATTAAGAAAAAGAAAAAGTTGAAATTTTAGTATATATCCAAGTGTCCATGGTTTTAAATTATTAAGAATATATAAGCACTCACACAAGAAGCTCTCCCACCATCCATCTAGACCTGATTAGCTTTCCTTCATCGAAATTCCCAGCCAATCACATAATTCCTTAGTTGATAGCTACTAAAGGTAGCTCATCCATGAAGGGGAAAAACCCTAAAATACCCTTGATGAAAACACCTTCAAACCATGGCTCAACTAGGAGCCCCATGGCTAAAAAATATCAAGAATGATAATATAACATCTAAGGAACATAATGTATGTGACAAATTGCAAAGAAAACCACTCAATTGGGTAAATTCCATAAAAGTCCAAAATCTACAGAAAATTGCATAACATACTCAAACAGTGTCCAAATTGGACCAAATTTGAAACTTAAGCTTGTATTATGATTTAAAAACATATAAAAAGGTTAGATTAGGGTTCTAAGTATTCAATTAGTGTAATTAAGCTCATTCAAATCATTAAGAATGTTCATGGGCCTTACATTTCCTGACTTGAAATAGGTTTTTCTCTGATACCATGACCTAGACGGCCCTGTTACTGACATAGATGCTGCACTGTGAGCTTCCACAAGTGGAAAATTATGGCCTTTGCCTCTACTTTGTGTCCACTATGAGGGAGTCACTGACCTCTGTTGAGACTGAGGTGTTGAGGACCTAGGCTTCTTGAAGCCTCAAGAAGATTGTCCTTGGTACAATGAAAGCCTCTTCATATACTCCAACACTCCTACACGTCAAAGTCTTTCAAAAATCTTCCCAAAACCATGAGTTTCAACACCGGGGATAGTTGCCCTAGGTTGGGTTGTAGGCATCCTTTCCACCATGTGTGTCATTGTAGCCATGAATTGTCCAAACATGGACTAGATTGCAAGGTTGGGTACATTGGCTAGATCAACTTGAAACATCTCAAGCACAACATCAACCCTTTCTAGCCTCCTAGAACCACCTTCTGGTGCAGAAACATTACTCTCAGCAACACGTTCCTTGTGTTCTCCAAACATCTTTTCTTTTGTTCTTCTTCTTATGCATAAGCAGAAGTGACTACAAGATATACTAGAGGATACTAGAGTAGATACAAGCCCTAGTCCTATGTCCTAGTAGACTCAGTGAACCTATAGCTCTATTACCAACCAAACTATGACGACCTTCACCACACAAAGTGAGATTACTTAAGACAACACATAATTATCATTAATAACAATAATACCACAAAATAGAGTAAATTAAAACTATTTTCAATGAAATATCTCAAGCAGAAGTATTTCATAAACAAGTCTTCAACTCAAACCATTTGTATTCCATATATGCTAAAAGAATATTACAAATCATGTTCGAAGGCTATCAAAACACAAAAGTTACATATTGCAACCTATTTATATGTACATGCCATTTCTATACACTCATGGCATAAAGCCAAAATCTATGTGTCAATATACAAAATAACAAAATCTCCCAAAAGACCTAAGAGTAAATGGATGACACATAGGACTCTACGACAAAACTTTAGCAAAATATCCAACCTCTAACAGTTACTGCTCCCCTTACTTCTCAACACCTACACCACGTCCTTTGCCTCCTCATCCACTATGACCTAAAAAGTTGTAGAACTGATAGAGTGAGACCAACATCCCAGAAAGACATATAACTATTTGCCAACGTCTATTGACACAAATTTTCCGTGCGTAGAATGCAAGTGTGTCAATGTAATATAGGCCTTCGTGAGGCCCGAGTCGAACTCAGGGACACTGAATTATCGGAGACTACTACTAACTACTCGCAATCAGCTAGACCGGTTAAAAAGTTGGAAGTTGTTGTAAAATTAAAAGAAAATGAAATAAAACAAAACAAAACAATCGATTAAAGGTTTAGTTTAATCAATTCAAGTGGAGATCTTTAGGATTGCAGTTTCACCGCGGGTTATCATTGTATGAATTTCTACATAGCAACTTAGATTTATCTCTCTTTCTGGGTAGTGGCCTGTAGTCAGAATTGCCCACTGTCGTGGTACAATTCACTACCTATGTCTAGGTTGGTTCCACCGTCATAGTAACCTATACCCTAAACTAGGTGCATTAAAATTGACCTCTGGATATCCACCATTAACCTTACACCACCTTGTTCAAGGGATATGTTAATTAATGTGATATTTGTCTGTTTTCAACCATTAATTCTTCTTTCAAAGCAATTAAGGGCATTATATTATTATTATGGTGATCAATCATAACAATATAATTGAGAAAACAAATTCATACCATGGATTTAAGAGATAAATGATGAATTACTATGTTAAAAATGTCATACAATGATTACCCGCGCTACTCCCAGTCCTAAAGACAAAGGGGGATAGCCCCGCATGGTTGACAATGGAGAACACATAGGAGTAGAGAATAAAAATGTGGAAAACATGGAGAAAACGCATGTAACCCCTGATACGAAGGTGCTCCTGGAGATCCTCCTCGACAAACGTGCATTTTGCGGTCTTCCGGTAGCAAAATCGCCCGTTAGAGGTGCCCGGATCGCTCGGTTGATGGCCTTCATCTCTCGTCTCTTCTCTCTCTCCCTCCTTCTTGGATTTTTTGCAACATGATATGAGATCCCCCTAGGGCCGGCTGTGCTCTTATTAGGTCATAGGACCACTTTACGGCTCCGAAAAAGCTCAACCGTCGGATTAAAACACTCTGTTTTAGTACTGAAAATTGCCAGATCCCGACGCTGTCGATAGTATCGACCCCCAGGTCGATGGTATCGACCATGATATAGGTGTTTCCTTCCAAAATCGCGTTTTGGGGTTGCTTTCTGATGAAATGTTGATACTATCGACACCAAGGTCCATAGTATCGACTCTGGACAATGCAAAAGTGCCTGAAAAAGTGCCGAAACATGTGTATAAGTCCGGGGATTATATAAAATCATATAAATATGATAAAAAAGTATAATTTGATGCAAAAAGAGTTTAAATGCCAACTATAATGAATTATGCAAATATAATCAATAAAATGACAAATACATGCATAAAACAGATATATAATAAGCCTATAAAAGTGACTCAAAACCCATGCATCAAACTCCCCTAAGCTTAAACCTTGCTCATCCTCGAGCAACAAAAATTTGGATCTGGTTGGGATAAGTCAGCAACAAGACATAAATACATGAAATGAATCTACATCATCCCCACTTTCTTTCCACAAACCAGCCCTCATTGACCACTGAACACTAACTACCATCCAGGCGACCAAAGACCTATGTAAAAGATGTCTGTCCCCCAATCAGTGAAACATTATCAATTAAAGCAGTTAATATGATAAACTAATTTGGTCCATACTTGATGCATCTTGTGATCTCCTATCTACGTTGCTCATTTCCTAACTACCATCTAAATGGAAGCAGATCTCCTGATATTAATGATTGAGGAGAATATCATGGGTACCCTACCGATTAGAGCAACGCGTGGATGGGATAGGTGGCTGTGGAAGAGATGGAAGCACATAACAGTCAATCATGCAATACAAAAATTAATGACCTATCATGATGCAAAATGCAAGTGAAAATGTCCTAATGCTATATTTTTGGTGGAATGATGCATGCACTATCATTCTGTCTCAAGGCGAGATGGAATATCTAAGAAAACTACACCATGTGCTTATTCTACTTAATTCTCCGGTTAGAACATGTTCCTTTCTCCCTCTTCTTCTTCTTCTTCTTCTTTATTACTTCTCAATTCTTTTTTTCTTCTTTTTTTCAAAATTTTTCAATTTTTTTTCAAGCCCTTATTTTCATAGATGATAATGAATTATTTGTCGGGCTCACTTCTTGTTACATAAACTATACATTTGAAGCATTCAGAAGATATGGAACAAGTTCACCACCTTTAATGTTTTAGAAGACATAAGATGCATGGTGTACAATATGCTCAAAAGATGCAAATGTAACTACATAATGATAGTTATGCAATTAAATGACATGCACCTAAGGATAATGTGCATGTATAACTACTGTATCTTTTTTTTCATGCAAAAATATGTGAAAATAGATATAATGCAAGACCTATCTACATGAGATGCAATTAAAAAGTGAAAGACAGTAATGTGCTCCCATTTCTTATGGTAGAGTGTGAATGAAATTGCGGTGGATCAGATCACAAGACTAATTGACAGAACCTTCCAAAAATATCATATGTCCCTCTCTAAAGACCTGTGTACAGGGTAACTGAAGGATTTCTGTCTTAAACTTTAGTCTAAGGTCACGTTAGCATTTTGTCGGTTTGGGCTCAAACATCCTTGTCAATCACTTTTCCTTGGACAATAAAGATGGTCATTCATGTCCCCGTGTCCTGAAGCTGACTCACCCAAGCACTTCCTCAGTTATGCAACTCAATTACTCATAAGAATAAGCTAAAAAAGTTTTCAATATGCTCATATTTTCATGTGCCCACAACCCAAGAGTAAAACTCCCAATTGAAACCATGCATTTATTGCTCCACAGATTACACTAGATAGATGTGGATCCTAAAAAAGCAGTAAACCTAGAAATAAAAACAACTAATATTTCAAAAGTAAAAGCAACATGAATAAGTAAGTAAAAACTAAGATAGAGGGTTGTTCCAACCCCCCCCCAAGCTTGAATATGACTATGGCCTCATAGTCAACATTCTCACTTAAGAGGTGGAATAGCGGTACCGTTCACTTTGAAGTGTGGTGAAGAAGGATGGTTAGATGCTCAAGTGGACCAAGTGATGCTTTCTATCTCCCTCTTTTTGGTAGCCCATTTTTGTGTCTTAGTGGTTCTAAGACGTGACTTACTTCATCCATCTTTCCTTTGCAAAAAATGGTTCAAAAAAATCTCGTTTCGATACTTTTTACGGCCTATTTTATGTAGTTGTCCTGCAGGTGTCGTTACTATCGACACAAGGTTGATGGTATCGACCCAGACTCAGTGATTTTGTTGAATTGATGCATCTAAAAGCCTGGGAACTCAAAAGTGTTGATACTATACTTGACTTTACTATCACAAATGTTTCTGTAAATCTTCAGGAATTTCGATACTATCGACCCTAGGGTCGATGGTATCGACTTTTCTTCAGCGTTTACTGATTCAAACTCGATACTATCGACATGGGTGTCAATAGTATCGACCTTAACATTCTGCACACTTCAAAACATGAGTTAGGGTACCATTTTTACAAAAATTATCAAAACCTAAGCAAAAGCTAAGTACATAAACATAAAAGAACATAACCAAACATAAAAATGAACCAAAAGTTGGGTTGCCTCCCAACAAGCGCCCTTGTTTAATGTCCTAGTCTTGACATAAAGATACCTTTAAACTGGGTTGTCAAGAGATGTCTCCAATGAGTCATGTGGTAATTTGAATTTAACTCTATCATCACCAATCCCAAGTGTCAAGTAACCTCGCCCAATGGCAACGATTACATCAGTCGTACCTTGGAACGGCCTTCCCAATAGCATCTCACCTCCTTCCAACTCATCCATGTCCATGACCACAAAGTCAATAGGGAAGATGAATTTGTCGACCTTGACTAGCACATCCTCGCATATACCTTGTGGCTTCACAATGAATCCATCCGCCAACTCAATAGTCATGGCTGATTTCTTTAGTGTCTTCAATCCAAGCTTTTGAAACGTGGACAGTGGCATAAGATTAATGCTGGCCCCTGAGTCACACTGTGCTTTTGGAAAATGTTGGTTGTCTATGGAACATGGGATGTAGAAACATCCTGGATCTTTCCTCTTCCTTGGTAGCCGTTCTTGGATTATATAACTCACTTTTTCATCAACAACACAAATGTTAATGTCTTTTATCCGCCTTTTCTTGGTGATTATGTCTTTCAAGAACTTCCCGTAGGAGGGAATTTGCTCTATTGCCTCTAATAATGGAATGTTGACAGATAGATTTCTGAAATTGTCCAGAAATTTCTTGAACAGAGCGTCCACTTTCTTTGCTTTCATACTATTTGGATATGCGACCGGGACAGCCTGTGCCCTTTGATGTGGCGGCACATATGGTGTCCTTTTCTGTGTCTCCTCCTCAACAACTATGGGGTCTGTTGTGACATCCTCTGCTATATCCTCAACTGGCTTTGTGACTGAAATTGGCACTTACTCAGTGGCCTCACCTTCAGTTTTTGACTGGGGTTTGCTTGGTTCATTGGCCCTAGGGTTTAAAATCTTCTTGCCACTCCTGAGTAAGATTGCCTTCGCCTGTTGGTTCCCTTCTGGAATGTTTGTGTTACCCAGAAAGCCTTGCTGCGCTGGCTTCTTCAGATTGGCTATCTCAGCTGCCAATTGCACGATAGATGTCTCTATCATCCTCATTTGAGCCCCATGGCTCTGCAATGTCTGCCCAAATTGATTCATAAATTCCCCTTGTTGCTTGATCTGCTGGCCAAAAGTTTTCATTAGTTTTTGGTTCTACTTTATCACTTGATTGAGCAACTCCATGCTCTTATCTTCCGCCGTTGGCTGGGGTTTTGCATCGGGATCCTGCAAGAAGTTATTCGGATCTTTCCAAGAAAATTTCTTGTCCTTCCTCCATGCATAATCGTTATTTATGTACCCTTACTGCTGGCGCATGAATTTGACTTGGACTTCATCCTCGGACTCGGTATCTTCTTTTGCAAGCAATTTCTTAGCTAGAAGGTCCATCTTCTGATTCAGCTCTTTGATGGCCTTTGACTCTCCCACAGCTCAAACATGCTCTACGGCGTCTCTGCCGCCCCATGATTGCTTCTTGGCTATGTTTTTCAGAATTTCCCAGCACCTAATGTCTGTGTTGTTAAAAAAGAACCCTGAACATGTGGAATCTAGGTTACTTCTATCATGCTCGGAGAGAGAAAAATAGAAGATTTTTACCTACGTGTCCTTGTCAAGCCCATGATGCGGGCACCTCCTAAGCATGATCTGAAACCTTTCCCAGGTCTCAGAGTAGGTCTCTCCTGCTTTCTGGCTGAAATTATGGATTTTCCTGATCATGTCATTCATCTTCTCGGGCAGAAAGAACCTTTCAAAGAACACTTCCACCATGTGGTTCCATGATTCCACATATTCATCATCGAGATTGTGCAACCATTCTCGTGCATTTCCTGCCAAAGAACTAGGAAACAACTTCAGGTACAGTGTCTCCTTTGGAAACCTGTCTATTTTTATCATGTCGCAGTTCTCCACGAACTGGCTAATATGAGTCACCAAGTCTTCGTTCTTTAGTCCATGGAATGCATTTGACTTGACCAAGTTGATCAATGCAGGATCAATCTTATAAGTCAGAATGTTGATCGCCTGCTTCTTGATTGGTCCCTTTGAAGCAGATGAGGAAGAAGCTTTGATCTTCTCCCGTATCGTCTGCTCTTCGGCCATGGCTTCTTATTCTGAATCAGAATCTATATCTTCCAGTTGGTCTTGATTGTAATCCTCCTCGTCGTCAGATCCCGACAGTGAAACCTCTGGTGCCTGTTGCATGTTGTCGGTACTACGCGTCTGCACCATGCATTGGTACCTGCAAAATAGTGATTTGAGTTCAGTACCGTTCTAGACGACTATAAAATGAGAAAGATAAGCTATGAATTTAAAAAATGAATATAAAATAATAAAAAAATGTGGCCTAGAGTGTCCGCTTGCAGCACTCGTAGTGCCGACAATTGTCGTGTCCCCGACAACGATGCCAAAAACTTGACACGAATTTTCCATGCGTAGAACGCAAGTGTACACGTCAATGTAATATAGACCTTTGTGAGGCCCGGGTCGAACTCAGGGACACTGAATTATCGGTAGACTACTACTAACTGTTCGCGATCAGCTAAGCCAATTAAAATGGTTGGAAGTTTTTGTAAAATTAAAAGAAAATGAAATAAAACAAAACAAAACAATCGATTAAAGGTTTAGTTTAATCAATTCAATTGGAGATCTTTAGGATTACAGTTTCACCGCAGGTTATCATTGTATGAATTTCTATATAGCAACTCAGATTTATCTCTCTTTCCGGGTAGTGGCCTGTAGTCAGAATTGCCCACTGTCGTGGTACAATTAACTACCTATGTCTAGGTCGGTTCCACCGTCGTAGTAACCTATACCCTAAACTAGGTGCATTAGAATCGACCTCTGGGTATCCACCATTAACCTTACACCACCTTGTTAGGGGATTTGTTAATTAATGTGATATTCATCTATTTTCAACCATTAATTCTTCTTTCAAAGCAATTAAGGGCATTAGATTATTATTATGGTGATCAAGCATTACAATATAATTGAGAAAACGAATTCATCCACGAATTTAACAGATAAATGATGAATTACTATGTTAAAAATGTCATACAATGCTTCCCTGGGCTCCTGGTCCTAAAGATAAAGGGGATTAGCCCCGCATGTTCATCTCAGAGCAAAACATGGTAGAGAAAAGGGGAAACATGGAGAAAAATGTGAATAAACTATAAAACCCCTGAACGGAGAAGATCCAAGCATTCCTCGGTGTGGAATACGCGATCTCCGGCCTTTCGGTGGTAGAAAACGTCTTCTTCGGCGTCTGGAATGACTGGGGCATGCTTCTGGGCTCCGTTCTTCTCTCCACACCTTCTCGGGACGTGTGAATCAACTAATGACATGATAGATTGCTCTTGGCCGCCGTCATTAGGTATAATCACCGAGTTAGGTTGTAAAAATATCGTAACCGTCAGATTTAGATCAATCTGAAGCAAACTTGTATATGACGGTGTCGATACCATCGACGCGAGTCGATACCGTCGATGGTATCGACTCTACACGATATCGGCAAGTCTTCTTTTTACCTCGTCACTGCGCCTGATGCTGACTCGATACCATCGATTCGCGTCGATGGTATCGACATTCTTAGGCGTCATTTTTATCCCTTTACCGTCGCTGTTGCTCCACTTGTCGATAGTATCGACTATCTTCTCGCCAGTAACCTGATGGTATCTCGATACCATCCACTCTCCTATCGATAGTATCGACTCTGCGATGCTCCTTGCGGTTGGCTGCCTGTGGTTGTGTCGATGGTATCAATAGCAGAAGATATGCGTTTTTCCTAAAATTGCAACACAAAACCACATAAGCCGAGATAAATCATATTATTGTAATCATTTATTCTCAAAATGCTAAAATAAGGGAGATTTTCCACTGAGAAGGATCATAGACCAAAGTAAATGAATTATGCAATATTAAACACCAAAATGACCAATAAATGTATAAAACACAAGTAAAACAAGTCTATAAATGCAACTCAAAATCATCGCATCATCTATTATAAGCACAGTAATATAATAGAGAAGTTAAGTAAAGCAGCTAATACTAGTTAAGAAGTTGAAGTATCTACAACTGAGTGGTAGGACATCTTATATATTTAGAAGGAATATGAAGAATATGTATAACTGTTATAAACTAAACAATACAAGAAAAAGGCATGGGGTCATCCAATGCGATTTGTATTTGACCCTAAGCAAATATACTACACGACTGTATCACTTTATTGTTATGCCTTGAGTATTTGAGGCGCTCCACTCAAGTCCAACTGACCACTATTAATTCAAAATCAATATCATACATGATCTATGGAAGAGTCAGACTCCATGATCATCAGCAGCACTAATCGGTTAGTTCGAGTTTGTAATATAGTGACATAATAGTCAAATTGTCAAACCACAACTTATAGTCAAAGCTATAGTCAGGTAGACAATAATTCACATTCAATGCTATGGTCCTATAAAACAATTATCATGCCTTGGTACATGGCACAACACTAGAGAATAGGCTAGCGCATGGATGTTCCATATAAAGCATTAAACCACTAAATCAACAATTTAAGGATACAAAGAGATATCTCCACTGGTACCCTGCATATTCAATAATATGCGCTCTGAGTTTCCCATAGGAGTTACTCGTTTGACCATCTAGCTAGATACGAACGCTAAAGATGGATCTATGGTACAAGACAACTACATGATTAGTATTTCACTTGATTAGATATTCCAATTGGGTATCGTTTAATGCATCATTCAAGTTACATCGTATAAACCCTAAACAAATTCTACAAAATTAAGGTTAAGTTACTACTCCAGACGATATAAAACGTATAAGGTGAGAACTTGTCTCATAACCATTGGAACTTGTATTACTACCTCTCACAAGGTCATTAACAACATCACATCATTATGGGATATCAATCCCTCAATCATCTCACTTAAGGATTCCACCTCAATTTATGCATAGGGTACTGGATTGGTCATTAGAGCCATTCACATTATTCCTATACATTAAATATCACATGTATATCTCAATAACCCTCATAGTCACCATCATGTGTTATAAAATGTTCACCATAGCATTCATATAGATATGACATTCATTTCACCCGCAAATTTGGGTTACATAGACAGAAGAGAGAAAACTCTATCATAGAATATCAATCTTCAAGTAGAGTGAGCACATATATCACATTGTCACATTTTCTCAAGATTACAGTTTCATAACATTATTCAACCACTAAACTCTAATTCTATCACCTCCCACATTATTGGAGAGTACTAGGGTTAAACACTTTTATTAATTGTTGGTCATTCATATTCACCTCATCATATATAGATTATTACACTATGTAATGACTATATACATTCATGTGTATAGGTGTCTCGACCACCCTTAAAACATGGGTCTCGACACCTCGCTCAACATATGGGTTTTGACCTCCATCAACATATGGGTATTGACCAACCATTACACATATGTCTCGAGAACCACAACATATGTGTCTCGATCCCTCTCACAACAAGTGTCTTGACCGAGATACTACCACATGGTCACGATTGAAACACATCAACATGGTCACGACCCTAGGTGTTACGACCATTATATACCAAGTGTCTAAACCACCATTCCAAATGGTGTCTCGACCATCATACTTTGTCATCTTGACTACAATGTCAACCAACAAATTAAGTACTTAAGCAGCAACACTGTGTTGCGATCACTATTGGATGGGTAATGATGAACCCCTAGGGTTTTGAGGTGTTGTAGTCAAATCCAACACTCATCCATGGTGTCAATCATGAGGAAGACCAATGGTCATCTCGACATTAATTCATATAAATGCTCAACATCATAACAGGTCCAAGCAAGGTCGAGACAAAGGACTAACATCAGGAAAAACCAAACGTCACCTTAGTAGTATTCTCCATTCAAAGGTGTTCATCAAACCCTAACTTATGGACCATAAAAGATTATCAAAAGAGTTATGTTTAGAGATAGAAAATGCAGATTCTTATGCATGTTAAGATATTCAAAACCTATTTTTTTAATAAAAAAATCACATATCTAGTAACTCAGATCCATAGATAACAATTCAAAGAAACACATCAATATTTCCATCACCAAAAAATCAGGTACAAAGATTTAGGGTTTATAAGAAGAGTAAGCCTTTCAAAAATACTACACGATTAAAACCTAAATGTTATCATTCCTTCTACCATAAAGAACACTTTTTTAAGATATGGAAAAATAGAATATGATCAGGTTCAAGATGCAAATAATAGATATGAGAAAAGTTATATAACCCGTCTGATTTGGAGAGAACCAATTTCTCAATATCACAAGCTCCAAGAACTCCAACCAAGCTTCAACACTTCAGCCAAAGGATCACCTCAAAAGAGAATAAAACCTTAATCACAAAAAGATCAAGAAATAGGGAAAACTTCACTAGGCCAAATCAAGGAAGAAAGTAGGAAGAGATGAAAAGTTCTGCTCAATAGTTACCACCATGTCAAAACATAGTCTAGGAACTTTGTGAAGAGGAGTTTCTCTCAAGAAATCCACCATGGATAATCCACAATGTATGGACAATAAGGAAGAAGAAAATGGAGATTTAAGAAGAGGGAAAATGTGATCAAGAGTTAAGACCACTTACCAAGAGAAGAATCTCCAAGAAATCACCAAAAAAGAGTTGATCTAGCACAAGATCTTCAACATTAAGGTTGATTGGCTACTCAAGCTTCAAGGTCAAACCTCCTTTTCTCCTGAAGCTCCTAGAATGATCTCAAGGAAGAAGAAAGAGAGCAGGGTTGAAAAGTTGCTTACAAGTGAAGAGTAGGTGTTATATACCCAAAGGAGGAGGGAAATAAAGGTTTATTAGGTGTCAACATGATAAACTATCAAGGGACACATGCCTTCCAAACAAACAACCTTTTCTTCACTCACTTGCATATTTCAAAATGTTTATGTTTATCTAGAAAAAGTGTAGCAACCTCTAAGGTCAGCTACTACCTTGTCTTAGTGGAGACACTTCCTTGCACTTGGTATTGAACAAACCCTTGGTCAGCTACTACCTTGTCTCGGTGGAGTCAC
Source organism: Alisma plantago-aquatica (assembly GCA_963693085.1). NCBI lineage: Eukaryota > Viridiplantae > Streptophyta > Magnoliopsida > Alismatales > Alismataceae > Alisma > Alisma plantago-aquatica. Next base: position 325,232,391 of record OY856415.1, read on the forward strand.
TTCCTTGCACTTGGTATTGACCAAACCCTAGGTCAGGGGTCTTACAATAGGAATCTTGGGTCCTTCTTTACCTGGTTGTGGTAGCTTGCACAGTCGTTTTGGGGGTCTTCTAGGGCATTTTCTCTTTAATCAATCCTATTGCAGATTGCAATATAGCAATGTAGTATTCAATTTTTATATATTTAAAGGTAACTCAAAATTAAGTGAATTTTTAACTTGAGCTCTGTAAACTTTGTGTCAAACTTCATGTTAAAGTTTTATAACTTTTAAAGGATATTTGTCCCATTTAGTAGATATTTTTTAGTAATATTTTTTTGATAGAAAGTTCTGATAAAATAAATGAAAGTGTAAAGTAGGGTCAGTTTGCAATTGACACAAACACCTTAATTGCTCTATATGAGTAACTAAATAAACTAGGAACTCCTATATTTTGTGATTCATTCCAGAGAAATGAAACCGTAGGGAGAGAGGGAAAGTTAGAGTTTGGATGAAGAAAGTGGCATAGATGGCAATCTAGGATTTTTCTTCATAGAGTTGAGGAATCAAGTGCATTTGTCATCTCTAGATATCTTTTCTTGGTGATTCTTCTCTGACATGTTAAGATTCCATCCTTTCTATGATCTAACTCAAAATTATATCAAATCACCCTCTTTACTTACTCTTTTTCTATAATTATCCTTTCTTAGGGTTCTGAGGTGGAAGGAAGAAAAGAATGGTGAATTTCTAAGAGTTTTATGTGAATTCAAGAATTTTAGATATTGGTCTATGAGATTTAAGGTGTTTTGCATGTTAGGTGAGCATGTAATTCCATTTATTAGTAGATTGCATGAATTTGATTAAATCCACAATAATGTTCCATTCTTTTGTATGCGATTACAAACCCTAAATCTGTCGTTCAGTTCTAGCTTTTACAAAATGATCTAGAAATAGATGAGTTTATGATGTGATGAAATTTATATGTTGAAATCATATAAAAAATTCCTATAAACATATACCATAAAGTTTCTAAAATATTTGTAGAAGTTAGAAGAATATACTAAAACCTAGGGTTTTTGGTTATGCCTGTAATTATTGTATAACTCAATGAAGAACATTGCCTATTTGAATCTCCTTATTTATTTTTTGGTATGTAACAAGTGATAATATTGATAAAAGAAAGTAGAACAAGATAGGGGGTGGAAGGTGTTGGCTAAATGGACATCTATAAATCCCTTTGTTTTGATTATGACAAACATTTCATTCTTATTGATCTAACGAGCTACTTGAGTGTGCAGGATTAAGGTGGATGACAAAGCAACTAGGGAAATCCATATGCTTACATGTTTATGTTTTCATGCAATGTAATCGCTTTGTAAAAACTTGTACAAATATATAATGTACAAGTACTTAGATTGCATGTAAATCAAGCGTTAGATTCTCCCTAGCTAAACACCACATTTAGATAAGTCATTCCCTTCAAATAGGATCACATTTGCACACTCATACATATAGTTAGTGCCTAAATTGAAACATTGAAACAGGATCAATCTCGGTCGACAAACTCCTCGACCGAGACACTCTCGGTCGACAATCTTCTCGACTGAGAAAGATCCAAAGTAGCCGTTAGACACAACTGAAAAGGTAGTTGGCAGTTGGAGATAGACGTTGCAAATCACTTGTTCCAGAGAGTCTGTCGGTCGACAAAAGTTCGACCGAGTAGGTGTCTCGATCGACCATTCCTCGACTGAGACGGTCTCTGACAGCAACTGCAGAATTAATTAATTAGCCGTTGTTAAAGCAACAACTTTGTACCTAACGGCTAGTTAAGCACTTAGAAACCCCTAGAAGTTGTCTAGAACGTCCTTAAGCATCCTTAGGCCATTCCTATAAATAGGACAAGCCATAGGACACTCAAACTCACTTGTTACACTTGAGAATTCTTTGAACATACTTTGAGCAATCTGTTTGTGAGACAATTGAGCTTTGTGAACATTGGCTACTTCCTTTCTTAGCTCATATTTCGTGTCCTATAGGCTAGTATCTCCTACCCACTGCAATCACAAGTCCACACACTTGGTTAGGAGATCTATACGCTTGATCTAGGCAAATCAAGCCTTGGGCTACAAAGGATAAGTTGTAATTTCCTTTTTCTTTCTTGTTCTCTATTACCGTTTGTACTCTCCTTGCTACTCCTAGGTTGGAGGCTGCTGATTGGAGAGGGTGAAGATCTTCTTGGTGAAGAAGGTGACTTTGAGCTACTTCAGAAGGCTGGTGCAACGGGAGGTTACTTCTAGAGAGGAAGGCTACTTCAAGGGGGAGCTTGGAGTTACTTCAAGAAGGCTACCTCAAAGTTGGTGCACCTACTTCAACTGAAGGTTGTTCAAAGGGTGTAAAGGAAAGTATTGTATTTTGTATAAATCCTTGGGAAGGTAATAAAATAAATACTTTCAAAATCCCGGTTGGGTAAGAAACCGGGTAGTGGACTGACAACTTTAGTAGTTGCTAAAGTTGGAACCACTCTAAACACCTGTCTCCTTCTTCCAATTTTCAATTGTGGTTGTTTGAGTTCAATAAATTGTTAAAATTATTTAAAAACTCTATCCACCCCCCTCTAGTGTTTTTCAATTGGTATCAGAGCAGGCTTCAAGGAACCCTAACAAGGTCTTGAAGAAATGGGTGATGGAGTGCTCAACAACCTCAACCTCGAAGGGACACTTGTTGCTAGGCCTCCAGCGTTCGATGGAACAAACTACCAATATTGGAAAGGAAGGATGCAGTTCTACTTCCAAGGCATCAATTGGGACTTATGGAGAATGGTGTCAACCCCATATGAGCTCCCTCAAATTCAATTTGCAGAATGGGATGCAAATACGGTAAAGCTAGCTCAAATGAATGCAAAAGCTGTAAGCATTTTATATTGTTCTATATCGGTAGGAGAATTTAATAGAATATCTAATTGTGACACAGCCTATGATATTTGGCATAGATTATCCATAACCTATGAAGGAATAGTCCAAGTCAAAAACTCCAAAATTAGCATGTTTAAACAAAAGTTTGAACACTTTCGTATGGATCCTGATGAATCTATTAGTGAAATGTTTGCAAAATTTTCTACTATTGTTAATAGTTTAAGTGCCCTAGGAAAACCTGTCCTTGAAGAAGATCAGGTATCAAAGATCCTTCGTTCACTTCCTCCAAAATATAAGCCAAAGGTGACAGCCATTGAAGAAGCAAACGACCTCACTCGACTGAAAATGGAGCAACTTATTGGCAACTTAGAAGCTCATGAAGCAACCCTAGAAGAGGAAGAAAGAAGAGCACGTGAACTTCAGCAAGGAAAGAAGAAGGATGTGGCTTTAAAAGCTTCAAAGGTCGTCACACAAGAAAGTGAGGAGTCAAGTGAAGAACAAGGAGAAGAAGCCTTGATAGTCAATGGTAAGAAATACAAAAGATTTAAATCTAACAAAATTTCCAGTTCTTCTTCTACCCCTCTTAGGTGCTTTGAATGTGGGAAGAAAGGGCATTTCAAAAATGAATGTCCTAAAGCAAAGAAAGGAAAGAAAAGCTCACACAAGAAGAAGGGAGAAAAAGCCTATAAAGCTGCATGGGACGAGTCAAGTGACAGTGAAAGCGGAGAAGAAACGGTGGATTGTCTAATGGCAAGAGAAGATGATGAAGACTCTCAAGAGGTAAGCCTACTTGATCTTCCTAAAGAAGAGTTAGTTACCAGTCTACAAGAAATTCATGATAAGTATGTTGATGTCAAGAAGAAACTAAAGAAGGTTATCAAATCAAATGATGAGCTAAGTGCTAAATTAGATACTCTTTCTTCTGACAAGAATAACATTGATCTTGAAAATTTGTCTTTAAGAACATCTTTAGATGATTGCACTAGAAAGTTACTCACTTTAGAAACAAATGTTGATCTTCTTTCTAAAGAAAAGACTGACTTGTTATCTAAACTAAAAGATTTTCAGACTCAACCTATTTTGTGTAACCATCTAGACTATGATAATGTTATAAAAGAAAGAGATTCATTGCTATCTGATTTAGATCAAGCAAGAAAAGATTTACACAAGAAAATGAATGATATTGCTCAGCTGCAAAGAGAACTTTATGAATTAAGAAGAAAAGATATACTTGATAACATTCTAAGCATTGGTACTGTTTTCAACGGAAGAAAAGGTTTGGGATATGCTCCAAAGAAAAATCAACCCAAAAGAACTCAAACTATGTTTGTACCCAAGACCACAATGGCTAGAAAGAGAAATGAAGTTGATTCTATTACTTGCCATTTTTGTTTACGTCTTGGACACTATTCCTTTTCATGCCCTTATAAAACTAAGGATTCCGAATTAGTTTGGTTCCCAAAACCTCAAACTTAGTAGAGTCAAATAGAATTTAGTTGAGATATGACCAAAAAGCTCCATCTTGCTATTTATATTGTCTTATCTCAACTAAACAAAAGATTTCATGCTTATTGTTAATTTTCTGCATTGTTGTACTGAAACAGAAACTTAGTCGGTCGAAGTATTGTCGACCGAACCATTAATCGGTCGAAGTATTGTCGACCGACCGAATGTCTGTAACATATCAAAATTTACAGCAATTATTTCGGTCGAAAATTGGTCAACCAAGCTACATTTCTGTGTTTCCTGGTCTGTAATACAATAATCTTATCGATCGACAATTTGTCGACCGAGACATATGTCGGTCGAACAATTTTCGACCGACTGGACTTCTGATTCAGAACTCTTATACAAATCTGTACTTAAATGATTCTAACCATATCGGACCATCACATGGGTACCAAAATCTACATTTTAATGCAGGAATGGGTGGTTGACAGTGGATGTTCCAAACATATGACCGGGAACAAGGATGCATTCCAAACCTTTGAAGAAAAGAAAAGTGGAACAGTCACCTTTGGAGACAATGGTAAGGGCAAAATTGTTGGAATAGGTAATGTTGGTACAAATCTCGAAATAAAGAATGTTCTACTCGTTGATGGTTTGCACCATAATTTGATAAGTGTTATTCAATTATGTGATAGTGGTTATGATGTGTTATTTAACAAGACTTGCTGCAAGTTATTGATAGAAAACACTACAAATGTTGTTTATGAAGGAAATAGAGTTGGAAATCTTTATATCCTTAAACCTAACTCTATGAAATCAGTAGTGGGAAAATGCTTGCTTGCAAATGAAAATACCTTACAAGTATGGCATAAAAAGCTAGGACATGCTAGTTCACATGTTATTAAAAAGTTAGTGAAATATGATCTTGTTCGTGGATTGCCTACTTTATCTTTTGATCAAGTTGAAAACTGTGAACCATGCACAATGGGAAAGCAAACCAAAACCTCTTTTAAACCAAAACATGTACTTAGCACCAGTAGGTCCTTAGAATTAATTCATATGGATTTATTTGGACCCATGAGGACACAATCTATTGGTGGTAAAAGATACTGTTTTGTTATTGTTGATGATTATAGTAGATACACATGGGTACACTTTATTGCAACTAAAGATGATACTATTCATGTATTTATACAATTTTGTTCCAAGATTGAAAATCTATTACAAAGCAAAATATGTACCATTAGAAGTGATCATGGTGGAGAATTTGAAAATCATACATTTGAAGAATTTTGTACATCTCAAGGGTACACTCATAATTTTTCTGCTCCACGCACCCCACAACAAAATGGTATAGTTGAAAGGAAAAATCGATCACTACAAGAAATGGCTAGAACTATGATGCTTGAACACAACACACCCAAAACCTTTTGGGCTGAAGCTGTAAACACTGCATGCTATGTGCTAAATAGAGTAACTGTTCACTCTCATTTAAAGAAAACTCCATATGAAATAATACATTATAAGAAACCTAGAGTTGACTATTTTCATACCTTTGGCTCTACATGCTACATTTTAAATACCAAAGATGATAGAGATAAGTTTGACTCAAAATCACACAAAGCATTCTTTTTGGGATATTCCACTTCTAGCAAAGCTTTTAGAGTATACAACACTATATCTAGAAAAGTTGAGGAATCTATTCATGTTTCTTTTCATGAAGAGTCCAAATCTGAAAATCTAGAAATCATAGATCTCACTAATCAATTCGAAAATTTAAACATACTAAATGATAGTGAGAAAGGTACTACAAATAATCACCAAGCTGAACCACAACCTACACCTAGGCTTATAAAAGATCATCCTCAAGAATTAATTATTGGAGATCCTAATGATAAAGTCAAAACTCGGTCTTCCTTTAAAGATGTTGCAAACATGGCTTTTGTTTCTATCATTGAACCTAAAAAGATATCTGAAGCTCTTAAAGATGACTACTGGATAATAGCCATGCAAGAAGAATTGAATCAATTTACAAAAAATGATGTATGGGATTTAGTTCCTAAACCACAAGATAAAACCATAATAGGAACTAAATGGGTTTTTAGGAACAAGCTAAATGAGACAGGAGAAGTAATAAGGAATAAAGCTCGGTTAGTAGCACAAGGATATAATCAACAAGAAGGAATAGATTTTGATGAAACATATGCACCGGTAGCTAGACTTGAAGCTATTAGAATGTTACTAGCTATTGCTGCACATAAAAACATCAAACTCTACCAAATGGATGTAAAAAGTGCATTTCTAAATGGCATCATTCAAGAAGAAGTATATGTTGCCCAACCACCTGGTTTTGAAATACCGGAAAAAGGTGACTATGTTTATAAACTTAAGAAAGCACTTTATGGTTTAAAACAAGCACCTAGAAATTGGTATGAAAGGCTCAAGACATATCTTTTTGATAATGGTTTTTCTATTGGAATTTCAGATTCTACTTTATTTTTCAAAACATATATATCTGATTTCCTAGTTGTGCAAATATATGTTGATGACATTATTTTTGGAGCTTCTAATGATTCATTGTGCACACAATTTAGTGACATTATGCAAAAAGAATTTGAAATGAGCCTCATGGGTGAACTAACTTTCTTTCTTGGTTTTCAAATTAAGCAAACACCTGCCGGAATATTCATAAGACAAGAAAAATATACTAAAGAACTCTTAAAACGTTTTGGGATGGATCAGTGCAAACATGCTACTACTCCTATGGCTACTTCTATTAAAATTGATAAGGATGAAAATGGGGAACCTATTGATGATTCTTTATATAGAGCCATGATTGGTAGTTTGCTTTACTTAACTGCTTCTAGACCGGACATTATGTTTCCCGTTGGTCTTTGTGCTCGATTTCAATCACAACCTATGCACTCTCATTTTCTAGCAGTTAAACGAATTCTTCGTTACCTAGCCGGCACTACTTGTTTTGGTTTATGGTATCCAAAAGGACAATCCTTGGATTTTAAAGCTTATACTGATGCGGATTATGCTGGTTGTCGCCTTGATCGCAAGAGTACTAGTGGTGGTTTTTTCTTGTTAGGGAGAGCTTTAGTATCTTGGTTTAGCAAGAAACAAAATATGGTTGCCCTATCTACAACTGAAGCTGAATATATGGCAGTTGGGTCTTGTTGTGCTCAAGTGCTTTATATGCAACAAGTATTAAACGATTATGGTTTTACTCTTTCATCTACGCCTATTTTTTGTGACAACACGAGCGCCATAAACTTAGCACACAATCCTATTTTACACAGCCGAGCTAAACATATTGAAATCCGTCATCACTTTTTAAGGGATCATATCTCCAAGAATCATGTTTCCCTTCATCATGTTGATACGGAAGATCAATTGGCTGATATTTTTACAAAACCGCTTCCACTAGATCAATTTAACAAAATTAGGAAGCAAATGCTTATCACTCCTTTGGAAGTTGTTTTCTTTGATATTTGTGCTACTTAAACAAAAACTCTTATTTGCATCATGATATTTAGGCTTTTAAATGGACATCTTTTTCATTAGATTTGATGGGACATCTAATTAAGGGGGAGTTTTTATTTCTAAACGGATATTTTTTTTGAAATGACAAAGGGGGAGAAATAAATATAAAACTAAAACTTAGAAACACTCAATCAATGAGTTTCATAAATAAACTCTTGGCTTTACATTGAAAGTTGCTATATTCCCTAGTGAATTGAATTTCATGTTCCAAAATTCAAGGGGAATAATAAGCACACATTTTATAACCAAGAGGAAAAGCTACAAAAGGTAATCTAAAGGTATGAAACTCATATGGTTTATATTTCCTTTATTTATATTTTTGGAAATGTTTGTCATCTTCAAAAAGGGGGAGATTGTTGGCTAAATGGACATCTATAAATCCCTTTGTTTTGATTATGACAAACATTTCATTCTTATTGATCTAACGAGCTACTTGAGTGTGCAGGATTAAGGTGGATGACAAAGCAACTAGGGAAATCCATATTCTTACATGTTTATGTTTTCATGCAATGTAATCGCTTTGTAAAAACTTGTACAAATATATAATGTACAAGTACTTAGATTGCATGTAAATCAAGCGTTAGATTCTCCCTAGCTAAACACCACATTTAGATAAGTCATTCCCTTCAAATAGGATCACATTTGCACACTCATACATATAGTTAGTGCCTAAATTGAAACATTGAAACAGGATCAATCTCGGTCGACAAACTCCTCGACCGAGACACTCTCGGTCGACAATCTTCTCGACCGAGAAAGATCCAAAGTAGCCGTTAGATACAACTGACAAGGTAGTTGGCAGTTGGAGATAGACGTTGCAAATCACTTGTTCCAGAGAGTCTGTCGGTCGACAAAAGTTCGACCGAGTAGGTGTCTCGGTCGACCATTCCTCGACCGAGACGGTCTCTGACAGCAACTGCATAATTAATTAATTAGCCGTTGTTAAAGCAACAACTTTGTACCTAACGGCTAGTTAAGCACTTAGAAACCCCTAGAAGTTGTCTAGAATGTCCTTAAGCATCCTTAGGCCATTCCTATAAATAGGACAAGCCATAGGACACTCAAACTCACTTGTTACACTTGAGAATTCTTTGAGCATACTTTGAGCAATCTATTTGTGAGACAATTGAGCTTTGTGAACATTGGCTACTTCCTTTCTTAGCTCATATTTCGTGTCCTATTGGCTAGTATCTCCTACCCACTGCAATCACAAGTCCACACACTCGGTTAGGAGATCTATACGCTTGATCTAGGCAAATCAAGCCTTGGGCTACAAAGGATAAGTTGTAATTTCCTTTTTCTTTCTTGTTCTCTATTACCGTTTGTACTCTCCTTGCTACTCCTAGGTTGGAGGCTACTGATTGGAGAGGGTGAAGATCTTCTTGGTGAAGAAGGTGACTTTGAGCTACTTCAGAAGGCTGGTGCAACGGGAGGTTACTTCTAGAGAGGAAGGCTACTTCAAGGGGGAGCTTGGAGTTACTTCAAGAAGGCTACCTCAAAGTTGGTGCACCTACTTCAAATAAAGGCTGTTCAAAGGGTGTAAAGGAAAGTATTGTATTTTGTATAAATCCTTGGGAAGGTAATAAAATAAATACTTTCAAAATCCCGGTTGGGTAAGCAACCGGGTAGTGGACTGACAACTTTAGTAGTTGCTAAAGTTGGAACCACTCTAAACACCTGTCTCCTTCTTCCAATTTTCAATTGTGGTTGTTTGAGTTCAATAAATTGTTAAAATTATTTAAAAACTCTATTCACCCCCCCTCTAGTGTTTTTCAGAAGGGCCTATCTATACATTTTGACCAGGCTATCAAAGTCTATCGTAATGATGCACCACAAGGTCACCTCATCATGTTTACAACTTTAAAAAATGATGTTATTCCTATGTTTCCATATATGCTGAAGAACTACCAAGACAAAGAGATGACCTCTCTTGTCTTTGATATTTATAAGTCCCAGGTAGCTATCCAAAACTGAAGGAATGATCCCCTTCTTGTATCCTTCAACCCATATGAACTTGGGCTTTCATCAATGGAAAAGGATGTGTTCATTGGTCTCCATGCTTTTGTTGCATAGGTAGAAGCGAGAATACAAATTGATGCCTCTCTTTTAGATTCTATCTTTAGTGAGTAGTCTTCTATACATAACCTTCCATGCGTGAATTTGTATTCTTCTAGGAGTATTGTGTGCCCATATCTAGGCTTCCCATTCAAGGTTAATGGAGCGTTCTCTAACCTAGTTACATGCATCCTTGAGTGCCTGTATGGCCTGACCATTGATGAGGAAGGAGTCACTACCAAGTCCATGTGGCTGGAGTCTTATAATAAGGTTGACTCTTGCTTGGGGAAGTAGGCACCAACTGCCATTGATACTTAGTTCAGCTAATTTTGCATTCCTTCTTATGCCTGAATGCAGCCTCATTTATAAATGTTTGTTTCATCTGAATTTTTAGTACATATCTGTCAGATATTATTTGGATTTCATTTGATGTTATCAATCTTTGATTTCTATCTAATTAATCCTAGTTGAGTAGAAAGTTGGAAGTTTGTGAATTGACATCATGAAATCAACCTAAACTGATTATTTTTAACATTATAGATTTATTAATTCAAGGTTATTCTTGACACATGATATTTCAATGAATGATGTGGAAACTCTAGTTCATTTCCATATCAAGATTTCATATACATATGTGAATATCAGAAGCAATATTTTTATAGTTAAAGTTTATAATGCAATGGATTATTATAAGTGTCATGTTATATGTGAATAAGACAAATGAAACCCTTAGCATAGGACATTTAGTAATCAAGTATTTTCATTTTAGTATGGTAAGTGGAGTTTCTTAGTAGCACAATTTACAATGCCAAATAGTGACAATCTATGAAATGAACTATTTACAAGATTAAACTAAGAAATGTTGATTTGATGATTGAATAGTGAATTTAAAGAGAAAATTAGACATTGTCAATGAAGTGGCACTCCAGTGGTAAAAGTGATGTGGTCAGAACCGATAGGCTATGAGTTAAAACCCCTTGGCGACAGGATAAATGGAAGAAAAAACTAGACATTAGATGCCCTGAACACTATAGACTCCTTCATAGGAAGCCTGCATTATGGGGAAGAAACATACTATCAAATGGAGGGTTAGTCCAGATCGAGTTAGCACAGAGAACAACAGATCGGGATGTGGGGGTCTATCTCTGTGAGGGTAGACTCCCGATTATAATGCGATACCCTACACCAACTGGGGATGTTGGTGGTACCCACGTTGCAGATCAGTGGACATCTTTGGTAGGTCAACTAATGCAGTAGCCCTAAGTGATTTTGACTCTCTGCCTAAGTACCCATATTTATAGGAGCTTTCTATATATACAACCACTCCCATTAGCCATCGAGAGCCAGACGTGGCAAGGCTCACTACAGATGAGGTATTTCAAGATTACAAACTTAGGAACTCAGACATGCTTCTAACTTTCTATACAATGAGATCGTAGCTTTCTATGATGCTTTTACATGTATGTGGACATTTATTCTTTGTAGTTATATGGAATAACCCATTTGTATGTTTCAGAATGACTAATTCTCTTGAGATATTATTAACCATGTTTATTTATTGATTTATTCCTTATAGTTATCTAAAGAAACCCTACCAATATATTCTTGTGAATTGCAATGGCTTCTTTTCATTTTTCCATTTTTACTACCCTGGATCCTTCCTTCCCGATTTCATTGGTTCTACATCAAACTCCATTCTCTTGCCACAACACAACCCGTTCCTTGGCTCACCATGGCCGGAATGATGCTAGGAAGCTAGGGAGGCAATCTCTTCTTAGAATATTCAACATTCTAGTTATGTTTTTGGCTCATCGTATGTTGATAACCATCGTAGACCCTTGGAGTTCCAAGTGAGAGATAGGGTGCATCTCAAGGTCTCCCTTTAGAAGGGTGTATTGAGGTTTGGGAAGAAGGGTAAGTTGGCTACCAAGTTTATGGGACCTTACCCTATGGTAGCACGGGCTGGGAAAGTGGCCTATAGGTTGGAGTTGCCACCGGAGTTGTACAGGTTACATCCAGTGTTTCATGTTCCATGCTGAGGAAGTGCCACCTTGAAACTGAGTTAGTGTTGTAGCCAATGAAGGTTGAGTTGGAAGAAAATGCATCCTATGTGGAAGGACCCGTGTTGATCCTTGATAAAAGAGCCAAGAAGTTGAAGAAGAAGGACATAGTACTAGTAAAGGTTCTTTGGCATCTTGATAGCATTGAGGAAGCCATGTGGGATCTTGAGTAAGATATGCATAGGAAGTTTACATCTCTTTTCGCTTAGTATTTTGGGGGCTAAATCTCTGTTAAGGGTTTATGGCTTGTAAGACCCCTGACCTATGTTTTGGGATAACTCGATTTTTTTTTCTTGATTGGATGCTTAGAACCTTTGTCTAATCCTTTGAGATGCTTTTAGGGTTTGAGGAAAGCTTAATTTTTTCAGTTTGATCCTGGTTGGATGATGTTTAGTCTTGTTTTGGGTCGAATTGCAATTCACCCAGTTGAGAGGGTTATCTTGCAATATGTCACTTCTAGTGTTTATCTTACCTTCCTTGGCATCATGAGATACAGTGTGATGCTTTGGAGCACCTTCTTTGAGCATTGGATGCGTAGTGACATCTGTAGAGGTGATTATGGTTTCTAGGGTTTGGTTTGGTGTCGACCATGTGAGCCTGGTTGAATTGTAGTGACCTTTGTCTCGACCTTGATGGGTGCGTTGGGTGTGTCTCAACTAAGACACCTACCTTGGCTTGGTTTTCTTTCGACCATGATGATCTACGAGTGGTTGGGTCGAGATAATTTGCCCATTTGTGGTGTGTCTCAACCTTGAGTGCTTGGTGACCTTTTGTCTCGACCTAGACAAGTTTCTTTAGTGTTGTCTTGCCCCTTGATGTGTCTCGACTAAGATCAATGTGTTGGTGACCTTAATATTTCGATACCCAACATTGGTTTGTATCACCATCTCGTGCATGCATGCATATAGTGGTTGCATGGTTGTTTTCTTGGAGAAAAAGTGTCCTTTTGGTGGCCTTAGGTGTCAACACATCATCTCATCCTTACTTATCTCCTCCTTCATGTATATAACCCCTCTCCTATTCAAACATGCATTCTTTTTTACCGTCTTTGTTTCCTCCTCTCTTATTGTGACCTTGAAGCTTTGTGGAGCTAAGGAGTGCTGATTTAGTTGCTTTGGTGGCCAATCAACCTTCCCTTAGTGCTTGTGGTGACTTTTCAATCACTCACTTCCTTGGTTAGTATACACCTTTGTTTGGTGTCATTTTCCTTTGATCTTCTACCTCATATTCTTCTCCTTTCTCGGCCTTAGAATGTGGACTATCCATGTTGTCCATCTTGAGAGAGAACTTGTCATCACAAAGGGCCAGAGACCATGTTTTGACAAGGTGGTACCCAAGTGTGAGGAAGTTCTCTCCTCTTTCTCCCTTCTTCTTTTGTTTTGGCCTAGGGTGTCTTCTTCTTCTTCTTCTTAAGGTGATCTTTTGGCCAAGAGTTGAGCTTTTAGTGGAGCTTCATCTTGCTCCTTGGTGATCGAGAGCTTGGAGCTTGTTCCTTCACTTAGGGCAGGTTATATAACACTCTACCCTCTCTATTATTGCACTTATCTTTACATGCATGTTGCTATTTCTCTCTCTAAATCATTACTCTAACATGCTAGTGGATGATATAATGTTCTAGAACTTGAACGATGGTGGTTATCATGCATGGTTTGTTTAGAATCTGAAACCCTAATTTGTGGTACCCAATTTTGAGATGGTGATGAAATAGATGGTTTTATCCTATCTTCGATCTTGGTTTTGGTCACATTAATCAGGTTCGTGGACCCTAGTGTAATATGAAGTTTAGGTTCTATTTTGGATGTATTGAATGTGAGTTTTTCTCTCCTACATAAGTTTTTTTCATAGTGATTTTCATAGTGCATGATTTAGAGTTTTGGTGACTATTTTTATGTGAAGTTTTCCTCCTTGATGATGGTGGTTTTACTTTGTGATTATCTTTTGTTTTGGTCACAAAAATCTTTTATTTTGAACGTGGTTTATCCCTATTTGTCGATGGTTTAATTGTTGCTTTGTTGTCTTGACTTAGGTGGTCGTGACACTTTGTTTAGTTTTGGTCACTACCCTTAGTTTTGTGCTTGGGTCGAGACACATGGGTTTGTTTCAGTCAACACCCTTGTTTTGGTTTAGTTGGTTGAGAAACCATGCTGAATGGTGGTCGAGACACTTTTCTTGTATCTTGGGTCACGATATAATGTTGGAGAATGGTCGAGATGCCTGGTTTTGGTTTTGGTCGTAACACCATGTTGATGGATGGTCGTGACCATGTTGTGATTCAGTCGTGATTCCTGATTTGAGAGTGGTCGAGACATGCTTTTTGTATGGGTCGAGACATATGCTTTTTTTGACATATTTGGGTAGTGATCATGACATATTTTTGTCGTGAACATGTTGATGTGTCTTAGTCATGACCAACCTTGAAGTGTGGTCGAGACACATATGTTATGGTGGGTTGAATCATACATGAGCACATGGTTGTTATATATATAAATAAATAAATAAATAAATATATATATATATATATAATAGTAGGGATGGTACACATATACATACAATTGATGGTTCATACCTAATGATGTTGTCCTACCTAATTAATCACAGTAATGGTAATGCTTAACCCTAATGCACTTCAACTATGTGGGAGGTGAGGAATCAAAGGTTTGGTGATTGCATGATGTAATGGAACCCTAATCAGTTATAGATGTGAAACCCTAACCCATGTTTTTGGTCATGTGGTGTGTTTCTCATCATACTTGGAGTGATTATCTATTATGATGTTTTCTCCCTTGTTTATGAACCCCTAACCTTGTAGGTGAAAGGAATGACATGGCTTGTGTATGCTGTGGTGATGATTATATGATACAGGGTAATGTCTATAAGCCTTGATGAGATATAATGAGATCATATTGATGTGATGGGTCTTATGACTTGGTGAAATCTGGATGCCTAATGTGAGGGGATATCCTCTAGTGATATGATTGATGTATTGAGTATCCCATAGTGATGTGATATTGGTGATGGCCTTGTGAATGGAAGTTCTACAAGTGTCATGTGGTGATGATGTGACTAGTTCACACCTTATGTGTTTTATATCTTCTGAAGTTGCACCATTCCTTTATCCTTGTAGAGTTTGTTTTGGATGTGTACATTGTAACTTGATTGATGTTAAAAGACACTCAATTGGCATAACTGATAAAGTGAAACTCAAATCATGTAGGTGTCATGTTCCATAGATCCATTCCAATGTCAGTTTTATTACTGGATGGTGAAATGAGTTATTCCTACAGGAAAGTCAGAGAGATTATTTTTTAATATGTGGGGGTGCAATTCGAGTATCTCCTTGTGTCTACAATTAATTACAGGTGTGTGAGATGGCCATGCGTGAGTTCATCTCCTTATGATACGTGATAGATAGTCATGTAATTGCATGTGATGCCTCCTTTAGAACGTCCATGTGTCTGCCTATTCTTCTAGTATTGCTACATGTACTAAGGTGGTCTAGGCGTTGTTATATACAGATGTCCATGCATGAGCCAATCCTCTAGCTTGATAATATGTCACTGATGCATTTGACTGATATGTCTCTGTGGCTTTTTCTCTTGTACTGACCAAGAGGTGGTGGGGAGGTCATGGATTCTGACTCTTCCGTTGACCTTGTATGACACCGATATAAACTTAGTAGTGGTTGGTTGGATTTGGGTGGTACAAATCAAATAATCATGGCAATAATAAAAGACGTAACATAGTTGTGTAGTGTATTAACTTAGAGTCAAATATGAATAACATTGGATGAACCCTGTGCCTTATCTTTGTACCGATTTCTTAAATTATGAGGTGGTAAGAGAAATAAACTATTATACATATTCTTCATATTCCTTCTTAGAATATTAATTGTTCTACTGCTCAGTGATAACTTCCTGGTTTTTCTTAATTTTCTTTATCTGTTAGATATATATCATTTAGTTGAATCTGCTCAATTTTCTAAGTGTTTTATCTACATGTTGATAAATGTGTTTTCATCACATTTATTTGCATCTTTTAGATATCTTTTTATGATTGTTTTGTTGTTTATTTTCTTAGTTTTTTAATTAATTACATTATATTATATTGTTCTCTTCAAGAAGAATTTTAATCATATTTTCTTGGATTTTGTAGGAAATGGGATAAATATTCTTGGAGTATAATTGCACAATTTGCAGCAGTCCTGTAATTATTTTATATCTATCACCAAAAGTGTCATAACTCTTGCATCCAAAGTCCAAATTGAGTGTAAAAATATTCATTAGAAAGGAAATTTAATTTCCTAAAAGAATATCCTATTATTTGGACCGCTTTTGTGCGTTTTACGGGAGTGCAATGCGTTCGAAATTGCTGTTGCGGGAATCTGCAATGAAGAGAGTTACATGGTCAAGACAATTAAAGTCTATCAAATTCCTATTGACCAAATCTTGAAAATTCAAAAGGATAGCTCCCTATCTTTTTCCCCCTCTTTTTTTGGATAGCCTACCCCTCCTCCTATAAAATAAAGGGAACTTCCTCCTCCCAAGGATCATCTTTTGTATCATCTTTTGTATTGGAATTCTGAGCATTTGTTCTCCTATTATTCAAGCAATAGAATTTCTTCTTAGTGTACTTTAATTCTTACAATTTACATTCTTGCAAAAGATCTAGTTGTTCTTCCTTTCTTCTTCTTTCTCTTCCGTGGATTGGTGCAAGGGTGGAAGAGATTGGCCATTTAATTGTCTCTAGCCTAAGGATTTTCCTTTAGTAAGACTAGACTATGGCCATTTCACTTCTCCCCTCCGCCTCCATGTTTTCCACAAGCATGTGTGAGTAGACTTTTGCAAGGGGAAAACCCCTTAGCCATGGTTTTAACGACTTTTTCTTAAATGACTAGATGGTAATCTATTTTAATTAACGGTTGATCTTCGGATCCCACGTTAATCCGGATGGAAATGACAATGTAAATCCGGATTTAGAACAATAAAACTGATTGCATAGACATTTTGATATGACCGTGAATTTTCATCTTTTAGGATGATAAACTAGGAAGCATGAGCACCAAGACCAATGGGCTCATGTGGAGTTTATCTCTTATGAGTTTTTAAATTCGTAAACCTTCATCGAATCATCGCTTAAGAATTAGTTGTTATCACCTAGGCTAAGGTGGTGAAAACCCCTACGGGCCTCGATTCTCTCTTTTTGATTTCAACCTCCGTTGATTTGCTTTCTTTACTTCTAGTCTTTTTCCATTCACAATAGTCTACTTGTGCTAACAATTGTTTCTTTTCCTTGTGACAGAGGCAAAATAAATTCTTGTTATTATATTGTTACTTTGTGTTTATTTCTTATTTTAGTGTAATCAATCAAACCCCCAACCTGACTTTTACTTTCCGTTATAAATCTGAAAATACAAAAAAATAATAAAATAGTTCTTAAAAATAATTGGGATAAAAGAAACAATCTTAAAATGTTGTCCTGTGGGATCAACCCTTTCTATACTAGCCTCAATCGGAAAGTTGAAAAAGGATTAAACTCTAGGATAATTATCTTAGTGATTGTAAGTGCTAAGCGACACATTAACAATTTGGTGTCGTTGCCGGGGACAACAGATTTGTTTCTTTCGAACCCCAAAATTTTTGAAAAAACTTTTGTTCTTTTTTTTATGCCTTCCAAGTAACATTCCGGAAGTGCTACTCCTCCTTCTGCCGAGTTTCCATTTTGACAGTCCATTTTTTCTGCAAATACGCTAGTTCGTAAAAAATTGTAATTTTAGTTAGTTTTGTAAATTTTAACCGTGAGTCATAATCCCTTAGCTTCTGTTTTTTTTGTAATTTACGGTCTTGTACAAAATCTTTAGTTCTTTTTTGAATTGTAAAAAAAAACCTTTCAAATGGAGTGGGCATTGCAATATCCCCCACAATGTTATTATTGTGGTAATTGCCACCATGCATCTCTTGCCTGTCCAAATTTATCTCATAGTACCCCTCTCTATGAGCCCTTTCATCCTAGTGGGTATAATGTAAATCCTTGTTTTTTTGAGAACCAATATGGGGAACGTTGCTATCCATATTCTGAGAGAGGGTACGGCCAACAAAACTTTAGGGGAAATGGACCTATACATGATACCCAATATAATCCTCAACAAGAAGAGAAACTTAAGTCCCTAGAGACTATGGCAGCAAAACTCCTAACTAGCCAAACCTTATTGGCCACCTTGCTGAAAGCCCAATCCCAAAACCCAGATGTTCCAAATATGTTCCCCCATGACTCGGTGACACCTCGTAATATTGTATCTTCTCACCATGATGAGAGAAATGGAAATTATAATCCACCATCTTCTGAAGATTATTATGAGGAGTAACACCACAACCAACATACTGGGTACCATGACCAAGATCCTTATGGGGGGAATGGTGAGGATGGTAAATTTTTTGGGTTGTATGAATCTAATAATGAAAATCAACTAAAAGAGAAACTTGGGGCTTTAGAAAAAATGGTAGTAGAAGGACAGAAAAAACTAGAAACCAGTCAAGCCCTTTTAGCTACCTTACTAGAGCCCCAAGCACAAAAATCTATGGTGGACTTAGAGCAACCTAAGATGGTTCTTCCTGAAGATGATGATGATGATCTAATTTTTATGTCATATACATCAGATTCTAAAGAAACAATACACACCGTGGGGTTGTATTTCTTGTACGATGAGGACGTTGGCATTCCTACCCTTCCCTTGGAGACTTTATTACTCGAGTATGAAAAGTCAATCTCAGAGAGTCGTCCTAAAGACCCAACAACCTTTCCCATAATTTGCAAAAGTCCAATTGTTATCGACGACCAATCCCCTCTGGTAGGATCTATTCTGGATAATGAGCAGCCAACCTCCATTGATGAATTGATTCCTCCCATTCTGCCACAACCAATTCCCATTCTACATAAGGATGATATAGAAGTGGAGAACTCCTTAGAAGAAATCCATATACGCCCTTCTGCTGGATGCAAGGAATATATCCCCATCTTTATCCTTCAAGAACCCTTGGGAAATCCTTGCATAGAGGAACTACAGTTACCTGCAATATCAACCATGAAATCCATCTATCCCAAGGTTGATTGCATGAATTTTGAGGAGAGCCAAAATATGTATGATGCTGATTTAAATTCGTGTGTCCCTTTCATATTACCACCAATTTTATGATATGCAGATCAATATGCCAGAGGGAAACCAAAGCCTGATCCCCCACCCGATGTTGCAGAGTCGACACCATATGTGCCACCCACTGAACACCCGCCAATCCCCCTCAAGCCACACACATTTATGACATTTCCTTTACTACTAAAGGAAGATGTGTGGATCCTTTTAGAAGGAGTACGAGGAAAAAGACATTATGAAATCCTCTTTCAGCCTCTACGATCACCCATTAATTGGGTGTACCATGAAGCTCCTTTGTTCAAAGCTACAACCATCATCAACATCCCCTTCAGTTGGACATTTTTTGAGCTACCAGGACCTCCCGGTGATCCCAGTGATTTTCTTCCCTCCATCCTGGATTTGTGTTTTGCTCGAGACGAGCAAAATTTAAAGTCTGGGGTGGAGGTGGGTGGTACGTGATCCACCCCATTATCTTCCCTTTTTCCACATTACTTTTCTGTACCTTTTATTATATTGCATGTACTTTTCTTTTTCTAGATGTTTTGGCCTTTATCTAGTCGGCCCATTAATTAGACGTATATCATTTTACCCCAAATTGAATTTTGTAAACTTTTTGCAAAGACTATTACAAATTGTCATGTCTGAAACCACCATGTCACCTAGGATCCTTAATAACACCACTCCTCGGAATAGTTGGCAAGTCAT
Organism: Alisma plantago-aquatica; assembly: GCA_963693085.1. NCBI lineage: Eukaryota > Viridiplantae > Streptophyta > Magnoliopsida > Alismatales > Alismataceae > Alisma > Alisma plantago-aquatica. The sequence goes on from OY856415.1 coordinate 325,252,241, forward strand.
AAGGAATCGATCAGAACCAAACATAATTTTCCCTATATTTAAACAACGGATTATCTTGTTATAAAATTTGTATGATGTGATTTATAGGAATACTCTAATGAGAGCAATGACACTCTCTGACAAAAATATATGAAAAAAAATTTGAAAGTTATAAGCACAAGAACATCTCTTCCTTCCCTCTATTTTTCTTCTAAAAAAAGAGAAGAAAAGAATCACCACCAGACAAAAATCAAGTCTGGGGTGGCATGCTTCCGAAAATAAAAACTGCATACCCCACAAAGGGGCGTACCATCAAAAGATGCCAAAAGTGCACATGAAAAAAATTGTGACCAATGTAGCCACAACTCCATAAATTCATATCCCGAGTCGAATAGAGGAGGGATCAATATATTTTCATCACTTCTTTCTTTGTTTTCACACCCCAAATTCATCATATTATTGTGCAACAACTTTAAAAAAAAAGAGTAAAAAAAAATTGAGAGTGTCAAAGCGAAAGTAAGAGATGCCTATTTTTCTACGAATTCTTATTTTAGAAGCTAGATTTGACAATTGTTTTGATAGGGAATATAGAATTTTATGCTATGTGGTTCTAGGAGATCGGGTCACTTGGCCAAAATTTGGAGGTGAGGATTGTAGTAATATTATTAAGGTGAGGATGGCATTTTGGGAGTATAAATTAGACTTTATTTGTGATTTTACTTGCTTGAGGACAAGCAAAGATTCAAGTCTGGGGTATTTTGATAAATGTGTTTTCATCACTTTTATTTGCATCTTTTAGATATCTTTTTATGATTGTTTTGTTGTTTATTTTCTTAGTTTTATAATTAATTACATTATATTATATTTTTCTCTTCAAGAAGAATTTTAATCATATTTTCTTGGATTTTGTAGGAAATGGGATAAATATTCTTGGAGTATAATTGCACAATTTGCAGCAGTCCTGTAATTATTTTATATCTATCACTAAAAGTGTCATAACTCTTGCATCCAAAGTCCAAATTGAGTGTAAAAATATTTATTGGAAATGAAATTTAATTTCCTAAAAGAATATCCTATTATTTGGACCACTTTTGTGCGTTTTACGGGAGTGAAATGCGTTCGAAATCACTGCTGCGGGAATCTGCATTGAAGAAGAGAGTTACATGGTCAAGACAATTAATGTCTATCAAATTCCTATTGACCAAATCTTGAAAATTCAAATGGATATCCCTCTGTTTTTTCCCCCTCTTTTTTTGGATAGCCTACCCCTCCTTCTCCTATAAAACAAAGGGCACTTCCTCCTCCCAAGGATCATCTTTTGTATTGGAATTCTGAGCATTTGTTCTCCTATTATTCAAGCAATAGAATTTCTTCTTAGTGTTCTTTAATTCTTACAATTTATATTCTTGCAATAGATCTAGTTGTTCTTCCTTTCTTCTTCTTTCTCTTCTGTGGATTGGAGCAAGGGTTGAAGAGATTGGCCATTTAATTGTCTCTAGCCTAAGGATTTTCCTTTAGTAAGACTAGACTATGGCCATTTTGCTTCTCCCCTCTGCCTCCATGTTTTCCACAAGCATGTGTGAGTAGACTTCTATCGAGGCAAGGGGAATAACCCCTTAGCCATGGTTTTAACGACTTTTTCTTAAATGACTAGATGGTAATCGATTTTAATTAACGGTTTATCTTCGGATCCCACGTTAATCCAGATGGAAATGACCATGGAAATCCGGATTTAGAACAATAAAACCGATTGCATAGATGTTTTGATATGACCGTGGATTTTCGTCTTTTAGGATGATAAACTAGGAAGCATGAGCACCAAGACCAATGGGCTCATGTGGAGTTTATCTCTTGTGAGTTTTTAAATTCGGAAACCTTCATCGAATCATCACTTAAGAATTAGTTGTTATCGCCTAGGCTAAGGTGGTGAAAACCCCTACGAGCCTCGATTCTCTCTCTTTGATTTCAACCTCCGTTAATTTGCTTTCTTTACTTCTAGTCTTTTTCCATTCACAATAGTCTACTTGTGCTAACAATTGTTTCTTTTCCTTATGACAGAGGCAAAATACATTCTTGTTATTACATTATTACTTTGTATTTATTTCTTATTTTAGTGTAAGCAATCAAACCCCCAACCTGAGTTTTACTTTCCGTTCTAAATCTGAAAATACAAAATAATAATAAAATAGTTCTTCAAAATAATTGGGATAAAAGAAACAATCTTAAAATGTTGTCCTGTGGGATCGACCCTTTCTATACCAGCCTTAATCGGAAAGTTAAAAAAGGATTAAACTCTAGGATAATTATCTTAGTGATTGTAAGTGCTAAGTGACACATTAACACATGTTTATTTAGATGTCCTTTAATCAATGTTGGAAAAAAGTTATATCTCTTGCTGGGACGTTTGGTCTACCCTTGTGGGTTTCCACATCTTTTAGGTGGTCGTACACGAAGAGGTAGAGAACGTGTAGCTGAGAAAGAGCAACAACAAGAGCAGTAGAAGATAAGGTTGGATGTGTTGCTAGTCTTTTGGTGATAGAGTCCTAGATATCGTCCTTGTACACTTATGTCCTTGGAGGTTTTTCTCAATGTGTTTTGTGGATATGTTATTGATATGAGGTTTTGTCATATGTGCCATCGTTGTATAGATAGGGCATGCGTATATGTATTTATGTGGAACATGTACCTCATGTAACAGATGAACTACATGAATGATAGAGTATGATGATGTAAGAACCTTGTGATATGATACGTAATGCATGTGACATGCTTGTGGACTTATATGTGATAAGTTTTTGGCTTATGGTGCTTTTGTGAAATCAATTTTAATTTCCTGTGTTTTCTGTTAATCTACTTGCTTAGTTATAATTCCGCATATGGTTTTGAGTAATCTTATTTTTGGCACGTCGGATGGTCACATCATATATATATATATATATATATATATATATATATATATATATATATATATATATATATATATATATATATATATATATATATATATATATATATATATATATATATATATCACTCAGTGTCACTTCCTCTAACATGATTTTTGTTTCAGTTTGCATGGTTGGGGTAGTGATGTCCGTAGGAGAGAAGGGCAAGGAATCTTAGGCAAGGAGATTATTCCCTGAGGAGAAAGCTAGGAGCCTAAACCTAGGGGCGTGTCAACTATTATTTAATATTAAGTCTATAATTCATTTAAAATTATGAGAACAGTGGATTAATTTTATGTGTGAGTTTTATGTTGAAGATCTTGAGAATGATAATTGTTAGCTTTCCTCTATTTTGGAAAATCTTGAACATGTTTATGTTTTAGAAAATTTGGATGCTACATATATTTATGTTGAAGATCTTGAACATGTATATGTTTTAGAAAATTTGGATGATACATAACTACTTTTCCTTTTCCAACATTTCCACAATTTTAGAAAATTATAGCATATTAACTATCAAACACGTTTAATTTAAAACATATGAATCATGTCTTACAATCAATTATTTCTTGGCTCCATCTGGAATATTAGAGATGAATTGGTCCTCATATGTGTCATAATGAAACCTAAGCTATCTCATCTCCATTTTTTCACTTGTATTTTAAGTAAATCATTTTGAAATATATTTTTGGATTGGATTGTCATCTCAATAAATCACTTAATAGGACATACTAAATACTCTTTGATGTTAAACCTTATTCTAATACATTTTTTGCTTTCTGATTGGCCTATCAACATTCCTAGTATACTGTGGATATTTTGGTGTAAATGTAACCTAAAATGGAATGATAATTGTTAAACCAACTTGAAGTCCTTGTACATATCTATCCTCAAACATAACACTTAATGGTTCACAAATTCTTAAAGGTGATGCTTTTGTTCTTAAGAAGAAAGGCATTCGAATCCCTTTATGATATGAGAGGAGGGTGATGATATGACTTCTAAAGAAGTTCTCTCCTATGAGTCTCATCAAGATGCATCTAAGGAGGATGAGTCTTGAGCTTTAGCTTGCTTTCTCTTTGAAAATCAATGACATATTTTGGGATTGCATGGACAATCTTTAGATGGGTTGAAAATGATGTTGATGATTGATATTTCCTTCATTTCAATTTTTTTTCCTTTTATTCTTGTGAGATGACTAAGGTTGACCACCCCTATTTGTGATTTTTTTTCATGTGTTGCCTTTATTTTAATAGGGAAACTTGGTAGGCGTGTCTTATGTTTCGAACTTTACTTTACCTCTATTTATTTAAAAAAAAAACTTTCATACATATATAATTAGAAAAATTAGAAATTGCCTACATGTAATCTACAATGAAAAGGGAAGCAAAGGGGGGCACTAGAAGTGCTGTGAAAGAGTACATACAAATGGGATATCTAGCTTAAGAAACCAACAAAAAGAAAGGTTGTCCATATTATGTTTAGAGAAAGTATGAAAATGGGGGTGGGATCCCCTTAGATAACCCATTGTAAACATGAACCTCAAGGAGGATCTATTGACTTTTGAAGGACCACCTAGTCAGCCATTTTTGTATCATATTCATCATCAAACTTGACCATACTCATCGGGCCTGAGGTTTCATCATCATGAGAAATGGTGAACACCCGAGGAGTTGGCATAAGTTTGAGGTTGAATAAAAGTCACTTGTAAAAGTTATCTGTTCAAAATTTGATTTCATTATAAACATTTGACATTATATAAATATAGATAACATTTTGTTATCAATGAAGGTATGGTTTGAGCAATCCAAATTTCACAACATGCAAGCAACTACAGTGTCGACCATCACCATAATAGATTGATCAATGCAATACTTCTTGTTGTATAATATGCAAATGTGTCTATCATATGAGATGTTACTATTTGAGTGTTTCTATGAAAAAAATGCTGCAAAATTTTTCTAGATAAATACCAAAAGAAAAGACGTGATCAATGTTTTTTTCACAGTTGTAAAAGAAATACAATGTAGGGCCTGTAGAACCGCCTTTAATTGTGATTTGATCCTACATTGATTTTATTTTTACCGATCAATCATAAAAGGTTATGAACTTTAGCTAGGCATTTAATATCCCAAAACAATATGCCACAATGTGGATTATGACAATAGTGCATTAGAAAAATTATAGTCACTATTGACACTATAGTTTTAAACCTATAGTCAATTACTATAGGTTTATTCTTGGGTTGGGAAAGGTTATTTGAGAGGTTTTCAATCTATTCCACCACTCTAAGATATCCAATGTTCTTTTAAGTTCATTGCTCCAAGAGGAGGAAAGAAGATAATGAGCCATCTCTAGAGAGATAATATTTTTATAGATCTAGGTGTATTGACACTAGGCATGCAATTTGATAAACATCCGAAGGGTGTCTAAGGATTAGACCGGAATTTCAGTGTTGTTTCAAACAAGGAGAAATATGAATGAAATCGTTAATGAGTACTTGCCACATGAAAACGTAATTCTCAAAAGGAAACAATGCTTTGAAGTTATTTCTCAAAACCAAGGAGGTCTTTCACTATAATATTTTAACTTGACGTACTCCTACTAGATGCAATTCTTATTTCCAATGATCTTAACTATGATTTTGTAGAACACGCATTTAGAGTACAAGCTTTGGTTAATACCTCCCCAACCACGTTATTTTTTTGGCTTGTAAATACTTTCCCTCCTTTTGTTGATGGGATGTTACTTCTAGTACGTCTCGGATACAATTTCTACTACAGCTCTCGTGGTTTTTATTTCAGTATATGAAGTACTTTAAAAAAAACCTTAGAATTGTGTTTTTGACAACTTAAACATTGCGAGAATAAGTAATTTTCAACAATAACGCCTCATCGTCTTATCGAGATGCAAAGATATGTTTGTACACTTTAAGGTTTAATTGATTATTTGAACTTAGTCGTCTTCACATAATCTGTGTGGATAATTAGATTTTAAGTTGTACTGGGCGTTAACATCAGGTGATTATTATTCTATATATCTATTTAGTTCTATTTTGATAAATATACTAAACCTCCCACCAACTAGTAGACTGGCTCCACCCGTGCTAACTGCTAGGGTGTATATGTTCTGTATTTTATTATATACTCCCCCAAAAATTGTGCAACATTAATTTATAAACTATCTGATAATATTGTTACATACTGGACGTCTATCATGTTTGATTGTGTGGTGCTGGACACCAAGTGACCAACCGGGCAGTTACTACCTACCATCGCACCCTTCGTTGGATCTGTTTCCTTGGTCAACAAACAGTATTTGATGTTTCCTTCTCTTTAGGAAGCTTTATAGTCAAGCTTCAGGTTTCATAAATGGCTCGATAACGCTTAGATGCCCTCGTGTGGTTGGTCTCAACTTGCCTGCTATGCCAGCCGCATCACATGTGGTCGTGCTGGTATCTACGTGCGGTGTATCAGATCGAATCTGATCATATATGAAAAGATATGAACAAATACATATATAAGTTCCAGAAGAGACAAGTAGATGAATTCAGCAGCTTCCCGGAAGCACAGTACCGTTTGGATTCCCACTTCATATGCCCAAGTTGCTGCTGGCACGCACGTACTGCGCAGATGTGGTGTGGTGGAGGTGCGTGGTGGTCCTGAAATCTACGTAAACGACGTTTGGCTGACGTTACTTGTGATAGTAATTAGTAAACCGGCAGGGGTAAGTTGAAAAAGAAGTGTTGAAGTATAATATCACTTATATGTTGTCATTGGTGCTTCTGCGATGATATATATTATATATTGTATTTTCTACGATGGTAGTTTCTTGATATGTAAAGTGATGACCTTGGTTTGAATTTAAACTATAAAGATTCATTATGTATCATTTGGAAGCTTATATACCCACATATCCATACAACCGCCCCACGAACCTATTGTTTCATGGTTATGGTTATGGTGCGGGTACGATGTAGGATAAAGTGGGTATATACCCATAACCATACCTACCACTTAAATGAGTACGATTATGGGTATAGTCATACCCCCACCATACCCTACCCATTTACACCCCTTAAGATTAGTAAATCAGGGTTTCTTCAAATAGAATACTTTTTATTTTGATAAGTGTCATTCATAGATGAAAGACTGAAATCACAACCGCAAGATCAACATAGATGTAAGTAAAGATCAACAATGTTACGATATATAACAAACTACCAACAAGAAAAAGTTGTAGGTCGATGGAAGACCAAGTAAAAGTGCAGGTGCAAGGGAAAGGGGATGGCGTTTAGAACAAGTTACCATCATTAAAAAGAGAACATACTAAAAGTAACTAATAACAATAGAGATGGGACATATCAGCCCATCTACTCTGCCATCAACATGCTAACCCTCATGGAGGGATTGAAAAGAAAAATGACCTTTCTTAGAGAAAGCTCTATCTTCACATGTATGGCAAAGTCTCAGAGAAACATAATCAGTTCTTGGTGATTCGATCCTGAATGAACTTAAAAGATGAACAAATCAAGTAGTATTAAACATGAATATGCACACATATCTCAGAAATAGATAGTAAATTAATATTATAACATCTACAATTTCTTTCAATTCAAATAAAAAAGTAACGAGAAAGTATAAAATAATTATAGTAAGTAATGTTGTTGGGGAAGATGTTTACAAAGCCATTCCGAGTTTCTTTGAAACGGGAAAGCTTCTTCGTGAGTGCAATAACACTTTCATTACTTTAATTCCAAAGTGTCATGGTGCTTCTTGCCTTAATGACTTCAGGCCCATCTCTCTATGCAATGTCATTTATAAGATTATTACAAAGGTTCTTGCTAACCGTTTGAGTGCTATTTTTCCTGATCTCATTGACAAGAGTCAATTTGCCTTCATTAAAGGAAGATCTATTAGTGATGCTATGCTTCTTGCAAATGACATTCTTAGCTCTTTCTCTAATGCACATGGTCCTGGTAAGCTATGCATTAAAGATGACCTAGCTAAGGCTTATGACTCTGTTAGATGTGATTACATTCTCTTCATTCTTAGAAGTATGGGTTTTCCTCCTAAGTGGCTGAAATGGATTGTTGTTTGTTTCTCCACTTCATCTTACAAGGTCTTGATCAATGGTAATCCTTCCTCATCCTTCTCTGCTTCCAATGGTGTTAAACAAGGGGATCCCTTGGCCCCATATTTGTTTGTGATAGCTATGCATGGTTTCAATGCTCTTATTAATGCTTATGTGTCCAAAGGCAGTATTAACTCTGGTCATACTCAAAAGGATGTGAAGGTTTCCCACATAGTCTTTGATAATGACCACTTAATTTTTGCTAAGGCTAATAAGAGTAATGCTCTTATGATAAATGAAGTTTTTTTAGTTCTTTCAAGATATTTCTGGTTTGAGGCTTAATAATTTGAAGAGTCAGCTCTTTGTCAGTAAAAGCACAAGTACTGATATTGCAAAGGACATCTCTAGTTGTTTAAGCATTCAGATTTCCTCTCTACCTGTGAGATATCTTGGATTACCCCTCTTTACGGGCAGGTTAACGAAATCTATGTGCAATCCTATCCTTGATAAAATTAGAAGTAAGTTGGATACGTGGAAATGCAATCTGTTATCTCAAGCTGGGAGAATTGAATTGGTTATTTCTACTCTTTCTTCGTATCATATTTTCTGGACCTCAGCTTTCCCTATTCCCAAATTAGTGATCTTACAAATTGAGAATATGATGCGGGATTTCATTTGGGGTGATAATGAGGACAAGAAGCATCTTCACACTGTTTCTTGGGACTTTATATGTAGGCCTAAGAAGGAAGGGGGCCTGGGTATCAGGCGTGTGGAAGACTGGTCTAAAGCTGGTGTGTTGAAGAATCTATGGAATATTGCAATGGATAAAGAATCTCTTTGGGTCAAATGGCTGCATAGCAAGTATCTTGAAAATGATTCTATTTGGTCGATTAAAACTAAAGCAAATTTTACTTGGTTATTTAAGAAACTCCTCAATCACAGATATTTACTGATTCCACATGTGAAGTTCATTGTCATCAATGGTGAGGATATTTACTTATGGAAGGATCCTTGGATTCCTACTGGTAAAAGGTTGCGGGATGTCATGGATTGCCAGCAATTGATGATCTGAATGGGCAATGAAGCTAGGAGGAAGCTTAACAGCTGTATCCATAATGGGGTTTGGTCTGTACCAGAGTTTAGAGGCTCGGAGAAGATTTCTGCTTTCTTAAATAGTCTATCCAGGCCGAATGGTCATGCTGACTCATTGTTGATTGGAAACTCTATTTCGTTTAAGCTAAAGGATGCTTGGAATCTCGTCAGAATACAAGACCCCTGTGTTGATTGGCATGATTGGGTTTGGAAAGGGAAAGTTCCCAGGAGATGCTCTTGTTTTCTATGGAAATTTTTCTTAGACAACTTATCCACGATTGATTACTTGAACAAGATGGGTTTCTACTTTGTGTCGAGGTGCTCTCTCTGTAAAGAGGAGTCTGAAGATGCAGTTCATGTGTTTTTTAACTGTAGGTTTAGTGCTGCTATTTGGGGGAAATTTAACACAATTTATGGCTCCTGTCCTAATTCCAAAGCTAACATTTTGACGTTCAAAGGGGAAGCTAGAACCACTGCTGTCTTCGTGCTCTATTATATATGGCGTGAAAGGAATCATAGGATTTTTCTTAACTTTGAAGGTGGTTCAGATTCGATTTGGGATCTGAGCATTAATGATACTCATAGTCTGTATAGATAGCTTTTTCCTTTTGTTCTGTATAGTTTTCTTTTCTTTGTGATCTACTATGGATCACTCGTTTGAATCACTGTTCTTGTTTTGGAATATGATGCATGCTAGGTTCACCAAAAAAAATGTTGTTGTGGGTGTGACCTAGGATTTTTTTTGTTAGGTGATATGCATAGTTCTGGACATGACTCCTCATCTAGAAGAATGTGCCAAAATAGGCTTTTAGGTGGGATACATGAAGAACAAGTGGATACTATCTTCTAAGTTGGTTCTACATAACAAACATCGATATGGACATATAAAACCCCTGGATGGCCAATGCGTTACAAATAATAGCCTTTTAGTTATGATCAATAAGAAAAATGGCATGAATAAATTTACACAAAGTTACCCATTTTTTTTAAAAATGCTGGAGAGTATCAATGCTCGGATAAATTAAGGATAGACATGCTTTATAGACGAAATAATTTTTGCTCCAAATCCAGCAAGGAGTAACTGTCATGGAATTAAGGTGATAGAAGATGACAACAAGGTCTTTTGGGATAAATCATTTAAGGAGAGACATCATTTGAGGGAGTTGTGATGATTGGAAAGAAATCAGGATACGACTTTGACATAATAGTGTTCTTTATGTGGGTAAGAATAGATATATCTAGTTTTGTATTCTTTATAGATCCAAATTCAAGATACAAAGACATCCAAATTCTGGTTTGTGGTGAGTGATAGGAGTCCATCATAACACTAGATTTTGTAATGTATGCATTATTTGGTAAAAAGGTTACGATGCAACAGTCAGCGTGTTGCATAGATAATTGAATGGAGCAATATTTTATCAATCAAACTGAAATAATAGTGGTTGTGTTATGGAATTTGTTACCCATTGCTACACTAATTTGGCCCAAAAAGCAATGAACGAACATAAAATCTCACTGTGTGAAATTTCAACGGCGGATGGTCAGCGGTGCATTTTGTTGCAAACATAGTACTGAACGGAGTAGTAATCCATTAATTAACATATCTCCAAAATGGTGAGATTTTAGTTTCTCTCATCTGTTGCTAAGAGGATTGTTATTAGTATTTGTTCTTTCTCTCTTCAATAAGTATATTTATTTACACAAAACAAGACAATGATTTTACCGATGAGGCAATGTGAGTGAATTTTGATGTCGAAGTTGCCCCAATGGTTTTACATCTGGTGTCCAAATTGTCAAGGTGTGGCTTAAATTTGTCCTATTTTCACCCCAAAGATAGTGACATATATATTATTATATTGTGAAATTCTTATAATATGAATAAGGATACAACTTAGGTAGTAATGGATGAGAAGATTGAGAGAAGAGTTAAGGAGGGTGAGTCAACCATCTAAGTTGAGGACTCTAAATTTCCATTTAGACAATTTATAGTATATTAATGTGAGGATAGGTTGACATACTAACCTATTTAAAGTGAATGGGGAAAAAGGGAAGTCCAAGGTAAGTGATAGAGAAATATTCCTCTTTACAATCCAACATGGTTTTGAATCTATTTAGATCAATTGGGCAAATGTGAATACCATGCAAAGTTGATATTTTACAAATGATCTTACGTATTGATAAATGTGACAATAACCCAAGACTATGAATAATATTCATGATATTGTGATCATTTGGTTTTAGGAAAATAGTGGCATCATCCAGCATATAGAATGATGTTACTTTGAAAACGACTCACCAAATCAATACAACCATTCTCAATTCCAAGGTTAAGCATTTTGGCCAAAATATATGTGTAATGATGAAAATCTAAGGGGTCACATTATGTGATTCCAATATTACTATGAACTAAACCAAATCCAAACCATTAATGAGAGTGGATAAGTGAGACAAGCTAACACAAATATATATTCACTAAATTCATATAAAAGGGACTAATAAACCTTTGTGCCATTCTGAGATAGACTTCTAGTTGATGATGTCAAGTGCTTTCTCAAAATCAAGTTGAAGAATCAAAATATGGGAGTTGATAGTATAGAACAAGTGAGTAATTTATCTAAAATCAGATAAGTATCATGTAGGCATATCCCTTTAATCAAAGAAGATTGTTCAAGCCTTACATTATGATCAATCTGTTCTTTTATATGAGAGCTCAACACATTGAAGATGATTTTGCATGTTTCACTAGTGGCACATAGGACGGAAATTTATGAAAAAAATTAGGATCATTTGATTTCTTAAATATAATCATATGGGTTTATTGAGGATACAAATTTGTGGGAAAATAAAACCATGGTAATAAATATAGTTGATCATGTTGTTAAAAAAGATATGATGATTTCTATTGGTTATGGAAAAAGTTGAATCCATGATGGCCTATCAATTCCTTAGTAATAAGACTTTTCATTGTTGTAAATATTTAGTTAGGAGGAAATATTAAGACGAGTCATCATAATTACAAATTTTATTAGGATAAAACATGGGACAATTAAATCAGAATAGTTCACAACATGATTGACTATGATTAAATATTTCAAAATTGATCATTGAAGTGTTTAGTGATAAGATGTTGATCTATAACAATGAGTTTTTTGATATCGGTATTGTGAATGTGAGATTTTCATATTTGTGAATTTTAGAATTTATGAAAGAATTTGATATTTTTAGCGCCTTCACCAAAAAAAAAGTTTAGGTATTGTTCCCAGGAGATTTCTTGTATAATAATTAGAGACCAGAGCTCCATGTTGATGGTTTGAGTTATTTCTGAATCATAAAAAGGACATCTCTTAGAGATAAGGTCTCACTACAAACTCTTTATCTTATTATAAATGTTAACAAAATGTTCTTTATTCTAAGTTTTCAACTTATCATGAAGAGAGTATATGTTAATATGTGTGTTATAACCTTGTTCAAAATTAATAACATCAATCAAATAAGAAGTACAATTATGATATGTTTTCACTCCATATGCTATGTAAATAAAATCATTCAAATCCCCAAGGAATCATTTGTGTGTTAACCATAAAGGGGAGTAATTAGAGATGAGTTTTCTCAATGTAAGTAAAAGTAAGTTTTTTACCATTCTTGAGGACATAGAAAATGATCTATAAGAGACACGGAGTCATTTTTCCATGTTAAATTAATATCTAGTGCAAATAGATCAATTAGGTTGTTGATGAAATTGTATTCATTCAAATGTATGTTATTGTGATCATGCAGATCTCTAGTGTTGACCATTTGAGTATGCTTAATATTTTACCCAAAGAGACTAAAATCACATCCAAAAACCAAATGTTGCACTTTCTAAGTTAAGGCTAGATATGATAGTTGATAAGAACATATTTTGAAGTCTTGGTTCGTCATGTATATTAAACAAATCCATTCTCATATATATTTTAGAAGGTGATGACATTGAAATAGGGCCCTCAATGAGTGGTGATATTTTCTAGAATATTAGGGTTCCAAAAAAAATGATACCACCACTAAGGGCTTTACGGGGGATTTGTGACCATACATGGATATAGTGTCTACTAGTAGCATGAAGTAAGAAATGTGAGAGTTATTATTTTTTCTCTTGAATAATGACGAGATTGATGTTATGATAACCAATGAAGTGTCTAATTTTACATCACCTACAAGAAGATACAAACTTGCAAACATAATCAGATGCAATAATCAAGAGAAAAACTTGGAGTATCACTAGTATGTAAGAATGATATATATATATATATATATATATATATATATATATATATAGTCAGGCTAGAATACACTCGAGTGTAAAGATCGCATGAATACACTCAAGTGTGTTTGCATATCAAGACTATTTTTTGCAAAAAGTAAACCATTGATCTTCACCGTCATACTATAACTAGGCTACATACAAAATTTGAGCCCATTTGGATGAGTGTAAGTCACTCATCCAAGGGCAACAAAATTGACGTGCGAAACTAATTTGAAATGCATAATTTTTGCGGTCTTTATAACATGACCTATAAATGTCCAAATGTGCTCAAATTTTGCGTATGAGCTATTCATAATATGTTTAAGAAGATCAACGGATTAGATTTTTGAAATAAATATTGTATCATGAAAAACTACTTGAGTGTATTCTACTCCGAATACACTCGAGTGTATTCTAGCATGATTGTCTCTCTCTCATATATATATATATATATATATATATATATATATATATATATATATATATATATATATATATATATATATATATATAGGCTGATCTTTTGTTACCCGCGCGGGTAACTAGATTTTTGCTACCCGCTGGCTACTCACACATCCAAAAGAGTAACTATATGGTACACAAGAGTAACTCTTCTGATCAAAAGAGTAACTGTATTGATATAAAAAGTAACTGTGTGACGAAAAAGTAACTGTGCAGAAAATATATAGTCAATAAATATATGGACGGGTTTTTTGATTTTGGTGGGGCAAATGATATTAGTTTTGGATCAACTTTTTTAGGGAGCTAGATAAAATGCTCCTCTACAATTGTGAAAAAAAATAAAAAATATATCAAGAAGGGTGCGCGGGTATTAAAGATGAGGCCATATATATACATACATACATACATACATACATACATACATATATATATATCCATATATGCATTAGTAATTTGTTCTACCACGGTAGAGATGGAATGTCCATCAATCCAATCAAGATTTGTTTCTAATTTAGAGAGAGACAAGTTTACATCTATATAATTATCAAAAGAAATGCCTACTCTATTTGTGAATTTAACTAAATCACAAGTTCTTCCCATGAAGTTGCTAATATGGCATCATTATGAGTTATGTACTAGCGGGGAACAAGTAGTAGGGATAATCATTTCCTACGTCTTTGTCGACAGTTATGTTTTTCTAATTTTTGTAGAAGTCAACATGAATGTATTATCATTGTTGATGAAATAATGTTTAGAAACATTCTTTTTGAGATGCCCATCATTTTTATTCCAAGTAGTGGAGAATACTTGAGCCTTGATTTTTTCAATTAGTGCTAAACTATCAACTATATCTTTCTCAATTATTATTTGATAATAATTGATATATTTGGCATAGAAGGAGCCCATTATAGCATCTTTAAGGTAAGAATCTTTATGGTGTTAAATAGTGGGGTTTGTGACTGGTGGTGTAGGAGGTTTATAAACATCATTTTCTCTTTTCTTGGGATGAAAGGTTTGTCTGATGTTAGGTGGTTGTTGGGTGTGTCAGACAGAGGCTTGAATGAATTTGAGTTTGGTTTTTATACTGATTATCTTTCTAAGCATATCATGCCCTTTGTCATTTTGTAAAGTTGAAATCGTGGCACTAGGTATTGGTCTCTTATTTTTATCTTTAGGGATGGACCTTCACCTTTAAGTTTAGAGGTATATGATCTTTAAGAAGAAGGATATTGTGTGTCACAGCCAACTAAGTTTTTTTAACCTGATAAAGACCCTGAAAGGCATTTTAAGAATTGCTTGGTGTAAAGGTATCTGGGTGAAGAAATTGGAGTCTATCATCCACCACCAAAGTAATATTCTGAATATATCAATGTCCAAAGTTGGTGTGGGAGGTCAATAGTTGATACCCCAGAAAACACCACCATCTATAGAAGTCTCAATTCTTAAGTCGATCGACAATCCAAAATTATGGTATTTTGAACAAGGTGTTGGTGGCATTGGATTGAAATAACTAGGACATCTAGATGATCATTTTTTGGACCAATCAAGAACGTATATAATGTTTGATTAGCAGAAAGAATTTTGGGATAGATAAGGGTACAACCTAGAATGAGGAATTGAGGGTCTTAGTAACATCAAAGGCATTGGAGATAATTTTGATGATGTTTTTCAGGATACATATGAGAAGGATACTCCATGCAAACACTTTAATTAATCGTGTGGAGTTTATAGGAAGAATGAGCCCTAGTTCTTCATGGTCTCTTGTCATAGGAGAAATGCCACAACTAATAGATAGAGGAGGATATATAATTTGGAAAAATATAAAGGGTCTACCAAAATGATCAACGAGTGTGTAGAACCTCTATCAGGTATATATGAATTAGATGGGGGGTTGTAGTTGTGAGAGAAGTTGATATATTTGACATATGTTCATGTGTCAGAGTAGTTACTTTTCTTCATAGAAACTCTAGTAGATGTTGGAGAGGTGCAAAATGATTGAAGTGATGAACTTTTTGAGATGATTTATAATTTTAATCAACCAAGAGACAACCTTTTTTGAAGAGATAGCTAGTGCCCAAAAGAAGTATAAGTAAATGTTCATGTGTGTATATATATATATATATATATATATATATATATATAGAGAGAGAGAGAGAGAGAGAGAGATAGGAAAGCACCATTGAGGTGTACATCATGATCTGTACACTTGAGTATATTCTAGCCTGACTCTCTCTCTCTCTCTCTCTCTATATATATATATATATATATATCAATATATATATATATATATATATACAGAGAGAGAGAGAGAGTTGTAACAAGTTTGTTAGTGCAATCATAAGTTAAATGGATGATCTTTCTATAGAAGAAATAAAATATATGTTGTTGAAAATTGTAGTATTCGTGTCCATAATACTAGCATCCCTGTTAATATATATATATATATATATATATATATATATATATATAGACACACACACACACACACACACACACACACAGAGATATATATATATATATATATATTTGTGTGTGTGTTTGTGTGTGTGTATGTGTATCTATATATATATGTATATATATATATGTATATGTATATATATATATATACATATATACATATATATATATATACATATATATATATATATATATATCTATATATATACATATATATATATATATATATATATATATCTATATATATACATATATATATATATATATATATATATATATATAGTGTGTGTTTATATTGCCCGAGCGGGTATTTATGTTATGTTACCCGTGTTCTGAAATCATGGTGGCATACTACGTAAATATCCAACCCGTCTCCGCTGAACGCTTGACATCCGTATCTAAGTCACAGTTCTCGTGAGCGCCGCCGTGAAATTGTCTTCCAGGCTGGATGCACTCACATCCGAGGGTTGGATGCACTCACTGGCGTCGCCATGCAGTCATCCAGCGGTTGCCATGCTGGAGACTATAGTGCCCTAGAGGGCCGGAAAGCGTACTTTGAAAGACGTTGAGGTAGAGTGCAGAAGCTGCGCCGATTTGGGTGCCTTCCATCCCAAGCCCCCACCTCCACGGCCACAGCAATGGCACCCACCTTGAATCCCAACCTCTGATTCCTCCTCCTCCTTGCCGTCACAGCCGCGCTGCTGGCCCCGTCAGCGGCGAAGATCAGGGTGTCTTCGATCCGCCTCGACCTGCGCCCAATCATCCCGTTTGACGAGTTCAGATTCACCCGCAACGGCCGCCTGGAGCTCAATGTCTCTCACATCATTGATAGCGAACTCCAGAGTTGTAATCGTGTGTGAAGTGCGGTGACATTTTCAGAGGTATGGAGATGGTCGTTTTATCCTTCTCAGTGTTATTTTGGTTTTCTGAGGAGTTGTGCAGCGGTGGAGCGATCAAGGTGTAGATCGACACAGATAGTAACAATGGTGAAAGGATCAATGTGGTTGAAGTTAGATTGACTATGCAAGTATGCATGCTGCTTAGCTCTTGGGTCTTTGGGGATGGTGGCGGGAAATAATGGGGTTTGACATTGTGTAGGGTGTTCAGGTCCTCTTCTTAGTCAAATCCTCCAGTATGCCTTGTCCTGCAGTAGCAATGATGATAGGGTAGTCGATGTCGCCCTGATCACGTAGCCAAGCGAAGAGGTTTAAGGAGAACCTGGTACTAACATAGGAGAACATGTTGACCTGGGAAAAATGAGGTGGTGGGAAATCTCATCATGCTGGTTAGAGGTTTGGGTTTTGGGTGTTGGAAGGTGAGTGGCGTCGTGAGCGTGTTAATGCAGAAGAAGTATTTGATGAAATGTAACATATACTGCTCGAGCTATTTGGAGGCTTAATTAATTATATCCTAATGAGTGGTTCGATGTTGCGGCACTCAGAATCTTTTTACTCACGTTTGAGCACGAGGATCCAAATTGGAAGAAATTCAGAGTATTAAGAGCATTGAGCTCCGGTGGGAGATGAAAATAGATTCGAGGATGAGCGATCAAAATACTGGCCAGGGAGGCACTACAACTGCTATCGAAGGTGCATTCAAAAGGTTTTCACAGCATCTTCAGTGAATTACCAAGCAACATTAATATGGATACTCATATTGTAATAAACACGTGTCATCTATAAGATGGGCAGTCACATTTTAATAGGCAAGAGACAATTGTAATGTAGGTGACATTTTTATAATATTAATAGTCATGTTGTAATAAGCAAGTGTCATATGCCATATGGACAGTCACACTGTAATAGGCAAGAGCCAACCGTAATGTAAGAGACAGTTTTACAATATGGATACTCATATAGTAATAAACAAGTGGCATCTGTAATATGGGCAGCCATAGTGTAATAGGCAAGAGTCAATTGTATTGTAGGTGCCAGTTTGAAATATGGATAGTCATTTCGGTGGTCCAAATTCAAATGGTGTAAATCAAAACATCTCATCATTGTAACATTAGTTGAAAACGTGAAGGGACAAATTATAATATAAAGGGACAAATTATAAAGTAGGTGAACATTTTGTAATGTACACAGAAAAACTGTAACTTGAAAAAATAAATCATAAGGTGAGTGATGCTTTGTCATTTGTATCTAAGAACAAATTGTAAGGTGGGTGAAATTTTTAACAACTCTGTCGACTCCGCAGGACTGCTGCCGGGGAAGAATACACGCACATGGAAAATCCTTGCAGTCACAGAGGTACTTTGGGACATCCACCTAGGGAGATGCGAGTGTGGTAATGACTTCGTTACATAGCACCAGGCGTGATTTCGATGGTAGCGAGAAACAAATTGGAGATTAACAGTGTCGTCAGTCCGACAGAGACTATGAGGCCTCGAGCTAAAAATCATACGGGCATAATATTTACAATCACACTTATGAGATGGACGCAGCGGTGGCCACCATAATCACAATTCCTTTTCAAATCTTACCCCAATCATTTTGATCGAGGCCATGTAGAGGATGCTGCAGGGGGTCGGAGGAGGTGCGACGGCTCCGGTCAATCCCATGCCACCAAAAGTGTCCTGTATTTGTCTAAAATCGCCAAGGAGCAAAACACACTAAACACCAAAGGCTCGTCGAGCTCATCATCCTCGACATCAGTAAAGACCACAAGGTGAGTGCCAGCGGTGAGTCCCACGCCACAATCATCACCTTGTTGTGCACATGTAGGTGCTTTTTGAATGGGAAAGTTTACCCATACGCAATCAGCTATGATCATGTACATACAGAACCTCCAACCAGCGTCAGCGATCTCAGATTCCTGGACCAAGCTGCTTCTTGTGAAGGTGAAGATGGGCCTCATGGGTGATGCCATCTTGCTGGATTCATGGTGGGGCAGTTCACGTATATTGTTGTTGAGGTATTCCTTGGTTTGGAAAGCATTCAGCTGGAGTGTGTTCAAGGATTTTTGTGCATTCACAACACTGTCAATTGTGTCTCTCATCATGTGTTACATGTCGTGATCGTCTTTCTTGGCTTAATGGCCACTAACTTAATTTTTGGGCATCTGTGGAATTTAGACTGTCTGCTAATACCTACTGTCTTTCTTAGTAATAATCAAGTGGATAGTCATATTGTAATAAGTTAGTGTCATATGTAATATGGATAGTCACATTGTAATAGGAAAGAGCCAACCCTAATGTAGGTGATATTTTTGTAATATGTATATTCATATTGTAATAAGCAAGTGTCATATGTAATATAGACAGTCACATTGTAATAGGCAAGAGCCAACCGTAATGTAGGTGACAGTTTTATAATATGGATACTCATATTGTAATAAATAAGTGTCATCTGTAATATGGACAGTCGCATTGTAATAGGCAAGAACCAGCAGTAATGTAGGTGACAGTTTGTAATATGGATAGTCATATTATAATAAGAAAATGTCATCTGTAATATGGACAATCACATTGTAATAGGAAAGAGCCAACTGTAATGTAGGTGACAGTTTTTTAATATGGATAGTCATATTGTAATAAGCAAGTGTCATATGTCATATAGATAGTCACATTATAATAGGCAAGAGCCAACCATAATGTAGGAGACAGTTTGCCATATGGATAGTCATATTGTAATAAGTGTCATACGTAACATGGATAGTCATATTGTAATAAGCAAGTGTCATCTATAATATGGACAGTCATATTGTAATAGGCAAGAGCCAATTGTAATGTAGGTGACAGTTTTGTTCCACAGGATCTGTTGGTCCTGATAAATCTAGGAGTAGGCTGCACCTTCTTGCAGATAACAACACATGTCAAGTGTATATAATCCTGACCCTACCATTGAATGTGTTGATATAAACATACATGGATGATTTTAGGAGCAGCGTACTCCCTCTGAAATAAGGTACATCAGATCAACACTCCAATTTTGTAATATGGATAGTCATATTGTAATAACCAAGTGTCATAGGGAGAGAAGCACTCCATGTAATAAGAAACAATAAATAAAACTTGAATGTTACAAAAGAAAGGTGAGGGGTTCATAGGGAGAGAAGCACTCCATGTTCATGCAAATGCGACAGCTAGACTACTTGTCAGTTTGTCATCGAAATTTGTACGAATGCTTGAAGTACAATTAGAATACAAAGGTGGCATAGAAGCCATCATAAAATTTATAAATTTATTATACTTTATGACACATTTCTACAAACGGTTCATGTGCCATATCACATGTCACATGACAGAGAGTAACTCTGAACCTAAGCAGTACCCACACAAACAATTCTGAAAGAAAGCACCAAGAAGTAAACTTTGGTTGAAGGACAAGGACGGCAACGTCAAGCCGAAGTTGCATATATGTTGTAGTAATGGCTTCGTATGCATCCTCCACGACCTTCCTGTGGTTGGATCAAGAATAACGCCTCCTCCCAATTCCATAGACGATGTGCTCCTTCCTTTGGATGAAGTCGTCCGAAGATTCACTGTAAAAATAAAAATCAATTTGTTTAACAACATATAATAATTGTTTATCAAGAGACAACCATGTGTTCTATTTTCTGGCTTTCACCCTTTGCGATGAGAAACAAGAAAATCACGGTCGTGAACGATCACCCGCCCAATCGCAGTAGGTTTCTATTCTGGCCTAGCATTATTGTCATCCTCATAGCAGTCACAGGCTATCCCTGAGCTTCTATCCACTCTGCTGGAAGATCGCAGGCAGAGTAAATTTAGGACAAAGGGGATGACGAGGATTATCAAAATATTTAGAACCCAATAACATGACCAATCATGGGGGTATGAGATATGATTTGATGTGGACTAGTCGGAAACAACCAGAAGACACAAACACAACATCTGGATTCCGGTGTCCAGTGCGGTGACGGGGTGTGGAGGCGGGCTGAGGACCTCTGGAAATTCGTCGTGGTTTTTCGTGTCTCCGCAAGCGATGTACCATCCATAAGAGCTTCATCTGCGACTAGTAAATCAAATTCCGGCAGGATACAGGAAAGTCTCTTTTCAAAGTCGGAGTCGAGCTCCGGAAACGACGGTGGATGTAGCTGATTCGTCCACGTTTAACTCTGCTTCTCATCGCTGATGGGAGGCTTTGATGGGGAATGAAAGCAACGAAATTCAGTACCATATTTACATCTCATGCCACCGTGTTTCCAGCACGGGTAGAATACTGAAGTTACCCGCGCGGGCATTCAATAAACATCCATATATATATATATATATATATATATATATATATGCCGTTCATTCGTTGCGCGCGCGGGTAGCCTGGATTTTCACTACCCGACAGCCAAAAAAGTAACTCTCCTGGCCAAAAAAGTAACTCTGCTGTAAAAAAAGTAACTATGGTGAACAAAAAGTAACTACACAAATAAAAGAGTAACTCCGTACAAAATATACATCAGATATATATAAGGACGGGTTTTTTGATTTTGGAGGGGCAAATGATATTATTTTTGGCTAAATTTTTTTGGAGAGATAGATAAAATAGTCCTCTACAATTGTAATTTTTTTTTGAAAAAGTGGTCGGAAGGGTGGGCGGGTAGCTATCAGCGCGGGAAATAAAGATGGACCCATATATATATATATACATACATAAATATATATATACATATATATATGTATATATATGTATATATATAGACACACACACACACATATATATATATGTCTGTGTGTGTGTGTATCTATGTATACATATGTATATATATATATTTATATTTATGTATATATATATATATATATATATATATATATATATATATATATATATATATATATTCTTTTGTTGTGTTCATTTGGTTTTTCTGACCATATAATCCACAATGGTGTATATTCTAAATAGTCATGACTAATGATATTAAGAGAGAAGTAATTATTTTGAGGTATATCAATAAATTTATCATCCTAGAATGTTTCAGAAGAATATTTACTGTATGTATTCAAATATGTGAATTATCTAAAGAATAAAGAGGTAGATAAGATGGAGACGTGATTGTTGTTTCTATTTTGCTCTTGAGTTTGAGCATGTTTATAGTCAACATGTTTGATCATAAAAGGTGTTGTAGTAGGACGGATGATGACCTCATGTAGAGGTTGTTGATGAATGAATTTGAAGAAACTCTGATTCCATTGATAGAATAGAAAACTGGTCATTTGTGGATCATTCTTGTATTATTTAGGAGGTATATTATCAACGTATTCTCTAATTAAATGAGACAGTGTGGATGATGTTTTTGTTTTATCAAACATAAGTAGTGTCATTTCATTGACATCACATGTATTAATATAAAATGTCCAAATAGCAAGAATGAAAAGATCACGCATGAGAAGGTTCCATCCCCAAACCGCAGAGTCTTTGTTTATCATTACATAGCGAGTACAGAAGTCTTTGAATCTCAAATAAGTGGTTTACGAGAGCTTGTCCATATATGAGGATGATGAGACTTTTAAAAGATACAAGCAAGAGAATGAAGAAGAAAAAAGGGATTATCAAGATTCAAGGTCTAGATACATTGTAGAGATTTATAAAGTTGGAAATAAGAGAAGGGGAGCATATATATATATATATATATATATATATATATATAT
Source organism: Alisma plantago-aquatica (assembly GCA_963693085.1). Classification (NCBI taxonomy): domain Eukaryota; kingdom Viridiplantae; phylum Streptophyta; class Magnoliopsida; order Alismatales; family Alismataceae; genus Alisma; species Alisma plantago-aquatica. The sequence continues at coordinate 325,275,138 of OY856415.1, forward strand.
ATATATATATATATATATATATATATATAGCGTTCATTTATTGCCCGCGCGGGTAGTCTAGATTTTTGCTACCTGACAGCAAAAAAAGTAACTCTCCTGGCTAAGAAAGTAACTCTGCTGTAAAAAAAGTAACTATGGTGTCAAGAATGTAACTCAACTGGTCAAAAAAGTAACTTGTACAAATTATACAACAGATATATATAAGGACGGGTTTTTTGATTTTAGAGGGGCAAATGATATTATTTTTTACTAAAATTTTTTGGAGAACTAGACAAAATAGTCCTCTACAATTGCGATTTTTTTTAAAAAAAAGTGGTCGGAAGGGTGGTCGGGTAGCTACCCGTGCGGGCAATAAAGATGGGCCCATATATATATATATATATATATATATATATATATATATATATATATATATATATATATATATATATATATATATATATATATATATATATATATATATGGCCCATCTTTATTGCCCGCGCGGGTAGCTTCCCGCCCAACCTTCCCAATACTTGTTTTTCAAAAAAAATTCACAATTGTAGAGGACTATTTTGTCTAGCTCTCCAAAAAATTTTAGCCAAAAATAATATCATTTGCCCCTCTAAAATAAAAAAATCCGTCCTTATATATATCTGATGTATATTTTGTACAGAGTTACTTTTTTGGTCAGCAGAGTTACTTTTTTGACACCATAGTTACTTTTTTTACAACAGAGTTACTTTCTTAGGTAGGAGAGTTACTTTTTTGGCTGTAGGGTAGAGAAAATCCATGCTACCCGCACGGGCAATGAATGAACACCCATATATATATATATATATATATATATATATATATATATATATATATATATATATATATATATAGAGAGAGAGAGAGAGAGAGAGAGAGAGAGAGAGGTTAGGAAGTGTGTACCGGCCGGTACATGTAAGTTACTTGTACGAACTATTAAAATGACATATGTGGAGCATGTTAATAAAATCCAATGATATGGATTGACTCATAATTATATAGATTACATGTGTTTAAAAAATCATACCAATATCTCACATAGATTATGAGATATAGTAATATATCATCGAACGGTTTTTGTAATTTCTGCAACTTACCGTTGATTAGATAAGACACAAATTCTTTAATTGGATGATCTATGAATATCATATGTTGGTAATTTTTGATACACATCTTATCTAAGTGGTATACACCACATCCATAAAGTTAGATAATGTAGTTTAAGTTTACAATTATCATAAATGAAGGTAGGTACATGCAAGCTACATGTACTCGGGTACACAATTCTTTTAGCCATATATATATATATATATATATATATATATATATATATATATATATATATATATATTCTTTTGTTGTGTTCATTTGGTTTTTCTGACCATATAATCCACAATGGTGTATATTCTAAATAGTCATGACTAATGATATTAAGAGAGAAGTAATTATTTTGAGGTATATCAATAAATTTATCATCCTAGAATGTTTCAGAAGAATATTTACTGTATGTATTCAAATATGTGAATTATCTAAAGAATAAAGAGGTAGATAAGATGGAGACGTGATTGTTGTTTCTATTTTGCTCTTGAGTTTGAGCATGTTTATAGTCAACATGTTTGATCATAAAAGGTGTTGTAGTAGGACGGATGATGACCTCATGTAGAGGTTGTTGATGAATGAATTTGAAGAAACTCTGATTCCATTGATAGAATAGAAAACTGGTCATTTGTGGATCATTCTTGTATTATTTAGGAGGTATATTATCAACGTATTCTCTAATTAAATGAGACAGTGTGGATGATGTTTTTGTTTTATCAAACATAAGTAGTGTCATTTCATTGACATCACATGTATTAATATAAAATGTCCAAATAGCAAGAATGAAAAGATCACGCATGAGAAGGTTCCATCCCCAAACCGCAGAGTCTTTGTTTATCATTACATAGCGAGTACAGAAGTCTTTGAATCTCAAATAAGTGGTTTACGAGAGCTTGTCCATATATGAGGATGATGAGACTTTTAAAAGATACAAGCAAGAGAATGAAGAAGAAAAAAGGGATTATCAAGATTCAAGGTCTAGATACATTGTAGAGATTTATAAAGTTGGAAATAAGAGAAGGGGAGCATATATATATATATATATATATATATATATATATATATATATATATATATATATATATATATATATAGCGTTCATTTATTGCCCGCGCGGGTAGTCTAGATTTTTGCTACCTGACAGCAAAAAAAGTAACTCTCCTGGCTAAGAAAGTAACTCTGCTGTAAAAAAAGTAACTATGGTGTCAAGAATGTAACTCAACTGGTCAAAAAAGTAACTTGTACAAATTATACAACAGATATATATAAGGACGGGTTTTTTGATTTTAGAGGGGCAAATGATATTATTTTTTACTAAAATTTTTTGGAGAACTAGACAAAATAGTCCTCTACAATTGCGATTTTTTTTAAAAAAAAGTGGTCGGAAGGGTGGTCGGGTAGCTACCCGTGCGGGCAATAAAGATGGGCCCATATATATATATATATATATATATATATATATATATATATATATATATATATATATATATATATATATATATATATATATATATATATATATATATATATATATATATATATATATATATATATATGGCCCATCTTTATTGCCCGCGCGGGTAGCTTCCCGCCCAACCTTCCCAATACTTGTTTTTCAAAAAAAATTCACAATTGTAGAGGACTATTTTGTCTAGCTCTCCAAAAAATTTTAGCCAAAAATAATATCATTTGCCCCTCTAAAATAAAAAAATCCGTCCTTATATATATCTGATGTATATTTTGTACAGAGTTACTTTTTTGGTCAGCAGAGTTACTTTTTTGACACCATAGTTACTTTTTTTACAACAGAGTTACTTTCTTAGGTAGGAGAGTTACTTTTTTGGCTGTAGGGTAGAGAAAATCCATGCTACCCGCACGGGCAATGAATGAACACCCATATATATATATATATATATATATATATATATATATATATATATATATATATATATATATATATATATATATATAGAGAGAGAGAGAGAGAGAGAGAGAGAGAGAGAGAGAGGTTAGGAAGTGTGTACCGGCCGGTACATGTAAGTTACTTGTACGAACTATTAAAATGACATATGTGGAGCATGTTAATAAAATCCAATGATATGGATTGACTCATAATTATATAGATTACATGTGTTTAAAAAATCATACCAATATCTCACATAGATTATGAGATATAGTAATATATCATCGAACGGTTTTTGTAATTTCTGCAACTTACCGTTGATTAGATAAGACACAAATTCTTTAATTGGATGATCTATGAATATCATATGTTGGTAATTTTTGATACACATCTTATCTAAGTGGTATACACCACATCCATAAAGTTAGATAATGTAGTTTAAGTTTACAATTATCATAAATGAAGGTAGGTACATGCAAGCTACATGTACTCGGGTACACAATTCTTTTAGCCATATATATATATATATATATATATATATATATATATATATATATATATATATATATATATATATATATATATATATATAGGGCCCATCTTTATTGCCCGCGCGGGTAGCTACCCGCCCACTCTTCCGATCACTTTTTTTCAAAAAAAAAAATTTCGAAATTGTAGAGGACTATTTTGTCTAGCTCTCCAAAAAATTTGAGCCAAAAATAATATCATTTGCCCCTCCAAAATCAAAAAACCCGTCCTTATATATATCTGCTGTATATTTTGTACATAGTTACTTTTTTGGCCAGCAGAGTTAATTTTTTGACACCATAGTTACTTTTTTTTACAGTAGAGTTACTTTTTTAGCTAGGAGAGTTTTTTTTTGGCTGCAGGGTAGCGAAAATCCATGCTACCCGCACGGGCAATGAATGAACACTCATATATATATATATATATATATATATATATATATATATATATATATATATATATATATATATATATATGTAGAGAGAGAGAGAGAGTACTGATCTGGTGCGAAACTTATATTGTGCGAAGATGCGAGGCAACAATAGCCACCGCCCATTCCAATTGCAAAAAGTTGTCTGCCATGTAGGAATCTGATAAGACCACTAGTGAACAAGATACTCGTCTCCAGTCTTGTGACTACGCGCTTCTCATTTGGGTCATTTGAATATTCCTGTCAACTTCCTCCTCCCACTCAAACATACTTTCTGTCGATATTTTGCTATGAAGACCCTTTTTAGAACCCAAAACGGAAAGCCAATCAATCTCCACCACATGTTACAAGGTACAATATATAACATGTGGTGGAGATTGTTTGGGGTTTTATTTTAGGTTTAAAATGGTATCGACTAGACCTGTTAAATTGTGTCAAAATCTGCTCGCGCCCAGGGGTCGATCCTTTTAAGTTGGATTTGGGTCACAAAATTTACCCGCCAGAAAAAACTCAAACTCGTACCTACCCGTTTACTTAGTGAGTTTCATGGGCAATCCGCGGACACCCACGGGTGACTTGCTTAATTATCCTCTTTTTTGCATCCATGCGGCTTCCTAATAATTTGTAAATATTAAATCAACCCTATACTCATATCACAATTACATATTACAATTCAAGTTAACAAAATACAATAACAGAGACTCCAAAATCAGATCATGAAACAAAAGCAAACCAAGCGGGAACTAAGTCTAGAAACGATTGCTAGACTTAAGTTTCAGTCTCACTAGAACTTTACTTAAATTTCAGTCTTTGTTTTAGTTTCCAAGATCTACCCTTCCTCTCATTTGAATGCTACAATTCCTACTAGATATATATATATATATATATATATATATATATATATATATATATATATATATATTTGCTGTAGGTGGTCATTATTTAAGACTAATGTATGAACGTTATAGTACACTGTTGTTCTAGCATTTATGTAATTCAGAAACTTAATTCAGCATGTCAGACTATTCTTTAATAGACATGTTGCAGCCCTGTTCATGGGTGCATTGCATTTTGATACTCTTTTTCTAACACGTTTTTGGATATAAAATTAATATTACTTGACAATGTATGCAATGTGATTGTTTTATGTCATATCTTATATAAACAAACACTAGCAATATTTTTATTTTAAAATTTAAGTGGGCACCCGCGGGCAACCTGCTGGGTCGGGTTTAGATTTGCCTTTGTTCCACACGTTTAGAACTATATCTTTTTGACCCACACCTGCGAGACCCAAACCCGCAATGACCCAACTCAAATCCGACCCAACTCAAATCCAACCCACCCGTCTGACAAGTCTAGTGTCCACCTTGCATTTATCATATTTAAACTTGTCCTCCATATACCTTATCACTTTTCTCATTGATTAACGTGACCTCTTTCGATTCTGATTGCAATAACTTTAAAAAGAATGAGGTGTATTTTTGGTGGATTGATACATTGTGTGAATGCTTTGATAAGTAGAATAAGGAATAAGGTCAAGAGAAATGTCACAGCCTCGTTGCTTTTGACTGCAATTAAAACGGTAGAACGATATGTTATATTGTAGAAGGTAAATACTCGTGCATTGTTTAGACATGGAAAGATTACATTACTTCGTATACCATTAATTAACTGCCGCCTAACCGTTATTAAAAAAAAAGAATTTATTGAATTAAGAATCCATTTTCGAGTAAGATAAATATGAAGCAAAAGATATTTAGTTATATTTGCTGATTTTAGACTCGACATGGTGTTAAGAACATTAAAATAAAAAATTTATTAGCCATATTCTATAAACAAAGTACATTGCGTTAACAACTATGCAATAAGAAGGATTGTTGCGAGGTTATACTTGGTCCTAGAGAAAGTCTAACAATAATTTTCTCACAGTAGCGTGCACCTCTCTTCAAGTTGCACATGGTCATTTGCCATCGTCGACCTCCTAGTCTGGCACTATGGATGACAGTTGATGTCGTCCTCCTAGCGAAAGATAACAACCTCCTATCCTCTACAATAGTTCACGCAGACCACCGAGAAGTCCTGCCGTTCTCGTGGAACGAACATGGAGTTGTCCCGTCTAATCAACATGCCAACATCGACTTACTCTCCTTGTTATCTCTCCTTTGGTGTTCCTCCCTTGGGTAAAAAGTTGCTCGAGTTCTCTTGGTTACCACAACAAGTGAAGACAATGATTGTCAAAGCTTATTGTTGTGTCTGAGAATCCTTTAGTTCCCTCTATTTATAGAATGGTCAGGGTCAGGGTTCCTGATCCATTTGGGAGTTGAAAAGACTGAATTCATGAACTTTCTGAAAACTACAAATGGCAAACCGGTCGATTCGCATGCCCAACCAATCAGTTTGTGAATGAACCAGTCAGTTTGTGCATGTATCCTATTCTGAATCACATTGATGTTCAATGCACGAGATATGCAAAACATGACATCAACATCAATCCTTGATCTAATCAAATTGACTATCTGAACCGGGCGATTCAACATATGAACCGGTCATCTAGGACAATGAACCAGTCGGTTCATGCCCTAGTTCAGGCATTGTTCAACCAATGTCGATTCTAATCGAACTGACACTCAAACTGGTCGGTTCAACACTTGAACCGGTAGGTTCAAAGCCCACTCAGTCAATTTTCAACCAGTGTTGTTTAAACTGAATATCTAAATATATTTAGTAAACAAGTTAAACATCATTTATGAATAAACTCTTATTGTAAGTGCATCCTACGTGTGTGGCCCTATTGGTTCCAAGTGACATTGGTAGTGAATGTCCATAACCAACTTATGAAATCACAAGCAATGATTGATATCTAGTAAGACATCATTTTTATCTTAGTAATTCAGAAAGTAAGAGAACAACTTCAACCTACAATATGTAATTGGTGTTACAATGATTGTATAGTTCCTTTGTATACGATATCTAGATTGAACTCGAGGTATGTAATCTTCATCTTATTCAATGTTCAATCCATGTTCCTTGAACTAGAGAAGACTGTTTGAGATGTGTGTGAACTCAACATCATATATTGATTCACATGTACATGGCTATACTTTTCTCAGTCTCACTTATCAAGTGGATATCAAACTCATATAGGAGGGACAAATCCCATCTACATAACTAACAGTCATCCACATGTGTCATAGTTCACCGGAGCATTACCTTTATTGCAAACTTTATTCAAGGTCAGATGGGATGATGTCAAAGCACATCGAATAGGTTTAAGAACCATAATCACCACCATCACTATGAGATATGATTTTGACTACCATTTAGTTGTTCTATAAATCACTCTCAAGGTGGGTCTGTCTGATACAATGTTATTCCTTGTCTTGTTATATGATAAAAAGTCATGGGATGTATTCCATGCAATTTTTATCTTACAAGTTTTTGGAACAAAATTGGGTCTTGTTTTTTCTAATAGTATTGTTTGTACCAAAGAAATGCAAGTTGACTCATATCAATTTCCAAACAACATCACACTATCCTTTTGTCATTGTTAGGGTTGGGAGTGTGACTTAGCTAAGGTTGGAAGATGAGGTGTGTAAGGCCCATCATCTTGCTTAATTCATTAAACATAATTGCTTGGTCTAATTGGATGATTAGTTTTAAAATTTAACTTGGGATTATGATTTAATATCATTTGATAAAGAATTATGTAAAATTTGAATCAAATCATACCTTGTTTTCTCAAGTTGTAAAGTTTCATGTAGCTTGTGGAGTTTTGTGCAAATTACCCTTTTCGTAGTGTAAATATAATTTTAACACTTGCTTAAGTAGCTTCATGATGACCTTATGAATCTTGTATTTTTACATAACATTTGGATGCTTTAGAACTTTACTTTCATGGAGTTTATATATAACCTTCATGAGGTGGTAGTATATTATATTAATTGACCCTTGTGTAAATATTTTGTATGAGTAATTCGAAAATTCTTTTTTGGTTTCGATTTTATAAACTTTTGGTAATATTTTATTAGTGTTTGATTGGTTTTTTAATTTTCAATAATCTCATCTAGCATGGTGGGTTGCCACATGACGAATACACTCATTCAAAAGGAGAATTAGATATATAATAATCCATTTACATATAGTTTGTCTCTTTGTGTAGTTTCTCTTTTACCTGACACAAACTCCTTTTAGTAGAAATGTAGTTCCCGTTTGTATCAAATAAGTTTATAAACTGAAATTTGGTTATTATTTGTTGTTTTTTAAGTCTAGATCCTGGAAAATGTGTTGATGTTGATCTTTGTCCTTATAGTCCGTGGTCAATGGGGGGTAACTTGGAGAGGGGGTTGTCAAAAAACTGAAATGGGTTAAATTAGTAGGTGAAGTTCTATATTAGGATACATATATAGTCATTGAATTGCAACCGACTATTATAAATTATCCATTCATCAACATGCTTTGGCTACACACAGTTGACGAAGAACCCTGGAGTGGTCTGCTTCGACCCACCCAATGTAGATGAAGCCCCCGTGTGGTCTGTATCGACCCACGTGCAATGGTATATGCTACTCATGCCATGCACAATCATTGTCTCTAGATCAACTACATTGTTTAAACCTACTAGTTGATGCAACCCATGACATATCATTTCTTAAGTATAGAACTATCAAAGTTTCAAAAAATCAAATTTTGAAAACAACATTTCCATAACATATAGAACAAATGTCTGAAATGCGAGGCTTTCCTAAATGCTAGCCTCGCATACGTTTGATCTAGGATCACATTCAAACATATATTCTATCTATTATGGAGATGTTCTTTTCAAAATTTCATTTTTTGAAACTTTGATGGTTGTGTACTTAAGAAATGGTATGTCATGGGTTGCATCAACCAATATGTTTAAATAATGTAGTTGATCTAGACACAATGAGTGTGCATGGCATGATTAGCATCTACCATTCTACATGGGTCAATACAAACCACACTGGAGCTTCAATTGCAATCAGTGGGTCGAAGTAGACCAGGCCAGGGTTCTTCATCAACTGTGTGTAGTCGAAACGTGTTGATGAATGGATAATTTTTAATAGTTGGTTGTAACTAATTGACTATATGTGCTTCCTAATATAGAACTTCACCTACTAATTTAACCCATTTTAGTTTTTTGACAACCCCCTCCCCAGATACCCCCCCATTGACACTAAACTATAAGGACAAAGATCAACATCATCACATTTTCCAAGATCCAGACTTAAAAAAACAACAAATAATAACCAACTTTTAGTTTATAAACTTATTTGATACAAAAGGGTACTACATTTCTACTCAAAGGAGTTTATGTCAGGTAAAAGAGAAACTACAAAGACCTGTATTATATGTAAATGGATTATTATCTATCTAATTCTCCTTCTGAAATTAACTTTATGGAAAGACTGTATCCGTCATGTGGAAACCCACCACACTAGATGATATTACTAAAAAGAAAAAATTAGATCAAACACTAATATACGTATTACCAAAAAGGTATAGAATTGAATCCGAATAAGAATTTTCAAATTATTCATACAAAATATTTACACAAGAGTCTATGAATATACTACACTACCACCTCACTAAGCTTATATATAAACTCCATGAAAGTTCAAATGCATCCAAAGGTGATGTAAAACTACAAGATTATAAGGTCATCATGAAGCTACTCAATAAGTCAAAATTATATTTACACCCCAAAAAAGTGTAATTTTCACAAAACTGCACAAGCTACATAAAACTGTACAAATTGAGCAAACAAGGTCTGATTTGATTCAAATTTTACACAATGCTTTATCAGATGATATTAAATCAGAATACCAAGTTAAATTTTATTACTAATAATTTAATTAGGCCAAGAAATTATGTTTAATGAAATAAGAAAGACGATGGGCCTTACACGTCACATCTTCCAGCCTTAGCTGAATCACACTCCCAACCCTAACATTGACAAAAAGATAGTGTGATGTTGTGTGGAAATTGATATGAGTCTATTTCCACTTCCTTGGTACAAAAAATCTTATTAGAATAACCAAAACCCAAATTTGTTCCAAGAAATTGTAAGATAAAAATTGCATGGAATACATCCCATCATTTTTATCATATAACAAGACAAGGACTAACATTGTATCAGACAAAACCACCTTGAGAGTGATGCATGGAACCATTGAATGCTGCTCAAAATCATCTCTCGTAGTGATGGTGGTGGTTATGGTTCTTAGACCTAAAGTCACTATTGTAAGAAGTGGGATCCCAGAGGGGATCTACTCCCTACTAAAATAAAAAGGCAACATTCCAAACCAAACACCAACATAAATTTTTTCTCCAAAAGGGATGATAATCAATTTATTAAACACGAATGTATCATAACACCGAAGTAGAAACGGGATTTAAAGATGTATCTAACCATTACGAAGATTGTTATCATCACTATCCTTCACCAGACTGGGTGAGATAGAAGGAAATTATAACTAAACATAGGACTAGCTAAGGATCACCTAAAAACTTCAAGCAAATCTCCCAGGAGGTTTTAGTTACACTTATTGTGGTCAGGTCCCCTTGATTGCCTTCTCCTAGTCCAACACCTAGGGTTAGAAGCATTCCCCACAAAAGGAAAAGAAAAGATAACATAAGCAAAAGTGTGGTATGTGCATACTAAAATAGAGTTGAGAAATAATGGAATAATAGGTGGTCAAGTAAAAATCACTTCCCATATAAAAGTAAAGTACTACCCAATAGGGCATAAAAGAAAGAACAACAATAAAAGAGAACTTGCCATAACCAAACAAATAAAAGGGTGCCACAGTAGCACATATAAAGAATTAGGGCACACACCTCATAATAATCAACTTGCATGCATGTGAGATAAGAATAACACTAAAACAATATAAAGACAACGGTGGCCAAGCCTCACAAAACATATTGCCAAACTCCCAATATATATAAAAGTGGGCCAAGCCTCAAAAACTTGAAACCCGGGTATGGGGTACCACAACCTCCATCTCAATAATAATAGGAGCATACTACACAAAAACCAATGCAATTATGCTACTCTAGTGTTACTGAATCACATAGCATGTTTAATGTAGAGGCAAGTAGAAAGTATAGTCAGATTTTACACAGTAGTCACCACAAAAATGAACATCATGAACATCCACCTCAGAGTGGGAACATATCAATAAATTGATCTCCATCATGAATAAAGCATAAGAAAAGACCAAGAGAATGTACAAATATAATCACAAGATCAGTACCAAATAAAGTAGTTCACTTGAACTATAATTTTCAAAAGAAAGAATATTGTGTAGGTTACTGTCCATAGGACCAAGAGAAAGAAGAAAATAGGTTAATTGCTCTAAAGTAATATTAGGAAATGCAATCATATCTTATCTCAGAGTCCTAAAAAATCTCTTCACCAACCTAGTTGTTTCCAAGATCAACTTTCCCTAATTACAAATTATTCGTATGTATCAAGGTTTTGAGATTCATATAAATGTAATGAAACCCTGATTCTAGACCTTTCTAGAAAATATAAAATATTGGACTCAAAACTAAACCAGTCGACTTATTAGGTCCTCCTGGTCAATAAAACATATTTTTATGTTGATTTTGGAGTTCAGATAAATTATTTACCAATTTTAGGGTTCTTTATATTAATTAATTAGATTATCAAAAATCCATCATCAAATATATTAAAATTAGGATTAGAAACTATTTTTATTAGAAAGAACACATTGTTATGATCACAAAACATATTTATTTATAATTTTTGGACAAGCAGATCAAAATATATGGTTTTTGCAATATCAACCAATCAAATAATTAGATAAAGCCACACATGAGAGAAAACCCATAAATAAAAGAAAAAGCAGGCCAAGCCCGTGTGACTTGGCCCAATAACAAGTAGACAAGCCACGAGCCAAACCGGCACAACCTCAGCCCACTGAGAAAGCAAAAAATAAGCAAAAGACGATATTGCCCCTTGTGTGAGAAAATAAGTAAAGAAGAAATGAGAAAGGACAAGGTAGTAATTATGTCGAGGGGATTCTTCCCTCTCTTGCTTGTGCCATGGCAATGAAGAAGCTTGAGCAGATTTGGGTGAAAACACGATATGTGACTATTGACCAAACCAAAGGCAGAGAAAGGAATCTGGGAGTATTACAAACTCACCTATACCAACAATTTGTATGCTGGTATGCCCAGGAGCCCAAAGTTGCCGCCACAAAGTCAACACAAGAATAAGATCTGGGGTGGATTTGTATGAGGGATTCAGTCAAATTGAAATAGGGAAACAATGGCACATGCTAATAGGGAAATACATACTCCTATTTATAGGTGGGGGTGGTCTTTAGGGTTATGGGTAGCATCCCTTTGAGAACCAGATAAATAGAATTGGGCATTACACAAATCCTCAATAATCTAAAGAAATTTATGGATAAAATATGTCTCTTATAAATATGAAAGTATAAGAGTAAGAATCACAACGAAAGGTTATGTATAGCTCGAGAAATATCAATTTGAAAAATTTGTGTGAACAATCCTTCTTTCCCAATTCTGCGTGAGCTAGACGACTCAGGAGTCGTTGGATCATAGATCGAACGATCTAAATCACTTGCATGTGATTAAAAATAAAAATGGGATGGAAATATAATGCATGACACATTAAATGTTCTTACAAGTCAGTTTCAAATACAGTGATGATGCATTAATGTATTGTTTTCTCTCTCCTCCAAAGAGGGTGCAAACAAACTCCAAAATTAATAAAATTTGACACCCTGTCTATTTTGGACATGAGGAATCCAAATATGCAATTAGATTTCCCTTTTGAATACTTTTGATTCATTAAATGAAAAAAATTATATTTTCTCTTTCCTCTTGCATTAATGACTCTACGATTCTCCAAAATTGATGAAACTTTACCCACAAGTCATATTAAGTATGTTAGATATAAATATTTCCTTAATTTCACAAGTTGAAGTTGTTTGTACATTATTCAATGTTTTTGAAGGTTCTACACACTTTCTTTCTCCTGATTTCATCTAATAATCAAATATTCTCCAAATTGAGTGAAAATTCACCCAAAGGCATATTTTAATGTGTAAATTACGAATCTAAGATTATTTCCTTTTGGAGTCATTAAGTATTTTATTTCATATTTTGTAGGAAAACTCACCTTTTCTTTTGTACATAAAATAGATGTGATTATTATTATCCTAAATTTGTGAAACTTGGCATCCAAGCCAAAACATATCCAAAGAAAAAGAATCTCAAGTTAATCTTATCCAATTACTTCTTCTTTTATTAATTTTAGCCCATTATCCATTATTTGCACTCTTTCCCATATTAAATTAACCAATATCATGTCAACATGTTTAAAGTATTATTATTCATCCCTTTTTCTCTTCCTTGTTATAAAAGTCAAAGTATTATCTAGAACGAATCTACTTTATCATTATCTCACATATGTTTATTTATTTCATATTTAGTTGAATTACATATCATTATTCGTAATTATGAACACCTTATCCTTTTAAGCACATTATTTCTCTAAATCAACATTACCTCATGTGACTATTTCTATATATCCTTTATTGGTCTAAAGATTATTTATGAAATCATTAAGCCATATTTTTTATATGTCTACATGTTATGGTTTCAATTAAGCTACTCATGTGCATACCTTTATCCTTGTTTGGCTAAACCCAAAGAACTAAAGCCTCTAACCTATTAACCTTGGAATATGATTAGGTCGTAGGTTTTGGTATGTTATCATACCACCTCTTAAAGCAATTTCGTCCTCGAAATCTAAACATCTATAACTAACAAACAACTATTTATCACCCCTTAAAAGATTCATCCTAACAAGTCAAGAAAATCTATCTTTACAAGGATAACTTCCTTACATTCATCCACAAGGTATCGAGAAAAAAGTAAACATAACTATAAAGTATAACTATGAGACTAAGGGTTACCTTCAACATGATCATAATCATATAATTCTTAACCATCCAAAGGAAAAAATCTTCCAGCTCGCCTTTCCACAAGTCTTCTAGCATTATTGTTACCATTATTTTGATCATGCACTTGAGTTTGTTGTTGTTGTTGAGCTGGTGCAGGTCCATTATGTAGCTTCAAGCACTTAGGTTGAATGTGTCCAGGTTCATTGCAAACATGACATATCACTGGAGTGCCTTGTCAAGGTCTATCCCGATAACACTTTTCTAGAGGATGGTAACCATTTCACTTAACACACTTGTTTCTTTTCTGTTCACCTCATGGGGGCTTCCTCTTCTTGTCAAATTCCCTAGGTTGAAACCCTGGGTAAGACGCACAACCAAAGCCTTACCTACCATCTGCTAAAAGGTTAGGGGAGGTTGTGGAATAAGAGCACGCTCCACATTGTAGTTGAGCCCATGCAAATATAGGTTGGCTTTATGTTATTCACTAAGTCCAGAAGAATATCTCTTAAGCAATAAGAACTTTTGCACATAGGAAGAAACAATCAATGAACCTTGCTACAGACTATAGAACACAACTTTCTTCTTCTTTAGAATAGCAGTGTAGATGTACTTCCCATGAAAAAGCACCAAAAACTACTCGCAGTTCATGGTTGAGATATCACGAGTCCTTCATATCCCGTTCCACCAAACTTGAGTGTGTCCATCCAGAACATATGAATCAAATTTAACCTTTTGGTGTGGAGTACATGCCATACCGTTAAAGGTCCTCTCTATGGCTAGTACCCAATCATCAACTTGGTCGACCATCTCTATTTCACTTTCACCTTGGAAGGGGGGTGGTTTCATCTTCATGAATTCCATTATGGAATTCCCCTTAGGATTTTTAGGTATAGATGGGTTGTTCATCTTCCCTGCCATAGTTGTGGCAAAAATTGTCAAAACATGGCCAACTCTTACTTAGGAGAGATGACTATGCTTGTACTAGCAGAGACTGGGGTTACCTGACCTACTGATGGTCCATTTATGGTTGGCAAAGTACCTTGAGTAACTGTAATGGTAAAGGGTAGATCCATCCTAGGCATTCCAAACCTAGGGTTCTGGGGTGTCTCGTAACCAAACTGGTTTTCAATAGACAAGTTATCTCATGCCATGAGGGTTTTTCCAGCACAAGGTAAGGGTAGTAGGTATAAGAAAACTATATAAAAAAGTAAATATCCTAGATGAGACAAGATTTAAGTAGTTAGATAACTGACAACAACCTCACTCTGATACCATGTTGTAAGTAGTGGGATCCTAGAGGGGATCTACTCCCTACTAAAATAAAAAGGCAACATCCCAAACCAAACACCAACATGAAAACTTTCTCAAAAGGGATGATAAGCGATTTATTCAACATGAATGCATCATAATACCAAATTAGCAGTGGAATGTGTGCAACCATTAAAAAGCCTGTTATCATCACTATCCTTCACCAAATAGGGTGAGATAAAAATAAATACTAACTAAACACAATAATAGTTGAGGATAACCTAACAACTTCAACCAAATCTCCCATGAGATTTTTGCTACACTTGTTGTGGTCCAAGTCCACATTGATTTGCCTTCTCCTAGTCCAACACCTGGGATTGGAAGCGTACCCCAAAAAAGGAAAAGAAAGGATAACATCAACAAAAAGATGGTGTGCGCATACTAAAATAGAGTTGAGCAATTATTGAATAAAAGGTGGTCAAGTAAAGTATAATTCCCATAGTAAAGTAAAGGACTACCCAATCAGGCATAAAAGAAAGAGCAACAATAAAAGAGATACTTGCCATAACCAAACCAATAAAAGGGTTCCACACTATCATGTATAAAGAATTAGGGCACACATCCCCATAATCATCAATGTGCATGCATGTGAGATAAGCATAACAATAGAACAATATAAAGACAATGGCAACCAAGCCCCACAAACTAGAAACCTGATAGAGAATAACATACTGCCAAACTCCCAATACATATAAAAATGGGCCAAGCCTCTCAAACTTGATACCCGAGTATGGGGCATCACCACCTCCATCCCAATAATAGCAGAGGCATACTTCGCAAAAACCAATGTAATTCACTACTCTAATGCTACTGAATCACATAGCATTTTTAATGTAGAGGAAGGTAGAAAGTATAGTCAAATTTTACAAAGTAGTCCCACATAGCATGCTACACTTCTTGTGGTCCAGGTCCACGTTGATTTTCTTTCTCCTAGTCCAACACCTGGGATTGGAAGCGTACCCCACAAAATAAAAAGAAAGGATAACATCAATAAAAGGATGGTATGTGCATACTAAAATAGAGTTGAGAAATTATTGAATAAAAGGTGGTCAAGTAAAGTATACTTCCCATAGTAAAGTAAAGGACTACCCAATCGGGCTTAAAAGAAAGAACAACAATAAAAGAGATACTTGCCATAACCAAACCAATATAAGGGTGCCACACTAGCATGTATAAAGAATTAGGGCCCACATCCCCATAATCATCAATGTGCATGCATGTGAGATAAGCATAATAGTAGAACAATATAAAGACAATGGTGACCAAGCCCCACATACTAGAAACGTGATAGAGAATGACATAGTGCCAAACTCCATATATATATAAAAATGGGCCAAGCCTCTCAAACTTGATACCCGAGTATGGGGCACCCCCACCTCCATCCCAAAAATAGCAGGGGCATACTTCTTAAAAACCAATGTAATTCACTACTCTAGTGCTATTGAATCATATAGCATGTTTAATGTAGAGGAATGTAGAAAGTATAGTCAGATTTTACAAAGTAGTCCCACAAAAATGGCCATCATGAACATCCCCCTCAAAGTGGGCACATATCAACAAATTGAGTTCCATCATGAACAAAGCATAAAAAAATACCAAAAGAATGTCCAAATATGATCACAAGATCAGTAGCAAATAAAGTAGTTCACATGAACCATAATTTTCAAAAGAAAGAATATTGTGTAGCTTGTTGTCCATAGGATAAGAAAATAGGTGAATTTATCAAAAGGAATATTAGGGGATGCAAACTTACCTTATCTCAGAGCCCTAAAAACCCTCTTCACCAATCTAGTTGTTTCCAAGATCAACTTTTCCTAATTACAAATTATTCATTTGTTTTAGGGTTTTGAAATTCATATAAATGTAATGAAATCCTAATTCTAGACCTTTCTAGAAAACATCAAATTTCAAACTCAAAACCTAAAGCAATCGACTTATTAGGTCCTCCTCTTCAATAAAACATATTTTTATGTTGATTTTGGAGTTAAGATAAATTAGTTATCAAATTTTAGGGTTCTTTATATCATTGAAAACATGTAAATCAGGCTTTGAAACTATTTTTATTAGGAAGAACACATTCTTCTGATTCCATAACATATTTATTTATAATGTTTGGATAAGAGGATCAAAAGATATGGTTTTTGCAATATTAACCAACCAAATAATTAGATAAAGCCACATAGGCGAGAAAATCCTGAAAAGAAAAGAAAAGTAGACCTGGCCCATGTGACTTGGCCTAATCATAGGTAGACAAGTCATCGATCAAACTCATGCAATGTCGGTCCACTGAGAAAGCAAAATGTGAGCAAAAGACGATATTACCCCCTTTACAAGAAAACAAGTAAAGATGAAATGAGGAAGGACAAGGCCGTAATTCCATTGAAGGGATTGTTCCCTCTCTTGCTTGTGCCATGGTGCTGTAGAGCCTCAAGAAGATTTGGGCCAAAATGAGATATATGACCATCGACAAAACTAAAGGCAGAGAAAGGTATCTAGGAGTATTATGAAATCACCTATACTGGCAATTCATACGCTGGTATTCCCATGAGCTCAAAGTTGCCACCACAAGTCAACACAGGAAGAAGATCCTGGGTGGATGTGTGAGAGGGATTCGATCAAATTGAAATAGGAAAATGGTAGCCGATGAGCCGATGAGGAAATACGTACTCCTACTTATAGATGGGGGTGGTCTTTAGGGTTATGGGTAGCAGCCCTCCGAGAACCAGAGAAACAAAATTGGGCGTTACACAATCCTCGACAATATGGTGGACTTTATGGAAATTTATAGATCAAAAGATGTGTCTTCTAAAGAGGAAAGCACAAGAGCAAGAATCATGAGGAAAAGTTGAGTATAGCTCGAGAAAATTGATTTGAAAAATCTGTGTGAACAATCCTTCTTTCCCGATTCATCATGAGCTAGACGACGTCCGAGAGCCAATGGATCGTGGATCCAATGGTTCAAATCACTTACATGTGATTAAAAATAAAAATTGGTGAAAAATATAATGCATGACACATTTAATGTGTTAAAAATTCTGATTCAAATAATGTGAGGATGCATTAATGTATATTTTTCTCTCTCATCCAAAGAGGGTGCAAACAAATGCCAAAATTAATGAAATTTGGCAACCGTCCTATTATAGACATGAGGAATCTAAGTATGCAATTAGATTTCTCTTTTGAAGGTTGTTGATTCATTAAATAAAAAAATCTTATTTTCTCTTTCCTCATGCATTAATGACTCTAGGATTCTCCAAATTGATGAAACTTACCCACAAGTTATATTAAGTATGTTAGGATACGAAAATGCCCTTTATTTCACATTTTGGAGTTGTTTGTACATTATTTAATGTTTTTTAAGGTTCTACACACTTTGTCTCTCCTAATATCATCTTTTTATCAAATATTCTCCAAATTGAGTAAAAATCCACCCAAAGGTATATTTTAATTTGTGGATAATGAACCTAAGAGTATTGTCCACTTTTGTTGTTATTAATTATTTAATTTCATATTTTTAAGGAAAACTCACCTTTTCTTTTCTAAATAAAATAGATGTGATTACTAATATCCTAAATTTGTGAAACTTGGCCTCCAAGACAAAACATATCCAAACAAAATGAATTTGAAGTTAACCTTATCTAGTACTTCTCCTTTTATTAATTTTAGCCCATTATCCATTATTTCCACTATTTCTCATATGAAATAAATCAATATCACATCAACATTTTTAAAGAATTATTATTCCTCCCTTTTTCTCTTTCTATCCCCAAAGGTTAAGGAATGATCTAGAACAAATCTACTTTATCATTATCTCATAAATGTTTATTTATTTCATATTTAGTTGAATTATGTATCATTATTATCAATAATTGACACCTTGTCCTTTTATGCACATTATTTTTCTAAACCAAAATTGCATCATGTGACATATTCTATGCATCCTTTATTAGTATAAAGATTATTTATGAATGCATTAAACCATATTTGTTTATATGTCTACATGTTATGGTTTCAATTAAGCTACTAATGTGCATACCTTTATCCTTGTTTGGCTAAACCCAAAGAACTAAAGCATGTAACCTCCTAACTTTGGAATAGGATTAGGTTGTAGGTTTTGGTATGTTACAACTATACTCATCACATGTTGTTCGACATGGTTTGACGTCATACAACGTGACCTTGAATAAGTGTTGTTGTAAAGGTGATGCTCAGGTGTACTATGACACATGGGGATGACTGTGAGTGATGTAGATGGGAGTTGTCCCTTCTACATGAGTTTGATATCATGTCCACTTGATAATATAGTCTTAGAAAGTATAGCCATGTACATGTGAATCAATATATGATGCCGAGTTCACATATATATCAGAAATTCTACTCTAGTTGAAGGAACATGGATTGAACATTGAAAAGGATGACGATTCCATGCCTCAAATTCAATCTAACTACCAGATACAAAGGAACTATACAATCACTGTAACACCAATAACAGATTGTAGGTTCAAGTTGTTCTCCAACTTTTTCAATTACTTGGATAACAATGATGTCTTACTAGATACTAATCATAGCTTGTGATTTCATAAGTTGGTTATGGACATTCACTACCCACGTACCGTGGAACCAATAGGGTCACACACATAGGATGAACCTGCAATAGGAGTTTATTCATGAATATGTTTAATTTGATTAATAAATATGTTTACGTATTTAGTTTAAACAACATTGGTTGAAAATTGACTGATTGGACTTTAAACCGACCGATTCAATTATTGAACCAACAAGTTTGAGTGTCAGGTCAATTAGAATCAATACCAATTCACATAGTGAACTGATCAGTTCATGGTCCCAGATGATCGGTTCATCATATGAACTGCCCGGTTCAAATTGACAATTCGAGTAGATCAAGGATTTATGTTGATGTCATGTTTTGCATTAATCGTACATTGAATACCAATGTGATTCTAAATATGAAACATGCACAGACCAACTAATTCATACACAAACTGACCAGTTGGGCATGCGAACTGACTAGTTTGACATTTTTAGTTTCTAGAAAATTCATGAATCTAGTCTTTTCAACTGCCAAATGGATTAGGAACTCTGACCCTTTTATAAAGATAGGGTACTTAAGGCTTCTCTATGTAAGGACCCTGGCATGGGTTATGAGATAACCCTAGATGTTTTGCCTAAGTGAGATTATTAGAACATTTTCTTAATCTTTTGAAAAGTAATTAAGACTTAAGGAGGGCCCAAGTTTCATGTTTGGTCCTATTTGAATGTTGTTTGAGCAATGCTTGCTTGTTTTGGACCAAAGTGCAATTTACCCAAGATAAGGGGTCATTTTGCAATATGTCACATTATGGGTGTTCCCTTAGTACTTTATCATCATAATATAGAGAATTATTCTAAGGGGCACCTTGTGGAAAGCCTAAATTCCAAGTTGAGCTTGTTTGGTTGATGCTTGTGCTTTATGTGCTAGTTTTGGTA
Source organism: Alisma plantago-aquatica (assembly GCA_963693085.1). Lineage (NCBI taxonomy): Eukaryota > Viridiplantae > Streptophyta > Magnoliopsida > Alismatales > Alismataceae > Alisma > Alisma plantago-aquatica. The sequence continues at coordinate 325,295,890 of OY856415.1, forward strand.
CAACTGGTAATATACCCAATATATGGGGTTGAAGTGCAATTTAGCATCTCTAGAGTTTCCCTATTTTCTCTCATCATCATATAGAGGATAGAGAAAGGAGGGGCGCCTTTTTTGAATCTTGGTTGAGTGATAACACTCTTGGTGACATAAGAACCATAGAATGTTCAGTATGTTAAACTATAGGTGAGGTTGTGTCGAGTTGTGAAGGGTGTATGGGGTTGCCTATTGGTTTAGAAACCATGGAGGAAGTTTCCCATTAGTTTAAAAACTTTTGGAAGCATTCATGTTGGGCTAAGAACCTCAAATAGGTGAAGACTATCGGTTTAAGACTTCCTTGAAAAAGTTGTATCGGTTTGTACACAAAGTGATATTGGGTTGTGATATCTTGTTAAGTAAGATACCCAATGGCCGATATCTCACCCTTGGATTATCTAGAAGAGTTTTTAATGTTGAGATACACATGTTTTCAAAGTGTCACTATGCATGGATACGTGTCACCCATGTAGATATAGTGATGACACCTTACACATACTCTCTTTCATGAGCCTCTACTATATATACCCCTCTTTTTACCTTCTAGTAAACCTTTTGAATCATTTACTATCTCTTGATTGGTGGATGACCCTAGGAGCTCAAGGATCAAGGGGAAGTTTGAGAAACTTGCCCAAGGTAAAGACATGATCATGCTTAACCTTAGAAAGACTATGCTTCTTGGATCATGATTCTTTCTTTCTTTCCTTCTTCACCAAGTTCCTTACTATGGCATCTCCTTTCATATAGAGGTTTTATGATCATGACTTGGACTTTTTATAAGTCATCTTGAACCTTGGGAACGTTGAGTCTTTGAATCTTTAGTGGTGAGCTTAAGGCGGGCTATATAACTTGAACTCAATTTTATTATTATTCACCTTCTATCATGCAATACTTAGTGATTCCTTCTCTACTTTGACTTTTCCTATTTGAATGATGGTTCTATGAGTTCTAATGGATATACGAGGCTATTTTCCATGAAATAGAGTGATAATAGATGAAGGGTTGGATCTTAAAGATGATGAGAACCTCTATGCACAAATCAATATCGGTGTGTGGAAACCCTTACCCGATATAAGACTCCATGATGAAAGACCAATATAAATGAGTTTCTAACTTCCTATTGGTTAGTTATGTGTAGAATTGTTGTATTTTTGGTTTTCTAGCCTGTCAGCCAATGTTAAAGAATGAGGCAGGCTGATATTTTGGATATAGCTAAGTTACAAAACACTTACAATATAATATGGATGGTCGTTATGACTTATAATGCCTAAAACTATATGTTGCTAATCCGTCATGGCCTAGAGGAGCTAGGACAATATGCTAGATACTATAAAATAATATGATTCCATGACACTAGCTCGTCATGACCAAGAGAATGTCTTGAAAGATGAAGTATTAAAACCATGATGCTTTATTTGAGTACAGATGCCGACATGGACAACCCTAACCCTAATCTGATACACTCACAATCCAATATCCCTCTTAGCCTAACAAACCATGTGAAGGTGTGGGAAACACATCCCTTGAGGTCTTATCTGACACACCAAGTAGTGGTGAGGCCAATAGATGAAAAAAATAAAAGGAATTGATGAATACTAACCCGAGACAACTCATACCCTAAAGGTTGATATCCCAATATGATGGTGTGGTCAATACACTAGATGATTGAATGGCCAGTACACAATATGATAGTGTGATCGAAACATAAGAATACCCTATGGCCAGTATACCTCAAGCACCTTACAATCAATACTACCCTAAACACCTCTAAATCGATACCTCTTGACGAGCCTTGGCCTACACAAATGCATGTATCTAGGCCGAAACAAAGTTTAATATGAAGACCAATACACCTTGATGAGTGTAGGCTGATACACCTTGAATATAATCAATGGATACACTATAAAGTAATGAGATGGATATACTTTGAAATGTGTAGGCCAATATACCCTAAAGAGGGTCATGTCAATACAACATGTCAAAGTTGAATCCAGTATCCTAATAAGGTTGAGAGAGAAACTTATATTACTCATGTTGATAATAAATTAATGATAATTGATCAGAGTAATCAAGTATGATCAAATACTTATGGAAACAAAATAAGCTCCTAGATGTGAGTAGTTATGTATTAGGGTTTGATTATTGAATAAAACCCTAAAAACCCTAATCAGTTACAATAAAAGTACTAAACCTAATTATGAGAGGTTTGTAACTTGATTGAGTGATTATCTGTGATACAATTGAATGTAAAGATGATAATATAAGCTCCTAGAGATGAGGAGTTATGGTCTAGGGTTGGTGATTGAATATAACCTTGGAAACCCTAATTAGTTGAAAAGAGAAATCCTAACCCTAATCATAAGAGGGAATGTCACTTGAAATGGCATGATGATAATAATCAATGGTTACAATAATGAAATCTTAACTATGAATTCTTTATGGATATAGTCGAATGAGGGCTATAGTGGTTATAATCTATTATAGCTTGATTATGCCTTATGAGTCCTATGGAATAAAAATTTCACAGAAAGAATGTATATAGGTTTGATGACCTGGCAAAAACATAATTGCCTAGAAGGTGATGTGGTACTCAATGGTGAGTTTACGAGATTCATATCCCATGATGAAAATGATAGGGTAACACAGAGGTGTTCTAATTGTTAAAGAATCTTAGGCAATATGATATACCTTTCATTTTATTATACTTGTAACTAGATTATGGGATTTTTCTTTTATGGCATGGTGCTGATATTTAAATTGATATCTCTTTTATCATAAGACCCTAACAATGCAAATGTTTTGAGATAATAAGAATAGTCAACTATGGGCTATGGTGATGTGACATTATATAGATTGAATGGGCCTTGTGAGCCATGTGATACTTGAACAACATGTATGATGTTTATATAGGTCTTATGATCTAGAGTTGGTTATTTCTTAATGAGAGGTGACATTGTTCAATAATGAACTAAGAAGATTGAAACCCGGTAGCATGTGATAATCAAGTATATGGATCTGATGACCTAGAGATGACTGTTGTCTGGTAAGAGGTGACACTGTTCAAAGATGAACTGAGGGTGTGATACCCAAAACATGTGATCATGATGCTGAAAATATTAAAGGGATGAGACTACCTATAATATTTTTAAGGGATTGAGATCCCAAGTAGGGTATAACAAGATATATTCCAATTTATACCAAATTTCTTGAAACATGTATTATGCTTTCCTCGGTAGTAATTATCGATAGTTCATGCTTGTTACTTGATTGATGCTAAAAGATGCAGTAATGCACTTATCCTATCAAGTGAACTAAAAATGTAGTTTCCCTAGCCATAGATCCATTCGGAGTCAAAACTTGCTGAATGGTGAAATGAGTTTAACTCAGAGTGAATATTGTTGTCTATGTGGGGGTACAAGTTGTATCCTGAATCCATAGGATTGGCTACGGGCCATACCCTGAAAAGAGTACGGTCAAGGCTGTATCTCCAATATAAAATAAGAGTATGGCTACACGCCATGACTCAATATCATATAAGAAGGAATGACGGAAGGTCATACCCTGAGTAGAGAACATGCTACACATTGTATCTCTATAGCAAAGAGCCTCTATATGCCATCTAGCTAATTGCAGTTTAACTCATAATGTCTCTATCACTCTCGTGCTGAACGAGGAAGATGAGGTCATAGATTCTGACTATTCCATAGACCTCTATGACACTGATGCTTTACTTCACAGTGGTGACTTGGAGATGAAAGGTATATTCCCATATCTGCAGGGCATTAGATTGATTGTTGAAAAATGTAATCGTCCATATAGTGTAATTGTTTAAAGATCAAATACATAAACATTGATTGATGCCTTGATTTGTTTTTATACTGTTTAGTTTGTAATAGTATACATGTTCTTCATAGTCCTTTTAAAAGTGATTAAATAATCTATTGCTCTGTTGTAGACATTTGAAATAATGAGATGATGAGATTGCTCTGCCCTATATATAATCAACAGTTATATATGTTTAATTCAATAAAGGTTTCTTCTCCTCTCATTCATTGAAGTTTAACTATGATAGTAATGATGTTGGCGGAGACTTATATCTCTCACTGGGACTTGTTGTCTCACCTTGTGGCTTCCACAACTTTTTAGGTGGATGTGCATAAGAAGGTAGTGACTATGTAGCAAGGACAGTAGTAACAACTCAGGTTGAGTCTGTTGTTATGTGTCTAGTAGAAATAGAGTCCTATGTGTCATCCCTTTACTCTCAGGTCCTTGGGAGATAGTTTTCATATCTGGTGTTACGATCGATATGAGATTTTGGCTAAGAATGCTTCAGTGTGTAATGTTTCTTTTGTATATGTTTTGGTATAGCAACTGATATATCATATCTTTATAATATGAGGGAATGTTGTATGTATGAAGCAAACAATGATGTATGTATATATGGCCTCGGGCCTTCTGGGAAAATGTTTGTGGCAGTGGTTCATTATGGAAAATGGTTTTAATTTTTAGTGATTTTTGGTAATTCGTTGTTAATGGTTGTTTTAGTGTGGTTTGGTGTGATGTAGTTATCATTTGGATAGAAGTTGTCACAAGGTTAGAGACGAGTATCTTATTCTCTAGTTGTCTTACCAAACTGCTAGATATTCACATTAATGCATGGAGAGTATGGAGGATAAAGGAGCTATGTTCTAAAAAATTTCTTCAACAAATTGTGAAGACCCAGTAGATGCTAGACGAGTGGAGAAATAATACTAGAATCCCCTTCTACAAGAACAAAGGAGATGTTCAAAGTTGCACATACAATTGAGGTATCAAGTTGATTAGTCACACTATGAAGCTTTGGGAGAGAATTATTGATCAAAGGCTAAGATATATAACATAGATTTTAGAGAATCAATTTAGTTTCTTGCAAAGAAGATCAACAACATGTGCCATTATTTTGATAAGGAGGGTCATTGATAAAAATATTAAGAGAAAAAAGATCTTCTTATGATTTTAATTGATTTGTAAAAGGCTTATGATCGAGTACCCATGGAAGTGTTCAAGATGGTTTTGGAGAAAAAGGGTGTGCCGATCCAAAATTTAAAGACATGTATGATGGTTCAACTACAAGTGTGAAGACTTTATGAGTAAAGACACCAATATTTTCAATCATAGTTGGTGTAAACCAAGGATGATCACTGAGCCCATATCTAATTTTCTTTCTATTGATGATCTGACAAAGTATGTTTAGGATGATATTCCTTGGTACATGTTATTTTCCAATGATATATTGTTGAATGAACAAACTAAAGATAGGTAAATGATAAAGTTAAAATTTGTGGAGAAATGTGTTGGAATAATTTTTTTTGATGATTAGTAGGAGAAAAAATAAGTATACACATTGCAATTTCAGCCGATCTAGAATTGTCAATGATGTACCCAAGTTGGATAGATTAGATGTACCAAAATGTGATAAATTTTGGATATTTGGGTTCTATTATTGAAGTGAATGGGGATGTTTTAGTTTTCGTTTGTTATAGGATCACTACATGGTGATTATAATGGAGGAGTGTAATTGGAGTATTATGTGATTGAAAGATTTTTTTAAATTAAAAAGTATGTTTATAGAAAAACTATATGGGAGTGAATGTTAGGCACTAACGAAATAAGGTATCTACAACATGAATGTGGCCAAAATGTGTATGTTGAGATGGATGTGTGGAAATATAAGGAAAGATTATTTGAGAGATGATTATACCACAAAAAAAGTGGGAGTGGTGAGTATTGAGGGAGAAGTTGAGTGGGGGACCTATGAGATGGTATGGCATGTGAAAAGCAAACCAACTAACACTTCTATATATAATAATGTTATGGATTCCAACAAAACTTAAAGACTATAGAAACATATGATAATTAACATGGGAAGAGCATACAAAGAGAGATTACAAATCTCTACATATTGATAAGTATATGATCCATAATGGAGCTAAATGTAAAAGAAGTATCCATGTATCCAAAACCAGCATGGTTGCGATTGAGGCTTAGATGATGATGATGATGGTGGTGGTGGTGGTGGTGATGGTGGTGGTGATGAGAAATAATTAATAAGTGAATTTAACATTGGTATTCACTCTAACCTAACCAGGAACTACATCTAATTGTGATCTTTTTCATTGGATAGGTAGAATGAGGTTGCAAAAAGTATAATGTCAAACTTTGATAGTTGTGTGGCAGTCACAAAGTTCCATATCAATGTATAAGTTATTTGTAGTATGAAGTTTGGAAGAGCAAGATGAGTGCAATTTTGTGGGTATCCAGTTTAGGGTTCCTCTTCTTAATTTATGGGCACTTGTGAGTGTGGGAAGGGGATAAGGATGGATGCAATTATTACATGAGTTTAATGCAAAGAGGTTTCTAGTTGTGTTGTGGAACTTTGTATTTATTTGCATTCCCATGTCAATGAGATGAGAAAGGATAATTTATTCAGTAGTAGCTCATCTATTCTCATTGTGATTGAAGGTTAGAATAAAGAGAAAGAATGGTATTAGTTTGTTACTTCGATAGCCACAATAGTATTGAATCCATCCTAGTAAATATAAAAAGGTTTCATAGACAACACTATGAAAAAGTATTAAAAATATGACATTCAAGAAGGGAAGGGAGAAAGAGTCCTAATCAAGTGAATAGTTGTGTTGTTATTGTAGCTAACAAATGGGACCTCCCATGGATGGATGACATATGTGTTGTTGTAAGGATCTTATCATCTTACTTTAAGTGTTTCTTAGTGGATTCTAGGAAATTATACTTATATGAAGAAAAATAACTTTTAGAAAATTATAACAATTGACGTCTAACATTTGGAACATGCAATTAATTCTTCCTAGAAAGAACATTTTCCTAAATACTTGATATATTCAACAAGGTATAGCACTACATATGGCCTCCCATCTGACTTAGGTTCCATTTTTTTAAATGATTGATACATTTCTCACACCTCACCTTGAGAAGATGTGCTATGGATGGCTATCATTTATGTTTGGCTTGTCTTGTGATGATTGTTTCACCAAATTGAAAAAATGCCTCCTGTCCAAACAATAGATTTTATGAAAGGGTAAGGTAGAGGTTATTTAGTATGATGTGCATGAATTTGATCTCAACAGTACATGTTTAACCTCTAGTGTCACTTTGCTTTAGTTGCAAAAGAAAACCTATACTACATTCCTATCATCAATTGATAAAGAAAAAATGTCACTGTTGGTTAAGTCTTGCCGATTAAGAAAAATATGGGTACCACTTTTAATATAATGTCAAATTCTTGGGGGTAGAACTAACATCACAGACAACCCATAAAATTCAATTTCTAGGGAAAAAAATTATATAGACATTTAGAGTTGGTGGTATAGCAATGGACGACACAAACCTTCCCGTGAAATAAATTTTACCTCTGAAAGTGCTCTATCAACAGTCTTTCTATATAAAAATTGAGGCTATAGGTCATGCCAACCATGAAAAATTTTACCTCTAAAAGAAAATGTGGTGTCAGTTTCTTCTTACAAAATCAAAGACAAAAGGTTCCCTCCTTGTGCCCTACAAAAATATTTCCTTCCAAATTGGGTTATGTCAGCAGTTTCTTTTTATAAACTGACATCACAGGTCTTAGTGAGGTTGGTATTATTAACAAGGATAATCATATATGTCTTTGGCTTCTGATTGGAAAACTGATGACAGAGAATGAACTATGTCGTCCGTGTTTTTAAAATATCAAAGACACAAGTCTTAGTGAGGTTGGTGTTTTATAATAGGTATAAGTACATATTTCATGGATTGTTTGGAGGTATACCCGACAATAGAAATTGAACTATGTCATCAATTTTATTAAAAAAAATAGTTATTATATACTTAGTCATTGGTTGTTTTAGTAACTGATGACTAAATTCTACTTAATATCACCCATAAATTTCCATTTTCTCCCATTCTCAGTATCATTGCCTGTAATACCTAGCTCTAGTGATTGTTTAAGTGTTCTTGCATTGCTGTTGTTTCTCTAGTTTCCATTGTAGCAGTCATCATCTCCTGCCAGTTGTCAGCGTCTTCCTCCATCTTTGTCACTTTTCTCCGGTCTCTAGTCACCAACACTACTGCCACAGTCACCATCACTACTGTCACAGTTACCAGCACTCCTGCCACCAACCACTGGTGCTACTTTGACTACCAATGATGGTGTACCAACTGACGTCCAACCATCACTTCACTTATCCACCGACTATGACTGCCGAACACCTTGTTCCAGTCAACCACTTCACTAAGGTAGTTTTCTTTTTCAATTCTTTTTAGTTATAATTGTTGATTTTTTATGAAGATGCATGTATTATGTTTAATTCATTAAGTTCTAAATTGTATTTAATTTGCTATGCAAATGCATGTATTATGTATTATGCTTGACTAATAAATTCTAATTGTATATTTTGTATGTAAAATTATTCTTACGAAAAATAATAATTAATGGTTGCTTGTTTGGATTGTTAAAATATTTTCTACTTTGTGTAAATAAAATATGCCTATCTTAATGTACATTTTTTGCACCTGTAATATGAATGATGACACTAGGGACAGAGGCATATAAATGACAATATAATCTGTTGGACTAGAAACCCATTCAGAATTTACTCATTGGGAGTAAATCTTAGATAGTCCCTAGTTTGAGACTTTTCTTCAATAGTTTATCTGACTTAGAATGTAAGTGTATAACGTGTATTCAGTTTTCAAGTTTTTACATTAAAAATTCCACATTTGTTCTATATGTATATATGTAGGTGGGTATTTTCCCATCTACATCGGTGTACTTGAATAACTACATGGAAGTGCTACAGAAATTCTCTTGAAAACTGAATACACATTATATATATAGTAGTGAGATTAGGTGTTCAATAATGGGATAGGCGGTACACATTCATTAGCAAAACCAAAATCCTAATATGTAAATCCTTAACCCTAATATGTAAATCCTAAATCAGAAATGACAAATCCTAATTTCTAAACCCTAATCTATATATCCTAATCTCAAAACACCTGATTCAATACTCATTTTCTATGTGATCATAGAATGGATCAATCACGAATATCCATTCTAAATTGTTGCATTTTGGATTTTATTACCTATCTTGCTCAATTTACAAGATCTGTGGAAGAACACAAGAACTGACTGGGAGATAGGTTCTATTGTCTATGTAGGAATTGCACTAACAATTTGAAAGTCAACATTGTTGACGAAATAAAAAGTCAGGTCATGCGAAATGGGATTGTAGATGACTATATAGAGTGGTATTGGCATGGATATGTTCCTATTATGAGATCAATGGATGTCGATAGCAGTACTTGTGTTGAAGAAAAATTTTCGTCAATTTTTATGTGAACGAACCACTTCAGATAGACATAAATGATGTGATGCTAGATATTTGTGTGGTGAATCTTACTAATCAAACCTTCGTTATTTAGAAACATTGTGAGGTGATGCTGAGAGATGAATATACTTAGATTTTGCGAAGTTTATGAAGTTGAGCGCTATGTTGAGATTGTATACTCTAAAGACTAACAATATATGGAGAGATAAAATCTTCACATTTCTATTGTCATTATTGAATGAAATTCTTCCTAAACAATATGTGGAGGGACAAAAGCTTCACATTGATATATACAAATGCTTTCAATCTTAACATACCAATTAAAGAAAGTATTGTGCCCGATGGGAATGAAGGCTAGCAAGATACATGCATGCCCGAATGATTGTGTTATTTCAAAAGGACTATATATATTTGAAAGATTGTTCAAAATGTGGGAAGTCAAGGTACAATATGAAGTAAGTGCAAAATCGGTTCTTCTATCAAGGTGATATGATATCTAACTATAATACCATAGTTTCAATGCTTGTTTACCAATACCATGGATGCACATCATTTATCTTGCACAGAGGTATATAAAAATAATGATGTGATCCTATCACATATATCTAATTCTCCATATGGAAGAAAATTGATTTGTTGTATCCTAAATTCAGTAAAAAATTTAGGAATTAAGACGTAGTCTTTGTACCAGTGGGCTAAGTCCATACGGCACATGAAGCAACCAACATAGCGCTTGGGCTATTTTGATTTTTATATACAATTTCTTCTCTAGTTGTGTATGAAAAATAAGTATGTCATGTTGTCCTTGTTAATATCGGGCCTCAAATAACCTAGAAATGATATTGGTTTTTTTAAAACTTTTGATTGATGACTTAAAGCAATTTTAGAATCACGGTGTGATGACCTATGTTGGTGAAAATATCAAATGGCTTGCCTTTAAACCAAAAATAAATGTTATATCTTATGAAGGGTTTGAGATAATTGGATATTTATATAACATAAAATGTCAAGATGATAAGAGTGTCATCCAAAATAGTGGGTCACCTTTCAAGCATCTTCATTGTAATTTTCTAGTGATAAGGATAAGAGTCCACATGAATCTAAGATATCTTATTACAATGTCATTGAATATATGTGGGAGTTTGACTACATAGACATTAGAGTTCTCATCTAGATATGTAATTGGGTTGATAATAATAAAGTTGTGGTGGATGAATTGAGTTTCACATTATTCAATTTAGAAAAGATTGTTGAGAAGGGTGAACCATTCAATATGACATCTTAGTTGAAGTAAGAACTCTAATAATGATCCTACAAATTAAAATTGGTCTATTGCTCTTTAAGGGAAAACGCAGTTCATTGTAGATCCTATAGACGAAGAAGAGTTCTATGACACGTATGATGACTTTAGTCCATTCTCAATTGACTTTTCAAGTGTAAATGTTGAAGCTAACACTGATGAATATACAAGTGGAGATCACACATACGAAATATTAATTTATCAAAGATCCAACCAGTAGTAGAGGTATGAATTTTAGTTTTCACATACTAGAAGTTTAATTTACATTCTTTTTTATAGTTATATATGATTCATATGTTACACACGTATTTTCCATTCTTTATCACTTACATTTCATTCTTTGACTATTTTAAATATTACATTTTATAGACGACATCTGACTGTGAGGATGAGCATCATGACGATGAATATGATGTAAATCATATTATTTTGTTACATAGATGAGCATTTACATTATCTCTTATAGTTATATAAGTTACATTTTTCTCTCTCACTTATATGTGTTTCTTAACAATTTTAGGATGAGCAGCATGTGGATATGTTTCCTAAGGATCTTGTTGGGTCTGTTAAGGAGAACATTATTGAGCACGTAAAGGAGGCATCACTTTGATGAACAAATTAGTAGCACAAAGGAGAAAAGGTCCGAATATGACCATTGACTTTGATGAAACAAAAAATCCTATTGGGAAGAATCACATTTATTTCAGGATATATGTATGGGTTTCTACTCGTAGCAAAGTGGATATAACAACATAATGTTGGCATAAAGTTAATCCTACCAGTAAATGCCTTTATATGGAAGAAACACAATAGATTCTTAAATCCATCAACATATATAATGTTTAAAGCATTACATGACTATTTTCAAATTCAATTAAATGTATTACTTTAACTTATAGGGGTATAAAGACATTCAAACAGACCAAAGGAAAAGTAGATAAAAAAATTTCTTGGAAGAATGTGAATGTAGTTTCTGACTCCAGTGCATATATATACCAAATATATTTATTTTATTTATTAAGTTTCACATAACTATAAATTTATATTACCCTATACAAGATAATAATTGGACACAAAGATACTACATGATGTGGTACACAGACTTTATTATCAAACATGCATCACAAGACATCTATTGTATATAAAAGGTAATTTTTTTTTTGAAGGTGTCGTGCCTGACTTTATTATGGTGGCCAATCGGCCCTAGCAAGGTTCAAATACAATTAGGGAAATGAAGAAACTAAATCAACAGACACGACTAACCCATGACGGGTATCATTAGCTATAGTATTAGCTAAACCATTACTACTACGACTCCTAAATGATAAAGAGAAAGAATTAAGGCTGCCTATGAGCCGCCTAATGTCCTCCAGAATGCCTCCCAAATAATCTTTCCTCGTGCCATCTCTGTGGTAGGCACAGGCCACCACCTGCGAGTCTGTCTCAGCCTCCACGTCACGCCATGCATGCTTCTTCATCCATAGGCAGGCTTCACGTAAACTTAAAGCCTCCGCTATGTCCAAATCTTTCCATCCAAGCCAACGTTTGCTACCAATACCCAATATGTTACCGCTGCTGTCC